>CAWUHW010000004.1:3807605-4407605 GCA_963922195.1 Panagrolaimus sp. PS1159
ATTTGTTAAAACTATTGAAGCTGTTACAGGTTCAGTAATTGCTTCATGGCAAGCTTCTACAGTACCTTGTGCATCAGACAATGACGTTGTAAGAGTTGTTGTATTTTCACTTGAAATTGTTTCATCTTCATTGTTAGTTTCAAGATGAGCAGCTTTATCTTGAATTGTTTGCAACAGTGTAGAAAACGGGATACCAACATGTGACTTTATATCATTGTAAAGTTGTAAAAGTTCAGTTTTAGCTGTGGCAGTAATAACCTTTTCCCATTTCGGAACATTAAGCATCATTTTTTCGATACCTTCAAGTTTTGGTTCAACAAGTTGAAAAATTAAATCAATAGGTGGTTCAGTCTGAAAGGAACAAAATTTTTTTTAATGTTCATACTGTATAAATTTACTTTGAAAATTGGAAAAACAAAAGAATCTTCGTTCTGCCGTGAACCACAAAGCAACCTTTCTGATACCTCAAATCGAGCATTTTCAACCATTGTTTGATTATTGCCATCAAGATAAACATGAAAATCATATAGTTGTTTAAGTTTACCATAATTTTTACAATAAGGGGTTAAAACTTCTTTAAAATTATAAATACTTTGTTTCATTTGAGCTTGTCCAGGAATGCATTCAAGAAAAGCAGTAATAAGTTCTTGAGGACTTCCACATTCTTTTGCATTTAAATAACTGCTGAAATTACCAAACCGGGCATCGACGTCGAGGTGGGTGTGACCAGGCATCATAAAAGAGATGTAAAACTGAAAGCTCTTTTGTTCAATTTATATAAATCAAAAGTTTTACTTCTCGGATTGCTGTTTGACGTTTAAGCAAGTATCCAAAAGTTGCAAAAAATAAATAAGATTTGTTTCCAGGAAAGTTATCAATTTGAATAAAAACTGTAGGAGGAACAACAGGAAGAATTGAAAGGGAATACAAAATCTGTGAAATAATTGCATTGGTTGTGTTATCATAAGCAAGTGTTTGCTCCGCGTTAATACTTTTATGATCGTAATTTTTAGCAACTTGATTGGTGCACATTTGATTTACCGAATAATGGTTTAATTATTGATTTTTGCTACAATAATGATCCACAACTTGGTCATGAAATTCCTGCAGCTTGGAATATTCAATTTCTTACTAAAGGCCCTCAAGTACCAGGTTTGTTTGTCCCAAATTATAATAAAAATTATTACAAAAAAATTGCTCAGAAAGTGGAAATTTGCCATTAACAACAATACAAGCTCGAATGTTTTTGTTAGCCGATGGGGCTGAAAAAAATATTGGAGCTGCTAAAAATATTCTTCAACAACGTGCAGAAGAAAAATCAATTAAAGTTGGATCTGTAATGGGCATCAATGATTTGACTTCAATCTTCAAATTTGCTGATGCAAAATCCTCGTGTTACATTCATGAACCGCCTAATGAATGTATGGTTTTGTTTTGCATTTTGATTCATAAATAAACAAATTTTGCCATTACTTTTAGGGATTGATCTTATCGTATGTGGCATTGTTAAAGAAGTAAAAGATTGCCCAAAGGTTACCGTTTCAACAACAGATTCAAATAAATCGAGCAGAGTAAAAGAATTGCTATCTAATGCAGTAACATCTCAATGGCAACAGCAAGCTGAAGAAGCTGGAACACCATCGCGTCCGAGAAAAAAAAGAGGACAAACTTCAGTTCCACCATCACCAAATCCTTCAGCTGATCCTGCAACACCAAAAAGTCGTCAAAGACAAAAAGGAGGGACAGCATCAGTTAACCCACCACCTCCACCACCACAAGAAAGCCAATTTTTTTCTTTTATTAAAAAAAAATATTAAAAACTTTTTTATAGTTTTTATTTTCATGCAAAGCTTTCTTTTTGGAGTCTGATATTTTTTAGTTAAAAAACTAAAAAAAATTGTTAAACTTATAAAAAAAATATTTTAATTATTTATTGCATTTAAAAAAAATAAATTAATATTTAATTAATTAATTTGTATTATAAACAAAAAATGCAAAAAAAGAGTTAAGTCAAAACGAAATAATACGCAAAAAAATGCATTTAGCATGCATGCACAAAAGAGAGGCCTAGCTTAGTTGGCCCAATGGCGCAGTGGTTGCATCAAAAGACTTTGAGTTTGAAACGGTGGTTCGAGTTCTAGCAAGGGAAAAAAAAACAAATTCTTAACAAAAAAGAAAATCATAAATTGTTAAGGAATTGTTTCTTAACAAAAAAGAAAAACATAAATTGTTAAGAAATAGTTTCTTAACAAAAAAGAAAATCATAAATTGTTAAGAAATAGTTCCTTAACAAAAAAGAAAAAAAATTAAAATTTTAATTATTTGTTAAGCAATTATTAAAACATCAAATTTTTTGGGATTTTTTGCATCTCTAAACATTTTTAAATACTTCTTCTTTTTTTCTATTTTTGGCTGTTAAAAGTAAACAAATTTTAAATTAATACAATTAAAGTATTTTTTGTTAAACCCTTAACATGATTTTAAAACAACCGCGTGTCATCCCTTTTTGTTGGGACATATGTTTGGCGCCCCGTTATATTTTAATTAACACCAAAAAATACGGAGGAAAAAGATCGTTGATATTTGGATCCTTTTTATGAGCACTGAAATGAAGTTGTTGAAGTCTGTAAATTTCAAAATAAAATGATGATGAAAATTTTTTTCCTTTTATTTTGTAATTTTATATACGATAAAACTCAACCACTTTGTTAATCAATTTTTTGGAACAAAAATCCTTTTTTTCACAAAAATTTTAAATTTTTTTGGAAAATTTTTTATTTGTATTATCTTAATTTTTTTCCTTAAAAATCCTTGATTACATTTGCATATTTTTTTGCACCTTTTGCAAAAAAAATTGAAAACGGATATATTCATTTCCTTCTCAAAATATGAAGGAAAGATTAAAACATACCTTCCTTCAAAATTCAATGACGCCCTTTTAAAAAAATGAAACATTCCATTTATTTTTATTTATGTTTGGTCAGTTGCTATAGGTTTCCTTCCCAATTTATTTTTAGCATCAATTTTTTGCTTATTATTTCATCACACGCTTCACAACTGTTGTTTGGGTTTTCCATAAATTTAAATATTTGTAAAAAAGCTTATAAAACGTTTTTATTGTTTCCATTACGGTATCCCTTTTTACAAAAAATTCATTGTTTGTTAAATCTGAAAAAAATCTGCCTGTCTTTTTTTCCTTCCTTCCTGACTTCTGTCAAGCTTCAAATTTTACTTTTTTTGTTGCTTTTATTCTTTCTGCTTAAAACAAATAGTAAAAAAGCAGCTCATCTGAGCTTCACAATTTTCATCCCCGTTTCATCTTTTTTTTTTGCTGACAGCTGTTTCCCATCAATCATTTGACGTTATTCTTCCGCTCCTTCCGCCCCTTTAAAACAAAGCAAAAAAAAATAAACTTAAACAAAAAAAGGAAAGAAAGGAAAACTTCAACACCTTTTGTGGCTTTTTTTAATTATTTATTTATTTTTCCAAAGTTGAACTTTTAAAGTTTTTTTTACTGATTTTGGGTGGAAAAAAGAAGAAAGGTGTCTTAAGATTTTTTAACCTTGAAATTTTTCAACTTTTTTTTGCGCACAATTTTCGACATTGAAAATTTTACTGAATTTTTTGAGAGCAGTTTTTTGCCTTTTTTTATGATTCAATAATATCCTTTAAATATGCCATTTTTGGGACAAAAAAAGTAAATTATTCAATATTTTTAATGTCCTTGAAAAAAAATAATATTGAGGTCAATTTCATTCTCCCTTTTTTCTTCTTCCATTTCCAATGATGAGGACACTATTTATATTTGAGTCAGCCGGCGTTGAAACACTGAAACAACTTTAAATCATGATTTGAATTAAAAAACGATTATCATTAGTTTTTATCTTTTTTTCGTCGATGCAGAAAAAAAGGGTGGTCTTTTTTTATTTTTATGAGGTAAATTTGAGCGCATTTTGATAAAATATCGATTTTGAAACATTGCAAAAAAAGGAAGGATGGAAATTTAATCCTATTTCGTTTTTGATTTTAAACCTATTTTTATGCAATAAAGTTTTATTGTTTTTTGGGTGTACAATTTAAACAGAAGGTTTATGCGATCTTTGTAAGATTCATTTTGTATCGTTCTCCTTTTTTAAAGTTTGAACTTTATTCGATGAAATTTTAATATTATTATTTGTTTTTTGAAGTACAGTTAAAAAATTAAACTTTGTATTTCAATTTTGTACTTTTTTGATCTTTTCTTTGTTACCTCTCAATAGGGTGCCATTATTTATCGTGTGCCTGTTAAAGCTTAAACATGTTTTTTGCACTGCAATATAGTTTTCTTATAAAATAAAAGCTTCAAAAAAACTTCTCATTTTTGCCACATAAAAATGAAGCCAATAAATTTTTATTACCACTTTTTTCTTCACACTTTCATGGTTGACTAATTTTTTTTGCTAGTCAATTCAGTCCATTTTCCATTATTATTATCAACTAAATTCATCATCTTTTTTCAAATCAAATCAAAGCAATTCCTTTTCTTTTTTGCAAAAGAAAAAAGCTGCTGCTGCAAACAAGTTTTTTTTATTGCTTTCATATTATTTTTACGCTAAAAATAACTAATAAAAAAAATAAACAAATTTTTTCTTCTGTTTTTACAGACATTTTTTTGTACAAATTGGAACATTAAAAGTGTAGAACCAATTTTTTTCGTCTACAAAAGATTTTAAAAGCTATAATTTTTGTCTATTGCGAAACATTTTCAAACGTTTTTAAAGCGGTTTAAAGTCAAGTCGAATAAGGCTGTAAAAGAGAGAAATGGATCAAATTTCTTAAAAGGAAGAGATGTCTTTTGTTTCTGACCCATCAAATATTACATCTTTGTTATAGTTTAGTTAACTAAGAAAATGGCTTAAAGCAAAAAGTTGGGCAACTTTCAAGCAATTCGTACATTTTTTGTTGGAAATTTTGAGGCTTGAAAAACTTTTAACTAATATTTATCGTGCAAAAATTATTCAAATCTTTTTTTGTAACACTTTTTGTTAAATAATTCTCGGACATTGTCTGATATTTTTATATTTTGTATTTAACATGAAAAACAAAAAAGTCACGTTTTTTTAATAGAGCTTCCAAATTTTATGGGGTTGTTTTTTCCATGTTTTTATTGCTATCAGATTAGATTTGTAAAAATACAAAAAATATATTGCTTATTTTTTGTTATTGTTTTTGAGAGAGAGAGAGATTTATCGTTCTTTTTTTTAAAAAGCATTGTTTCAACATATTTTTTTCTAGAGTCATTTATTGTAACATCTGTAGAGGAAAAAGGTGTTTAAAACAACAAAAAGCTGTTTTTGTACTTTTAAAACAAAGCAGAAAAGGTTAAAGAATTCTATTTTGGATAAAAAAATTGAATTTTGATTGTTTAAAAAAATTATTGTTTGAGATAATTAAAAGTGAAATAATATTGTAGTTTTCGTGCTGAGACAAAAATGGTACAGCAACATTTAGAATGTCATAATCCGAAATATTAGATCTAAAAAAAGTACCCCAAAATTCTTCCAGTTAAACGCCGCCTTCGAGCTTCAACATGATCCATTATCCCACTTGAGGTGGATATAACAATAAATCCAAATTGTCGTGATGGGAGTAAAGCATTAGTAAATTTTTCCATATTTGAATATCGAATACCAAATCTTGGACTTATCGCTGCACATTTATTAATTCTTCCATTTAAATTTATTACAATTTTTGATGCTCGACGATCTTCAATAACTTCAAATTCTCCAATATATCCATGTTTCATCATAACAATTAAAAATTTGATAATAACTTTTGATGATGGACGAATAAGAACTTGTCGTTTGAAACGTTTCTCAGCATTATTAATTCTCTTCAACGCATCAGCTAAAACATCCATTTTTACCATCTTTTTTGATATAGAATTAGAAAAAATTACAAATAAGGTAAATGAAGTCCGTTTTTGAGGGTTTACAAAATTTTGCTCTCAAAGAACAAATATTTGTGTTTTTTCTAATATGCGTAATTGACTTCTTGGATATATAAGTCTAATCTTTTGATGGTAATTTTTAGAGATTTCGGATTTTTTTCGTATTATTTTTGTTTGCTCTAATTTTTTTCAGTTTTGTAGCTTTTATGCCAAAATAAATTAAATCAAGTAATGGGTTGTTTATTCTGAAGCCTTTAACCCTAATCCAAATCTATTACCAATTCTGACCACTTAATATTTTTACTGTTTTTTAATCCCCAAAAACAAATATTTTTTTAAAGAAACAACGTATCATTTTTTTCTAAATATACACATAAAACCACTTTAGTTTCACTTTAAAACAGGTGTTTCACTCTGTCTTTTTTGATTAAGCAATAAAAACCCTTTTTTTACTGCTGTCATTTATGCTGGTCTTTCTTTCATTTTAAACTTAAAAATGAGCAATTAAAGCTGGACACTATAGAACAAGTTGAATTTGCTAGTGCTTTGGGTCTTGTGCTTTTATGTCACATAGGGATATGTCTTAAGGTAATAATGGCGATGATGGCCTTATTTAAGCACTTTTTTAAAACACCAACATTGAAATTTTTATATCCTTTTAAATTTTAAAGACACTTTCTTTAATTTTTTTTCTTAAAAATTTGAGCAATTTTTATGTTTTCAATTTTTCAAAAAAGTGAAAATTTAATACATTTCAGTTTTTAGTATTAAATTTGAATTTTAAAATATCCTCTAAAAAACATTGTTTTTTCAGAGCTAATTTAACCTGTTTTTTTATTCAGCAAAAATATTTTTCTTCTTTGAAGACCGAAACGACTTCTTTTTATATAAGATTAAAAAAAGTCACACTTTTTTCTTTTAAAACAAAAATAACAACTTTTTTTAAGCCTCTCCTTTTTTCCATGAGCTTAAAGTTATAATATCCTTTTTATTTTTCTAAAAAAGGGATGAAATTTGAATCTCATTTTTTCTACGTAAAAAAAGAATAACGGAAATTCTTTACTTTCTTTTTTTTGAATGTTATTTTTAGAAACATTTTTTAAAATAAAAACTGACGTTTTGCACTTTTCCTAAACTGAATAAGATTGAAAAGCTAAAAAAATAGAAAGAATGAGTCCAACGTGTGTAATTCTTTTAAACCAACTGCCTCCATTTAATTAACGTCAGTGTTATTTTTTTTGCTTTTTGCATTCCAAAATGTTTTTTTTCGTCTTTTGTTTGCATAAAGCTTTTTTTTTCTGTGAAACAAATGTTTTTTTGGATGATTCATTTTTTGGTTTCGATTTATTCATTCATTAAATTAAGTTTCAAAGTTTGTGGCTAATTTTTTTGAAATTTGAGTTTTTGTTTATTTACATTTGTAATCACATTTTCGACCATTCTATTGCTCCAAAGAAATTGAGCCATTTTTCACGTGAACAACATTGAATTGAATCAGACTGAACTGACTGGAGTGATTATTTTCTGACCCCAAACTTGATTTATTAGTTTATGTTTTCTATTTTCAAAAGTTTCAAAACATATGTCTTACGGTTTTAACAAAACCTTATGCATTTTTAGTTGATTTAGGGTTTTTTAAAAATAGCGGATTTAAACTTTGTGGTAAAAATTTTTGCAGCAAATTTTAATAATTCTAAGTAAAACATGTTCCACCCTTTTTCTTCCTTCTACAAGTAAAAACAAGTGGGAATAATTTTAAGGTTTATTTTAGTCTTTTTTTGTGTAAAATTTGTACTTTTGTTTGGAAATTGTCTGGGCTCATCTTTTTTACTTGTACTTTTAAAAAAGTCTATTTTTTGCAACAAAAAAGTTCTTTGTGTCTTTAAAAAATTCCAAAATAAGCTTTAAATTTATGCAAATCCTAAAAAAATTTTTTTGCAAAAATATAAAAGTAACCAGTTTTTGTTCAAATGTTCTCATTTCAAAAAACCCACTCTATTTTTATCATTTTTTCGTTTAAAAATTAATAATTCTTACATCTCTTTTTTTATTTTCTAATTTCGGCATCTCTTTTTTTCTGCCGAAAAATGTTAACCTTTTCTTTTTCATTCATTTTAATACAAAAACAACAGCTGCATTTTTTGTATCAAACGTTTTTGCTGTAAACTTTGACTTTTTTGTGGCATTTTAAAACAGGGGCTATAAAATTTGCTGTAAATAAAAATGTTAGTTTTTTATTTTCTGTCGCTACGATTGTAGCATTGATAAAAATTGTTTTAGTTTCTGCTTTAAAAATATTATTTTGTGCCGATTTTTTATTTTTTGTTGAAACATCACTGTTCTCATTTCAAACATCGATTTTGAATGAATAAATGTGATTGAAATAAAATACTTTTTTAAATCACATTATGTCTGTTTTGTCTGTTCAAATGCAATTTAAGCTGACGTTTTATGTTTTTTAATTGTTAAATTCAATTTTTTTGTTTATTTTTTTTAAAACAAAAAATGTTTCAAGCTGATTCTGGTTGGATGTGTGCGTGGTTTTACGTAATAGAAAAAAATTGTTTGTTTTAAAAAATCAAAACAAAGGAAAAAAATTGAAAGCTTTAAAAAGGCTAAATGAGCCACAATTTTAGCAAAAAAGATGTTTGGTTTAAAAATATGAATGATATCTTTTTTTTACAAATATTTTCATACCCTCGAAGCAGTGTCTATATTCCATTTTCCTTCATTTTTCTGTTCGTTCGTTGTTGAAATTTTAAGTAAATAAACACGAGTACTGGAAAAAACTTTGAACTTTTAGTAGTCTCATGAGAGAGTATTTCTTGCAAGCTGCAAAATATCTTCACTTTCTTGCATTATTTATTTTTTTCTTTTTAACCTCTTTCAGTGAAATGAAGTAGTTGTTATGATATTAACCCTCTCGAAAAAAAAAATGAATGAAAAAAATGTGTGTGGGAAAATGTTTTTGACACGGAATAAGCAAAGTCTCTCTTTTTCCCGGTCATTTTTTTTTGTTCGCCTACTCATTTCCATTTTTATACATTTTTTTGATACGTCAAAAATTATGCTTTTTTGTACCTTCAAAAATACACCTTTTTTAAACTTTTAGTCTTTGTATTAAAAAATTCAAAATTTAGTTATTTATTTTATGTAGCTTTTTTTGGATCCTTACCTTTAATACTGCCTTGGCCTAATTTGTATATTGTTTTGCCTACAAAATTTTAGTTAACAGGAAATTGCATAATTTTAAGTAACCTTTTTTGAAAGAGTAAAAAAAGGTTACAAAACTTTGGAGTACTTTGTTAAGAAATATTTATTTAATTCTCAAAAGTGAAGTTTCGATTTTTTTGAGTACCTATAAAAGTTCATAGAAGTATTTTTGTGAAAAAACAATTTTTAGACGTCAGTTTTTTTATTTATCTTTTTTTTCTATTAAAGTAAAAAATAAATGGATCAAGTACATTCATGTTTTTTGTCGTCATAAATTGTATTCATATTAATTTACTCTCTATTTTCTTTTCATGACTTTTAATAGAAATCCTACATCGTTTTTTTATTTGTATCTATTGTTTCACTTCCTACGTAATTTTTTATCCGTAAAAAGATTATATAATACCTTTAAAAAAGACTTATAATAAATACTATTATAACTTTTTTGAGGAACAAAAAATCTGTTAAATCTTTCATTCAACTTTTATTTTTTATCAGAATAACTTTAGTTCTGCTTTTAGTTTTTGTATAATCCAAAAAATGTTTCTGCATGTTTGAGAACGAAAAAAATTCAATTTCTTGTGTTTTTTTTCATATTTTTTTCCAAAAAAAGCTTTCGTGCTTGTAAACATCTCAAAAACATTTATTATCTTCCTTCCAGTTTTTTTTATTATTACTTTGTTTTTGAACGTCCGCTTTTGCAAAAAAAAAAATAAACCAATATTTTTTGTTATTTTTTTTCTTTATAAAAAACATTTTCAAAGAACATTTGTTTTGCAATTTTTTAATTGCATCTTTTCTATCTTTGACTTCCTTATCAAATGATTAATTGCTACAACATCTTATCTTTGTTTTTTCGGTGTCCACAAAAAAATAAAAGTTTATTTTAAGTACTTTTTTTGACGTTCGTTTCCATTTTTTTGCCTCTTTTTTTCAGCATTTAATCAACAAAAAAACAGTCACATTTTTAAACCTGTTTTTTATTTGGCATGAAAGAATGAATGAATGAAAAGTCCATTATGTCATCTCTTTTCATCAATATTTTCTTCTTGTTCATCTTCTTTCTTCACTCCCATTTTTTTTGTCCCAAGCAATAATAATTAGAGTCTTGGAAACAAACTTGTGACGCGAAAATTTTGTCTTTTATTTTTGTTGCTAAAAATTATTATTAGTTTCTATTTTAAGATTTTATAAAAAACAATGTCTGTATGTGCCGGATATCGTAGTTCTGGTCGGCAATCACCAGTAAAACGAACAATTCCATTGTTTCGTCCACTTTGTACAACTGAAAAACCTCCAAAGTTGTGGTTTAGTTCCGCTCTTCAATCTCTTAGTTAGCATTTTTATTTAAATTTTTTTTATAAAATTTGCATTATATTTTCCATTCAGATGACAAAACCCCACAACAACAACAACAACAACATCATCATCATAAACAACGAATGGCACCACCTCCGCCCCCACCACCACCACTTCCACCCCGTGGTGGAACGGATCAACAACAACAACAAAGAAAATCCCTAACTTCTAGATGGCTTGAATCCAAGCAAGATTCTGATGAAGAGAGTGTTGCATCTGCAGCAGAATATAATGTTGCTGAACAACAACAACAACATCATCATATGGCATCAACAAATACAGTTTCAACAAATTTTGGTGTTGGAAGTTGTCATTCAACAAAGCCATATGGTGATAATGAAATAATTGATGAACAAACTCGTCGATCCCTTGAAACTATGTCAGTTGTTAAGGAAGAACCTGAAGAAGAAACAGAAGATATTGGATCTGTTCGATTATTAAGTCGTAGAACCCTTGAAGATGATAATGGTATTGTTCATCGATCTGATTTCTTAAAGGTAAGCAGAAATGTGTGATGATTTTCACGACAAGACTTTACTGGATACTGTAACAATTACTCATATAAATTTGTTCTTGAGTTTTTGGCACGAAATCGGATTTTTTCCGTTGCGAGATTGTGTTATAATTTTTTGTACCCATTTAAATATCTTCCTCTCATTTTTAGTCAAATTATCCATATGAATCCTCTGAATCTGACGAAGACGACCATCCAAATGCTCATTTAGCTGCATATGGTATTCATCGACTTGGAATTTATGAAGCGGTTGGTTTTTGACTTTAATTATTTTAATTTATTCTTGAAAAAAGGAAAAAGTTTGTGTGACATAATTTTTGCCCCCAAAAACAATGTTTTTGTTTTTTTTCTGATCTGTGAATTTTAAAAATGTTTAAAACACTTTTTTTTATTAAAAAGCAACTTTTGAAGCATGCAAAAAAGCAGTCTTTTATGTTTTTGCAAAACATTTTTTCATTGTTTAAAAAGTTTCTAAAAATGTTTTTAAACAAAGTTCAAAAAATATGCTTAAATAATTTATCACGTTTTTTTGTTTGTGGAAGGTAAAAGTTCATTGAATAGTGCAAAAAATTGCAATAGGTGGTCGCCATTGGCAATCAACAATGAAAGTCCCAAAAAAGACAATTTTATGGGGTCATGCACAATTTTTTAACATAAAAAATAAGCGTACAATTTTGGGAAAAATAAACGTTAACAAAAAAAAACATAAATGCTTGAATAAATATGATTTATGTAAATTCGTTCTGGAAAAATCTAAGATTATGGAATTTCAAAGGATAAAGTTTGTACATAAAATTTTTTGCATAAACATCCATGAAATTTGTACGTTTTGAGAAAGTTGAAGGTGATGGTGGCACATGATACAAGTTAGTACAGATTGGTGTTATTGCACATACGTTTTTCATGACATCACTACTACTACCTTGTATCTTCCAAGAATGAAGGGATATATAAAATCCACTACCATTGTTAAATTTTCTTTTTCAATGATTTTTAAGCTACTTCAAACATTGCTTTTTTGGAACTGAAAAACTTTACACCGGAATTTTCGTTGTTGCCTTCTGACTTCTCTCCCTTCTTTTTCATTTCAATGACAGCTCCATTTTTGGAAACTTTTTAAAAAAATGCAATAAAAATGATGAAAGTTTTTTTAAAAATTATTCAAAAGCGAAATGCTTACGTAAAAAACGGATACGCTTTTAAAAATGATTTTCTAAAAATGAATGAAAAACCTTTGTTCTGGAAAGGTTTTTTTTGCATTTTTGCAAAATTTTTAAAACGGATTCAATTATCCATGAAAATTTGAGTGATATATATGGTTGGGCTTGAGGGGGATAAAACTATAAAATATTCTTGGATTTTTGAAATTTTGTGTTTTGTTATAAATCTTTTTTTATTTTCAAAAAAAATACTTGTTTTTGTTGATGATTTTTTTCACCGGATATTTATTACAGATTTGATATATCCGCAAAGTCATGATGTTATTTGTTTGCTTGTTTTTTTATATTTTAAAATTGCTTTAAAAGAAGAAACATGTTTTGTAAGAAATGTCAAAAGTCTAGGAAAATAGTTAGGAGCTAATTTTAATCAAATAATCAGTTAAATTTTATTTGACTAAATTGTTTTTTTTAAAATTTTCATCTTTGAGGTCTTTGTTAGTTTCTTAAAAGTTCCTTTAAGTTTTTTCAAATTTAATAGGAATGCAGACAAATTTTGTTTCTTCGGTAATTAAATTATGCAGAAAAATGTTTATTTATGAGCAGAAAAATTAACATGAACATTTCACTGAATTCGAATGAAAGATTTTTGTCCGATACCGTATTTCATTTGATTTTTGATTTTAAATCCAAAAACATCCATAAATAACTTTAATCTTTTATTTGAACGGCTTCCCTCAAAAAATATTTAAAAATCCATGACGTTTCTTCGGAAATAAATTAAATTTCTTTTTTTGACTTTTAAATCTTTTTATGATTTTTTTAACTTTTGGTCAAATTGAAAAAAAAAGATAAACAAAAATTATCATTTGACTGATGTTTTTTCCTTTTTGACTGTCTATTTTTTATTCAATTTTCATGTTTTTATTAAAAAATTCCCAAGAGGGGGGTTTCCTTCTTTCTGAAAAGTTTTATGGGGTGGTAACAATGAAATTTTGTTTTTTATGCATGTTTTTTTGGACTTTTAACGCCAAAATCTTTTCCGTGGTATCCTTATTTTTTTATGCCCAAAAAGGATTAATTCAAAACTTCATTAAAGCCAGCTTGTTTCGAAGAAAATGTGATGTTTTTTTTTGGCAAAACTTTGGAAAGTCATGTGATTTTTTTTGTTTTTTTGATGCCAAAAAATGAAATGGCATTGTCTGGAAACATAAAAAGAAAACAATGGCGACAATTGTTTTTGCTCACCCCAAAATAAAGTTTTTCTTTTGTTTGGGTTAACAAAGTTAGTTACAGACTGTTTTTGTGTTTGTTTTTTTTTTGAAAGAAAAAGAAAGAGAGCAAAGGGTTCAAAAATGGGTGGGATGGTAGCATGAATGAAATCTTGATGATGTTAGGTGGAGAGATATATAAAGGCTTGATTTATGTTGGAATTTTGTCAGTTTTTGGTGTTTCTTAATAAGAATGTTTTGAAAAGGATTAGTACCATGGCACCAACGTTATTGTAAATTGTTACATCTGATATAGACAAAAATGGTTAAAACATATATTGTAAAATGCCTCTTCTTTTGTTTTCGAAGTTTTTAACTTTTTTGACTACATCATTCCTGTAACAAGATCGTTCAATTATGTTAATGTTTCAAAAACATGGTTGCCAAAATCATCTTTGATCATTTCTTCCCCTTTGTTTTTCCGTATGAAACCATAAAATGCCGTTGTTTGCAAAAAAAAGAAAAATTAATTCCGCTCCAAAACCTCTGTTATTTTAGCAACAAACTTTCTCAATCCTTTTCCTTCTATTTCTAAACTTCTACCGTTTCCATTATTTACAAATCAAAGCACACTAAGAAACTTTTTTTCCTTCTGTTTACATTTCTTTCCAAAATTTTTCACATTCTATCTAAAATCTGAAACTTTTTTTCTATGTCAAAAAAGAGGACAATTATTTTGGATGTCCCATGATTCAAACATAAAAAGTTTTATATCCCCATGATATTTTACTTCCATACTCACTTACGCTTGCTTTTTAACCCTTTAAATCCAAGTTCTTTGAAAGCAACAATTTTTTAACTCCCAAAAAAGAACTCAGTTAACAGAGAAAAAAACTTCCTTATTTTCTTTTGTCTCGTTTTTATTTTGTAGAAGCAACAAACAATCATTTAAACATTGAAAAAAAAGGAACCTAAAAAGAATTGAAACTTTTTTGTTACCCGAAAAAAGACCCCAGATTTCATTTTTTTTCTTCAATTATTTTAAACGTTTCTTCCGGTTTTTTTTCATTTTTCAAAAATGCTTTTGTTGTTTTTTAAAATAAGATTATTTCCTTCCTTTCTCATTTTTTCCCCAAAAAGATTTTTTATGTAAACGGAAGAAGAAAAAAATGTAGTGGCCCTAATTTTGTCGTGTTTTATAATAATTTTTGTTCCATCACAATAATGGGAGCCGAAATAGTTAAACGCTTCCTTTGAATTTTTTGTGTTTTGTTGTAATAATCGTTGTGAGATTCAGTGGGTCGAAGGTCAAAGTATTTTTTGGGAGAGAATCTTAAAAATTATCGATGATTCAATTATAGAACAAATTTGGGAGATATAAAAGAAGCGTGTTGTTTGGCATAATTTTTTTTTCTTTGGCACATTTTTGAAGTGGAAAAAATTGAGTTTAGAAATTTTGAGTGTTTCTTTAAAAAGCTTTAAAGAAGTTGTCTGAAAAATGTGTGATAAGTGAAGTGAGCTTATCATTGACAGACGGCAAATAAGATTTCAAAATGGATTTTTTCAGTTATAATTTTAAGTATTTTCATCATCAAAAATGCAAAGTAGTTTGAGTCATGCGCTGTTATCATCCCTTACTTCCTTAAATTTTAATTTAAATTTACATGCAAATCTCTTCCATTTCCATAGATCTCATTTACAGTACTCCCTTTAATTTATTCCATTTCATCATTTATTTTAAAAAGAGCTATTAATCTTACTTTGTGAAAATGAAGCGCCCTAGTTTTTTTTTGTTGATGAATAATTTACTTTCATCAACAAATGCTTTGTCTCTTCATTTACTTCCCTATCTTTTTCACTTTCATTTCATTTCATTTCCAATTGACTCACTCCTTTCTTTTTAAATAGTCATTTAAAAAACAAAGCCTCCCTCAAAAAAAATGAGAGAAACATTAATTTTTCCCAGAAAAGCAGCAATTCAAAAACGAAAATTGAAAATGAAGAAATTTCTTCTCTCTGAAATTTTTCCGGAAATGGAAAATCTCATTTTTATTCTGCATTGTTCTTCTTTTTTTTGTTTTATTTTTGGCTCCAAAAAACAACTACTTTTCATTCTTTCCTTTTTTTACCCCATTATTGCTTCTACTCTTTTTTTGCAAACAACTGTTTGCTTTTTTGAGATCTTTGAGAAATTGGTTTTCTTCTATTTCTTTTTTTCTTCCAAGTATAAATCATAAATTTATATACTTTTTTTCTTTGAAGGCTTTCAACGGAAAGAAAATAAAATTACAGACTTCAAAAGAAAAATTTCTCTTTGAGAAAGTTGTTTCCTGATTTATGACATCTTTGTAATTTTTAATAAGTTCGAAGGAAAGTAAACAAAATTTATGAGAAGTTTCAGATGTCTTGTTTTTTGCTTTTGAAAATAGGAGTGCCCAGGAGTGCGTTTTTTGAGAAATTGCTTGTAATGTGCCAGATGGTTGGTAATAAAAAAGAAAGATGTTGATATTTTTAGAAAGCAGCTTCAGCGATAATGAAAGATACATATTTGACAGGGATATTTTTGCTGTCGTAAACAAATATCTTTGTTGACATTTTTAAGAAATTTCACATATGCAATTTTTTTTAAATTCTATTTTCAAAAATACTGTAACATTTTGTAAAATTTTTAAGCCCTACATTCTAAAACATGTCATCTGACCTTTTTTTCATTAAAAATTGATACACTTTTTTGTGAATCTTTTGTTTCTTTCACTCTTTTTGAACCTTCATTTTTGCAACAAAAAAAATAACAATGCCATTCTTCTTTTTTTGCAATGGTTTAAAAATGCCAAAAAAGCAAATGACATCTGTCCATTTTCTTTTTTTAACATTCTTTTGCATTCAAAAATCTTTGACAAAAATGCTTGCAAAAAAGAATGTCAAATTTGGCAACAAATTTTTAAATTTTTTTATGCTATTTTATTATTGCAAAAAAAATATTTATAAACTTTTTTGATAGACCACCAATGAAAATGCCGCCAAAAAAAGCGTTAATAATTTGATCATTGCTCTAATAAATTTTTTTCCACATTTATAAACATTTATTTTTGCTTTTTTGCTTTGCATTTTTGTCTCGGAAAAAAATAAATGCTTTCACAGAAAAGATATTATTTTTATTAGAAGCGTGTTTTTGGTTAATAAAAAAAATGTTTCTAGTTTCGGGACTGACCTCGGCGATAAAAAAATAGAAAGATTAATCAAGCGAAAGAATTTAAAGCTTTTTTGGTGGCTATAAAAATGTTTGGAAAAAACGTGGTTTCCCTCATTTTTTAGATCTTTGGATTTTGGCTGGTTGAAAAACTATTAACTTGAGAATTAGGAAGGTGATAAAAAAGATTTATAATATCTCTTTCATTGATTGGATGTCATATATCTGTTCAAAATCAGAACATCTGTTTTTGATTTCACGGAGTTGCCTTTAAGATTAAACTTTAAAATTTGCCACCCCATTTTTAATCTATTTTAAAACAAATTTGTTACTCATTCATTTCTTTCCATTTTTAGTTCCTTTAATTTATTCTTTGAATTTCTTAATGCATTTAATTCTTAAAAAATAGTATTAAATAAGTTTATTAAAAGACACTTGTCTCTTTTTTTAGCTTCTTTCAAATAACATGAAAAATAAATTTCGTAGTGCTTCCTTTTTTAATATATCTTTGATGTATTTGACATTTTTATTTTCTAAATTTAGCACCTAATTCTTTGAAGAAAGATGTTTTTTAACACTTTTTTTGTTAGTTGTATGTTGTTAGAATACGTGAAAAAGAATATTTTAATTATGTAATTCAAGAAAGCTTTTTTGATTTGATTCACGTAATTTTAGAAGAAAAAAGAGACGAGAAATGTTTTAATTAAAAAATTTTACCCAAAGAAAAATGAGGAAGTTAGACACTTTTATTTTTTACGTCATTTTATCGTCTGGTACTTTTAAAGGCATCTTTGCCAAAAACGATATAAATTGTTTTTAGTAGATGAGATAAATTCTCAGATCTTCCATAAAACTCATCGTAAAAAGTTGTGACGAAAAAAAAGTAGCGATAAAAAGTAATTTTTATTACTTTATTTTTTTCGAGAAACAAAGTACAATTTTGACGGCTTTTTTGATCGTTTTTTAAGTTTTTTTTCCAGTCTGAGTTCGAAAAATAAGTTTATCCGTGTTTTTGTTTAAAAATTTGAAATTTGATCAGTATAGTTTTATTGTTATTGTTTTAGAAAAGAGTTTACTCGAAGCATCCGTTTTTTTTTTCAAACTATTACTTTTTAAGACACCAAAGTTAAGCTCAATATATATTTTTGCAAGAAACAAAAAGTCATCATTTTTCAACTTTTGATGAATATATTTTTTTCGTGTCAGTGACATTTGCGAGACTTTTTTTTCAAATTTTAAATCCGTGTTTTGCGTTACTTCGAAATTTTTATGATTACAAAGAAACTATAAAAGTTTATTTAAAAAATTTATTCAATTTAGGACCAAGAAACTTTTAATAAAAAAAAGTTCTTCAAATTCAATTTATTTTTATTTATTTCTTCGAAGAAACTTATTTGGTTTTAAGCGTCTTTTGTGGAGGCTGAAATAAAATAATAAAAAACTGAATTAATAATAAAAGTGTGTGAAAAAAGTACCCCCTCAGAAAAACTTTTTGGGGTTGGCACTTTTCAACTATAAAAGAAAACTTTAAACAAAAAACTTTTCATTCAAAAAAGAGTTTTTTTGTCTTGAGGACATTTGCCCTCAAAGAAAAAACTTCTTTTCATTCATTTTCTTCTTCACGTGTGATATTTTCTCAGCTGTGAAAAAAGAACCAAAAGCTACAAAAAATAATTGTCATTTGACTTAATTTTGTCTAAAGTTAAATATCTGTGTCAATCAAAACTTCATTTATTTCCTTCAAATTTGTTTGAAAGAAAAAGAATGAAAACAATTCGAAATCGGCCAAGCTTTATTTCAAAAGCCGGTGGAGTTTCATTAAATAATTGTGGAAGATATCGTCCCCCAGTAATTATGGTTTGTTTTTAAAAATTCCGCGCAAAAAAATACTGTAGCTTATTTGAAAAAAAGTACGCCTAAAATAAATCCTTCCACGGAAGTATTTATAGAGTGAGCTAAGTATCTCCTTTGATGTATCATAAAATGTCACTCAAACTTTTTTCTCTCCAAGAATGCCCTTTTTATAAAAATCTTTTAAAAATATAAATCGTTTATCTTTCAATTTTCTTTTTTTAGCCAAATGCATCAGATGGTAATCCAGTTCGTCATTCACTTCTCAATTTAGTCGCTGAAGAAGACATTCCAGAATTGTTACAAGCAATGGCCGAAGAGGTTCGTTTTTTTTATCTCTTGAAATAAAGCAGAAAGTAGTTTAAAAAATGCCAACATTTTATAACATTTTTTCGTCAAATTTTTGCGACAGTTTTTTTTGTTCTTTGTTTTTAGACAAAATTTGAGATTTTTAAAAAAGTGATGGGAAAATGAGATAAAGAAAAAACGCCTGAAGGAAAGTTGATGGAGGCAAAGATAAAGGCTCTTTGAAATGCTTGACTTTGAACTCCTTGATCTGGTTTTTACAGCTCTTTTTTTAGAATTTTTTCACAATATTTTTAAGTTACATCACTTTTTTCATCTATTTTCCAAAAAAAAACATATCAGTAAACATTTCCAAAATGAGATGAACAAATGCGAACAGATATATCCCCTAAAAAACAGATGTCTAAACATTTTGTTTCTTTCTTCTCTATTTTCGGGATTTCGTAAATAACAAAAAAAATTATATAATACAATTTTCGTTAAACCGCTTTAAAAAAAGCACCCAAAAAGACGCGTATAAATTTCAATTTTAAATACATTTTTAATCCAAAATTCTCTGTTTAAGCAATTTTCTGACGATAGAAATAAAAAAAGAAGCTTTCGAAAAATATTAGATTTTTTAATAATAGAAAGTACAAATGTACCTTAGAATACGGAACATTTAGCTCTTTTTGACGTAGAGGGAAATTAAATTCTTTCATAAATATAAGCTTAATCATTTCTTTTTGTTCAAATTTTGTGGTTACGACAGGTACTTCCCCCTATCAATTTTTTGTTAAAATTTTTAAGTCTTTTAAAACTCTGCGTCAAATATGAAATGCATGTCAGTTTTTGCATTTCAGCTGTTTTGGTTTTTTCTTTTTGGGTGATAGTTTATTTTTTTGAAACCTCTTGGGAATTTGAGACTAAAATTTTATTGTTTATTTTTTTAAATTCAGTTGAAAATTTTTAAAATTCTGTAAAATGGCAGTTTTAAAAATGCATGTTTCAACAAAATTTCTTACATAACAATTTTTATTTATCAGTCATCTAATAACTTTGTTTTGATTCTCTAAATTTAATTCCAAATTAGGCGTAGTTTTTTTTTCAAAATGTTTTTCTTTTAAAACTATTCCAATAACAACATTTTCTTGGGTTTTTTTCTCAAAAACAATTGTTCCTTTTTTTCTAAATAGCAGACGAGTCTATTTCTTTTTCACGTGAATGACTTTCCTCAAAAAAAAGAAGTTTTTTCCCCTCACATGTTTTTAGATGTCTGTTTTTTGAAGATTCACAAACCTGATAAATATCTCCTTTTTTTCATTAAATTTGCGTTTCTCAACATTTTTCTTTTACTTTGTTATTTTTGTTTTTGACTTTCTTTGAGTTTTTTTGTAAGAAAAAAATGTAGGCGTCCATTTTTTTGTTTACCAAAGCAAAAAAAAAACTATTTAAAATGGCAAACTCTTAAATTTAAAAATTGCCAAAAAAAATTTCTTTTTCTTGGAAGTTTTTTTTTTTGAAAGGTCTTTAAAAAAAAGTCTTGGGAACGCGTAGGCATTTAAAAAAATGTTGCTGTTGGCATTTTTAAAAATTGTATTTAAATGTTTTAAAAATTGGTTGTTGAAATCAGTTTTGTTAATTTAAAATTTTATTTTTTTAGTGCCATTTTGTATTTGACGATTGTGATAGATCAAATATGCCAACAACAAGTGGAATCATTCATACACCTGCAAAAAGAATGGAACGTCGAAAACAAAGAAATGTAAGTTGAATTTTTTCGGGGAGGGGTACAATAGGGGTAGGGTAATCTATGTTGGTTGCACGTACTTTATATGATTTCATACATCCATATCCATAAACTTTTCTAAGCATCAATTAATCCCTTCTTCTCTTATAGGTTGATAGAATTTGTTTTGATGATAAACATCCAGAAGTTTTTGCATATGTTGATGAATCAGCTGCATATGAAGAAGGAGAATGGAGTGAAGGCTTTCCAATTACATATGAAGAATATAAGCAACTTGTTGAAGCTGCCAATGCTGAAGCCGCTCAACAACATATGGATTTATCAAATTGGAGAATGTTAATGGAACAAAAATTTTCAATTCAAGATGAACAAATTCGAGCTTTAACTGAACAACATGAACGTGATCAACAACATAATATTGAAAATCAATCAACTTCATCATCTTCTTCTTCAGCTGGAAGTAATCTTGCAACACAATCCAAACAAGAAAGAGATGAAGAATTGGGTGTTACTTCAACATTTTCATATTCCTCTTCAACACCCGCACCTTTAACTTCATGTTCACAACCCCTTCAAATGAATCTTCGTCAAACAGATCGTGAAACTTCAGCGATGTAAAATAAACAATAATTTTTTTTGTAATTTCTGTATTATAATTGTAAAAGCTTTCTTTCTTTCTTTTGCTACAATTTGCACCAAAACTTTTATTCCTTTATTTTTTAAATGTTTATTATTTTGTATTTTTTATTAAAGTTTTGATTGTTTTTTTGTAACAAAATTTAATCATTATTGGATTAGAAAATTATATCATAAATGTCTTTTTTCATATTTAAAAAAAGTTGGAAAAACACACAAAGTTATAAGGACAAAAAAATTGAAAGCAAACTTTGTTTTGATTTCTTTTTTAAAAAGAGAAGCAAAAAAAGCTCAAGAATTTATTGTTTGAAAATTTTTTTGTTCAACTCTGGTTTAGAACATGCTTTTTCATGATTATGTACAATGATTTAAGGCAATTAATGGTAAATTATTTTTATATATCCTGATTAAAACCGACTTGGGCATTTTTCATATTCCCGGAAGCACAACCTTAAAACACTTCAAACGGATTCTTACTATTATTATTCCATGTTTTTAGAGTGATATTTATTTAAATTTAACAAACACTATCATCGGTACATTTTTGGTAAAAAAAAACACATTGTTTTTTTTTTACAAAAGAAGAAGATGCTGCTTTTTTCGTATTATGAAACGATTATCCTCTTCTCAACTCTTTTACGTCAAAGCGTTCTTTTAACGGCATTTTTAGAAAAAAAAAGTAAAGGAAACCCGCTTTACTTTTTTTTCAAAACAAAATGCGAACAAATAGCATTATTTTTAAATTTAGTTACTCGTTTTTATTTTGGCTGAATGACGTATTTTTGGTGTTAGCTATTTTATACACAAAAGAATAGTTTTTTGATTATTTTAGTTTTGAATCAACAAATTTTTTTAAATAACAAAATTCTTTAACTTTTTTTAATAAAAACCGAAATTTGTTTTTCTTTTGAAAATTAATTGTAGCTGAAAGTGCAGTTGCGCAGGTGCCAAAAAAACTCCTGATTAAAGAAAAGAAAAACAAAAAGAGTTGCCAAGCAACGACTATCAAAATAGAAAAAAAAACTTTACTTATCTTCTTTTAGCCTGTTTTTCTTGTGACTTTCGTTTTTCGTTCATTTATTAAAACTTTATTTTTTAAGAAAAAACTACTTTTATTTCAACTTATTTGCTTATTTTTAAAAATATTTTTCAGAAGTTTACTTAAAAATGGAATCCAAAGAAAACGTTGAATCTTCTTCTTCGGACAAAATAAAACATATTTTCACATTTAAATTTATCCTAAAAATTGTTGCAATTAGTGGAATATTTTTATCATGCTTTTATATTTCAATTTCGATATATTTTTGGATAAATGCTTCATTTCGAGGTTTATCTTTGTTAAATGCAATTTTTGGTGGAATTACTTTTCTAACGTTTATCTACTTTTATTTTGCAATTTATACAACGAAAAAAATTTATTTTTATAATGTTTTTGCTTTACTTGTAAGTTTTGGTTTTAGGGTTTGGAAAAGTTATTAAAATTGTCAGTTAATAAAAAAATCGTTTTTTAGCTTGTAATGTTTATTATAATATTTTTGATGGCTTTAATAAATTTGCTTCACATTCAAAAAATATCGAATACTGCTTTTAAATTTTTTTATTCGCACGATCATTTTCTTGATATTAAAAACGGTATGATTCTTGAACAAAAAACCTTTTGAGAAAATAAATATTATTCATTTTAGATATAAATATGCAATATTTTATAAATGCTTGTTTAAGCATTTTTCTTTGTTGTTATATGTTTTTTTCAATGGTTTTTGTTGAAAAGGCACGAGAAAATGCAGCAGGACATGATCAACCAGATTCACGAAATCCTGCTCGATCTCTTTGTACGTTTTTTTTTTAAATTGTTCACATGTTTTATCCACCACTTACAAAAAGAGAGATAAACCCAATTTTATTCAGTTTTATCAATGGTGATTTCTCTTTAAGCACATTTTTTGGATTTTGATACGCTAAAATATATATTTTTAGTTTTTATGATGGCACTGTGAACATCCATTACAAATTAATATCAATATATTTACTGAAGCAGTTTAAGTTTATTCAGTTGAGATATTGAAGATATAATGAGTCCATGAAAAAGTTGCACAGTTTTATATATCTATTTTACGAGTTCTGGTCATTAATTAATTTAATAAATTAATGACCAGAATTAATTAATTTATTTAAGACGCACTCTGGCTGTCAATCAAAAAAGTCAAAAAGGAGGCGGCACACAAAAAAAATTGATTTGGCCCAAATTTGGTCTATAGGTAAAACAGCCATGGAGAAAACGATTGGCTTTGCTGTTTTTGTCTAAAAAAATTTTCTACTGTAGTTACAGGAGATTCAAGATTACGGTAGCGTTTTTTTCAAAAAATCGCCAAAAATCAGGAAAAA
Source organism: Panagrolaimus sp. PS1159 (assembly GCA_963922195.1). NCBI lineage: Eukaryota > Metazoa > Nematoda > Chromadorea > Rhabditida > Panagrolaimidae > Panagrolaimus > Panagrolaimus sp. PS1159. Next base: position 3,831,086 of record CAWUHW010000004.1, read on the forward strand.
TTTTTTTTGGCATTATTTTGTGTTTGCATAGGTTTTCGAACATGGAGAATTCGAAAAAAACATTTTTGGGATTTTTTTAAAATCGGGAACACCGATTTTCAGACATCCCACTTTACTTTAGCCGATAAAAGACCACTTTAATTTTCCGACAGGGATTAATAACCTCAATATTATAAAACTTCAACATTTCCTGTATACGATGAAAAAAAAATTATTTTAAAAAAAGTGTGCTAACATTGTTTTAAAAATTAATGAAGTTGCGCGATCGTGTTTTTTCCTTTATAAAAAAGAAAAAACAAGCAAATTTTTCTTTTTGGCGAAATGTGTAACAACAAAATTGTTGTTGTTTTTTTTAAAGCAGCAAAAAACACGATCGCGCAACTTCATTAATTTTTAAAACAATGTTAGCACACTTTTTTTAAAATAATTTTTTTTTCATCGTATACAGGAAATGTTGAAGTTTTATAATATTGAGGTTATTAATCCCTGTCGGAAAATTAAAGTGGTCTTTTATCGGCTAAAGTAAAGTGGGATGTCTGAAAATCGGTGTTCCCGATTTTAAAAAAATCCTAAAAATGTTTTTTTCGAATTCTCCATGTTCGAAAACCTATGCAAACACAAAATAATGCCAAAAAAAATTTTTCCTGATTTTTGGCGATTTTTTGAAAAAAACGCTACCGTAATCTTGAATCTCCTGTAACTACAGTAGAAAATTTTTTTAGACAAAAACAGCAAAGCCAATCGTTTTCTCCATGGCTGTTTTACCTATAGACCAAATTTGGGCCAAATCAATTTTTTTTGTGTGCCGCGACTTTTTGACTGGCAGCCAGAGTGCGTCTTAATAAATAAATTTGAATACCTATTAATCACGATTTTATAAGCTCTTTTATAAATAGTAACATGTTTGCAGACTATAACATTATGTGATAAAATTTCGAAATAAAAAAAATTACACTTCTTGTCACTTCCAAGAAGTCTGTTGCGGAGATTCTCGATTGTTTTAGTTTATTATCTAAATTTCTTTCTTTTATTTTATTGTTTATCTTTGGCATTGTATTCCTTATGCAAATCTTTTGCATTCTTTTTCGATAGCTTTAAAATTGTACTTAAGCAATTTTTGTCATCATTTTCGGGTTCAGTTGTAATATTTATTATATGTACGTGCTTTTCAATTGTATTATAAATATTATTTAAATATATACTTTGTTGTGGGATTACACCGATTGCTCTACAGAATCTCCGCAACAAAGTCCATCGAAATAAATTTAATTCAATATAAATACAGCTTTTTTATATAATAATAGAATCCAAGTACTTCATTTCTCCTTTATTTCAAGGTACTTCACTTCTCTTCTTTTGACTCTAATAAATACATTGTTAGCAAGAAACTATTACAGCTACTGCCAAATATAATTCATTTTAATTATCGTTAAACTTTACAGCTTTAGATAAAATATACTTGTTTAAATACAACTCTTTTAACAAAAACTGAAGCAGTTTAAGTTTAATTTAAAGTATAAATTTCATGTACAATATTGAAAAAAAAGTGAAAGCAACTATAACAGTTACAATCAGAGGTTTTTTGAATAATTATAGCAAGCAACTATTACAGTTACTGCCATTTATTGCCATTTTGTCCGGCCTGCCACGCGGGACTTGAATCAGTATCACCAGCCATAAATAACTGAACGACTTTGGTCGATGCACCATTTTGTTGTGGAGATTCTGCATCGGTGTAAGGTCCCACAACAAATATAATAAAGGAGATCATTTATTGGAGCGACATGTTAGTAGAAGATAAAAGAATATAAAAACACATAATAAAATAATTACACAATTAAGAATAAAAAGAATGGACACGACGTCCTTTAATAAACATTTTCGGGAAGAATGATAATTATTATGTTAATTTCTTTATTCTTCACGACACTTCTTTAAAACTGTCTTTATTAATTTTTCGAGCAACAATAAGATAAGGCGGAATTACAAAATTTAATCGTTTTTCCAGCAGAAATTTGGCACATAGTTGACGAAAAAAAGTGTGTCTCAAAAAAAAACGATTTTAAAAGTTTTGGAATTCCGCCACGCTTAAAATGTTAAAGGGGAACAGAACAACAAAATTTAAACAACTTAAAGACTTTTTTATTAAGTGAAGAAATAGTTTGCATAATACGTGGCTCCTATGGCAACAATTTCATCCGGATTTTCGGCAAAGTAATGTTCAGCACTAGGAAATATGTTTTGCAATAAACTTTAAATCACTGGCATTCCCCAAGATTCTTTCAAAGAATGGTTTTATTCCTCTTACTTGGATACAAATTTTATTGATTGGAATGTTATAGCTGAATTATATTACAAGCTTCCCGTACTTAATGGTGAAGAGTATTTCAAAGGATGGGAGGTTGACTATGATGAATCGTTTTATGGTTTAATGGATGATTTAGGACTTGCTGTTCAGAATGCTGAAGGAATATTTGGTGAACTTATTCAAATTGTTGAAAAATAAAATTTTGAGACTGTTACACATTTCTTCGTTTTGTGTTCATTACCTGTTGTTTTTTGTTTAACATTTTCAAGTGTTTTTGTTTTGTTACTAAAAATCTATTTATTCGACTTCACAAATAAATATTTTAAATCTTACTACTGTTTTTATTTCTACAAATTAATTACTCAGTTATTATTTTAATCTTAAAAGAACAAAGCCAAAAAATTTGAGGTAAAATTCATCCTTATTTGAGGTATTAATTAATATATTACCTAAAAAAATTACCATGAAAATTGGGAAAAATAGAAAAAAATTCAAAAAAATGAAAAAACGGGGACACGATGAACTGAAGAAAAGCCATGTGAAGTACTTTCATCACTGTAGGCTTTACACAAATAAAGATAAATAAAAACAAAATAAAATGAATGGATTTGAAAGAAATATCAATATAGAATATTTTTTACGAATAACAATTAATTTTCAATTTCGACATGTTTACATTGTTAAAGAAGAAGATGAAACGTTATTACGCGAAAATTGTGATTTTGCTTTAATATAATCAAGGAGAGCCTTTTCATGATAAACGGCTTCAACCTCTTCACCATTCATAAGATCACGAAGAGTATATGCACTTACAAAAAAGCATGGAATACGTGTCAGCTCAGGCTTTTTAGTTCGTTGAATTTCTTCTATATAAAAATTTGTCACTAAAATTTATGTAATTTATTTAAAATACAATACAAAATGAATTTAACTTACTTTGGGAGATATAACTGTGAATTGCATTTTGGTCAATCTTTTTAATTTCCTTCCTTTTCTTTGCATTATCTAAAACAATGTCACATCTGGATCGAACAAATGCAATTGGTTGATTATATTTTAGTGATTTAATGGCCAAATCAATTTCGTCTTTTCCAAGGGTATCCGGGGTTACAATTATTAAGCAATCAAATGCGCATAAACATTTATCTCTAAATTAGATAAAAATTTGTAAAGTTTATTATCGTTAAATAACCCACTCATAATAGCTTTCAGAATTATGAGTTAATGTTCCGGAGCCAGGTATATCGTATATTTTTACATGTTTAAATTGTGGATCAGGAAATGTGTATGGTTTAGTTTCCATTGTACATTCAGTTATATTTACACCAGCTGCATCAGGGTGTGTATCTTCAATACCACGAATTGCATTGATTAAACTACTTTTTCCTGTTTTTGTATGCCCAACAAATGCAAAATTGTAACAATTTGCTGTATCGAAATTTAAATCTTCTTTTGCTTTTCGCATTGTTTCTTGCATATCTTCTGGAACAATAATGTCATTTTCTGGCTTTTCTTTGACATAACTCAAAAAATCATTTCGGGATTGAGTAAATTGTTGCATTAAATCTCCCAAATTTTGCATAAGTTTATCGTTTTGTTCTAACATACATGTTTTGATATAATATGCATACAATGCAGCACCATGAGCAACAATCTCGTCGGGATGTATGCTGCATTGATGATTTGCTTTTGGAAAAATGTCAGCTAACAACTTTTTTATCATTGGCATTCGACATCCACCTCCAACTTGAAAGACGAAATCTATATCTTGTTTTAATAGATTTGCTTTTAAAATTGCTTGAAGAATAACATTTTTAGTTCTAATAATGAGATTCATAGACATAGTCTCAAATTCGTCTCGAGTGATAGTTATTATTTCATCCCTTTCTGGATGAAAATCACCTACATTTAAACTGAATATGTCAATTTAGAAAATAAAATACTTTAAAAAACATATTTACTTACGCGATTTCAGTAGCAACAGAAAGATCGTGTTTTATAACTTGGCATTTTGGCTTTAAAATATAATTTTTCTTAGCAAGATTTATACCATGTTTGTTTGTTAATATTGATGCAAAATGATCAAACAATAATCTATCAAAATCTCGTCCACCCAAATATGAATCACCACAAAAAGTTAACACCTTTAAATTATCACCAACAACTTTTGCAATACAAATATCAACAGTTCCACCACCAAAATCACAAATTAAAATATTTGAGTTATTCGGAATTTCCATTTCATTAAAATATGCGAATGCTGCTGCAACTGGTTCTGGAATAAAATGGATATTTTTCCAACCTGAATACTCTGCTGCCATTTTTGTAGCAGCTTTTTGGCTTTCTGAAATCTCCGATGGAACACTTATTACAACGTCCGTTAAAGTCCGATTTTCAAATTCTTCGATCATATTTTTTATATAACCCAATAAAGTGCCTGCTATTTTTTCTGATTCTATTTTTAATTTTCCTTTATTATAAGTTTCAACTTGAATAAAAGTTCCTTTTCCTTTTCTTTGAATAACCCTAAATGGCCAAATTGGGTCAACAATAATATCATCAAGATTTCTGCCAAGAATTCTCTTTATATCATAAACAGTATGTTCAGCTTTATACCACATTCTATTAATGACAATTTGACCACATTTTGGATTTGTTTCATCATATGCAATAAATGATGGCATTGTTCTCGTTCGCGTTGTTGGATCAAGGACAACCAATTCTGGACCATTTTTACGAATAACAGCTGCACAACATTCTGTTGTACCAAAATCGATTCCAACTGCATTGCAAGAAATATCATAGTTGGACAATTTTTTCGGAATTTGATACATTTCAGTACTCATTTTTATCTATAAAAAAATAAGTCTAAAAATTTTCTATGGAAAACTTCACTTTTTTATTCCCAAAAAAAATTGTCGTCTGCTGTTAATACTCAATCGATTTTCTTCTGATAACAAAATTAATCAATGAAAAATCGAACAAAGGATCTTTAATTTCCCCCTCTTGGAAATCTTATAAAACAAAGTGCTTTTTTGTTTAAACTAAAACAAAAGTAGAAACTTAACGACAAATATGGAACAAAATTAAAAAAAATTCGAAAAATTTGAATGCTAGAAAATATTGTCTTGTGCCTAGGCATGGCACCGGGTCGGGTAAACCCGGAAATCCCTGGCCCCGGCCTTGATTTTCACGATTTCTGAAAAAAACTGCACAGGGGGGACCAAGGCAAAATTACTAAAAATTAAATTTTTACCCGGGCCGGGCCGGGCCGGGGCTTCTTTTCACCGGGCCGGGCCGGGCATTAAAAAAGTCGCCCCGATGCCATGCCTACTTGTGCCATCATTCTTTGACCTCCTTTAAAAAAATAAATTGCATTCCCTCATTTGTACTTGTTTTTATTAAATTTTTTTCTTTAAACTTACAAATATGCAAGTTAAATAAACTATGTTTTGGTACATTTTATTTTTTGTCCATAATAAAAAGCACTAAACGTTTTTGCTTTTTTTAAATAATTTTTACGTTTCCCTTTTTTTTCATTAATGAGCCTAACATATTATGCACCTTCTTTGTTTATCAATGACTCATCCGGAATGGATAAAATGTGGATGAGTCTCATCCACATTTTATCAGCTTGTCTTTTTAAAATGTTGTCACTTTTTATTTTTCCTGCTTTTGCTTTTTCTGTGGAATCAAAAAATTTTATTGCAAAAAAATATGTTTTTGTTGAACGTTATTTCTGCTATTTTTGCCTGCATTTTTTCTGTTCCTCTTTTTTTGTGTGAAAAAAAGGAGTGAACGTTCGCGAAGTTTTTCACGTAAAAAAAGAAAGCAAAAAAGTACCAGCCGACTGTTGTCCATTTTATTTCTCTTTTTTCCCGTTTTTTTAGTCAATGTGTTTTTATTCCTTGCTTGTGTTTTTTGTTGTTGATTATTTACACCTTTTTTTATATCAATAGACAAACGTTTTAGTTTAGTATTTTCAATAACTTTTTTCACCATTTTTAAATTTTTTGTTGCTTTTTTCAATTCTTTTTTTGCCGTGATTTGCGAATTTTTATACTGTACTTTTTTTGTTGTTGGTACAAGTTTTGGTAACGCAAAAAGAGTGAAAAGAGTATTTTTGGAATAACATCTTATCTATTTCTACTTTAAGCAATAACTTTTAAAGTTTTCTCTCGTGTGAACAATCTCTGATCAATAATGTATGTTATCTATGTTTATCATTTATTTTTTCAGGTCGTCGTCACATCACTTACCTCTTTTCTAATCATTTTTGGATAAAAGACAGAAATGGATGCTGACGATCCTTCGGAAATATTGGTCGAAAATTCTCAAACTTTTGATTTTAATCAATTCAGTGATGCTCCATTAGTGTAAGTTTTTCTTTCTTTAAACGTTTTTGGCATTGTTTAATTCGGCTTTCTTTTTTTAAGATGCAATACACCATTTTCAACAGGATGGAAAATGTCTATGGGTTTTACTGCTGAAAAGACTTTCTATAAAACTAATGAATTCAAAGGGTATTTTTCTGATTGGATCCATGATGAAGGTGTATTTAAGCTTGAAAGTTATTTATATGAAAATGATCGATTCTCGTTAATTATTCGCTTCAATTATGATTCATTTCAATCAATAAATGTTGATGTACAAAATCCTGAAGATTCATTATATAATGTTTTGTTGACATTTGTTACAAACTATCCACCAATGTTTTGGTCACAACGTCCTGACAAAGAAAATCGAAAACGAAATTATATTATGGGACGATTTTATTATCAACAATATCGGGATGCTGTACAAGGTTATTGGGATGATTTGATAAATGCTTCAGCTTTTCAAATTTCATATCGAGTTGGGGTAAGATTTTGTTTTCTTTTTGAAGAGTGCCTTTGTATTAAAGGGAGTACCAAAGTCTCTGAAAAAACCTGCACGTCGTCCGTCACTCCATCCAACGTTGATAAATCATTCATAATATTTTGACGTATACATTTTTACAAATTTTCATTCCTCGTAGCGACAGACCCGATGTAACAACGCTGCCAAGAATAAGGTACGCGCCAGCAAAGAACACGATTAAGGTAAAATTCAGCTACGTGTAAGGTAAATTAAGGTAAAAGCCAGCGCAGTCTAAGTTTAAGGTAAAAATAAGGAAAGAGGAACGTTTAAGGTAAAAATCCTGCCAGGTTTTTACCTTAATCCTTCCTATCTCTTTTTTTCTTTGTTTCTCTAGTCAAAATGTGAAACGCGTTGTTCCATTTGAACAACAATTTTGACATAAGCTAGCAAAATTAACATGACGTCGTCGACGACGTCATAGTTATTTTGACAATCTCTGTAAGGTGTTTGTGTAAAAAATTTTATTTTGGCGAAATGTAACCAAATGAAAAAACCATTGATGAATCCCTCTGCAGAGAGGAGGCCTCTGCAAAGGAAATCAAAATATTTTCGGTTTTGCAATAAAAAATCCTGTTTTAGAAAGAAGACTTCAGAAAATGGATGAATCAACTTTATTCCTGTTTACCACTTCGTTCCATAACTTTTACCAAATTCACCATAAAAGATTATGTCGCTCCAGATGAATCAAAACTCGAATCCATTATAGAATCATGGCCAGAAGATGTAAAATATTATGTTAAATGTATTCAATCTCTGGGAACTATTGGTCACTTTTTCATGGATTATCGTCTCTTTTTCAAAGATGATATCAAATTGATGAGATTAGCTGATGGAAGATGTGATTGTTATTTTACTGATATCCTTCTTCGATCCTTTTTTATGTTTTTAAAGAAGGATTTATCTTTGCCATCATTAGAATTTAATCCATCCATGTATGATTATACTAAAAAACAACGATTGGGTACTCATTATGTTCCTATCAAAACTGTAAGGTTTTTTTTTCCTTTGAATTACAGTAACCAAAAAACTTTTGTAGGTAATTGTCACTCCAACACGTATCCGTTATGAACTTGAAGAAGATACTGTAAATAATCGTGGATTCCGAAAACTTGGTGCTGAAAAAATTCTTCAAGTGAAATTTCGTGATGAAGATTTATCATGGTTCCCTCGAGATGAAAATATCCTTAAAACTGCAATGTTAGATCCTTTGATTGAAGGCCTTCGTGTTGGTAATAAGCATTATTATGATTTTGGAGCTTCAAGCTCTTTATTCCGTGAACATGGTACATACTTTTATGAAACTCAAAGTCCTCGTGAAATTATTGATATCATTAATTCATGGGGTGAATTTAAATATGAACCTGCTGCAAAAGTTGCTGCACGACTTGGACAATTTTTTACATCTGCTAGAGTAAGATTTTCTATTGATTACTGTAATGTAACAATAATGTTTTTAGGAAATTAAAGTAAAACTTCGAAAAGCTGAAATTGGTGAACTTGAAGATTATAAATCTGCTACAGGAGAATTTATATTTTCTGATGGTATTGGAACTATTGATCCATCATATGCTCGTGAGATTCAAATTGAATTTGGTCTTCATTATACTCCGTCAGCATTTCAAATTCGTTGCCTTGGTTGTAAGGGAATGGTTACTGTAGATCCATACAACAAAAACCTAATTTCAAATGGTGGCCAATACAAAGTTATGTTTCGTGATTCACAAAAGAAATTTGAAGCTTATGAAGATGGTGATATTGATTTTGATGTTGCACAATTCTCTGCACCAGGTCCACTAAAACTTCATCGATCATTTATTGCATTATTAATTGCACTTGCACGAGATCAAGGAAAATTGGAAGTTGTTGAAAAACGTCTTCATGAACTTCTTAGTCAATCTTTTATGGATATTCTTAAATCTTTAAGTGATAAAGATGCTTTTATCAAAAGTCTTAAATATCTTCCAAAATATTTTCCTATTTCTAAACTTGCTTCAAAAAATCTCATCAACGAACCATTTTTGAGATCTCTGGTGGAAGCTTTTGCTGTTTTTAATGCTAGTAAGTTTTGTCTTATTATTAACATAAATTACCCAATATTTTTTAGAGTTGTTAAATAATAAATGTCAAATCCCTCTTCCTGTATCTCTTGGTCGATGTGCTCTTGGTGTTGTTGATGAAAGTGGATTACTTGAACCTGGACATATATTTTTTCAATACACTGAAGATATGCAATCAAAGTCTGCTGATCCTAAAACAATTATTCATAAAGGTCGTATTGGGGTAACAAAATCTCCAATGTATCATCTTGGTGATATTCGATTTTTGGAAGCTGTTGATATACCTGAACTTCATCATCTCAACGATGTTGTTGTATTCCCAAATCATGGCCCACGTCCAATTCCAGATGAAATTGGTGGCGGTGATTTAGATGGTGATACATATTGTGTATTTTGGGATAAAGATTTACTTCTTGAACATTCGGCTTCTGCTGATTATACACCAGCGGATACAAATAAAATCCCTAAGGTTACTGTTGAAGATCTTCACCATGCTCATGCAGATTTTCGACTGGAATATGAAAGACTTAACAATTTGGAGCAGATTAGTAATTGTCATCTGATTCATATGTAAGGATTTTTAAGTTTTGCTTACAGTAATCAAACATTTCTTTCAGGACACTCCATCATCCCTTGCATGAAGATGTTGAAAGAATTGCAAAGAAAGCTGATGTAGCTGTAAATTCTTTTAAATCTGCTCTATTTGCTGAACCAATTGCAAATGATGAACGACCGGTGTTTAATCCAACATATATGGATAAACGTCATGAACCAATGTTTCAAAGCTTACATATTCTGTGCATACTTCACAAGCGTTGTACAACCTTTTATACTCTAATTCAACTTGGACAAGAGGCATCAAAAAAGAAACGAATGTTAAAGCCTAAAAAAGAAATTACTACGACTGCAGATGCAAGAGATACTTTTAAAAGGTATTCAACGGAAATTAAAGTATGTTTTAATAATTATTTTAAAGTATATTAATTTATCATTTTTAGAATCTTATGGCAAAATATAAAATTCAAACAGAAGCTGAACTATTTGGAAATGTTATTTTAGAAATTCCTGGTGTATTCAATACTTACAAGCTAATGACGAGAGATGAAGAATCAGTTGCATCAACAATTCGAGCATCAGTATTTGAAATTTTTGATCGATATAGAAAAGAATTTTTGGAAAGACATAAACCTGATTGGAAAAGAGATATGCAATCAAAGGGTGATACATTTCATACATATATGATTTCTGAAGGTGATGTAACTCCTGCAATGAGAAGCTTGGCAAAAATGTATTACGAGTTAGCTGAAAGTCAGTTTGTTTTATAAATTTCTTTTTAAAAAATCGTAATTTTTTTCAGATGATGGAATTTGCTTATCTTTTCCATGGATTGCTTTTGAAGCATTAGATTTGGATACTCCTGAAAATTTAGAAACTGTGGAAGATAAATTTTTAAAAGAATTGAAAAATTTCTCTGTTGAACCAGAAGAAGTGAATTATGAAATTTATGAAAAATATTATTCTGATTTTGATTCCTTTGCTGCTGCCGTTCAAACGTGGTTATTAAAAGAAGATATTTATCAATTTACTTCATCAGTTTTGATTAGGAAATTTTTAAGCTCTCTTGCTTGTCAAGACGTAAGTGTTTAATGTTACTGTATTTCTCTAACATTCTTTGTTTAGAATGTGAATCCCTCTGTGACGGTTAAAACATTTGATATAGCTTTTTTGGATTTTTTAACGATGATTTGTTCATTCAAATTTAAAAATGTTAAAACAGAATTTCGACAAGTTTATGAAGTTAGTTTTTACCTTATTTGTGGATTACTGTAATCTATAAATTTTTAGGCAGCTCAAGCAACCCTTATTCAACTTGCATTTTCTCCTGAATTACCAACATTTAGTGGAACATCTTTACAAAAAATTATTGTTCCATTTCCATCATTTGTAATATCTGTTCCTCAAATGTATAGCAGTCAATTTCAAGATTCATATCAAAAGTTGAAAAGCCTTACCGGTTGTACAGATATTGCAATTCGACTTCGTAAAACTACTTCATCCTTTCATCATTATACAATCTGTTGCAAGGGAACATTAGAATCATGTCAAAAGCTGGAAGACATTTTAACACCAACATTGGAATATGATCATGGAAGAACTATGACTTTGGCAGAAATGAAAGAACTAAAAACTAAAACAATGCAAAAATTTTTGGAAAATGTATTTGGTTTTATTCCTCCTGCACATTCAATACCACATTCAAATTCAACTTCGCTACATCTTGATGCACGTCGGCTAAATCATCGTGAGGTAGTTGCAGAACGGCATCAATCTTTTTAAAATTTCTGATTGTAATTATTTATTTTTCTTATTGTAACATTTATTTCGAAAAACTAACAAAAATTTAAAAAACACCAAAAAAATCAGTGGCCTATTTTTATTATTGTATTTTTTTATTGAATTTTTTGTTTAATCGCCTTTTTGTCGTGTAATTTTAATTTATTTTGGTATGCATATTTTTTAATAAAGACAAAGGCCACCAAATTTTAAAAGATATGAATTATAAATTTGAACATATTTGTATGCAATGAAATAAGAAACTAAATTTTTGAATTGTGTTTTATGATTTTTTAAAATATAATTGCTTCAAAATTAATTTATTGAAAAAACGTAAAAAGTTTAACATCATCATGGATGTATAAAGAAATTACAAAAGTTTTTCTTTGGCATCGAAAAAATTGATACAAAAAATGAGATAATATTTTGTTAAAGAAAGTAATAATAACTGTGATAAAAATTGGATATGATAAAATAATAATAATTATAAAAGAAACAGAAACAAGTGAAATGGCCAAAAAATAATAAGACGGAATAAAAATTATTTAAAAATGCATCGGGCCAAAAAAGAAGGGCACAAAATTTGTGGTTGTTGATCATCGACGAAGTGGATTACTTGCTTTATCACCAAATTCTCGTTGGCATTGTTCACATGACCATTCATCTTCGGGTGGATTTAAAAGTGCCGGGATTAAGCAATAACAATGAAATCCACGATCACAATCATCACAAAAAAGTAATTTTGCCTGAAAAGTTTTTTTTTCAATTTGTAACTTTCCTTCAATAATAAATAAAAGAAATCTTACATCATTTTCGGATGTTCCACAAACGGCACAACTTTTACATTCAATACATTGCCATCCATGTCGTTTAGCAGAAATCAAAATATTTTGTGAAAATTTCAAGCATGTTGGATGACCTTAGATTTTATCATTTTTTTAAATTGGGTTTAGCAATTTTTAGAAAAAAATTCAGAAACAAAAAAGAATGGAAAAAACATACCACTTCGACCACAATCTCGGCAATTTATAAGTTCTTCAGCTTTTCCAGTATTTTTATTTTCAGCTTTTGTTCCATGGCAAAAATCACATGTATCAGAAAGTTGAAATTGTGGTGAACGTCTTTCTAAAATTTAACACATTTAACAAAAGAATAATACAATATTTTTTGCTGAGAGTTTTTACAGTGTCTTTTTTATGATGCTTTTTTGGATATTTTTGTGCGAAATGCTTCTGTCAAGAATACAAATATTTAAAAAAAAACCTTTATCTTTATCTTTCTTCGTGTACAAGATATTTAAAAAATTGAAGAATTAAATTAGAAAAAAATTATTATATAAAATAATAAGGAATAATTAAAATAAAATATTACTTCTACACGAAGGGATTCTTTTTAAAGACAAAGGAATCTTTATTTCTTATTTTTATAAAAAAAGCTTTTCAACTTTCTTATAAAAACAAGAAACATTTGTATTACAATCGACAGAAAGAACTAACACAAAAAACACACATGAAAGAATAAAAAAGAATACGGTAGCAAAAGGAAAGAAAAAAATAGTGAAGGATAAAAAATCGCGCTTAATAAAAACTGCATATATAAAATATATTTTCAAATATATATATATATATATATATCTTTAAATCCCGAATCGTTAAACTGCCACTGGGAGTTTGTAAAAACCATGTTGGTAAAATAAAGAAGAGACCCGATTAAATTTCTCCTCTTTTTTTGATAATATAAAAACTATTTTAGCTATTGTACTTAAGGATGAAAGGGATAACAGCAGACGGGAAAATTTAAAAAAAACTAATCAGTAACTAATTGTAATTAAAATAACATTATAGATATGTAATTATATAAAAAATGATAAATCAAAGTGAAGTCATACTTGGACTTTTAGCAGAATTATTATCATTATTTGGATTTTCATGTACATGAATACGATGATAAGTAAGTCCAGGACGAGATTTATATCGAGCACCACATTCTACAATATTTTAGTTATTTAAATCTTTTTTTCTAATATGGATAAAGATAAAACCTTGACAAACAAAAGGACGTGTATCAACTCCGCCAGGACCAGGGGTATAATTTGCAGAGCCACCACCTCTTCGTCCTGATCCACCTTTAAATGGCACATCCTTTTGAGCATTCTTTCTTCGCTTTCGCTTTTTATCACCCCAATCTTCTTCATCTGAATGATCTAGTTCCCCATCATCTTGTTCAAAATCTTCAACTTCAACATGTTCCTATAATAATTTTTAATGCTTAATTATAGCAAACTAAATTTTAGTAAACTAACAAAATTAGTTCGACCACCAGTATATTTTGGGGTTACCGAAGATGAATCATTTGAAGTTTCTGTGGGCCATGGAATATTTGATTGTTCAGGATTCATTAAATGATCAACTGCAGCTTTTAATGTTGGATCGGTTCCAAGAATATATTTAAATTCAACAGAATCAAATGAAACCTTTGAATTTGCTTTCCATTTTTGTGCTGTATATCGATAAACCTTAAATGTTTAATTATTTTATTTCTAAGATATAAACTATATTTTACTTCAACAGAACTACGAGGTGGGCATCGATCAGAGATATGTCGGACTAAATGATTACTTGGACGTTGGGCAATTCCAGTTTGTTGATCAAAAAATGGATATGGCCGACGTCGCTGTGAAATTAAACGTTTATTAAATTTTGCGCAGCTTCTAATTTGGTCCAAATACGTAGCTTCTGTAATCATAGCTTGCTACCCGTCTAAAAAGAAATTGTTTTTTAAAAAAAACTGGAGACCAAAAATTAAAGTGAATAAGAGGGAAGGACGCAAAAATCAATAAATGCCACTGCAAAAGAGCAAAAAAAGTAGTTCTTAATTTTTGAGCAAAACAGAAAAAAAGAACGTGAATTAATGTATGTTCGAAAATGCTTCGTCATTGATAGACAAAATAATTAATAATTATAGTATTTTCTTCGGTATAAAACATTGTTAAAGAAAAAACAATACAACTGCCATCTTTAAAAAATCTCACAACTGGAGAAAATTACGCAGAAAAGAAAAAAGGGTGACTCAATAAGAACCTGGTAACTTCTCCATAAGTATCTTATTCCGGCAAAACAGTTTTCGCTTCTATAAATGTTTATTATAAAGAGTCTGCAAAACAATTTATGCAAGAAAAGATAAAATATTAGCTCTACAAGTTTGAAAAAATTTATTGCAAAGCTTTTATCATATTATGTTGTTATGCGATTTATCAGCGAAAAATTGAAAACAAAACAATGTTTATGAATTACAGCATTTTCAGTAAAATAAATTTAGTAAATTATAAATAGAAAGGTTTACATAAAATTACACAATTCTTAAGGGGCTTTGAAAATACTGCTTTTTGTATTAATATTTGATGTATTTTTGCATGGGTATTTTTGGTTTGCAGTAAAATGTATTACCACAAAAAATTTTTATTAAGTGAAATTTTTGTTGCTTGTGAAACTGAATTTTTGCATCACACTTTTCTGATCAAATCGTATGAATAAAAGTTTTGCACATAAAATATTTATTTTTTTGTATGATTCATTCCGCGTCGATCAGGTTTTACACTGATGAATATTGACAAAGATTTTCCAACCAATAATGTTGCATCATTCTTATTTTTTTTGCCGCAGATTTTTTGTAATATTAAAATGAAAGAACAATTTTTTAATGGTCGCCTTTTTTCTATTTTTTTACATTTGACGATGAAAGCGATTTACAAATTTTTCGTTTTACCATTTTTGATCATTAAAAAATGTATTTTTAGATGACAACAAAGGATAAGTTTTTAGTGAAGAATAATCAGCAACATTTTGCAACTGATACTCAAAGCCGATATTCTAACCTCAATTTAAATCAAAGCTTTAAAATACCAATTTTAATTCCTGTTCAATCTCTTAGCAAATTAGATAACAATAAAAATGATGGTAAAAAAATAATTGCATTTCTCTATATAAATTGGGCAATATTAATTTTAAAAAAAAATTTACGAAAAGTTAGTGTAGCTATAAAAATTTTTCAAAGTTGAGTATAATTTGTTGTGAAAATGAGTTTTATTAATTTTTCTGGATTTTGTTGATAAAATGATAGGAATTTGTCTTTGAGGAAAATGCAACAAAATTTAAATTAACAGATTCTACCGTAAATGATAAAAACGGAGAAAAAGGATATTTGCAATCATGGAATAAATCATCAAATTTATCTTTGAATGCTTTGAAAATAAATGATGGAGGTAGAACAGAAATGCCTGAAAATTTTTGGAATAAAAATGATTCTTCTTTTTCCACCAAAAATAGCACCCTTTCCCTTCGTTTGTTAAAACTATTGTTCATTGTATAATGTATAATTCAGAGTTTATAGATATCACCGCTCACGAAAGCTTAGATGCATC
Organism: Panagrolaimus sp. PS1159; assembly: GCA_963922195.1. Taxonomy (NCBI): domain Eukaryota; kingdom Metazoa; phylum Nematoda; class Chromadorea; order Rhabditida; family Panagrolaimidae; genus Panagrolaimus; species Panagrolaimus sp. PS1159. The sequence goes on from CAWUHW010000004.1 coordinate 3,847,104, forward strand.
TGATTCATTTATTGATAAAAGCAATGATGGAGGAAAATTAAACTCAATTAAAAATGCAAAACAAATTTCCGCTGATTCAATATTTATTTCAGTAATATTAATAATGGAAAAAAATTTGCATTTAATTTAAAATTTACAGAATCCATTTGAATTTCCAAGACAACAAAATGATAAAATGCCAGAGCCCGAAGTATCCAAATTTACAGCATCCCAACAATTATTAAATCCGAATGCAGCATCAAATAATGACAAGCAACATATTATTAAAGCTTTACAACCACAACAAAAACCTCCACCACCACCCCCTTCACAACCTTCTGCAGCTGTTTTACAACGTCATCAATTTAATCCAATACGAAATTATGATACTTATGAATATCAACTTCAAAGTTGTGCAGCATTTAATAAACATTTAATTTCACAGCGACGTCGACCATATCCATTTTTTGATCAACAAATTGGAATTGCCCAACGACCAAATACTGATTATGTTAGGGATATTTCTGATCGATGTCCAACTCAAAATTCTGGTGAAGTAAAATTTTAACTAAATTTTATAGCAAAGGAAATTACAGTAATCTTTTTTTTACAGGTTTATCGATATACAGCACAAAAATGGAAAGCAAATTCAAAGGTTTCATTTGATTCTGTTGAATTTAAATATATTCTTGGAACCGATCCAACATTAAAAGCTGCAGTTGATCATTTAATGAGTCCTGAACAATCAAGTATTCCATTGCCAACAATAGTTTTAAATGATACATCTTTAACACCAAAATTTACTAGTGTTCGAAAAAATAGTGTTAGATTATTTTTAATCATACTGTATAAAATATAAACATTTTTTTATAGGAACGTGTTGAAGTTGAAGATTTTGAACAAGATGATGGGGAACGAGATCATACAGATGAAGAAGATTGGGGTGAAAAAAAGCCAAAGCGAAAAAGAAATGCACCATACAAAGCACAATCAGGAAAACGAGGTAGTGGGATTGCAAATTTGGCTCCTGATGGAAAAGATCCACGTCAACATGTTTGTCAAGGTATAAATTTAATCATATTTAAAAAATTGTAATAACTAAAATATTGTAGAATGTGGTGCTCGATACAAATCTCGTCCTGGACTTGTTTATCATCGTAAACATGCTCATGAAAATCTTTAATAAAGAATTTGATTTGTTATTACTATTTTAATTGTGTTTTAACTATAAAATCACATAAAACATTTACTTTTATTTCAAAAATATAAAACTCAAAAAATACAAAATAAAAAAAGTCACCGTAACCAAAATATTACATTAGCTTTAGAAAGTTTGACCATCACCTTTTCCATTATTTTCATGGGATAATAATCGTTGAGCAAAAGCTTCTTCAATTGAACAGCTTGAAATAAGTTCACGTCGAATAGCAAATTTAAGCTTGATTTTTTGAGTTTCACAATAAACAGAAAATGCTGCAAGTGGTTGCTCTGGAACAGGTTTAACTTTCATTCTTCCACGACCTCGAGGTACAGTATTTTCAGTAATATCAATATGTAATCCAGGAGTATCTCGATATCCAAAGATTGACTAAAAATGGGATTTTTCTATAAAAGTTAAAAAAGTTTCAACAACACATACTTGCCAATCTGGATCAGAACTTAATTCTTCTTCAATTCTTGGAATTGTCCAATTTGAATTCTGTGAAGATGGTGCTTCTTCCTCCTCTTCTTCAACATATACTTCAAAATCAGCTTTAATCTTTGGTCGAATATCTAATTTCTTTGGAGTTGAAGTATGAGATCTTTCAATTGGTGCTCGGTATCCTTTTTCTGTTTCTACAATATCCATTCGTCCAAAAATTTTTCGTCCATCATCAACATTTGAATAATCATCATCACTAAAATCTAATTCTGCTTGCTTCTTTTCTTTTTCCATTGTCCAACGAAGAATTCGACATTCAAGGGCATCTGCAGCTTCATGGAGATCCGTGATTGGTGTAGCACGATTAAATATTCCACGATTTAAAATTTCACGAGCTCGATCCATTTGTTCTAAAACATATGTTTATTAAAGACAGCAGTAAATAAGTGATGAAATTACCAGAATATTCATACATTCTTGACCAAAAGATATAAAACTTTGCAAGCTCTTTACATGAACCACGTGAACAAGCTAATTGCCTTAAAAGTAAGATATTATGTTGTTTGATAGATAAACAAATTGCTCAAACTAACATTACAGCAAAGCCTCGTTCAGGAAAGTTATCAGCTAATCTCAACCAAAGCTTCATTATTCTTTCATCATTTCGATATCGTTCTTCAGTACCATATTTTGTTAAAATTTGATAAAGCATTGGATGAAGAACACTAAAATATATAACTTTAATAGAGATAAGACAAAATAAATTAAAGCTAACCTTGTTTTACCAGATAAAAAATGATCATCAAACCATTTAACAAATTTTATCAAAACCGAAAGTGGATCTTCAGCTGTCTGAGCTTCTTCAAATGCTTTTGCAAATTTTTCACGTGCTTCATTTACACTAACTGTTCGAGCTGTGGCAGCTGCCATTACGGCTGCAGAAGAATGTCCACCACGAACAGGACGAATATTTTCAACATTATCATACCAATCAAGTTCTCGAACAGGTGGCTTTGAAGGGACTGAAGCCGTTGACTCAGAAGACATATTTTTGGAAACAGTTGATTCAGCAGACATCTTCATGGATGATGTTGATTCTTTCGACATATTCTCCAGGGAAAAATATTAAAAGACAAAAAAGGAATCAAAGATGAAAATAAATTTAATTCAAGAAACTCAAAAAAAATTTTTAAACTTTTTCAAAAAAAAATTTAAAACCGGCTGCAAAATTCTTGGAACGAAAAAAGTTGTGTTAAAAAATTTGTGGAGAAATCATAGAAAAAATTTTTTGCAGCAAAATTTGAATTTGAAAATTAATTTAAAATTTTTTTATACTGTATGTATGTTATATGTCTCTTTAGAAAGCACTAAAAACACTCTTTAATTATCAGAGGCCATAAAAATAGGTGAATAATGTCTTATTTAATTTTGGCTTAATTAATGTTGATCCAATTTAAACCTAATAATTTGATTCAATTTACCTTAATCAAAAATAAGAAAATTTAGTATCAACAAAAATGGAGAAAACATTTTTCCATATGTTTGCGGCTAAAAATTTTTAACTGTCTCAACATCAAACTTTTTACTTTTTGATTTACTATATTTTTGTTTTCTGTTGAAAAAAATGAAATGTTCAAAAAATTTAAAAGCACATTGATTAAAAAATTACAAATTACAGGGTGATTCAAGAAATTTTTCCGTTTTTTTCATTCCTTTTTTGGAAGCAATAGAATAACAAAGAAAATTTTTTGAAGTGTCGAAAAAAGGGAAAAATTTCTTGAATCTTTGAAAAAAAAATTTTGGAGCTATATAAACTCTTAAACCATCCAATTCTGGGATTTTCAAGACTTTTAAATGTCAGCAATAATTTTGTCAAATCAGTTGATTCAATCGAAATAGATTACGGTAATCCATTAATGATGTTTATTTTATGAAATGACTTTAATTTAATTGGTATTTTGTCTTTTAAGGCTTTTTTTGTCTAGTTTACATCTTCAAGTACGAATAAAAACAGTTGGAAATGTTGTATTCACAAAATAGAACATTTTTTATATTTTTTTATCCGTGATTGTAAAAATATCACAAAAAGCAACTGTTTTTTTCGGATGTACTCAAAAATAAATTTTTGGCCAAAGAATAAATGCACTTTTTTAAGAAAAAGTTTTAGCTTTAATCATTGAAATGAAGGAAGGAACAGTTGCTTCAATTTTTTTATTCAACGAAAAATAAAAGTTGTCTCAAAATATTTTTATTATTCCTGCTTTTCTTGAGTTGTTTGACCGATTTATGAATTGCTGATAAAGAAAAGTAGTTTTTAAGATAAATGGCTTTTGAAAAAAATGGATTACTTGAGTCACATTTGTTTAAATAAACCACGTTGGTTTTTGTTCTTCTTCGATCTTAGAATAAAGATCAAAATGTAAAATTTGTTTGATCCAAAAAGAGCCTTTAATTGCCTTTGTTTGAAGCTAATTTTAATTTATTGAATCTTTTTTTGATTTAATTTATCGACAAAATTAATTAATTAATTCGTGTTTCTCGGGCTACGTAGTTTTAAGATTTTTCAAAATTTTCCTTTATAATATTTTACTCTGATTAAATAATTGTTTATAGTTGCTACTTAAAAATATTATCTGCAGATATGGCACTTTTAATTAAAAATGGCACTGTAGTCAATGATGATTTAATGATAAAAGTGGATGTTTTGGTTTATGATGGAAAGATTATGTAAGAACTTTTATACAGTAAATTGAAACAAAATTATTTTTAATTTTAGAATGGTTGAAGAGAATTTAGTTGTTCCAGAAAATTTTTCAAGTCTTCCAAATTATCGAATTATTGATGCAACAGATCGATTTATAATTCCAGGTGGAATTGATCCACATACCCATATGCAATTACCTTTCATGGGGGAAGTTGCAGTTGATGATTTTTATGCTGGAACTCGAGCTGCCCTTGCTGGTGGTACAACTATGGTATCCATTAAAAATAAATTTTAAGTTTTAAAATCTTCAATAATTTTAGATTATTGATTTTGTAATTCCACCAAAGACTTCCTCCCTTCTTGAAGCATATCAACAATGGAGAGATTGGGCAGATCCAAAAGTTTGTTGTGATTATGCCCTTTCAATGGCAGTTACAACTTGGAATGAACAAATCTCCGAAGAAATGAAAATTGTTACAGAACCAAGCTTTGGAATAAATTCATTCAAATTTTTCTTAGCATATAAAAATGTTTTTATGGTAACAGATGAAGAATTTTTTCAAGGCTTAAAAAGATGTGCACAAATTGGTGCACTTGGAAGAGTACATGCTGAAAATGGTTCAGTTATTGCAGAAAAGCAAAAAGAATTATTGCAAATGGGAATTACAGGCCCAGAAGGGCATACACAATCTCGACCTGAAGAGGTATGTGTCAAATGACATTATATCCAAAAAATGTTTATTATTTTAGCTTGAAGCAGAAGCAACAAATCGAGCATGTACCCTTGCATCACAAGCAAATTGTCCACTTTATGTTGTACATGTAATGTCAAAAGGTGCCGCAAAAGTTATTGCAGAACATCGACAAAATGGTGCAATTGTTTTTGGTGAACCAATTGCGGCAGGGCTTGGATGTGATGGAACACATTATTATTCAAAAGATTGGATGCACGCTGCTGCACATATTCTTTCACCACCACTTAGTCGGGATCCAACAACTCCAAGTACATTAATGGATTTACTTGCATGTGGACAATTACATCTTACTGCAACAGATAATTGCACTTTTACATGTTCACAGAAAAAACTGGGGCTAAATGATTTTACAAAAATTCCAAATGGCGTTAATGGAGTTGAAGATCGAATGTCTGTTGTATGGGAAAAGGGAGTATATGCAGGAAAAATTGATCCAATGAAATTTGTTTCAATTACAAGGTAAAGACAATATTAAGAGATACATAAAATTTTATAAAGTTTAACAAATTTTTAAAGCTCCAAAAACATGTCATTTTTTTAGTACAACTGCTGCAAGAATTTTCAACTGTTACCCCCGAAAAGGCCGAATCGCTGTTGGATCTGATGCAGATATTGTAATTTGGAATCCAACGGCAACTCGAACCATCTCAGCTTCAACTCATCATCATGCAAATGATTTTAATATTTTTGAAGGAATGGTTGTTCATGGTGTTCCAGAAATTACAATTTCTCGTGGAAAAGTTGTATGGGAAAATGCAAATTTGGACGTTGAAGCTGGACATGGAAAATTTATTTCATTGGCCCCATTTTGTAATTATGTATTTGGCGCAATTCCGGCAAGGGCAAGAAAAATGCAACCCATTTCTGTAAATCGTACAAATGTTTAATTGAAGATTTTTTTTTATATTTTGTTTAAAAAAGTTATAATTAATAAATTCCTCTTATTGAAAATAAAACAAAATATGTGAATATGGAATTAGACACAATAAACAATTTTTTGATACTTGAAACATTTTGTTTGGAAATGCTTTGTAAGATTTTAATTTAAGTTTAAAACATTTATAAGCTTAAATTTGTTTAGATATTTTATAAAATAATTTTTCAATTTTACTTCGAATATTTCATTTTTTTGCTTAATTAACGAAGGAATAAAAGAAATAATGACACAATTAGCCAATATCTTTTAATCTCTGTCAATAAAAAGTGAGTTGGTACCTTTATTTCGTTTTTCTAAATTGACATTTTTCTTAACCAAAAAACACGGCGAAAGCAATGTTTGTTTTGTTTTTATTTCAATCAAATAAATCGAACTTTTGCTGCCATTTCTTTTAACATTTCAAACAAAAAATTCAGCTGACTTTTTGCTGTTTTTAGTTTTAAAAAGGTGAAACAAAAAGTCATTTAATTCAATTCTTTTTTTTAATAAAATGTTGCCGAAAGATCCAAATGGTAAGAAATTTTTTTAACATTAAAATGACCTACTGGGCTTTTGTTTATTTTTTTGTGCTCCTTGTTTTTTTTGATGACAATTTTTTTTACAACTTTTGATTGTCTCAAAATTGACCTTTAGATCTTGTCAAAAATTACTGATAAGCTTCAGTCGCTAACTTTTCAATGAGGGAAGCGGGAAAAATAAAGTGTTGATTTTTGTTTTTCACAGATTGATTTTAAAGCTAATATATTTTTCATTGTTTAAAAATTTAAAGTTTAACAGCTTTTTTGGTGATAAAATTGTTGAAAAAACTGGAATCAAAAAGCTTGAGCGTTTTAGTTTCTTTGCTGTTTTGTAAAATAAACAATTTAAAAAAAATAAAAAACTGCTTTTTTTATCTCGAATTTTAATATAAACTTTTTTTAGCCAACCGTTTATGTGATGCAACAATGATAAAAGCATTTACATTTATCATTGCATCGGTGGTTATTGTTGTACTTGTTGGATTAGTTGGAAAATATCATAAAAATCATGTGTCAGTTCCATCAAAGCCTTTAACAATTGATGGTAAGTTTTATAGTAACCAAAAATTAAATTAAAAAATTTAATGAATAATTTTAAAACAAAAAACTAAAAATTCCCTAAAAAATTGTAAAAAATTTTTTTGATATTTTAGAAGTTCGATTATCAATTGGTGAACAATTAATTGCAAATTTGAAAGGCGAAAATATTCGAGATAATTTACATTTAATAACCTCTGATCCACATGTTGCTGGAACAGAAAATAATAAAAGAGTTGGAGAAAAAATATTAAATTTATGGAAAAAGAATGGATTGGAAGATGTACATTTTGTTGAATATAATGTTCTTCTCTCATATCCAGATTATGAAAATCCAAATCATATGAGTATTCTTGATCCTGGAAGAAGAGTTTTGTATCAAAGTAATGGAACATCTCCAATAATTTTTCCAAAGGAACAAGGTTCCCCACATGCTGGAGTTCAATGGGTTGCATATTCTTCTCCTGGGGAAGTTGAAGGAAATGTTGTTTATTATCATTATGGAAGAGAAGAAGATTTTGAAAGGCTTAAAAAGCTTGGAATTGAAGTAAAAGGAAATATTGCAATGATTCGATATAGTCATGGATTTAGAGGTGATAAAGTTGTTTTTGCACAAAAATATGGTGCAATTGGTGTTATTTTATTCTCAGATCCTGGAGAAGTTGCAAAAGAGGGAACTGATGCAGGTTTGTTTAACGTTTTCAAACAATAAAATATGCAAATTTTCAGCACATGTTTATCCAAATACTGAATGGATGCCAGAAGGTGGTGCACAACGTGGAAGTATTATGCATGGTGATGGTGACCCCCTTACACCTGAGACCCCTGCAAAACCTGATTTATATCCATCTCGAACAATTGATGAAGCAAAAGCTGCTGGTGTACTTCCAAGAATTCCCGTTCTTCCACTCTCTTATCGAGATGCCTATGAAATTCTTGTTCGAATTTCTGGAAGACCTGTTCCATTAGATTGGCAAGGTGGTTTAAATATTACATATCGACTTGGTCCAGGATTTAAAGATGCTGGTACAAAAGTTAGATTAGATGTAAAAGCAAAATATGAAAAACGTGAAATTCGAAATGTTGTTGGATATATTCATGGTGAACATGAACCTGATAAATATGTTATCCTTGGAAATCATTATGATGCATGGGTTTATGGTTCCTTGGATCCAAATAGTGGTACAGCGACTTTAGCTGAAGTTGGCCGAGCTTTAGTTCAAACAATGAATGAAACACATTGGAGACCAGCAAGAACAATAATGTTTTGTAACTGGGATGCTGAAGAATATGGACTCATTGGTAACATTAATCAATGAATGAAAAATAAAGTTTAAAAAATATTTTTTTTCAGGTTCAACAGAATTTGTTGAAGAATTTGAAAGACAATTAAGTGAAAAAGCAATTATTTATATGAACGTTGATACAATTTCTGCAAATAATTCATTGCAAGTTTTCTTTTTGTTATAAATTTTTTTAACGTTTCATTTTTTAGTGATGCTTCAACAATTCCATCCTTGTATCAAGCAGTTGTTGATGTTTCAAAGCGAATTCCAAATCCAATGAAATCTGAAACAAAGAGAGCTCGAAAAACAATCTATGATACATGGGTTCGAACATATCCATCAAATCTACCATCATATCCAACTTTTCCACAAATGAATCTTCCTGGTGGTGGCTCAGATCACGTACCATTTTTAAATTATATTGGAGTTCCCGTTGTTGATTTTCGATACCGTAATGCAACATGGAATGAATATCCACTCTATCACACCCTTTATGAAACTCGATACACAAATGAACATCTTTTTGATACCAAAAATTTAGCTGTATGTTTTTTTATAAATTTACATAAATATAATAACGTTTTTTTAGGTTCATCGAGCAGTCGGTCAATTTTGGGCAGAACTTGCACGAGTTTTTGCTGATTCACCAATTATTCCATTAAATATTACAATTTATGCTGATACATTACTAAACGTTTATGTTCATAAACTTAAGAAAGATCTTGATCCCTTAAAACATCGATATCCAGAAGCTCACGATGCAAGACAACAGTTATCAAATTTAATTAGAAATTGTCAAGTAAGTTTATGGCTACAAATTTGGGACATAAAAACAACTATTTTAAAGATAAAATTATAGTTAAAAAAATGTGCAAAATTTTATTTTCTTTAAATGATAGTAACAGAAAAAATGATAACAATTTTCAAATGTTTTACTACAACTAAAAATCAGCTCAAAAGTTTTTCAAAAAAAAGTAACAATAATAGCTTAAAAACTTTGTAAATCTAGGTCAAGACCATTAAATTGAATTATCAGGAGAAAATAGAAATTTTGAAAGAAAAATTGAAAGTAATAAAAACATGCAAATTTCCATTTTTTTGGCAAAAAATAGTAACTCAAAAAAGAGATAACAATTTTGTAACGTTACTATCTCAGAAAGTCAGCGCTCAAAAAAAATTTCATAAAAAATTTTGTAAAAGAAATTAGAGTAGGAAATCTTACAAGAAATTAAAAAATTCTGGTAAATATTGTAACTTTAAATTACTGATGGAGAGGAAAGTATTTTTTGAAGATTTAAAATGGTGATAACAAAATACCGGGTTGGCCAACATAATTGCCGGTTTTCATTTGGCTGGCAAATCGTTAATTTTAAAGATAATCCAAAACGGTCTTCACAGTTGTGTTCGATAAATCATAGGATTTTGTTTTTAATAAAAATTTTAATGATTCCGGATATGCAAATTTTTGAGCAATGATAGCAATTGAAAATTTTTGCTATCATTTTTTTTTTCATTACTGTCACAAAAAAACCGTCAGTTATTGGAGCGGTTTTCTGAAAAACCGCTTTAATAAAAAAAAGTGATAGTAACTTTGAAAAATTTTTTTAAAATTTAAATGTTACTATCAAAATCTCAATTTTTTTTCAAAGAGGTACCATGTTAAAATCCCAAAATTTTTTTGTAAATTTTTGTGAGCTTAAAAAAAATCCTAACCCTAGTTGAGCACAACTGTGAAGTCCGTTTTTGATTATCTTTAAAATTAACGATTTGCCAGCCAAATGAAAACCGGCAATTATGTTGTCCCACCCGGTATTTCCGTTTTTTGCCAATGATAGTAACATCAACAAACGATAATAATTATTAAATGATACTATCTCTAAAATTCAGCGTTGAAAAACTTTTTCCATAAAAAATTATAAAAATCTTTTAGGAATTTATTCGTCGATCCCGTCAACTTGAACGTGAAATTCAAGCAGTCCAAAAATATAATTCACATTTCGAATCAAATAAAGAAGCTGCAACAATTTCACATAAATTAATGGCTGTTGAGCGTTGTTTCATCAATGTTTATGCCCGACCATATTCACATGCAAAACGGCATTTACTTTATTCAATTAGCGATAAAGATTCATATGCTTCAAGTTTTATGTCAGCTGTCTATGATGCAATTGACACATTAATTCATGCAAAAAGTGATAAAACTAAAGCTGCTGCTGGAAAAGAACTTGCAAAACAAATTTCATACATTCAAGCTGCAGTTCAATGTGCAACAAATACTATTTCATCATTTATTTAAACTTTTGGCATTTTTATAAAAAAAAAAGAGAATTAAATATTTTCATTTATTAAGGTTTTTACTTGAATAAACATTTTTTAAGTCAACTAAACTAAATAATTGTTTTAAAGTCTTTTCCTAACATTCTTTGCAAACTTTAATTAAATTAAATTTGATGTTGTAACAATTGCTTTTCATCATCTCGAAGAATCTTCGTTCTTAGTGTAGAAAATTTTTTTTGATTTAACGAGGTCAGCCGGAAAATTTTAAGCCGCAGGCCGGATTTCTCTCATCCCTGGTTGCCAATTCCACTTTAGCCTGTTCAAGCTCTTTTAATGAAACGTTAAATAATTAATTACAAAAATCCTTTGCATTTATTTTTTGTTAAAAAGAAGCATTTAACTTATATTTAATCTTAAATCTGTTCACCACAGACATAAGTGATTTCTTACACGCATTTAATGTATTCATCAAATAAATTTAACATGTGCAAACTCTTTTTATGTATCAAAAACAAAAATAAAATTAATTATAAAAATCCTTCATTTATTTGTCTTTCACATCAGCAAAAATTCCAAAAAATCAAAGTCAATAACATATAATCCCAATACATTAATAATAAAAATAGTCAAAAGTCAGCAAAATCAGTAACGAATAAAAAAGTAGTGTCAAAAATATATACAGAAAGCATAGATTACTTTGTTGTAATAGGTGAAAGATCGAGAACACTGTCATCCAAAATTGCAAAACTTCTTTGTGCAGATTTATCTTCACGAATATCTTTACGTGGTGGACGACGTGGGGTTGAATCCATTGGAGCCAAAGCATCACTTTTCATTGTTGCCATTTGATTATCACATTTTTCGACATTTTTGTAGTTATAAATTGAATCCAAAGCAAGAACACAAAGATTCTAAAAATATAGAAACAAAATTAAACAATGTTTAATGTAAACGAAAAGAAAAACTTACAAGTAATTTAAATAATTCTCTTCTTTGTGGAGTTCCAACATCAAAAGTTTGCAAAGTTTTTTGTGTCCATTCATATCGTCTTTGAACAGCTTCTTCAAAACCATTTCCATGAATCATTTCTTTATAAATTGGATTATTCAATTCCATTTCACCAATACAATGTGTTAAAATTCCTTGTACCGCTTGTGCCATTGATGTATTTTCTTCAACAGTAAAACCATTCAAAATTTCAATAATCATACTTCCAAAAAATGCTCGATATAGCACTTTTTGTTCTTCACCTTGAAAAAAGGTACAAATATTCATAAGACAAAATATTGATTCACGACGAATATGTAATTCATATGAATAACAATTACGAATTAAATATTCCAAGAGATTTGTTCGACCACAGATTGAATGAACACATGATGAACGCAATGACCCAAGAATATTTGAAATGCACCAAATTATATCAGATTCAAGTCCAGATCCAGCAGTCAGAAGTCGAGTATCCATTGATGAAACAAATCCATAATCAATTATTCTTTGTATAACATCATCATCATTGAAAACAAGATTTCCAATACTTCGAATAACTTTTGATGAAGATTCATCATCATCACCATCAAATATTTGCAATAAATGATTCATTATTGTTTCATTTCCAACAATTGAAACACCCTAAAAATAAGATGGCAAAATTGTGAAGTATCAAAAATACATAAAAATGACTTACAACAATTTTTTCTGAATCAATCATAATCCAATCATGAAGAAGTTCAACACCTTGAATAATTGATGCATCTGGTGGCGGAAGTGTTATCAATCCAACAGCAATTTTAAACATCTTTTCACGTTCCTAAAAAAATCTCCATCACATAAAATTTACATTTCAAAAATAAACAAACCTTTGAAGTAAGTAAAACATTCAAATCTGGTGCAGTTGGTGATGGACGAATAATATTTTGCAAAGTCCAAGCATAATGATCACGTTGTTTTGCAGTTAAATTTGTTGGATTTTGTAAAAGATCAAGAATTGTTTCAAAGATGTCAGTTTTCATGACATGATTTCGACATGTATCACAATCAGCTACAATATTTCCCAAACACATAATTGCTTGATCACGAACGGCAGAAGCTGTTGAATTTTTTGCATGTTGAGCGATTACTTTTACAATACCCTAAAAAAATTAGAAGATTAAAAATTGTTTTGAGTTGTTTAATTATTACTAGTGCTCCAAAGAAACGGATGATGAAATGAGCAGAGAGAAGCAAGAGCGAAAAACCTACTGAAATCTTTTCTCCGACATAGGCTATTTAACACACCTTTTGAAAATCGGTGCCTTCGCTCTACTGACAGCTGCTACTGAAATGGAAATGTGCGCACGAAAAAACTTTTTATGAAGTTAAAAGCGGAAGTTTTTACGAATAGCAGTAGCTGCAGACACTACCGTAGTAGTAACACTTGCAAGGGGCATATCTATTGCCTTTTGCAGCCACTAATTTCATTAAAAGTACAAAGGAAAAAAATGTTCAAGTTGGATCATCCAAAAAACCGTTGTTTGCCATCCATATCAGCATAATGGATGGCGAACACAAATGATTATCCATATGTAACAAGAAAGCATCTATCAGCTTATCACCATGGATAATCATCACCCATAAAATAGCATTAATCATTTTTCCCCGGATGATAATCTTGAAAACTTGTTACCCCAAAACCCCCAATCAAATAAAAAAGAAAAATAACTAACAGTTGGAAGCAAATCATGAATCAGCTGTGAATTTGCATGTGAAAGATTTGTGATTGTCCATAAAATTTGTTCCAAAACCAATGCATCTTCATTTGGCATCTTTAAAATTTTATTAAATACATCAACGATATCATCTTTAAATGGTGCATATGCATTTGGACGAGAAGTAAGAACAATGCGGATTTCTTCAACAGCTCGACGACGAAAAAGTATATGATTGACATTAAAATTCTTTAAAAAATTCAGTGATTTTTGTAGACGTGGTCCATCAGTTGCATGTTGTGCTGTTGTTGCAGCATCAATAAATTGAGGAGCATGTATTTCTGCGTCACCCATAGCTTTGTTATTTCACTTTCAAAAAAAAGTTGTTGTTGTTTGAAAGGAGCGAATCGAAAAAAGACGTTCACGGAAGAAAGTGAAACTGAATGAATGAAAGATGAAGGAAAGCGTGAAGAAGAAAGATGCATTGCAAATAATCATTTTGAATATTCAAATTTTGATTTGCATATAATTGTGGGAAAAAATTAAAATAGTTTTGTTTCCATCGAATTGAAAAAATTTTAATTTCCAACAAATTTGTTTTCTACAAAAAAAGTGTATCAGAACAGTAAACTTTCGTGCCAAGAGAAATTTAACATAAAAATTGTTGGAGCTATCAAAAGCGATAGCGTTAGCAAAAACTTTTTTCGAATATTTGAGACAGGAATTAATCATCTGCTTTTAACAATAAACTTTTTAAACGTTTGGTTTATTTTCTGGTATTTTTATTTCTGAAATAAGTGAACACATTTATTTTTGCCTTTTTTTCGCGCATGTATTTTATATTTGGATTTTTTGCTATATGTTTATAAAAAAATTATTTAAAAAAATTATAAAATCAAATAAAATCAAATTATACAGCTTCAAATGAATCACCGAGTTTAAGTTCGAATATTATTTCAGAAAATATCTAATAATTAAAACTCTTTTTTCGAACACTTTCAAATACTTTTCTTACTTTGGCTTTTTTGATTTCCAAAAAAGTCGAGAGAGTAAAAAGCTAATGATTCCATTTGCATTTATGGAACAAATAAAAATTTAATAATAAAGTGTGTTTTATAGAAAAAGTTTAATGAAAATTGTGGACAAACAATGAGGTATACAAATATGGGATACATACATTTTTGAAAAAAGTATGCTTAATTTGTTTAAAATTGTTTTTTTTATAATTCTCAGAGGAGATCTCACGCCGGCCGAAGCCCTAGGAAATTGTACTATTTTGTACAGAATATTTTACAAAAGAGAAGATAATTAAAATAGCAAGGAAATAGTGAAAATGAAAAAATGAAAAAATGATGAGATTTGATTTATATTTGGCAGCATTAAAAATTATAAAAATTTTTTCATTGTTTTTTATGCTTTTCGGAAAGCAGTTCCAGCACCTTCAAATGCGCGCATATTTTTGGTGTTTCGAGAAGAAATCACTTTGAAAAGATTGTAAAGCATATAACATTGAATTGAAATAACCAAAAACATTGTTCCAAAACTAAAAAAATTAAATTAAAAAAATGTTTTATGATTGACAGTTGTTTACCTGATTAAAGGTGTATTAAAATTGCCATCCTTCCAATCAATTGAATGAACTTCTGAAATTTATTTTGTCAAATAAGCAATGAAATGAGAAAAAAATTGTTGGATATTTTGTAACCCAAACTTACCCTTGCGTCGAAGGCCATACCATAAAACATAAATTGCAACAGCCATTTTAGCGAATCTAATTGGAACATAAAAGATAATCCAAAATCGATATCTAAAATAAAAAGCAAATTCGTCTTTTTTTTAGTTCCCATTAAAATTTTAATAAAGGCTTACACAAAAGTACTAAATGTTTTATATCCGGCATAATACATTAAACGGCTTTTATGAAACATTAATTGCGAAATTAATTCAATAAAGTAAAGTGCCATTCCAAGTCGATAAAAGCTAAAAAGGGGTTTAATTTGCATATTTTTTTATAAATAAAAGTGAATATTTACTTTGTAAAATAGGTAAATGATGTTAACCAAAGAAAGATAAATCTAAAATTTGGATTTATTATTTGATATTAATTTTTCACGTAAAAAAAGCGTACGTGTATGATGCTCTTGAAATTCGTTCTTCTTTGGTTAAATTTTGGAAAACTAATTCTGGAATTTTGTGAAGCCAATATGCAATCTAAAAACATTTCGTTAAAATGTAGGAAACCGAGATTTTCATAATTTAACACAATGTTAAAAAACATACTTGTAAAATGAAAAACATTTTAACAGTTAATGGTAAATATCGATGTGTATCTGGATATCCCTTATAAAGCAACGATAAATCATCAAAAACTCCAATTTTACAAAAGATATAAATTTCATGGAAGATTGAATATAATCCAAATAAATAAAGAAGAAAACTTTCAGTAAATTTTGCTTGTCTCTCTTCACTAATTTTTAATCGACTTTGAATTGGTGCAACAACTTTATCTTGTACCGTATAATGGATGACATACCAAACAAGAGTGTAAAAAAAGATGGTTGAGAGATCGTCAATTCCATTTCGATAAAGTTTATGATCATCTAAAAAAGCAAGTTTTGAAGTTGAAAAGTTTTGTGTGTTTCTAGCTCTTACGATTTTCACCAGGAAAAACAATAGTTTCCCGGTATTGTGGAATAACTAATTTATGAACAAAATGTCTTGTGGGCTAAAATATGGAAAATATTTTTATGGTAGGACACTGTAGCAGAAGTTCAAAGATAAAAAAAGACTTCAAAAAAACATGTCCAAACATGTTTTTTTTGGACAGAAATAAACTGTCACAAAAAAAGGAAATTTAAAAATAAACGAACCGGAATAATAAACAATGTTAAAATGACCTAAAAGTTGAAAACATTAATATTTTTTTAAACCATTGAAATTAAACATTACCAAAACAACTGCAAGATTAATATATCCATGATTGTAAACAAAAAATTTTGGTGATTCTACAGGGGCCTTGCCCTTTTTAAATCCACCATCATTTTTATGTTCATTATTTGGTTGGCTCGTTTTTGGCATTTTTTTTAGTAAAATTGTTAAATAAGTCAGAGAAAAAAATAAAAACACGACACTCTTTTATTTTACAAAAAGAATAACATTGAGCAAAATTCTATTTTTGTTGTTGTTGTTTTTTTTTTTGAAAACAATTTTTTGGAGGGAAAAAAGAAACAGAGAGAAAGGAGGAAAGCGAAAGAGAAAAGTTCGTTGTGTTTACGCAAGAAAAACATGTGACAAAGAGAGAGAGAAGCGGGAAGCCCTTGTTGACCAAAGATGAAAAAAAAGTGATGTTGAAAGAAATGAAAGAACAGCAAAAAAATGTACTTGACTTTATTTCTTTCCTTCCTTTTTAAAAAACTACTGTTTGTTTTTTTTATGCACTTTTTGAAGGTTGTTTGACCTTTAAAAATATGCCAACTGATTTTTCAAAAAATGATCGCTTTGTGATTCAAGGAGAAAATTAAATGCAATTTAAAATATATCAAAAATTGTTCCGTAACATCAGTGTATATTAAATTTTAAATGTTAATGTTCCTATAGTAGTTCATTTTTGACTTCTAACTTTGAAAGCTGTTTACAACAAACAAAAAATTAATATTGTTCGGTAATACAAAATCAACATTTATTTAGAATATCATGTGATACATATCCAGTTATTCATAGACAAGTTCTTGAAAAATGTAAAAATTATAAATATTGGAAAGGCAAATCATTTGAACTTCCACATATGCCAAAATTACCGTCATCTCGAGTGAATGCTTCAAAAACCATTTCAAAACGTTGTAATTGATTATGCTGGACCATTCAAAATTAAAGGAAGTAAAGAAAAAGTCTGGATCAGCCTTTTTACTTGCTTTACAACTCGTCTTTTTTTTATCACCGGTAACAAGTATGAATTCTGAAGATTTCATACTTGTTACCTTACATCGATGCATAATCTCCACAACACCTGTACTATATAAATTTCTTTTTAATTGATATTTGATGTAATCAAAAACAGAAAATAAAAAATTTAAAAACTTTGATTACATTTGTTTCGACTACATATTTTGCAAATTTCATGAAAGTTATGAAGAAACACATTACAGTTCTCAAAAAAAAGCCGAAAAAAACATTTTATTTTTTCATCATTTTTACCATTGACTTTTTCAGATGAGTTTTGATAAGAAAATATAGAATAATAAAAGAAATACAAATTACAATTTTTTTAAAAATATGTATTTATTAGAGTAAAAAAATTTATAACATCAGAAAAATATGTGCAAATTTGCTTTAATTACTCTTTTTAATTGTTAGTGTACAGATTCATAGAAAGAATTTAATTTTAATTTTATTTATCGCTCCCTTATGTAGCGTGATAGTAAAAATAAAACAATAATACAATAGAAAGAGGAAGTACAATAATAAAAGGGGAGAATAAAAACCAAAATAAATTTAACAATCTTAAAGGTTAATGGGGAAAGTTAACAGAAATAAACAATAAAAACAAAAAAGATTAAAGATTACTTTTTAAATTTGTTAGTAGAAGATGTAAAGATGCCTTCGAGTGGTCAGATAGATTGATTTTGTTCTTATTTAATTTTGATGCCATTCTAGAAGAGAAGTGATGAGATAGCAAGCTTCTTTTGATTTTTCCGTAATAGTTGTAATTTCCACCAGTTCGAGTTTTCCCATGGTTGAGATAATGGAGGGAAATATATTTTTCTTTAGAATTTTTGGTTATAAAATCATGAGCAATTTTAACATCGGCAACATTTCTTCTGGTAGAGAGAGAATCCATTTGAAATAATTTGAGTCTTTCTTCATATGGTGGAACATTTGAAGTAAAACCGTAGATCCTTCGATACAGTATTCTGGTGAATTTTCGTTGTGGTGTTTCAAGTTGGTCAGCAAATTTGAGCTTCTGAATATTGAATAATGGTGAGCAATATTCAAGGCTTGGACGAATGTATGTATTAAATATTTTGATTAAAATATTCTTGTTGTTTGTGATCACTTTTTTGGTAATACTGAATAATTTCTTTGTTGCATTTGAAACAATATTGTCGATGTGCGTTGAGAATGATAAATTGTTTGAGATAAATAATCCAAGATCACGAACAGTTTCAGTTCTTTCGATTTGCATTTCTTTAATACTGTAAACGGCTGCATCATTTGGTTTACCAAATTGAATATGATGAGTTTTAGGAGTTGATAAATCCATAGAATTTTCATCACACCATTCAATAATGTCATTGATAGCATTTTGTAAAATTGATTTGTCGAAATCTTTTATGTTGTAAGAATACAGTATTTTTAGGTCATCGGCAAAAAGAAAGTGAAGAATATATTTGTGCAAATCCAGTCTTTTGCTTAATTCAGCAATGAAGATGATGAAATATATGGGTCCCATAACAGAACCTTGAGCAATACCAGATGTTGCATTAGCGGCATTTGAACGGGCCAAGAAAACGCCACAAAAGTTTATTCATTGTTTTTAATCCATAAATAAAATCAACAGTTACTCTTATCATTCAGTTTTGACAGCAGCAAATAAATATTATGTCACTTTTTTGCATCATTTTTTTATAACGTTGACAAATCCTCGATTTTTCAACTTTAAAGAAGAAATTCCCAAACAAATTATTATTTTTTTCGTTCAATAAAGAAAATCCTTCCAAAAATTTTCTATTTGTTGCAAAAAGCAGCAGTCACAAAAAGATTTATCCCCAGGTTCGTTTAACTTGACACATGTGAGTCCTTTTAAAAAAGAGGAACAACAATCATTCAAATTAGGAAAATTTTGTTTTTTTTATTACAGGTTTCGGAAAGAAAAAAATATCAACAACTTTTTAGAAGAATTTTTTCGATTTTAAGCGCCACTATTGAAACAATCATTAATTTCTTTTTAATAATTTGGTCAACATTAAAATTCATGATACATTTTTTGTAATTGTAAATATTCGATTTTTATCATTTTTTCTTTTCATCCAACAGAATACGTATTTCAATCGATAAAAAGAGATGAAACCTTCACGAACAGATTTTCTAAAAAAGAATAATAGTATTTTCGTAATTCTACTATGCCAAAAATATCGGATTTTAAGGGGTTCATTTTTGTTCATAAAATTTATTTTCGGAAAAGCTTTTAAAATTTAACCCTGTTTAATAAAAACTTTGGAATGATAATTGTGTAATTAAATTTTAAGAAACTTATACGATAAAAACTTACAAAACAATAAAAAGTAAAATATTTGTTCAAAAATAATAAAATAACATTGAAATACTACCCGCTAATCTAAAATATGCATATCGATACCATGTATCAGGGTTTAAATCCGGTGGTGTTGAAATTTGATATCCAATAATTTGATTTAGTGAAAGAAAGAATGATGTAATAATTGATTGAACAAGAAGATATGTTTCATAATTTTGTTTCTTTTGCCCATTCTTTTTAATATATCTTGCTAAAGCTGTTGAAATTCCTAAAGTTAGAGCAAAAATGCCATTTACAATATTAATAACTGGAAGAAGATTATATGAATTTGAAAACAGGGATGTGCGGAATTCCGCCTTTTTTTTCACTTCCGCTTCCGTAAAAAAAGCGGCGGAATTCCGTAAATTTATTTCATAAGTTTTTCGTCAATTTTTTTAAATTTTTTAACCCATGCGCAAAAAGAACTGCTTCTTAATTTTATCTGCTTGCATTTGGGAATCGTGAAACAAAAAAATTTTGAGAACATAATAATACTTGAAAAAAAAATTCCGCTTCCGCTTCCGTAAAATACGGAATTCCGCCCTTTTTTCAACTTCCGGTTCCGGTTCCGCTTCCGTTTAACGGATTTGCTTCCGTTCCGCTTCCGCTTCCGTTTTAAAAAGTTACTTCCGCACATCCCTGTTTGAAAAGCCTTTACAGTTTCCTTCACTATTGAAAATAATTAAGCATGAAATTTTATTAAAAGTAAAACTATAAACAATAAAAGGAAATAAAGCAATTAATGCAAAAATTCCTTTTAAATTCCAACCATTCCAAATATTTCGATGTGATTTCCAAAGAAATATTCCAGAAAATCGATCAAATGCCAAAATTATATTACAAAATGCATAAAATTTTTCCTGATACCATGAAATAATTTGCATAAAAGTATTAAACCAAATTTCATTTACAATTGTTAATCCTTTATAACCCGCAAAAATTCCATAAAATCCATTACAAAAATATTCCAACATTAAAATATAAAAATATGCGGAAGAAAAATTTTGGATTTCTTTTCAAAAACATCGGAAATAAACATAATTAAACAAAGAATTTGTAAAATGGAACAAAATATCCGCCAAATAGCTGTAAATCGGGATTCCAATATCATTATTTTCATATATGTTGGAGTTTCATATATTTTATCATCTTCATAATATTTTTCGTCATTATAATAATATTCATCAGAAGCAGTGGTATCATTCATTTTTTTAATTTTTTGAATCTAAATATTATATCACAAAAATACTATTTTTAAAATTTCAAAAACAAACAAATTTTTAATGTTCAAAATTTAATACTGTTTTTATGTTTCTGTTCTTCGATCAGTGTTTTCCCGATCCCGACTCCGATTCCGATTCTCGATTCCGATTCCGATTCCTCATAAGTGGATCGGAAAGAATCGGAATCGGAACGAGAATCGATGGAATCGGATCGGAATCGGAAAAAATGGAATCGATTCCCGCTGTTGTAATTACATTTAAATGAGATTTTAAAAAACATCAAATGTGCTGAAATATTTCATTTTCCATTTGATTTTCGTGAAAAAATTTAGTCTTTTTAGCAAATATCAGTTAAATGTTTTATTAACCAGTAACATCGATATTTCGTCCTTTTTTAGAAAAATGCATTTTCGGTTATGTGAAAGCTTGTCTAAGGATTTTTTATGCCCGAATGTATTTAACAACATAATTTTTATAGTTTTTGATCAATTTTGGACAGTTTTTACGCAAAAATCAAAAAAATATTTTTTTAAGTTATATCGTACAGGGGGGACCACGTGAAAAAGCTGAAAAATCAAAAAAATATTTTTTCAGTTTTTTGATTGCAAATGATAGAAATATGTCTATTATTACTTAATTATGCGTGTTTCTGCCAAAAAACATTATAAAACATCATTTTTGAAGCATTTTGAGCAAAAAAATTTTTGAGGAATCGGAATCGATGGAATCGGAATCGGAAAAGCAAAATGGAATCGATTCCGGATCGGAATCGGAAAAAATGGAATCGGGAAAACACTGTCTTCGATATATTTTTTCACATTTAACAGAAAATTACATTTTTTAAGATTTTTTACGAGAAATACCACTTAATTTTGCTAAATAAAAATGGTACTTTAATTTTAAGTTAATTACATGTAATAAAAATGAAGAGGTTTTTTCTGCTTATTTTTAAAATGCTATTTAATCAACATTTTAAAAAAAGCTAAAAAAGAACTCTTACGATTTGATGTTTGAAGTTGCACAAGTACGATTGCACTTAAAAATGTGTTTTAATTTATTTGTTAAATAGTAAAATATAATTAAAAAGTTATAATGATAAATGATAAAAATTTTAACGATTTAAATAAATGAATTTAAAAATACTGCAGAGACAAAAGCTTGTAATAGTAATGCTGAAAGTATCCAACAGTGTTGCAGAATTGTAACTAAAACGAAAATAGATACACTGAAAAAAATGATACGTCCTAACTCGGTTCTTCATTTGAATTGTTTTTTTGGTTTTCAGAGGCCCAAAAAATAGGACCAAAAGGTCCGATTTTCCTCACCTTTTAGGGCAAAAAATCCCGGACCTCGTTATTTTTAATTAATTTGTTTAAATTAAGGACCCAAAAAGACCTATTTTCGGGACTTTTTTTCTGTTTCTTATAAAATCCAATTATTGATTTTTTTGTGGATGGCCCCATATGTAGTATATTTAAAAAAAAGCATTTTTTTTGTTTTTATAATTGTTTGTTACAAATAATTTAAAAAACAAAGTAAATACAATAAAAACAGTAAGTTATAGTAAATTGTGTTTAAGTTTGATTCTTTTGCATTAGTTATCGACCAAGATTGTTGTATTGTTGTAGGTGACATCTATAGTAATGGATACATTTGGAGCAGCTGCAGCATGAATAAAGACCATGACTGTTCTATGGTTGCATTCTCCAGTTAAATGTACCTACAAAAACCCAATTTATGAAATTAAACATGAAATTAATGAATAAAATTACCTTTGTACATCGTCGAAGAAATCTACGAATTTCATCAGTACTCAAAAAAATCCATCCACTACGATAGTTATTCGATGTTACAGTAAGTTCTTCGGCTGGTTGATAATCAGTAACAAGTGTTCGAAAAGCATCCAGTGTAATTTCCTTTATGAAAGTTTTATCATCAAAGTAAACTTCTGCTGCATTATCACCATCAATGACGATTTCTGTGATCTTTGGTGAAGTATGTCGACAGTAGATTGAATGACAAGTAGTAGCAGTCATTGATAAAGTTTGATCTGAAGAAAATGAAACATGAAAGCGAGAATCATTAAACAAAGTTGTACCTGAAGAACTTATTGGAGTAGTAGTTTCAGTTGTAGTAGTTTGTTGAACTGCAGTTGCAATAGTACGTGTACCAGTAGTTGGAGTCTTTTCTTCACAATTAGAAGTATGTTGAGACGGCGGTTCGGCCACTTCAGATCCACTTGGATTTAAATTAACGGCTGGTATCGGTAATAAGTCACACTATAAAAAACGAAAAGATAATTTCTGTAAAACAGAACAAATATGAAAAAACTAACCGATGGTGATAAACCATTTTGTTTAACACGAGATGCATGTTGATCGGACATGATTATACTGAAATTATAAAAATAATAAAACAAGGAAAGTAGTTAGGTAATTAATGGTAGTACAACCATTGCATTATAAAAATCCAATAGGAACAAACATAACAAAAAGTAGTTAAAGTTTATTAAGTAAATACAAAGTAAATGGCAGTTAACACAAAGTTACACAAATATGAAGTTTTCGCAGAGACCATGTGTTTAGGGTAATATCATTCATAGTAGTTACCAAGAACTGTCCAGTACATGAAAGCTATAAAATGTAAATATTAATACAGATATAATGGGTAAAGGGAAAGATGTACCTCTTTACATCTTAACAAAAAATTTAACCAGTCATTGTTTTCCCAAAATGCAGTATAATGTGTATCGACAGTAAATGATCTTGCAGTTAAGCAATTATAGCTGTTGATACAAAGTATTTCAGTTGGCGAATAAACTCGCAAGTAATAGTAGAAGTTATAAAGATTTGTTACAACAGCAAAAGTAGAATCATTGAAGTAGATTTCGACAACTTCATACAAAAAAACGATACCTTGAATTCGTTTTAAAGGTGGACTTGGTGGTGCAACTGCAGTTACAACTTGTGTAGATTGTGCAGTCGTAGATGATGCAACAGTAGAAGCAGTTTGAGGTGGATCATAAGTAGCTGAAGAAATTGGTATAGCAGATGAAAAAGTAGTTGTTGGTGGCGGAAAAGAAGTAGTAGTTGTTGCAGAAAATGATGGAGTAGTTGTTGGAACAGTAATTGAATTAGGTGGGGTACTTCTTCCAGCAGTAAAGAGATGAGTCAATTGTTCCATTAGTATTTCGTGTTGCCGTGTAGAAGCAGAAGTAAGTGTAGTAGGTGGAGGATGTAGTCGTTGAGCAATTTTTTCCACTTACATTTTTTTATTATAATAAAAAAATGTAAGTGGAAAAAAATTTTCTTCGCCGATGATTATATTTTTTCAATTCAATATGTTTAAAAGGAATAGCAATTTACCTGTTTTCGAGTGAGGCTTTTTCAATAGAAAAATCTTTTGAATTACATAAATCTGTGTTGCAACAATAGTATGAACCAGTAATACGTCCAACATTAATTTCTTGAATTCCGGTCTAAAAGAAGAAGAAAAAAACTTTGCTTGAAAGCATTTAAATGAATTTAGAAAGTACATACCCCATAATCATTACAATGTTTAAGACCTAAATGTTTAAAATTTGATGTTGAAGCAGCACATGACCGAACAGTTATATCGAAATTCAAAGCATCTGCTTTTTCAATCATTGTATAACAAAAATTTACTCCATCTCCGCAATCTTGTTCAGTGGAGATTGGATCATTGGTTGTTGAAATTACACATTTTATTGCATTAATTGTGCCAAAAAAGCATATAAAGAAAATAAAAAGAATGAAAGCTGCTTTCATTTCTCACAAAAAAATGTTCAAATTTATCTAAAAACTTTGGCAACTGCTGTTTTGAGCAAATCAATAAAAAACTTCAGCGAAAAAGACCTTATCAGTGCTCAAAAACAATAACAACATCATTTAAATGAATCCAAAAAAACGTGGTGCTATTTTGAAAAAGTGATAACACAAATGAAAGAACATAAATGTTTTTTTGTGTTTAAAAGAATCGACACAAAAACAATAAAAAAAACTTTATGGTCAATGTATTCCAGCAGCTGGAATCCAGCTATCACTTTTTGCTGCTGTACTTGCAAGTAAGAACAAATTTTATTAGCTTTTTTCTAAAAAAATTTTGAAAAAACAAAAAAAATTGTTGTATTTTACCTTTGTGCTTACTGTATTGTTTATTAGAAAATGTGTGTATAAGCTTATAAGTGCATTTTGTTGTTGTTTGTAGTTGTTATTTGTCGTAGTAGAAATAAACAAAAAATTTCGTTTAGGTGGGAGGAGACATTTAAAGAGGAGAGAACCAGTATTTGAAAAAAAATTTTCATAAATTCTGAGACAAAATAAAGGTGATATTAAAGTATTTTATAAAAAACACATGTAAAAGTGAACAAAGTGAATATTAAAAAAAAGCAGAAAACAATACAAAAAATCTGTATTTACCAACCAAGAGCATCATCATAATTTTCTTCTTCTACTTCTTCACAAATCTTTTTATCAAATGAACATTCACCAGAAAGAGCCTTATCGAGCAATTCTTTAGAAAATTCTTCATCCAAAACATTCCGTTTTTCAACATGAATTCCTTGCCGCATAAAAATCAATAAAGCATCAGAACAACATCGACGAAGAATTGGAGAATTTGAAATAATTGAAGCATTTAAAATTTCAACAACATTTTCAGGAGATAAACTTTCTTTGATCAAATGAGTTTCGACATCTTTCTAAAAATAAACTTGTAATACGTTTACATTAAAGAGAACAATACCTTAAGATCTTTCATATCATACTTTTCAGCAAATTGCAATAAAGGAAGAGCAATTGTTAAATCATAATAACGATAAGTACCACCTTGATCATAACAATATTCATTTTTTTTCTTTGTTTTAAACGTTATTTTAATAATTATATCTTTCAGATATCACTTGGGAATGCTTCAGAATGTATTTGTTATTATATTTATGGTTGTTTTTACATATTACATAAACACCGTGATGCTGCTCAAATCCTTGTTTCTAAAGACATTTATATGTTATTTTAACCATTTACACCATATTTTTTGTATAAATTAGCTATATTTGGTAATGGATAATGAAAAATGAAGCAAAAAAGCTTGAAAAATGCATATCCTTGGATCACGGTGTTTATGTAATATATAGATTGGTTCTGTTTTTCAAATACTTTTTTAAAAAAAGCTCGCTGCTATCCGACGCAGTTTTTTCCCCTGATTACTTATGTATATGCATTAAAAGCATAAAAAATTAATGTAAGATCAGGCTCAATCGTCAAAGATGATGTTCACTTTTTCGTTTTTAAAAAATTTTTTAAACAAAAAAAACAAAAAGAACACAATGCCAAGCCATTTTTTGAATGAACATCTGATTCAAACGTGAAAACTTAATTTTTTTCTTTTGTACTTTTTCAACAGAGTTCGCGAACTCGATAGAAAGGATGCAATCAATCGCTTTAAGAACAAAAAACAATTAAAAGCTTCTTCAACTTTTTGAAAATCACAGTAACCTGCATATTTTCCACTGCCATAAAAAATATTCAAAATGATTTTAAAAACAAAAAAGAACCCAAGCAGTTCCATTTTTTTTATCAAACAAAATATCTTTTAATCGTTTGTTGATCTTTTGTTCCCAGCTACTTTTTACTGTTACTATTTTTTTAAGCTGATAAAAAGTAGCACTACCAATCATAGCTCAAAGTTCACATTCAAAATTGATAAAATTAAATTTATTAAGTCTTTAATAATTTAAAATTTCCACAATAAAATAAAAATTTATGCAAAATTCGTAAAATATAGAATAAAAACTAATAAACATTCTGTTAAATAAATACACAGCTAATTTTCAATAAATTACAAGATTCTTTAATTTGATTTTTAATTCTTTCCTTTTCTTTTTCGTTGTAATTAACAAAAAGACAAAATCCAAGTTCATTTGGCCTTTCTCCAATTTCAGCTTCAATTGCTTTCAAATGTTGACGAATTAACATTGCCATAAGAAATGCTGGAGATGCACGCTTTCGAGTTCCATCAAATGTATCAAATTCAAGTAGAATAGGATTCTCTTTATCTTTTGTTATTTTAAAATCCCAAAATTTTTCTACTTTAACATTTTCAGGTGACATTGCCATTATTTTAATTAAATCAAAAATAGGGATTTTTATAGCAAAAGTATAAATTTAAAGCATACCGTAAACAACAGTCGATGGATTACACTCTTTGAGTTCATGAATTGCAGCACCAAAAACAGGCTTTTTATTATGAAATGTAATGGAAAGTTCATTACCATATATCCCTGAAACACAGTATCTTATGCTAAAACTCTTTCTTTAAAACACATACAATTCCAAGATTCCATAAATTCATATCCACTTTTATCATTTTTGCAATAACAAATAACAGAAAAATTTGGAGTACCATAAATTCCGATTACAGGAATCTTGAATTCTATAGTTTCATCAAGCATATTTGGCATACCAAAAATTTCAGGAAGAATATATGATTCAACTTTGATGGTTGGAAAACTTTCAGAATCAACAGTTAAAATAACCTTATTTGCATTGCATTTATTTAAAATTAAATCCAACTCTTGAATAATATGTATTTCATTGGTTAATGGATCAATAGAAGCCAACTAGAAAAAAAAAACTTGAAAAATAAATGAAGGTTAAAAGGGAGCGTCGCAGTTTTTTTATCACTTGATATGCATCAATGATGTGGAACCAGGGTTGTTAAATTCCCGGGAAATCAGAAAAATCGGGAAATTTCCCGGGAATTTCCCGTTAATCTACCGTAACCCCAATTTTTCAGATTTTACATTTTACGCTCGAAAAATTTAAAAACATGAGTTAAAGGAGGCGGATGTTTTGATACAGTTTCGTAATCTTGGATTTTCGTGATTTTCAGGCAAACAGAGAGTCTTGAAACGAAAATGACCCTTTTTTAAATTTTTTTATCAAATAAAGATGCATTTTCGTTTCAAGACTCACAGTTTGCCTGAAAATCACGAAAATCCAAGATTACGAAACTGTATCAAAACATCCGCCCTCTTTAAGAATAACTACTCTTTGTTTTTACCTATATTAATTCGTTCCGATTGTTTTAAAAGCTAAAAAAACCTATTTTAATTAAAAAGTATTATAATTTTTAAAAAATTTTGCTATTAATTTACCCAAAATCCCGGGAAATTAATTTCATTTCCCGCAAAAATCGGGAAATTTCCCGCTAATTTCCCGGGAATTTCCCTTTGACAACCCTGTGTGAAACGCATTCGTTGCATGAGAACGGACGCACTTTTTCATTCCACAACCTGCATGAAGGGCGCATTACCGTAATAAAAAATTTACAAAAGCTCTCCTTTATTAAAAAAAACATACGCAAACTTGACGAGGATGAGAAGTTCTTCCAACATAGGCAGCTTTGACAAGTGGTAAAGCTTCACTCGGCATTACAGATAAAATTTCAATTGGAGATGGTGGAGTTGTTTGAAAGGAGACGAAGTAAACGGCATAATGCCTAGCACATTTTGGCATAAACAAATACCTTGCAATATGTCCATGTAATCTATTTAAAATCCATAATGTCATTTCATCAAGAAATTGTGTATCAAATTCACATAATCGTCGAATATCAAAAACATCAACAACAAAATCCTTGAGAATTTGATTCTTAAAAAGCAGTGTATTTTTAGATTTTGGTTTAGAAGTTGCAAAAATAATTTTCTTTGGATTTGTTGAACGAATAATATTTTTTTGAAGAACATTAACATCAGCCTTTGGATCAAATACAAAGTGATCAATCATTTCCTTTTTATATCCAGCTTTTGTTAGTTTGCAATGAAAAACATTCAATTTATCCGGATAATCCAATAATAAAATAACTTCTTCTTCAACTTTAATTTTAGTCTTTGTTGCAATAAATAGATGAGCATATAGATAATCAGGCATTGAGAAAAAGTATGTTGGAATTTTAAGTGCAGTAAAGCTATCACGAAGAATTTGACAAAATTCAAGATTATGTTTGAATCCATTTGGCTTGAATAAACAAACTTGGAAAAAAACAGCTGTAAAATTATTGTTGAAAATCTTTGGAATATCATCGATGAATTTCTTAACATTTTTATTTGTAAATTCATTAACATATATAAATTTTCTTGGATCAAATTCTACAATAATTACTTCCATCGTTTTATCACTTTTACTTCGAAAGAATGCAACAAGTGAACCATATTTTTTCTTTGGTATAAGCTTGTTTAAAGTTGACAAAACATTTGACATCAAAGAACGTTGGCTCATTTTCACCCTAAAAAATTGCACAAAATTTAAAAATTTAATTAAACCAAGATAAAACGCGAAACTAATAATTCATTAAACAAAACTCTTTAAAAAAATGAGAGATAAAATTTGAACCACAATTTCCAGCCATCAAAATTAAAAAATGGAAGCAGAACAAACGAGAAAAAAAAAATGGAAGCGACAACGTTAATTAATGACACATTGCCAAAAAAAATTGGTTGAACAATTTTTTTCATAAAAATTTTTTCTTGAACAAATTAATTTTATTGTAAATATAAATCACAAAAGATTAGTTGTTTAGTGGTTTGATACATTTTATTGACGTTAAAATATTTTATTCCAACAGAAAGCTAGCCGGCCGGCAGCAACAGGAAAAGTTATAAGCAAGTGAAAAAAAAGCAAGAAAAAGTCTATCAAAAATCAAGTTCTTAAAAGCGATCAAAAAGATAAGAAAAAGAAATATCGAGATTTGTTGTAATGACAAATCTTGACAAAACATATAAATGTTTAAAATCCTTGCATTTAAATTTTTAATATTCGATTCAAATGGCTTTTTTTGGAAGAAAATGCGATATGTTAGAAAAAAATGAATTTATTAATATTGTGCGATTAAACTGGAATAATACGCGCTTCAGATTTTTGAATTGAATCGCCTGCATTTTCTGTTTTTTAAGACATTTTTTTTGATTTTTCTCAGATTTTTCGTACAAAAAATGCATTTGGAGCATATTTTTAATTCAAAAATCTGAAGCGCGTATTAGATGAATCAAACTGAAATTTTCAGGGTTTGTTATCAATGAATAGGAGTACCTGAAAATGTATTTTGACAGTTAGTGCACCGCTGCACCGCCGAGTTAAACTTGGAGTAAAAACATCAAAAACAGCGAAAATGCATAATTTCAAAAAATCAGCAAAAATCAGAGAATGAGTTTTATGGCTCCAGAAGCTCCTAAAAACTTCTAATGAATCTAAGGAACAATTCTGAAATTAAAAAACGTTTTTTGGTGCAGAAATAAAGTCACACCGATTTTTTGAAAAAGGTGCCCGAAAACTTTTGTCCACCTGATTTTTTGAATTCCCGCCAGAATCTTTCGTTGTGAGAGGATTAAGGCAAGGAAATGGTACTGTAACATAGCCCTCATATAGGGCTTCAAAAGTTGTATTTGGGTTTTGGAAGTAGCTCCACAGAAAAAAATATTGTTCACAATATTCAAAGTGCCCAAAAACTTTTGACCGCTACTGTATTACGTTTAATTATTTAAATAAAATGTATAGTTTTACACCAGCAAAAAGCAATAAAAACGTTAAAATGATTCATTTCTTGTGTTAAAAACAGCATCGATTACAATTTTGACAGTATCTTCAGGTTTTAATTGTGATTTTTCAATGACTGAGCTTTCATAAACTGTTTCATTAATTGCATATTGATATTGAGTTTTAAAAGGAATATCATTAAAATTAGCAGTAATTCTATATTTAATAATTTCAAAGCTATCAAATTCATCCAAATCATTGTAATGAATTCGATTATATTTGTATTCGGGTAAAATTGTTATTTTACAAGTGTAAATTTCATTGTTTATATTTGCATTATTGATTGCAATTAAATTTGGACTTATAAGAGGTTTTACGCTATATCGATTACCAAAATCAAATAAATGCAAATTTTTTATTTCCCATGTAAAAGTTGCGTGTTGAAAATATTGAACTACAAACTATAAAAATGATTTAAAATTAAAGTTAGAAGAACAACGTTTCAAGTTTTGCAAACTTACAGTAGTATTTACTTCAATGGATGATTGTAAATTATTCGATGGATTTGTTTCTGCAGTAACCAAAAATAAACAGAAGTAAATAAAAAATAAAGTATATTTCATTTTTACAAGTTTAAAAAAATAAATTGTTTTCCAAAAAACGAAAGATGACTGACTTTTTTTTAAAAAGAATAAAATAAATACTAAAAAAAATTTAGGAGTCAAATTTCGTTAATGGAGAAAAAAAACTTGTTTATGTTTTAAAGAAAAAAATTTGACTTTAGGATTTTTTTTGATGATTCATTGTTGTTTTGCTTTTTTGGATATTAATGGTCACATCATCTTTTGTTTCTAAGCTTTGGTTGAAAACATTTATAAATGCGTGTAAAAACGAAAGCAATAAACGCTCAAATTTTATTTCATAAATTTCAGAAAAAAAACATATTTTAAAGTTTAATCAAGGAGGAACAGGGCCGCAACTGCCTTGGGGAGGTTGGGGAGACCTCCAGCCCATACTTGAATTGGGGGTGAATATATTCACCCCACAGACAGACAGACCTCAAATCAAAATTTTTCAAAAAAGGGGCAAAGGGGGGAGTACGTTAATTTTCGAAAATTTTCGCGAAAAATTTACAGATTCATTTGTTATTTTGAGAATAATTATAAATGAATTTATTGAATAATTCTTACAAAATAATTGGAAAAGTTGGTTTAAAAATAAAATAATTTTTTAAATGTTTAAATTTATCAAAAAAAGATATTAATTAAATGGATCAGGAACAAAAATTTCATAGCGCCGCTCCCAACGTTTTTGAGTTTCAACATGTTTTTTAAAGTTTTCAATAGGATCATCGCTTTCAATAATGTTTTTGGTTTTCCGTCCCATGCCACGAGGTTGTCGTGCAGAACAGGGCTGTCCGGAACAAAAATTTTCATCCGGAATACGGAACACGGAATTCCGGATTTTTTTTTGTCCGGAATCCGGAACAATCCGGAACAAATTTTTTCAGACCCCTATATAAAAGGCGAAAAAAATTTTTTACGTCTATTAAATATCAAAAATCGATCATAACAGATTGTATTTTAAGAAAAGTGAAAAGCTTTGAAGTAGAGAAGAAGTTTTGGTTTTTGTATTTATTTTCCCGCTTGTTAAGAAAATCAAACACAAATCATGGGTGTCCTATATTACACATTTTTATTTAACATAAACTAAAATTTAACAAAATCAATGAGAAAATAACAAAAGAGATTACAACCAAAAATTACAAACGATTGTGAACGATTGTAACCTTTAAGAATCAAAATATTTCTATTTAAAAAAGTAAGTTGTGCTAGAGTTGTGAATTTTTAACGTACTCCCCCCTTTGCCCGTTTTTGTTCCGGATTTTTCCGGATTCCGGACCGAAAAATCCAGAATCCGGAACACGGAATCCGGAACGCAAAAAACATCCGGAATTACGGATTTCCTGAACACGGTCCGGAATTCCGGACAGCCCTGGTGCAGAAGATTGTAAATGTCCAGCTTTTTTCCAGTCTTCAACAAATTTGAAGCAAACAAATTGATCAATTGGAGGACCATTTAATCGGATTTGTAAAATATTATCAATTGTGCTGATATTGAGACGGCTCCGACGGGAATCAAGGGAATGAAATAAAATACTGAACCCGCGTTCAGCATCCGCTGAACCTACGGGAACAGTCAGAGCACTTGAAAGATTTTTGTAATTAAAGATCGAGCAAAATTATCATCATCAAAAATGATATCAGTAAGAAGTCCAACAGTTGCAGTACCACCAACTGCTTTCGCAGCAATTTTTAAACCATGTTTGAATGATGATGAGGATGCAGAAGATGATGAAGATTGATGGCCATTTCGATGACTGCTGGCTAAGGATGTTGTAGAACCAGCTTCATTTGTATATCTAACAAGTTGTGGTTCTGAACGAAATAAAGCTCAAAAATAATTTTAATATTAACATTTCAATATTAATCCAAAAAGAAGCAGAAGAGAAAAATAATCAGAAGAAAGATAATCTGAAGAAAAACAGGCTTCTAAAAAATAGAAAATATAAAACTGACGACTTTTCTATTTTTCCAATACTCTCGCCGAATAGCTTAAAAACAAAAAAGGGAGGGGGTAAAAATAAAGCCATTCTGGAAATAAAAAAAAAACAATTTATTTTCTTTTCAAATAAAATTCTAAAAGCAAAAAAATATATACTTAAAAACCAACCCCAAAAATTTGCAAATAGAAACACATACACAAAAAAAGGGAACCCGTTAAATATAAACTTCCGAAATTAAAAAACTGAAATAAATTTAACAGGGGGTACCACGTTAAATATAAACTTTTGTAATTGGAAAACTGAAAAAAATTTAACAGGGGGGGTACCCTTACGAATATAAGGAATTCGGCGGCGCGAAGCGCCGCCGAAAAATTTTTTGCAAATTACAGAACACATTTTCCCAAAAAAAGGTCGTTACAGACCTATACCGATTTTGAAAAATATTCACCCCCCAATTCTAGTATGCTCCAGCCCCCTTCTGCCAAATTTACGGTGAAAAAATTAAATTCATACTAGGACAAATGAGATTTTTTGAAAACCTCCACCCCCTTTGGCAAACTTCCACCCCCATACGGTCGACCTATTTGGGTCACTGAGGAGGAAAGAAGAATAATTACAGTATGTTTGAAAAAAAAGAAGTTTTTTTCGTGTAATTTTTCATTTTTGTTTAAGTTTGATATTCAATTTCGGAGAGATGTATTAATCCCATTGAAATATTCATGTTTTGTGTTTCCAAATCAAAAAATATTTTATCATCATAGAGAATGCATTATTCTTTTTCACACATGTCGAGATTATCAAGAAATTTTGAGTAAAAAAATTTTTAGCTGTTGGTCTCCCACTTTAAGAAAGATATTAGCAGATACTTAAATGCTTAAATTTTGTGTTTGTCACAATTGAAAAAAAAAACGTTAAAAAGATTTTAACTCTGTTTTTCTTTCAAACAATTTAAGCAGAAGAACACTGTGAAGAAAATGTACAAAAAATTAAATTCACGTTTTCACTTAAATTTTTTTCAGATTTTTTTTGGTTTTCCCATGTCATCACACCATTCCAACAAGAGTTTTCCAAAACATTTTTTGTAAAAAAGTATAATCTTTTTTTTTATCCAAGTTAGCTAGATTTTCTTTCTGCAAAAAATGTACAAAATATTCAAACAAAGATTTTTTTAAAATATGTTTTGCAAACTAATATTTATAAAAAATTGATCATTTTTTGTGTACAATGTATTTGCAACAAAGACAGAAAAAATTCATTAATAGGTTTTCTTTGTTCTTTTTTTTTCAATGTTTCCTCAAAAATATTGTCTCAAATCATTTTTATCAAAATCAAAGCATGTTTTGGTGGAAAGAATTATTGATTTCTTTTTCTTTAATTGTTTTTATTGCAGCTGTTGAAAAATATCCACAATACATTGAAGGATATTCATTGGATATTCCAGTTGATCATTTTAGTTATACAAAAGATGATACTTTAAAAATACGGTAATTTTTTAAAATATGTTTTAAAAATTAAAATAAAATTTTAAGATATTTTTATAATTTAACTTTTTATAAACCTGATGGTCCAATATTTTTTTATCCAGGAAATGAAGGCTCATTAGAAGTTTTTGCAGATAATACTGAAATAATATGGGATTTGGCGCCATTGTTTAATGCAGCAATAATATTTATTGAACATCGATATTGGGGTAAAAGTTTACCTTTTGGGAATGATTCATTTACTGATGTATCAAGAATTGGGCATATGACTTCAATTCAAGCAATTGCAGATTTTGCAATGATTTTACCATTGTTTAAAAAAACTTATAAAATTTCAAATGATTCAAAAATTATTGCCATTGGCGGAAGCTATAGTGGAATGTTAGCAACTTGGATGAAGCTGAAATATCCTGAATTAATTCATGGAGTTTGGGCATCTTCTGCACCAGTGATGTGGTTTAATGGTGGTGGGACACCAATTGGAGGGTATGGAAATCGAGTTCAAAAATCATTTGAATTTCTTGGATGTAATCCAAAGGTTTTGTTTGATAGTTTTAATGCTATTAAAACTCTTGGAAAAGATGTTCAAGGCAGACAAGCATTAACTGATATATTTAAAGTGAATCCAAAGACTCCATTAAATTCAGAAGCTGATGTTCAAAAGTTGTTAACATTTGTTCAAACTGCAATTGAAAATCTTGCAATGACAAATTATCCATATCCAACAACATTTTTAGTTTCTCTTCCAGCTTGGCCTGTCAAAGTTGCATGTTTCTTTATCAATCAAATCCCCTCAAATCCATCCTTGGCAGATTTGGCAAATTTAATGAAAAACATCTCTAAAATTTATTTTTCATCTGAATTAACATGTTTGGATGCAATAATTTGTGGAAATCCAGAAAATCCAAAACTTGCAGATGTTTGGGATTTTCAAGTTTGTTAAAATTTTCAAAAACTATTAAAGCTACGAAAATGTTTTTAGAAATGCACAGAAATAATTATTGAATTATGTCCAATGGGACCTCCGAATGACTTTTTCCCCCAACTTTGTACTGATCGAGATTCATTTTTAAGAACGAGAAAACAATTCTGTTCTGATAATTATAAACACATTGGATGGACAGAAGATTTTATGAGAGAAAATGCAATCCGAGATATTTATGTTTGGGATTTTAGCCAAAGTTCAAATATTATTTTTACGTAAAATTTATGGTTTAAACATTTGAATTTAAATGTTTTTCAGAGATGGCACAATTGATCCTTGGGGTGCTGGTAAAATATCCCAAATTACTTGATAAAGATTCTTAAGCTAAAAATTTTTATAGGTGGAGTAACAAATGCTACTCCTGGAATTTCTGATGGCCAAAATCGACAAATTTTTAATTTTATCATTGAAGGATCTGCTCATCATTTAGATTTAAGACAACCTTCAAGCTGTGATCCAGAAAATATTAAAAATGTTAGATATCAGGTATAATAACTTTCGATAAATTAATTGTTGTTAAATTTGTATTTTTTTTCTAGATTGTTCAGATTATTAAAACCTGGCTAAATCCTTCCCTTCCACCTTATCAAACAAAACCATTGCCAGCATTTGCATTTTCAAATGTAACAAATTGTGAATATTTGTACAACCAATATCCTTGGAATCAAAATTGAATGTTTCAGTAAATAAATTTATTATTTAACATGTGGAAAATGTTTTAAAAAAAATAAAAATTTTTTATATGTTTTCTACATCGATGAGTACATCTAGCAATAACTCATATAATGTTTGAAAATGAAATAATATTTGGAGAAAACATGATTTCATACAATGAAGTGCATCTGTTTTACACCCATAAGTCTGTGAATGACAAATTTCCACATGGAATTTTTTCATGAATTATAGAAACATCATGTTTCCAAAATTTGCCTATGGCATGTGTACTGTAAATAGATACTTTTTGGCGTCTGATAATCTTTTTGTAGCTAATGTTTAAACATTTATAAGACCATATTCCAAAGGTCATATTATATTTTAGATAGAAAAATGCTTTCTTCTCAAAATGGTGTTGCCTTATTTCCAATATTTCTATTCAAGATAATTGATTTCTGTTTTATCATCCAATAAAATTTGATAAGCATTCTTTATTTCATTGTTTGAAAGAATTTTTTTCGTTTTGTGTATTTTTACTTTGTAGTTAAATTGATTTGTCCGCTTTTAAAACTAATCCATCCGTTTTTAATGTTCAGAATTTTTTCCAATGTTTTTTTTTTTTGCTCCAGAAAATAATATGTTTAACCCAATATTTTTTATAGAGTAAAATATGGCACAAATGAATTATATTCTTTGCTTTTTATTATCAATTTTATTATTTTTTACAACAAAAACAATATATGCAATTCCAATAACACAAGCATATCCAGGAGTATTCTCCCCCGATCCTCAAATTGATGTTTCTTCTGCTGATATTCATGGAGTTATCGGATATGCAATTAATCCATTCCCTGCAAATGAATCAGATCGAAATCATTATGATTCACGAAAAGGAAAAACCATAAAATATTTAATTATGCATTTTACAGAAGAAAATTTTACAAAAACTGTAAACATTTTTACCAATAATTCTATGGTAAATCCAACTTCCGCCCATTATGTTATCACCCAAAAAGAAGTCAATAATTTAGATGGTGGGCAGGTACTTCGAGTTGTACCAGAAAATCTTCGAGCATGGCATGCTGGAACTTCTGCATGGGGGAATGATACATCGTTGAATTATGTGTCAATTGGAATCGAACACGTTAATCTTGGATTTAATGGAAATGTTTCATTGCCAGAGTTAAATCGAACATATTTTCCCTATGATCCTGATGAAATAAAAGCATCTGGAATGATTTCATCTGGTATTGTAAAACAATATGGTATCCTTCCACAACATGTTATTGGACATGAAGATGTTCAACCAACATGGAAGCCCGATCCTGGACCACTTTTTCCATGGGGTAAATTATATAAAGATTATGGAGTTGGGGCATGGTTAGATGATGATGAAATGACTGTTGATGAAATTGTAAAAAAATACAATCCTCCACGGCCTTTCCCACAAAACTTGGATCGAGATGTGCTCCTTGCTATGCTTTATAACTATGGTTGGCGATCCGCGGGTGATGACTCAAGAGTTATTTTAGCATTTAAAAAACATTTTTCTGCTAATCAGTATCCTGCATATTGTGATGAAATTATTCGACTTGAAGATATGTTTTGGGCATGGGCCCTTGAAGCTAAATATGTTACTTCAACCCCAACAACTGCAACCCCTGCAACTGGATCAACCGTTTCTGGAAGTGCCTGTGCTGATGCAGTTCCAGATTGCTTACAATATAATTTGAATGAATGCAAGAATTCAATTTATAAACCTATGATGTGCAAATATTGCAAAGTAAGTAAATTTCAGCTTTTTAAACAGTTTTTAAATTTTGGCCGACCGAAAAATTATTTAACTTTTTTTAGCAAACATGCAATTTATGCAGCGATCCAACATGTAATTGATAACTGGACCACTTTTTCCATGGCATACAACAAAAAAAAGTTTATTGTAATTTATATCTAAATTTTATGTTGAAAATATTAAATAAATAAATCAGTTCTTGAAAAACTGTCTACTTATTATTGGTTTGTATTATTTTTGGTTTTCGTTGCTGGAGCATTTTTGATATTTTTTATGATTCTTGTATGTAAATTTAAATCTCAGACAGCAGCAAAATTTAAATTTTCTTTAATTATGAGTTCAATTGTTCAAGTTTTTATTACTGGTATAATGCTCGTTTTTCCAACGATGGCATTTTTTGTTTTTATTATTTTTGATATTGGAAATTCTGCAACAGTTATGTGTGTTTCATTTTGTGTTATTTTAGGGCATTGTTTAGTTGAATATGCTGCAACAATATATTTTATACTTCCATATCGAAAATTTGTTTCAAAAATTTTTCGTAAGATTATTTTTAGAAAAAAGGATCCAAGAATTGTTAGAGTAATATCATTGTGTGAGACTTCTAGAATTTCCAAAAGTCTTAAACCCTAACCTTTCTACCTTCCTGTTTCAAAAATTTGTTCTAATGACTCTTTTCATCCTTCAGATACCAGTATTTTTAGTGAATTGACATGATTATGTACATTTGATTTTTTGATGTGTTAGTTTTTACACCTGCTTTCTTTTTAATAAAAAATCTTTAAAAAACAAGAGTTACACTTCTGTGTTACATTCACTAAAATTTAAATGACATTTTAGTAATATTTATAAAAGGCTACAGACATGTGAAATAAAATGTCAGAGCGGTATTACAGTATGATTGGCTGTGGGGCAGGGAAAAGTCAAAAAATTTTTAGGTCGAATACAGGTGTTAACTGTTAGCCATTAAAAAGCTTTAAGTTGTAAAGCAAAGAGGCATAACAATTTTAGAAATTTCAATTTCAACGTCAAAATAAAATTGTGCAAGTTCTTTGTTACCACATTTTTGAATCATTGCGTCTTTGATACAAGAACGCTGATTTGAAATAAATTTACAAACATCTTCAACTTTTTTTGATCTTGGAATACTTGGACATTTTTCTTCTTTTTTTATTTCTTTATTGCATTCCATTCCTTTCAAGGTCGCTAAATAATAATCCATATTGAAATTTATGTGTTAATAAAAGAATTTACTTTCAAAATCATGTGTACAAATATAATGAGTAAACATGTCAAAACTTAAATATGTAAGTGCAGGAGATAATCCAAGAATTTTAGAATATTCTTTAAAATTCTGACAATTTTTATCAATTTTTCCAAAACATGCTTCTTTTTCATTTAAAGCACTAAAAATTTAATATTTTTATTAAATTTTAATACAAAAAAAACTTTACCTGCAAAAAACTTCCGGTTTTATCATGGTTTTATTTTCACTATCTTTTATAAAAATATTCGGGTGTTGTTTCATATTTAATTTTTCAAAAAAGATTACAAGACATTCTCGAATTTCCTAAAACTGTTAAAAATGAATGAAAAATTTTTATTTTTTGGTTTACATTTTTGACTTCTGAATCACAGTCACTTTTAACAGTGTAACATAAAAAAGTCGAAATAAAAACAACAGCAAAATTTAATAACTTCATTTCTTATTTGTAAATAAAAAAAATTTGAGCAAATAAAAGTTTTCACTTTGCTTTTTATATTTATTTTTTTCGTTTGCAAATGAAAAATGATTGATGACAAGTAATAAATGCAATAAAAAACAAAAACAAATGAAGTTCTTCTTTTTTACAAAAAGGTATTCTTAAATAGAAATACGATCTTAATAATAAAAGAGGATCGGTCTCTAACTGTATTTGAGTGAACTTTAAAAATTTGATAGTAATTGAAAAAAATCGTTTATCGTTTATTTTTGTTACTATCATTTTGATAGTAACAATAATTTTTTTTAATGCAAAAATATGAGATTACTATCGACAAAAAAAAGCTTAATAAATTTTTTTGAGCAAAATATTGATTGATCAAACGAATAGGGGAAAGACTTGGAAACAATATTTTGTTTCTAAATCGGTAAAGATATTTCGTAAATTAAACCATTTCAAGTATAGTTTTTGCCAACAAATATTCAAACAATTTCTAATTGTTTATTCAAAGTTGTACAAACAACTATATAACAAACGCATGTGATTACTTTATACTTTATTAGATCGAGATGGAAAAAGTGTGTTTTTAATTTGACCAAGATTTGAATGTTCAATAGATGGCATTTTGGAATGCTTTTTCATACTTTTAAGAAAATGGCCATTTTGACGCTGCATTTGTTCAAATTCTAAACAGCAAAATTGATTCTGAACAATATATTTTGGATTTCCAGCAAATTTAAAATTTTGATAAGAGCAATCATTTTTGGCTGAAAATGGAATCCCTTCTTCCATTAAAGTTTGTCCATCTCGAATAATTAAACGTGCAAACATTCCACCACCATTGACATAACTTTCACCTTTATGCTGATGTCGAAGAAATTCAACATTAAATATAATTTTGGCATCTCCATCTGGAAAAGTATAATTGTCACATTGAACAGAAGCAGGGCCAATAGCACTGAAAATAATTTAAACCAATACATCTGTTAGTCGTAAAAAGGAAAAAAGGCATATTTGAAACGTTTTTTTATTGTTAATGCAATAAAAAAACTTTTCGTAAATTTTTTTAGCAGCACCCTTATAAGAGGCTGTCCAGATGTTATATAATGCAATTGTTGGGTGGGTGGGGTTGGCGAACTATTACACCGCTTTAATCTTGTCGGCAAAATCCTTTGATTTTTCATTACCTGATGGACGGGTGGTGTAAAAAATCACGATTTTTGTATTACGTAACATATGGACAGCCCCTAAGCACTGAAAAATGCAAATTAAATTGTTCTGGATTTATTAGTGAGCTTTAAAATTGTGATAATAATCAAAAAAACTTGTTTATCGTTTGTTTTTGTTACTTTCATTTCGATAGTAACAAAAACATTTTAATTTAAAAATTTGAGATTACTATCAACAAAAATAAGCCTGATAATTTTTTGAGCACTCAAAAGCTTTGATCGAAGCAAAAATTTTAAGACAAGCATGAGAATTTCCTAATTTCTTAGGGACATGCATAAAAACAAGAGTTTGTGTGATTTTTACTTTTTAAATTAAATTTGCCTACAAACCTATCACACATCCAATAATCATTATACCAATATTGAATAGAATAGTTATTTCCGGTTGCACCACTTATGCTTCCTACAGCCGAAAATAAATTTCCATCCAAAGTAAAATTCATTGAAGATGTAAAAAAGATACTAAAGTTATCATTCGCATTTACAATTGATGAACGTGATTTAAATTTTTTGCATCTTGGCTGATGTGAAGGTGCTTGGGGAACCGGCTTAAAAGCTGAACAACAATGAACTTCTTTATCTTCTAAATTTGATTGATTTGATTGTTGGGTTGTACAAAGTTTATCAATGGTATACATTGTTCCATCCGCAGCAAAAAATCCTTCATCATCAGCAATGCCGTGAAAAAATTGAATTGGATTTCCACTTGGAAAATATGCATCCATTACAAATGTTTGATTTCCAAGTGGAGCTTCAAGTGATAAAGATAAATTATCAGTGCAAACATTTCCAGGATCAATACAAAATCGATTTGCTGTTTGTTTTGTTACATAATTTACAACATCAACATTTGAAACGGAAATATATTGGATGTTATTTCGTTTATAAATTGAAATCATTGCAGATCCAGTAATATTTCCATATGAATAATCATCAAAGACATCCATGCTTGTAATTGTTGTACATCGCATTGGTGATCCATTTCCAAAGTTTAAAAAGCTTAAAAAAATAACAGCAAATAAAACTGATGACATTTTTATCCAAAGTTAAGTGAAATAAAACGAATGAAATAAGTTGTAGGAAAGAAAGGTGAAAAAAGCTGAATTAAAACTGATAAGCTTTTTTAATGTTTTTTTATTGCGGATAGAGCAAACTAAAAAGTGTATGAGTACATTTTTGGAAAGTACAAATTGCATCAGTCTCATTAAAAGTGATTTTAAATAAACATATTTTGGTAATATTTTTGTAAAATATATTTAAACAATTGAAGTTCATTGCTGAAATTGACCAATGTCCGTCTGTTTCCAAGCTTATCGTTATATTTTTATCGGTTTTTTAATGTTTGAAAAAAATTCACTTATTTCCCGTTTAAATAAAAGGGGTTTCTGTCAATCACTTCAGTTCTGTATTTATTTATTTTATCAGTAAACAAAATTAATTAATTTTCAATTTTTTCGTGACGTTTTTTTTTCATCATTCTATGTTTACGTATTATCGCTATTGTCTTTTTGGAGTAATGAAAGAAAAACATAAATAACTTTTTGAAGAAGAGTTTGGAAGTACTCATAGAAAAATAAGCGCATCACAAACTGAATATTGTTTTGTCTTTGAACAAGAAATTTTTATCGAATTTGGTGTGTTTTTTTCTCCATAAAAAATGTATGTGCGGGATCGCAATCACTGATCATTAAGATTTTTAAACAAAAAAAACAACAATCATGAAAAAACTTGTTTATGAAAAAACTCCCCTCAAATTTTTGGTTTAAATAAATCTTGAAAAAATTCGTAAAAAAATAATCAAATCTAATTTTTCTTTGATTTTTGTCAACAAAAACATGATGCAGAAATTTATTATTGTTTGTATTATTTTTGCATTTATTGCTTCAGCATCTGCCCAGTGGGGATATGGTGCATATGGGGGATATCCTGGATATGGCTATGGTGGCGGATATCCTGGATACGGATATGGGCCTGGTATGTTAATTTTCATATCAATATTCCATTCTTTTCCTAAATGATATTTATGTTTCACGAAAAAATCGGGACACATTTCTTGATTTTAAAAAATAAAATTTGATAGTTTTTAAATAGCGGGAATCGATTTCATTTTTTTTCATTCTTGTTATTTTCGAATAATATGCTTTACATGTAATATAGCATAAGATTATTCAGAAACAAAATTTGACATTCAGTTGTACAAATTTTATAAACATTTAAAAGCTTCGGGATTTTAAAAAGATGTTTAAAATTTTAATTTTTCTTATTACATATTTTCAGGCATGTATGGGCCTTATGGTGGTGGCTTCGGAGGTGGACGAGTTTCCCAAGGTGCTTTTAGCGGAGCAATGCAAGGTGCTCGAGTTGGTGCTGCTTTAGGAGCTCTTGGTGGCCTTGTCGGATAAAAATGTTATCGTTTGTCAGCAGAATCTCTAATCACAGTTTTAAATAAACTTTTTTTATTGTACAGTTTTTGATAAATATCAGTAATAAAATATTTAAAATAGTAAACTTATTTTTTTAACTTTCTGTATAAAAAGTTCTGCAATAAAAGCCAAAAACAAAAAAAGACACACCATTCTTGTTTTGTCCTGGATTTTGTACTGCTCTGCCCTTGCAGTTTGTGCAAAGAATATTTTCAAAAGAGACTAGCGACCGCAAAGCTGAAATGAATTTGGAATAAATTTTTTCATGTTGCTTTCTTTTAGTTTTGATTCTTTAATGCATTTACTTTATAGAGTTAATTGTTTCAGTGTTTTTCTACTTATATTCATAATTAATTGTGCTTCAGATGGCTACAAA
Source organism: Panagrolaimus sp. PS1159 (assembly GCA_963922195.1). NCBI lineage: Eukaryota > Metazoa > Nematoda > Chromadorea > Rhabditida > Panagrolaimidae > Panagrolaimus > Panagrolaimus sp. PS1159. The sequence continues at coordinate 3,890,704 of CAWUHW010000004.1, forward strand.
AGATAATTTTTTACCGTTGTTCAAAGACAAATATAAATCTATTAATTATTGTCATACTGAAACTGATGCTCAATATTCTGATCTAAATTTAAATCTAAATCTAAAAGGTTCACGCATATTTCCAATTCAATCAAAAACAGAAACAAATTAATCCTGCTTCAAAATTTGTTTCACAAGTAAAACCAAAAATAAAAAAAATTGCTTGTTTTATTCTTACATTTTTAGAGTCCATTTGAGTTCCAAAGACAGCGAAATGATAAAGTACCTGAGCCGGAAGTGTCACAATTTAAAGCTTCCCAACGATTATTGAATGTAAACGAATCAGATCTTCATTCTAATACTGATTAAGTAACCGAAAACTATGCGAGAACTTGAGTTCTTTGAATGTTAAAACACGATTAAGAAAGCCATAGGTTTTTTACTCGGTCGCTCAATGGCGTCAAAAAATTTTTTTTGGTTTACAGAATCATTTTTGGTTTTATCGGCTAGTGAATTAAAAGTTGTGTTGGCAAAAGGTCATTGAACCAATTGTTAAAGCTTTTGTTGAGGAAATAAATTTTACATTTTTCTGTGGTCTTGATATAAATATCCAAATATATATTAAATTCTTCAATTTTTTTTTCTACACTGTTCTCATTTTTACGTGATGTTATTAACGATAACTTATTAAAAAAAATTTATTGTAAAAATACTCATATATAGTTGTTACAAATGAATAATAATAAAAAAATTTGTTGAATGATTCTCTTTGTATTTATATTCTTTGTATTTTATTAATATTTACATTTCTATTTTAGAAGATCATGTGGTGATAAAATGTTTGTATCACATTTGGGAGATACTTCTATTTCTTCAATCCTTGATCATTTATTTCTTTCTGGTTCTGGCGCAATATCTCCGGGCATATTAAAGGATAAATCTATTACATGTATTATAAATGTTACACATACCGAAGAATTTCCTACTTTTCTTGCAGAAGCTGATTTTCTTAGAATTGGAATTGATGATACTCCACGTACAGTAAGTATTTTTTTTATCGCACAAAATTTAAGCAAATGAATTTTATTTGTTTTTTGTTGCAACTGCGTAATGGATCATGAAAGTACAAAATACGTATTTTAATGTTTCATTATGCCGTGGAAACATATTCAAGTTTCAATGGACTTAATAATTTTTTTCAGAAGATCTCAGATCATTTTGACACAGCTGCAGATAAAATAAAAATGGTAAAAGATACAGGTGGAAAAGTGCTTATTCATTGTGTGCAAGGAGTGTCTCGGTCAGCTTCTTTATGTATTGTATATTTAATGAAATATGAAGGAATGTCTTTACGAAAAGCATATTATCATGTAAAAAAAGTTCGACCAATTATTGCTCCCAATATTGGTTTTTGGAAACAAATGATTGAATATGAAACACAAATTTATGGAAAATCTACTGTAACAATAGAAAGAACAAAACATAAATTTCATTATTGTATTAAATTTGATGATAAAACTTCTTTTAAGCAGCTTGGATTTATTGTTTTGTAACTTTATTTTTTTGTGAATGTTTTTTATGTACATAAATTTGTTTTTTACTTTTCCTATTTCTTAATTATGGCACTTTTACAGATATAAAAGAATTTTGTAGAAAGGAAAGGTATATATTTATTGACAAACGGTTAGAAAAAAAAGTTATTTTATTAATGTTTACATATTTTTTTAGAAAAATCTGTGTTATAAATATTAAAATATGTGTAAGAACTGGGAATATTTTAAGCATGCTTCTCCAGTGTTTATATCTTTCATGTGCAATACATTTGAAGAATTAACGGATAAAGCTATTGAATGCATCTATCATTTGTAATTAAGAATTTTGGTAGCTACCGTATACCAAAATTTAGATTTTCAGGCTTAAATTGAAATTTTACTGCAAAATCAATGAAAATTAGTTTAAACAAAACTATAAAAAACATATTATGTCGCTCGTTACTTTTTTGTATTTTCCATACAAAATTTTTTGTTAAAAAAAGTTGGAAATAATTATTATGTTGAAAAAAGTTGATAGATTTTAATGCAGACTTTTTAGTTAAAATTTTTAACATTTAACTAACAAACAACTGGAAAAAAAAAACAAAAAATTTTGATAACAGCTGATTACAAATAAAACACCAGTTGTTGGTTTTTTATTTGTAATCAGCATTTTTCTTGCATTTCATATTTTTTGTCAAGTAATGTTTTTTTTATCAAAAGAAAAAAAAGAGAAAAGCAAAAATTGCACAACAAAAACACATTTTTTACTTGATATAAAATAAAGACGTTGCACATTGAAAGAAAAGAAGGAGAGTTTTTGCGAGTTTTTTAAGAAAAAAGTTTGTATAAAAAGAGCTAATATTTCCTTCTAAAAATCATATCAAATATTTTTGTTGTTTAAACTTTGATTAATTAGTTGATTTTTTATCATACATGGAAATGGGAAAGAAACAATATTGTAGTAAATGTAAAAATACTTTTGAACAAGATCCTGCTTTTGTAAGTTTTTGATAAACGCTTTCTTAAACAATGTCGTTTGTATCTTCTTTTTAGCCATTAACAGAATGTCCACATTGTGGATCAGAAATGCAAAAATGATTGAATAAAATTTTTGGCGGATTCTCTCTTTTGGCTTAAACTCTTTATTACTATTTATCAAACCTTTTTAAATTGAAATGTAAACATAAAATGTAATATCTATTGATTTAATGTTGTTTTCTGTAAAAAATAAAACGTTTATTTAAAAATTCCCGCTGACTTTTAGAGTAAATTTTATGCTTTCTAAATGGGTAACCGAAAAAAAAAAGAATTTGCTTAAGATTAAAAAAAAATGTTACTTGACAAAAATTATTATAAAAACAAATCAATGTTTTCTTTCTTCTGCAACTTGAACAAAAAAGTTTTTCTTCCATTTTTTCCTACCACAGCTGACAGTCAGATGTCGTACATTGCTACACAAAATATGGGTCTCCTCTTTTTTTTTATGTTTTCTTTAATTAATGCAAGATAAAAACAACGGCAAATTTTTTAAATTTATCTGTACTACTACTATCAATCTTCAAAAAAACAACATAATTTATATTTTTATTCGATGTGACCGGGAGTTGAGGAAACGGCCGACCAGCCGATGTTTTTTGACAAATTTTTTGTTTTTCTCATCTTTAAATAAAAAAATCAGTCCGGCCGACCGACATTTTGGGCAGCATTTTATTTTTTTTTTTAATGTGGCAAAAAAAGAACAAAGCGCGAAAAAAAAAAGATGTAAAATAAAAAAATTAAGTTCGAAACAAATTTACGTATTAAATTGGTTCGGAACTTTACTGTTAAAAGTGTCTACAAAATTGTATTGCGGGAGAATTTAATTTCTGATGCCATAAATTCCAACAATTCATTTTCATTGTATCTAACATCAGGATCAAGTTCTAATCCATTTTTCAAATTATACAAATTAAATGAACTGACATAAAAACATGGAATTCTGTGTAACTGTGAAATATTTGATTTTCGAATTTCACATATTCGGTTTTCTTTTACTAAAATTTATTAAAGGAATTTTTAAACAAAAATATAATAATAGTATCCTTACATTTTTCTAAAAATTCGTCCACCGCTGTTTGATCGATTTTGTTAATAATTTTTTGCTTTTTTCTATTTGTAAGTAAAATATCACATTTTGATTGAATGAATGCAACTTTTTGATTATGTTTTAATGCTTCAATTGCAAATTTAATTTCTTCTTCGCAAAATGTTTCTTGTATCAGAATAAACAAACAATCAAAGGCACATAAACCTTTTTCTCTAAATTTTTGTTTTAAACGTAGGAAACAAAGTTAGCGCTGCTGGTTTAAAAAATATTAAATTACCAAAAAATATAAATTAGGTAAAACTTACTGATAATATTGACTTGTGTGATGTGAGAGGGTTCCTGATCCAGGGATATCATAAAAGTTTACTTCAATATTTTTTAATTTATCAACATAATATGGATATTTTTGAATAATTTGTGTCGTTTCTACAATTCCAACTTTTGCTGCAGTTGACTCTTTATCGTCGATGCCGCGGATTGAATTGATTAACGATGATTTTCCTGTTTTGGTATGTCCAGCAAATGCAAAATTGTAACAGCTTTCCTAAATTTTTCTATTCTTTTAAAGACAAAATCCCCAACAAAGCATACACTTTCAATTTTATGAAGCATTTTTGCTTCGGCAATTTTTTCTTTAATTGTCATTTTTTGCCTCCGAATTAATTCATTCATTTCATAATTTTGTTTTTCAATTTTTGCAGTTGCTAATTTGATTTCTTCTTCTGCTCTGGTTTGTGCAGCTTTTTCTTGCTTAATTTTCCGTTGTAAAATTTGCATTTCTTTTTGTTGTCGTTTCCGAGCTTCTTCAGATTCTCTTTTCATCCTATGTTTTTCGATTACGCCCTTAACTGTTGTATTTGCTTCATCTGGGAATTTGTAAAAACATGCCTAAAAATTTTATTAAAATAAGACATTTTCTATTGTTCTTTCCAACAAGCTGTCAATATTAAATTTTAATACTCCCCATATATTACGCAAAAAAATTTTTTAACAACTTACATAGTCATTAACAGTATCAATAAAAACATCCGGTTCAAAAGTTTGGCAAATTTCTCCAATAATGTTCCTCATTTTTAAAGAAACATTATCAAGTGTAATAAAAAATGACAATCCAAAAACAATCAAAAATAATAAAGAAAAAATTATATTAAATATATAAGATTGATCAAAACCTAACATAAATGAAAATGAAAAGAAATAACCATAAGCAAAGGAAAACTGATCAAAAAATTGGAAAAAAATACCGAAATATAATCCAGAAATTACAGCCGCTGAAGTCCCAACAGGTATTTTTTCGAATAAACTCAAGTTTGAAAAAAACAAAGCAAAATAAATCCCCGAAAAAATTCCGCATCCAAAAATAAACATTTTTAAAACCGTAATTGAATTACAACCATGTTTTAATATAATTAAAAACGGAGGATGCTGTTCGAAATTTAATTTAATATTTCGCTTTTGAATAAAGTAAAAAAATATAGATGCAAAGAAAATCCCCAAAAAATTCGTAAGTAAATTTCCATATAAAAAGCAAGAGACAATAAAAGTGAAAAGAAAATTCGGAATAAAAGAATTAAATATTTCAAGCTCGAATATCTTTTGAAAGTTGTACTGATAATAAATTTCTTTCAAGTGATCTTGTATTTTTGATATCCATGTATGGATAAATTGGAATAAGACAAACGGCGAATCTGAAGAAATTTTGAAGAGAAACTTTACAAAAAATGTGAAATAGAAAGAGAAGAAAAAATTATTTGAGAAACAAAGACCAATGTTATAGCAATAAAATAAAGTATATATTAACCCGGAAAAGTTCTTATTGTTTGCAAAATTTGCAATTGCAAAATGTTTCTTTTCATTAGCTGAAAACGTATTGAACTTTATTTTTAATCTTGAAGTTTTCATTTTTAAAGAGCCTGCAACAAATTTCACAAATTGCAGGAACTTTTTTTGCAAGAAAATTGCAAGATTAAAAAGGCAGTGCTTTCATGAGACAGGTAAATTAAAATAATTTACAAATTGTATCCGGTTGTCAACGACAATAATATTGACAAATAATATGAAATTATTTTGTCAGTAAAAATTAGATTAAAAGTCTTACATATCTGTAGCAATGAATCAACTTTTTTAACTGGCATTTCATTTTCGTTTTCAGGTACTTCAATATCATCAAATTGTGTTGTATATTTAACATTCCCAATTTCTTGAAGAATATATTGATCTCCTCCAACGTTATATATTTTGATAAGCTATAAGAATTTTAATGTCAAATAAACATTTAAAGTTGGGACAAACCGTCTCGTCGTCAGTAGTTGAAACAACTGCAATACCAAATGTTTTCAAAATTCGACAAATAAAAGTTATATGATGAGGTTCAACGGAAGCTGCGACAAAAATTTCGCTGGATTTGAAATTGAAAATGTTAGCATATTGAAAATCTGGCGGAGACCATTTTTTATTTTTTAACATATTTTCAAGTTTATTTTTAAGTATAACAGAAAAACCAATGAGTTTGGAGTTAATTTCGATTCCAACATTTTTCCCCTTTGGACCTAAAATGAATTTTTTCAGAATACTGGAATTCTATTCCGGTATGTATCTTTTAACATTTTTACCGATTTATGTCAATACTTGACAAAATAATTTTTGGTTATGTTGTGTGAAAAAACTGAATTTATTATTTACCTATTAAACAACCGCAAATACTGCTCAAATATCCAGTTCCAGAACCAATATTCAAAAAGCTATGCTCTTGTTGTAAATCCAAATTTTCAAGAATTGTAGCATAAACTGATGGAGAAAATAAATGGATGGATAAATCCGCTGATGTATATTTATATTCATCATCAATATCTGAATCGCATTCATCATTTTTGGATGGCATAAACCATGCTTTGTTAATTGTTTCAAAGGCTTCAATAATATTTGAATTTCTTAATTTTCTTTGAGCTTTAAGCTTCTTGATCATAATTTGATTATATAACCAATCTTCATCATAGTTATATCCAATATCTTTTATTAAAAACATCTTGAGCATGTTTTGAAAAATGTTGAACATGGCTTCAAAGGAACTAAGATTTGTATGAAAAACTTGCTTCAAAATATTTTTTTCTATTCAATTTTGATGCTGGCTTAAACAGGATTTATTTATGTCAAATATTCAAATCCACGTATAAGAAAAATAATCGAACACGACAAGTTTGAATATAGCAAACCCCGGCCGTAATTAAAGACTACAGTCGTTACCGATGTAGTTGATAAATTTTTTTTCTCTTTTTTTTGTTAAGGCAAAAATTTATTTTGTTGCAGGAATACAATAAAAGGAAAAAAATGTTTTTTTTGAGTTACTGATAACGTTTTTGTGGACTGCAGAAACTACATAAAACAAACAGGCAATTAGGATGTAAGGATGGAATATAAGCTAAAATTGTTTATTGCAGATTACAGCTTAAAAAATATATTTAAGAAAAGAAAAGATGCTTAAACAAATACCATATACGTTATTTAGCGCGGTTTATTTTTTTTCAATATTTAGAAAAAACATGAACACTAATAAAATCTTTTTGCATATGCTTCTAAAAAATAATAGAAACAAATGTCCTAGAAATATTTTTTGTCCAACAATAAAAAAATGCATATTTTGATGAAAATAGAATGATAAATTCTTATCAAGGTAAGTTTTCTCAAAATTAATGTTAATGGTTCCGCCCTCAAATGCAAAACATTAAATCTTTTTTACACGCGTTTTATTTTTAACTTCCTTTTAGAGCGAAAATATTTTTTTGTCATTTAGCCAGACATATGTCTGTGAAATCTTTACATGTACATGTAAAGATTTCACAATTCTGATCTTTAGGATTATATTTTTTTGAAAAACTTATTCATCGAAGTTTTTGTGGATTTGCATGCTTGTTTTATTAAAAATTTGTTTGACCAAATAATTTAATTTATTAAATAGTCATCTGTAAAAACAAAAACATTAAATTAAACTTATGATATTTTAAAATGCTAAAGAGAAAAGGTTATTAAAATGTTGTAATCCCACGTGCTTTTTTAGATTGTTGATATAAATATTCCAAAAACTCTGCTTCTTCAAAAATCATATCAGTTTTTTCACCTCGAATGATTGCTCTCATTGATTTTGCAGATACAAAAAAGCATCGAATTGCACTAAGTTCAGGGGCAAATCTTTCGAGTTCTTTTTCAAATCCATGTCGTACTAAAAATTGTTTTTATTATTTAAAATCTAAAAATAAAGAAAAACGAACGATCGCTAATATGTTCTTGAATTTCTTCAGATGTAGGAACCAATTTTAAAGTTGTTCCTGATTCATTTTTAAGATGAAAATCAATATCACATTTTGATCTTAAAAATACAACTTTTAGATTATATTCTAATGCAGCAAATGCAAAATTAATTTCTTCTTCACATAAAGTTTGCTGGATTAAAATTATTAAACAATCAAAACCACAGAGAGCTTTATCTTGATAATAACTTTCTGCATGATGTGCCATAGCCCCTGATCCTGGTACATCGTAAAATCTTACATTTGGCATTCTACCATCAGGTACTGTATAATACTGAATATCTTGTGTGCATTCAAGGACGTCAACAGCAGCAGCACCGTTATCATTCTTGCCAAGGCCCCGAATGGCATTAATTATAGAAGATTTGCCATTTTTAGTATGTCCAACGAAAGCAAAATTTACATAATTTTTCTGTAAAAAATTTCGATTAAATAAATTTTTTAAAGGAGGCGGATGTTTTGATCCATTTTTAAAAAAAAAAGGATTTCGAAATATTTCTTTTTTTTTCCAAACCATCGATATTCGTGATCAGGGTGACTCTTGAAACGAAAAAATAAATCCTTTGTTAAAAAAATAAAAACAATGGAAGCTACATTTTCGTTTCAAGAGTCACCCTGATCACAAATATCGATGGTTTGGAAAAAAAAGAAATATTTCGAAATCCTTTTTTTTTTAAAATGGATCAAAACATCCGCCTCCTTTAATAAAGATTTTAATTTCAAACTCTTGCGCCATCGAAAATTTTTATATACTGAACTTACTTACATTATCAACTCCATTTCTGTTTGCAGCTTCTACTGCTGAAACTTTGATATCATTTCTGATTTTAACACTTTTTGCTGGTTTTGTTGTTAAATATTGCTCCATTTCAACATTTTTTCTTATTTGTTCTTCAAGTTTTCTTTTAGTTTTTTTCAAACTTTCTTGATACTTTTTTGTAAGCATTTGTTCAGCAGCAATTTGATCTTCCATTTCATTCATTCGTTGAATATATTCCCTCTGATTTGGCATAATTGCTGTCATTTGTGTAGAATTAAAACCTGCCATTGCTAAACTATTTAAATATGCGCGTTCACCATCACATTGTTCTTCAGACGGGAGCGAAGTCAACCAATTATATCCGATTTGTAATGCAAGTCCAGTTAAAGGATGAGTTGCAAGTTGACCCAAGCCTTGTCCCATCTGACGGGAACTGATAAAAATTTAGAAAGCGTAAAATGGAACGAAAATATTTGTCACTGTTGATTACAGTGTTTGAAATCAAGATAAAACAAATACAGCAAAATATTTTTATTTAAATTATAAAAAAAAGTTAAAGAAATTGTTTTAAAAAGTTTAAAAAGCTTTCTTCTTCAGCGCTATCTTCAACAAATCCTGTAAGTTTATATCCACTAATAGCAAACTTTGGAATATTTGTAAAATCAAGTTTTTGAAACTCAATATTAGCTGCTTCATGTCCTAAATTTTTCAATGAAAAATAAGTATAGTTAATTATGGAACGAATACTCACGATCATGAACATAATCTTCCATGCACACAAATGTTTGCTGTTTTTTAAGATTTCCAATTATTTCATCGCTTTTACTTAAAAGAACAGCAAAGTTTTTACCAGTTTTTACAAAATTTTCGGCCAAATTTGCGTCAATTTTACAGACAGTGTTTGCAACAACAATAAGATAAATCTTTGCACGAATGTTTTCTAGTTTCCTAAAACAACAAAAACATATTAAAATCTTTCTTTCTTATTTTAATTGTTTCATCAAACAGAATTTGCAAGGGAAGAAATAAGCAGGAATTTTTTAGCAGTTTTATTTGCCTCATATATGATTCAACGAACAACTTACTTCAACACATCTTCCGTTGGCATTGTTTCATCATAGTTAATCTCTTTCATTTTGTCATTTTGCAATAAATGCAAATTCAAAAGCCCATCCATAATTGTCGATTTTCCAGCGCCAGATAAGCCTAAAAATACAACATCTTGCTGCTGTTTTTCATTTAATAATACAACATTTTTGTTATATTCAAAATGTAACATGCTAAGCAAAGATTGCTCATCTTGTAAATATTTAAACATATCAGATTGTGAGCCTTCTTCTGCAATAATAATTGTTGAAAGTGCACTAATATTAAAGATATTATTTTGAGAAAAATTAATTCCCAGCTTTTGTAAGCTTTCAATCACAAATTTTTTATCATCTTTAACATAATCTTCTTTGCTTTGATCCTTTGGACGATTATCAAGCCATTCATCAAGTTTTGTTCGAGCAATTACAGTAGGAATACAATATTTTTGTGCAAGAGATAAAACAAGATAATCCTCTTCTCGAACTGATCCATCAATGGTAATTATTAAAGTTGATAAATTTGAAAGTTTTGCATTTTGAAAAAATTCTTCATAAATTGGTCGATTTTCATTTACTGAACCATCAATGAAGCCATTGTTTGGATAATTCAATTTATAAATTTTTCCATATTTTGTATTAACTGGATTTTGAGATAAATTTTTTGGCCATATCCCTCCAGCTAATGCACCAACTAATGTTGATCTTCCAGTTTTTGGTAAACCAATTACTGCAATATTTTTTGAATCATTTGTATTTTCAATTATTACATCAATGGTTCCTAACATTTGATTTTCGACCAATTTTATTGGTTGATTTGAAACAGAATCTTGTTGAATATTTCCTTGTTTGCTATTGATGGCTTGTGAATCCCGCCGTGTTTCATTCATTTCACGCTTTTTTTCTTTAACAACAGTTTGAAGTTCGGTCAGCGATTTTGCAAGGCTGATTGATTTCTGCTCAGATTCTTCATTTATTAATTTAAGATTTGAAATTTGAGCTTCTTCTTGCTCTTTGCGATTTGCAATTTCTTTCAAAAATTCCTCTTGTACATTATTAAGCTTTATCTAAAGAAAATATTCTATTTTTAGAAATATTATTAAATTATTTTTTACATGAAGATTTGCCTCCCATTCTTTAGAGCTTTGCTCTTGGTTTACTTTCATTTGTTGAATTTCTTCTTCAAGTTCTTTTTTTTGCTTTTCAAGTTCTGCCATTCTTGTTTGTGAAAGTTCTTGAAATCTTTCCTTTTCTGCATTTGCTTTGTTAATTCTTTCCTGAAAATTAGTACAGTATGGAATTACTTTTAATGTAATCTTGGGAAACTTAAAGGATGCTTGATTTACATAGATATTAAGAAACTTTATGGGTGAAAAAAAACGATTGTACAGAATAAAAAGTTTTTGATAATAATTTGTATTAATATGTAAGAAGTTATTTTCCGTTTTCATTTAGTTTAAATGAAAAGACTTGTGACTTTGCAGTATTATCAAATATTTCCCGAAAAAAGTTAAAGAGCACCCAGCCTTAATTTGAGTAACTAAAATTGACAAATTTTTTATTCATCTCTTTCATTATTTTAAAAATCATGTGTTGAAAACAATTTTTTGATACTGTCTTCTTAATGAGAATGTGTTACCTGTTTCTTCTGTTCCATTTCTTCCAGCTGTCTTTGCAATGCTTCGATTTCTTTAATACGGTCTTCTTCATTTTCTTTTAATTTTTGTTGATGTTCTTTTTCAGCTTCTTCTTCTTTGATTGCTCTTTCTTGTGCTTGCTTTTGCAAAAATTGCTGATGTTTTTCATTTTCTTTCTAAAAACTTTAAGAAAGGCATTTTATATCTTAATTTAATTCCCTTTACTTTTACCTTTATTTTTAATCGTCGTTCTGTATTCTGACGAACCATTGTTGCTTTTTTATTTTGCATTTCTTCTTTATGTTTTGCCTTAAAAATAAAATATTTTATGAGAAAAGTTATTTATTAAAAAAAATTACCATCGCTTTTTCAGATTCGTCATTTTCAGCTGCAATTCTAGCATCAAGCTCCTGCACTCGTTTTCTTTGTTCTTCGCGTTCTCGTTCCCGTTCTCTCTCTCTTTCTGCTCTTTCTGCACTTTCTAAATCTCTTTCTGTATCGCCATAATCAGAATTTTGATGTGAATTCATCATCCAATCTGAAAAAAATTCTTTTAAAAATTCGCTTGAAATTTCTTTTAATAAACTTTTTATGGAATTTAAAATGTAAAAAATATTACGCCATATCTGACCCAACACATTTTCACCCAATTCGCTATTCCTTCGTTGATTATTTTGATCGTTGGAAGCTTGCCCCGTCGATCTGTTAGTTCCATAGCCGTCCATTTAACAAATCTACACATATATTTTACAGAACGCTGCACATTTTTTTAAATATTAAACGCGACAAAACGCATTTTCTGACAATTTTTTAAAAAAGTATTTGCTCATGATTATTTATTTATCATAAATTTTTTTGGAAAGTTTACACAATTAATTACATTAAATTCAAATTAAAATGAAAAAAGAGAGAATTTCAAACAAACGCTTTGGGGGCAACAGTGTATGAATATTTTTTAAGTCCAGATATATTTTTTTTGTAAGTTTAGTAAAACTGCAAAAAAAAAGCTCAAAAAAAGTTCTCCGTCTGGGGTATTTTTGAAGAGCACTTTTTTGGGGGATAATTAATCGAAAACCACATTTCGAAATCATAAAACTACCTTACGCTATTTGGCTTTAATTCTCATGTTGCAAATTATGAAAAAAAAATTTTTAGACAGACTTGTTAAAAAATACATTCACGGTTACATGTTTTTCAAATTAGTTTCTACGAAAGTTAAAAACTCTCTCTCTTGTGTAGCATACGTATTATTTAAAATTCCAGCAAGCACTAAAGCACTTGTTGTAAAACAAGGGAGATTAAAGATATTAACTTTTTTGAATTCATTATTTGCAGCTTCTAATCCTAAAACAAATTTTTTCATATATTGTTTAAAAGATATCTATCATACGTTTCCTTGTATAGTCTTGATTTCCATAAAACGAATGCTGCTTTTCCAAATTATAAATTATTTCATCACTTTTATTTAGAGATACACACAAGCGTTTCTTCGAATTTATCACATATCTTGCTACTTCAGCATCTAACCGTCCAATAGTATTTGAGATTATGAGGATGCATAATTTCGGATTGCTGCGATCTATCATGCTGAAATATAAATATTTATGTTTTTTTTCGAAATTAAAAAAGCTTCATGAATTCTTCCAAATAACCCACATGAAGCATTACCAGAAATGCATACCTGATAACGTAATCTCGTGACATGGTTTCATCATACCCAATTTCAACAATTATTTTATCACGTTTGGACCAATTCAAACTTTGCCGCAAAGCTTCAATAATTCCTGATTTCCCTGAATCTTTCATTCCCAACACAACAATGTCTGCGTCAACTACAGTATTCTGCTTGTTTTTCTGATTACCAAAGCTTTGCAGCTGGTATGGCGAACGTGGCATTTCATTTGTGCTTTTATCTTTTCTTACACTTGTTCTTCGCTCTGCTGAAGCAGCTAATGATTGTATTCTTGCTTGTTCAGCTTTAGCTTCTTCTGTTCTTAATTTTTCCTGAAAAGTGTGTTAGGGGGTTTTTTCTTCAATTTATTGCACTTACAGCTTCAATTTGACTTTCTAATATTGCTAGAGCTATATTACTTTGTTCTGTCCGTTGTGCAGGAACATTGCGATGAGAATTGCGTGGAGAAGCAATTAGTTTGTTGAGGGTTTCTAAAAGAGCATCATCATCTTGTAAATATTTAAACATATCAGATTGTGAGCCTTCTTCTGCAATAATAATTGTTGAAAGTGCACTAATATTAAAGATATTATTTTGAGAAAAATTAATTCCCAGCTTTTGTAAGCTTTCAATCACAAATTTTTTATCATCTTTAACATAATCTTCTTTGCTTTGATCCTTTGGACGATTATCAAGCCATTCATCAAGTTTTGTTCGAGCAATTACAGTAGGAATACAATATTTTTGTGCAAGAGATAAAACAAGATAATCCTCTTCTCGAACTGATCCATCAATGGTAATTATTAAAGTTGATAAATTTGAAAGTTTTGCATTTTGAAAAAATTCTTCATAAATTGGTCGATTTTCATTTACTGAACCATCAATGAAGCCATTGTTTGGATAATTCAATTTATAAATTTTTCCATATTTTGTATTAACTGGATTTTGAGATAAATTTTTTGGCCATATCCCTCCAGCTAATGCACCAACTAATGTTGATCTTCCAGTTTTTGGTAAACCAATTACTGCAATATTTTTTGAATCATTTGTATTTTCAATTATTACATCAATGGTTCCTAACATTTGATTTTCGACCAATTTTATTGGTTGATTTGAAACAGAATCTTGTTGAATATTTCCTTGTTTGCTATTGATGGCTTGTGAATCCCGCTGTGTTTCACTTGTTTTTTCTGCAAAAACAGAGTTTGATTTCCCTTGTACTTTCGTTGAAGTTGAAAGAGCATATGGATGAAACGATGATGATGCTGAAAGTTTCGGCATTTTTGTTGCTTCTACAGGATTTGATTGAATAAGTTTTTTTAATTCTTCAAATTGTTTTTCTTCTTTTTTTCGTCTTTCTTCTGCTTCTTTTTGCTGCTCTTTTTTTATTAAGTCAAATTTTTCATACATATTCGTTTCAGTCTCATAACTTTTTTTTTCTATGGTTAAAGATGGTGTTGTAATGATCGAAGATTTTGGGGTGTCGTGATTGTCATAAATGTCAAAAGGTGGTTGGAATCGTGGAGGGAATTTTACTGATCCTCGCTTTTTTTCACTTATATTTTCGGTGGAACTGTATGAATTCGAAGAGTCATTTTGAGATGAGAAGTCATCATTTGTTTGCGTAAGAGTTGATTGCTTTTGTGTATCTATGGTTTGAATCTCACGTGTTTGCGTTTGAATTGGGGGGCATCGAAAAGCGTTAAATCCATCTGAAGAATTATTTGACGGAATTTTTTTTTCCTTTGTTGTTGTCTAAAAGTTATGTTCGATGTACTTTCATTGTCATTAAAAGATTTTTATTGTTGAAGTTTTTTTCCCTTCATTGATAATAGAGTGTTATCAGTCAACCAGTCACAAGACTTTTATTTGTACAAATACTTTAACAAAAAAATGCTTAATTAGTTTTTTTCAGAAATAAGTGTGCAAAAATATTTCTTTTTTAAGCATATACATGAATTTTTTCAGATTTTATGGAAAGCTGATAAGAGGTTTATGTTTTAAGACCTTTGTTCTTTTCTGCTTTTTTTGGATTTTTTGAGGTAAATAAAGAAAGTAGAAAATAAAACTACAGTATGTTTACCTGGTATGGCGAACGTGGCATTTCATTTGTGCTTTTATCTTTTCTTACACTTGTTCTTCGCTCTGCTGAAGCAGCTAATGATTGTATTCTTGCTTGTTCAGCTTTAGCTTCTTCTGTTCTTAATTTTTCCTGAAAAGTGTGTTAGGGGGTTTTTTCTTCTATTTATTGCACTTACAGCTTCAATTTGACTTTCTAATATTGCTAGAGCTATATTACTTTGTTCTGTCCGTTGTGCAGGAACATTGCGATGAGAATTGCGTGGAGAAGCAGTTAGTTTGTTGAAAGCTTCTAAACTGTTTTTTTTTTGAATTTATACGTCTTATCAAATTGACAAAAAGAATTATTTCACAAAGCTGGTAAAAGTCTACATTCGAAACAATTTATGTTTAAATTTTTACTGCTCATGATTTGGGGACAGAAAATTTGGGGATTGAATGTTTAGGAAATCTGACCCTATTAATTTTCTGAGAAAAGTAATCTTTTACTTCCAAAATTAAAACCAAGCATTTTTCAAAAACATAAAATTTTGTGAAAGAAATGTTTTTTATAACAGCCGAAAATATAGATACAAGAATCGACATAATGTGGCAAAAAAATTGTTGAAAGTACTTACTTTTAATATTTACCATTTTTTACAAAAAAAACAACATCAAAAAATAAATTTAAAAATCTTATGATTTTTTTAATTTTGACAAATATAAGCGTTATTTGTCAAAGAATGCTTTTATTGTTGATAAAATATTTTTATCATGTAAAATATTACAGTGTAGAAAAGATTATATTTTTGCTCCTCCCTTTTTTAATGGCAAAAAGGAAAAAAAAAGATTTTTATACTTGATTCTACAATATCATTCTAATATTTTCACTACATTCAATAGGTTATTTTTTCGACAGCGTATTTTGGTAACCAGATTTCCAAAAATGGGGGAAACAGTGTCCAAGGAACAACTGGTATTTTTTTCATTACTGTTTAAGTTGTTAATATTACAGTATTTAGGCACATGAAGCTGCACAAAGAGCACAGCAAGAACAATTTGATGCAGCTTTAGCTGAAGCAAAAAAGCAACGTGAATTGGAAGAAGCTATGTATAAACGTCGACAAGCTGAAGCAGAAGCAAAAAAAGAAGCAGAAGAGTTCAAGCAACAGCAACGGGAAGCGGATCTGAAGGAGCAGGCGGAAGAGCGGCAACAAGAAATTGAAAGGAGACATGAACATCGAATGCAAGTATGTTTTTGTTCATGATTTTATTCATTGTTTTAAAAAATATTTTAAGGAATTGCAAGCTCTTGAAAAAGAGCGAAGAGAAGAAGAACGTCGACGTCGGGAAGAAATTGAAAAACGATTTGAACGAGAACAAGAGAAACAAAAACGTGAAGCAGAAATTTTAAAGCGTGAACGTGAAGATGCTGCTGAAACACAAAGAGAAATACTGTATGTCTCAGACCTTTTTTCAAATTTAATGACACCAATTTTAGCCGGGAAATGCATAGTCGTGATCAAGAACATTCACAAAATATGATGAAATTGCAAGCTGAAATGCATAAAACTTCATTGCAAGCTCAAAAAGAAAAAGAAGAAGTAAACAAAAAAAAACAAAAAATTAAATAAAAATATAATTTTCAGCAAATCAGACATGAAAGAGAAGTGCAGCAACAATTAGCTGATAATCAGATTGGTGAAATTCGAAAAATTGTGAGTAGAAAAAAATGTGATAAAAAAACTAAAGCAATATTTTTAGCATAAAGAAGAATTGGAGTCAAGTCATATGCGACATGACCAAATGATGAATCTTATGACTCAACAGCTTCAAATTCAAAAAGAACAAAACGATAAACTTATGCAAAATTTGGGAGATTTAATGCAACAATTTACTCAATCCCGAAATGATTTTTTGAGTTATGTCAAAGAAAAGCCAGAAAATGACATCATTGTTCCAGAAGATATGCAAGAAACAATGCGAAAAGCAAAAGAAGATTTAAATTTGGATACAGCAAATTGTTACAATTTTGCATTTGTTGGGCATACAAAAACAGGAAAAAGTAGTTTAATCAATGCAATTCGTGGTATTGAAGATACACACCCTGATGCAGCTGGTGTAAATATAACTGAATGTACAATGGAAACTAAACCATACACATTTCCTGATCCACAATTTAAACATGTAAAAATATACGATATACCTGGCTCCGGAACATTAACTCATAATTCTGAAAGCTATTATGAGTGGGTTATTTAACGATAATAAACTTTATAACTTTTTATTTAATTTAGAGATAAATGTTTATGCGCATTTGATTGCTTAATAATTGTAACCCAGGATACCCTTGGAAAAGAAGAAATTGATTTTGCCATTAAATCACTAAAATATAATCAACCAATTGCATTTGTTCGATCCAGATGTGACATTGTTTTAGATAATGCAAAGAAAAGGAAGGAAATTAAAAAGATTGACCAAAATGCAATTCACAGTTATATCTCCCAAAGTAAGTTAAATTCATTTTGTATTGTATTTTAAATAAATTACATAAATTTTAGTGACAAATTTTTATATAGAAGAAATTCAACGAACTAAAAAGCCTGAGCTAACACGTGTTCCATGCTTTTTTGTAAGTGCATATACTCTTCGTGATCTTATCATTGGTGAAGAGGTTGAAGCCGTTTATCATGAAAAGGCTCTCCTTGATTATATTAAAGCAAAATCACAATTTTCACGTAATAACGTTTCATGATTTTTTACGTATCGATTTTATCTTCTTCTGTAACAATGTAAACATGTCAAAATTAAAAATTTACTGTTATTTATAAAAAAAAATTCTATATTGATATTTCTTTCAAACCCAATCATTTAATTTTGTTTTTTTTTTATCTTTTTTTTGTGTAAAATCTCCGGTGATGAAAGTGCTTTACATTTATGCAAACAACAGAAAATATACATTAGTGCTAATATAAAATTCTAATTTTGGTGACACAAAAAATATTTAAGTATTATTTTTTGAGTACTCCAAAGTCAAAACTTCTATGAAACTAAATATTAAATTTAGAAATGATTTTCTGACAAAGCTATAGAAAATCACAAGTCTTTTCTAACAACAACACAAAAGTATTTTTTGTTTCTTGTTTTCACTCGCAAAGAAAAGATTTTTAAAAACATTCGATTTCAAAAAAAAATTTGGATATTTTTATTTGCCATTTTTTTTCTCATTTTTTCAGGAAAAATAAAAAAATTGGTTCGAAAAAACACCTATTTCCTTGACATGTCTTTCAAAAAGCAAAGACAAAATTAATGTTCATTTTTCGAAGAGAACACCATTGGACAAATTATCGATGAAAATAGATTGTGCATTCTTTCTTTTTGAATATTTTATAAAATTTGTACAACAATTTTGGTATATTTTTAACCAAAAAGGGCTGAAAATGATAATTTATTTTTTTAGAAGTGGTGGAAGACGAACAAAAAAAAACATGAACTCATTTTTAATCGCGTTAATTAAAGAATTTTTCCAATGAAAAAAATTAAAAACCTTTTCCTCAATTTTTTATTATTGATATGAAATAAAAAGTTATGAAATTTGTAAAAATCGCAAAAAAACTTTATAAAAAAGTACAGTAAAATAAGAAAAGTAATAAATAGTAAAAGTATAAATAAATAAAAAAACTTAAGGAAATTGGAATCTATTTCGTGTCATCATCTGTTGCCATTGAAATTGAGCAATTTGTTGTTGTTGTTGTTGTTGTTGTTGAATGATTAACATTTGAATTTGAGGATTCATAAAAATTTGTTGCTGTTGAGCTTCAAAGAAAGGATTTTTTAATAAATTTGGATTGACGAAATTTTGATTTTGAAGTTGAGGTCGTATTGGAGGAATTATTGGAAGAGGCATTTGAATTGCTTGATTAACTGCTTCATCATCATAATCCGGTGTTGCATTGAATGCTTGATGTTCAGCATACTTCTTTAAATCATCCAGTGGAATATTTCCTTGAACTTAGTTGAAAAGCAAATTCATACTTCTTGTCGATGATTCTTCTTTCACAATCCACATATTTATTCTTTCGAAATGGAAGTTCTGTTGCATTACGACTTTTATCCCATTCAATAATTGAATCACGAAGTAAATCACGAAAAACTCGATATGCTGATTTGAATGTAGGATCAGCTTGCCTAAAAATTAAACTTTTATGCTTAATTCAGCATTCCAACAGCTTGAGATGCCCTCTTCTGGCAACAAAAAGCGAGATTAAAAAAGAAAAGACGATTATCGAAATCGAAATTGACAACAACATTTCATTATCATTAACTAATAAAAAATATTTTAAAATTCTGTTTATTTTTATAATTTGATATTTTTTTAACAAGTTCCTATTTTTATAATTTGATATTTTTTTAAAAAAGTTGCACTTATTATATTTATTATTCATTGCACTTATTATTCTTTTTTTTAAACTTTCAATTTAATTTTTTAAAGTTAAAAAATTAATTTTGAAAAACTTTTTGCTTAAGTTTTTCGTTTTTCTCTCAAATGCCACTCAAGTGCCTTTCTCTGGGGGCTTTGGACAAAGTGATCATGCAACCATTTTTTACAAGAACGCCTGCCATTCTATTGAATTATTTTATTGTTGCTTAAAGCAACTTGCTTTACATTTTTTTTTTCACCAGCGCCTATGTTTTATATGATAAAAAATTTGGTTCAAAGAACAAAACGCATTCGTTTTCTAGATGAATCTTTCAAAAGCAATGATGAAATATTTTTATTTTCAATTTCAATTTCAATGAAGCAGAAAAACGCTGGTTATTAATCGGTGAAATGAAAATAGATTGTTATAAAATGCTTGTTATTATTTCTTTTTGAATATTTTGTAAAAATTCTGAACAAATTTGATAAATTTTTGTTGAAAAAAGTTTAGCAAAGATAACTTCTTGATGAAATCTTTGGGGATGTTATGGAAAATTATCATCTTGCTACAGTAATGAAAAGTGCATTGTTTCTAACTTTATGAACATGAAATAAAAGCTTTTTATACCCATTTCTAATCATATTTTTCAAAGAGTTTTTAAATCATAAAAGTTAAAAGCCTTTGTTTAAATTTTTCGTCATTTCTATCGATAAAAAGCAATTAAATTTGTAACATTCGTTTTACATTAATATTTATTATTTGTTACATTTTTTAATTAATTTCCTTAATCCTTTCAATTTAATATTAATGGATTTTAAGCAAAATGTTTAAAAACACCTGTATTTACACGAGAGCAATTTTGATTAAACGTTTTATAACCAATTTTGAAAGAGCATTGAAAAAAATTATCTGGAATTTTTTTTATTTTCTGCTTTTAAAATGGATGAATCAACAGAAAATTTAATTTTAAAGTGTTTAAAAATATTAGAAATAATTATAAATTTTATTTCGTATATTCCAATTTTATTTTCGCTTTATTTTTTGCATAAAAATAGCGTATTTCATATAAATATGATTCGATTATGCAAATGTTTAATTTTGTATTATACTGTTTCACAATTAATGAGACTAATTATCGCTTTTAATGAATTTAAATATGATAATGTCATTGGTGGGTTTATATTTGTGATGGCAATTAGTTAAAATGTATCATTAATAATGGTCATTTCTAAACAAATTTCTTTTATTCTTCTTTTATTTACATGTTATGTTTTAATACATATATTAATATTGTTCTCGAAGTGAAATCAGAACATTTTCAAAAAATTTTTAATGCCAAAAAAATCTTTCTTGCATTAGAATTTTTAATTAAAGTACAAGTTTTGGTAGTAAGAATTTATAGCTCATTTAAAAATTCAAAATTACACCATCAATAGTCTTTAAAGGGGGCGGACCCTTTGATCCATTTTTAAAAAAAAAAGGATTTCGAAATGTTTCTTTTTTTTCCAAACCATCGATATTCGTGATCAGGGTGACTCTTGAAACGAAAAAATATTTCCTTTGTTAAAAAAATAAAAACAATGGAAGCTGCATTTTCGTTTCAAGAGTCACCCTGATCACGAATATCGATGGTTTGGAAAAAAAAGAAATATTTCGAAATCCTTTTTTTTTAAAAAATGGATCAAAGGGTCCGCTTCCTTTAAAACAAAAAATAATGTTTTTCAGACGTTGTCAATCGTTTCTTTTTTCAACAAAAGTGTTAGAAACAAAATATTTGCGATCGCAAATTGTAATGATTTATTTCATTTTTTTGAATGCAAAAGCAAAAAAAGTCACCAAAAAAACAAATGTTTTCTCGATGATTTTAGCTTTTTTTTAAATAAAAAAATTTACCTAATTAATTTTCAAAGGATGGAAACACTCGAAGTCGTAAGATTTAAAATGCTTATGCTAATTAAAATTCAATGGTTATTGAAAAATATATTTAAAAATGAAACAAAAAATAAATTAATACAATAATTTTAGATTGGGCAGATTTTGAAAGAAATTATTTAGTTCTTAGTGGAACTCAAGAAACAAAAATTTATGGATTTATTCGTGCCGGATGCATTGTTGCAATTTTTGCTAGTGTTGGTACAATCATTTTTGAAAGAGTTTTTGCAACAATTCAGCTAGAAACATATGAAAAAAATGTTTCAAATATTTTCTTTTTCTTTTGTTTTTCATATCATATTTCAAATGGCCTAATTACTGTATTTATAATTTATAACGGTACATTAATTAAAGACTTTTTGGAGCTAAAGAAAAGATTTTTTTCAGGAATGATAAATTTAAAAGTGTTAGGAATTTGGATAATATTTAATAATATTGGAGGATATTTTGCATTACATTTTATACATTGCTTTAATCGAAGGCGATATGGTACAGCTTTAATAAATTCTCAGAAATACACTCTTTCTGAAAGATATCAATTACAAGAAAATGTTCGAGTTGCTTCCAAAATTCGAAAAGCAGCTGCAATGAAATTTTTTATAAACTTTTTTATTGGTACAATAATTTTTACCGCAGAATTTTATCAAACAAAATTTACTCAAAATTTAACATATTTAATTTTAAATTATGGATTTAATTTTTATGCTTTTGTTTTTTTATTTATGGGTTTTACGGAAAATGGAAAAATGTGGCCATCTTTTATTACGTAACTTTTTTGCTATTTTTGCAACTTTGAAAAAAGATTATTAAAGTTTACCCAAAAACCTTATTTGACAATGATTGATAAAAATCTTATTTGCATAAAAAAGTTTTTTAGGAAAATTCGAAAATGGCAGAAACAAGCTTCTGCAACCATTGTCTCACAAATTGAAACACCAAATCAGCAACGTGAAGATTTATCAAAGAAAATCCGAGACATTAATGGAAAACAAATGGTTTTCAGTGTTGAAGAAGAACGAAAACTTTACTTTGAACAATTAAAAAATGGATGGAATTAAAAGTTTTGTCTTCTTTTTTGTTTTTTGCTAATGAAACAAAATTAGAAAATTATTCAAAATCTCAATTTTTTGTTGCGCTTACTTTTTGTGATAGTAACAAAGAAACATCAAAAAATATTTTTTGGTAACTATCTTTCTGAAAGCCATCGCAAAAAATGTTAATCGCTTTTTTTTGTTACTATCTTTGTTTGCAATTCTTTTTTGTATTTCTCAGAATTTTCACCAGACTCTATCTTTTATTTGCAACACAAATAATAAAAAAAAACAACTAAAAAATGAATAATGGATTTTTAATTAGTGTTGAGTTATCTTTTAATGGATTATTTTTAAAAATAACTTTTCATTTTCCCAATATTTTAAAATTTTTCTATTCTTTATTAATTTCCAAAATCTTTATTTTGTATAAATTACTTTAACAAAAATAATACACTTAAAAAACTTATAAAAAATATAATATCACAGATATTCTACAGTATCGGGGGCTGACAATATAACAAATATAAGCAAAAATAAATACAAATAAAAAGTAATAAATAAAATAAAAACTAAAGAAAAAAGTGAATGAAATTATTTGTTGCCATTTTCAAAAGCGACCATAGCTTTATTGAGTTCTGTAAAGATTGCTTGGGCCAAAGCATGATGAGGTGTGTTTGTTTGTTTATCAGGATGTACAAGCAGACAGGCTTTAAAATAAACCTTTTTCACAACATTATCATTTAGCATATCAGTAATTGATGGAACATTCCAATTTCCTGCTTCTGGCCATAGAACTTCATCCAATGATGATAATAATGCACGAATATTTCCATTTTTATTTTGTGTCCAATTACGAATCTAAAAATATATTTTAATAATGGTTAAAGATTACGGTAGAAAAAGCTTACTTTAATTGAAACAGGATCTAAAAATTTATTTTCTTCTGTTCGAATCATTTCACCCATTGTTGCTTTCTTCTTTTCAGTAATTCCATGATCGGCTAATAAATCAGCAAAAATATCACCACTTCCTTTATTTGCTCCTGCTGCAGTTGTTTGCTTTGATTTTGAACGCAAATGATCCATTGGCGGTAAACCAGCTGCAGCATTATGAGGAGTTGATCGACCAGAACCATGTTCAGATTTTGGTGTTGGCTTAAATAATCCCATATCTGCAAATGGATCATCATTATTTTTTGTTGTTGTTGAAGAACCATTCGGAAACGTTGGTGCTGATACATTTCGATGCATTGAATTTGATGTACTTGAAAATATATCATCCAAGAAATTATTTGTTCCATGTTGCGGCTGTTGTTGAGCCATTGAAGGTTTATTGGGTTTAGAATCTAAAACAGCAAATAAGTGAATGGATGGATGCTGTAAAATATTAATACAAATACTTACTTCCAGAAAAATCTAATAATTCATCCAAATCATCTATCAATTTTTCTGTATCATCTGCTGGCGGTTGTGGTGGCTTCACAGTATCTTTTGGCTTTTCATAATCAAATTTATATAAATGTGCATCTTCATCTTCTTCTTCATCTTTTATACGAATTCCAGCTTTTCTTTCCCAATCAATTGCTGATTCTTTTTCATCCTTATATTGTTGTTTTTGTTGATGCTTTGGTGGAGCTGGTCTTGATGGTGGAATAATTTCTTCAAATTGCTGTTGTTGTTGCTGACTTTGTTGTTGTTGTTGCTGTTGACCAGAAGACCAATCAAGTGTTGAAAAGAAATCTGCAAATCCTTCTTGCTTTGGTGCCGTTCCTGTAGATTCAAATGGATTATCAAGATTTAAATTATTTGCTGATGATTTTGATGATCCTGGTGCAATTAGTGGCACCGATCGACCATCTGCAACTCCACCAGGTGGTGGCGGACGTGGTGGTGGAGGTCGAGTTGGACGAGATGATACAAGTGAAACTGTTTGTCGAAGTCTTACTAAAATAAAAAATGCATCTTTAATTAAAATATACTTGTTAAAAAACAACTCACATTCATCATCTTCACATCCAATTAACCATTCTTTCTTAACTTGTTCTCTTCGATATGTTAAAAATTCTGGCAGTTGTTTTGGACGAAATCCTCTATCTTCTGGATCAACAGATAATGAAATTAAAGCTTTAAAATTTATTGGAATTCCATCTTGACTTTCAATAGCTGTATCAATTTCATCGCGACCAAATGATAAATGATCTGTTGTACCATCAATAAAATTGGAATGAAATCCACAACCAAATATTAGCACTTTTTGCAGTCGCTTTTGCATGCTGCTCCATCTTGCATGATAAACAATTATTTGAACATCTTCTGAAACAGGCCATCCACCCAAATCTAATGAAATTGATCGTTCTTTTGTTTCATAAAATTTTAGTTCTTCATATGTCTTAAATCCCGACCATAACATTTTTCCACCACAATAAATTTCTGCAAATGGACGGCAGCCAGTTTTTGCATTATTAAATGTTGGAATTGGCTCCATATAAATACAATTAATTTTTACTGCAGCATTATGACACATTACACGAAGTTCATCCGGATTTCCACAGGATACAATTGTTGCAAGAACTTCCAAAACACGAAGATATGATGAAGGAAAATAAAAGATCGTTGAAGATTTTCTAAGTTCACGTACAGTATCCACAGCAATTTTTGCTTGATCACAATGTTGACAAAATATTAACAATGATGCAACAGCAAGACAACATTGAGCTAAAAAAGAGATTACTGTAACCCATATATAAAAATAAAAATTCAAACCTTCAGAACCAGTAAAAAATATCATATTTCTTTGATCTCGTCGTAAAAATGTTACAGCATTTTTGCATAAACCAATCATAAAATCTAAGGACGGTGCGACTCCCGATGAAATTGGTGCCAATGGCATTTCTGATGAACAACGATTATAATCACATCGAAGTTGTCGTTCACTAAGATTAAATACTACAAATTGCCGTTTTGCGGATGAATCAATAATATAATTTTTCATTTGTTCTTCAGATAATTGTGCAATTGTTTCTGGAACATTTTCATTCATTGGAGCCATAATAAGTCGACTTGTAATCCATGTTACATCAGGGCCTTTTGAACCATATGTTGTCTAAAATATAAACATATATATTTTTGGGAGATATATAAAATCTTCTTACCTGAACAGTTTGTACAACAGCAGCTGATTTATCACGAATATTTTTAAATATACTTAAACCTTGTCCCTTTAACTGCGCAAACATTTCAGCAGCACCAGCTTGTGATTGATTAGTTGAAGATGGATCAGTTGGAGTTCTTCGACCACCTCCAAGTGGTGGAGATGGTTGTTGTTGATGTCTTTGTTGTTGTGGTTGTTGAGATGGAGTTGTTGCAGGTGAAGGCTGTCTCTCAAATTCGGTTCCACTTATTGGTTTCCCAAGATCAATTTTAAGATGATAAGCAAGTTGTTCCAATTGACTACAAAGTTCTTGAATTGATGGACGTGAATGTGGATTTGGTTGAAGTAAAGATTTAATAAGTGTATGAAATCCAGAATATGCAGTCTTTTCTTCAGGTAAAACAAATTTTGCATTAATTATTCTTAACTTTGCAGAATCTTCAAATGGATGTGTTCGATAGCATAGATAAAATAGAATACACCCAAGTGCCCAAATATCTTGTGATGGACCAATTGGATAATTTTGATATGTATCTAATATTTCTGGTGCTCGATACATTGGTGTTGTATGCTTTTGCATTTCTTCTTCCAATAGTGAACGCTTCAGAGCATTCCAATCATCATCTGGCCTCCATATTTCTGTCGTTGCCGAGCCAAAATCACAAAGTTTTATAAATCCATCAAATGTAAATAAAAGATTTTCAATCTATAAAAAAATAGGATTACAGTAATCATTTATTTAGTAAAAACAAACTTTAATATCTCGATGTGTTACAGGTGTATTTCGATCATGCATATGTTTAACTGCTGCAGAAGCAGCATAAAAGATTTTAATAATATTTTCAGGGGAAATTGGTCCCTTTTGTATTAAATCTAATAGCGGACCACCGCCACATAATTCAGTTAATAACAAAAATTCTGCACGTCCATGTGAAGTTTGTTCAGGATTTCTTGTTGCTGCAGATACAAATCTTACAATTGATGGTGGACCAGATAACTAAAAAGCTATATGATTAATATATAAACTAAAAGAAATAAAGAACAAACTTCTTTTTGAAATTTTATTTCACGAATTGCTGCATCTGCTGCTTCTTTATCAACAGCTAATAGCCGCTTTAGCGCATATAAATTTCCTTGTGCATCTTCTGCACTAAATACAAGACCAAATCCACCTTCAGCAAGTAAAGAACGAAGTTTAACTTTAATTCCACCAACATCAATCGTTGTCCCAACTAATGGATGTGATGCACCAGATAATCCAATACCGCTCTGCCGAATTGGTGCTGCTTGTTGAATATATGAAAAGGCAGAACGGAATAAATCCGCCATTTAAAAGGCTAAAATAATTTTGATAAAAATTAATATTAATAGCATATACTGTAAAAATGAAAAAAGCGCAAAAACATTAATCACGTGTAGAAGCAATAAAGTTGCAGAAAGCGTAAAATGGATAATTTTATGATTCATTAAAAAAAATGTCTTTTCACGCCAATAAAACATTGATCGAAAAAATGAGATAATTCATCACAAATGTCCGGAGGGGATTCAAAAAAATGCTAAAACAAAATCAATGCAACAAATGTCTCAAATTTATCATAATTTTTACAAACATTTTTGCCATTAATATTAGCTACTGTTATAAAAACAAGACATTTCCAGTTTGAATAGAAAAGCTTTTGAATCTAAAGACTAATAATCAAAGCTAATAATCAAAAACATAAATGAAATCAATATATTTCTGGAAGGAAACAAAAAACAAAAACATTAAAAAATGATGTGTGTGGTTGGAAAATAATTTGTCGATGACCAAAATTAAACAACTCGGAAAAAATGGATAGAAAAAATAGAAGAAAGAAAAAAGTCTATATTTTTGTTTGGACTTAAATTTTTTGCTGCTCTTTTTTTAACCCAGTTTTTTTACTTTTTTCTTTTAACAGAGAAAAAAGTTGGCATTGTGTTTGAAGATGCCAAAAGGAAAATTGCAGTTTCATGCAAACAATTTAAGATTCCATTAAATCATATCTCTTCCATATTTTTCATCTATCTTTATCAGCTTTACAATCTTCAACACACATGAGCAAGCCTAAAGGAAAAAATTTGAAAGTTTCGCGACTAGATGCATAAATAAGTTTTATAAAATGCGTAGTGTTTGTTTTTATTTTTCTACCGTACCCCTCCTCTTCATTTAAACACAACTTAACTTAAAAGCTAATTTTTCCCCAAATTACACGTCAATGCTTTTTCACTTTTTTGAACGAGTAAGCTTGAGTTATTTATATGTTTAAAATTCTGTTTATATAAACAATTCAACTCGTGTCAAAAAAAGCGTTGCATCTGAGGTCGCTCTTTTGTTTCTGTTTGAAACTTTAAATTTTAGATATTTACGTTTATTACATTTTAATTCAACTTTATAGACATGATGGAAGTTGATGAACCAAATATTGAACAAAATACTGTTCAACAAATTGTTATTCGCTCATATCGTGATTTATTAAACCCAAATTTTGACAAATATATCCTTTCAACTCAACATATTCCTTTTTTTAAAAAATGTTTTGATCAAAAGGGTACAGTTTCATTTTTATATTTTTAATTCTTGTTTTTTACACTTTTATTTATTTTAAGTTAATGTTGCTGAACCATCCAATGCTCAATGGTCACGACATATATTGAAATTATTTAACTTGGTTAACTCTGTAGTACTTGATCATTATCATTCTGGTAGCAGCATTTCAAGCTTTATTTTTTTCAATAATGCTAGAAATGTTGTTCGCTTATGTTACAATTACGATGTAAGCTTTTTTTTATTAAAAAAGAAAATCATTTAATTATTGAATTAATTTTAGAACTTAACATTTAATGAATGTCAATCTATTGCTCTCAATCCTCCATTACAACATACAGAAAAAAGATCTGAAAACTCTTTACCCATTACTTTTCTTATTGGATCAGAAAAAGTTGTTTTTGTTTCAAATGGTAATGGAAATTTGTGTCTCTACAAAGTTAATGCTGATGGATTAGCAGAAGAATGGACGGTGGCGATGCTTTTTTAAATGCAATGTGATATTAATATAATTTTAGATGATTACTGGATTTACACTTAAAGAAGATTCATATGAATTACGTGAAGGATGTGATGATATTGGTGTACCTTTTATTCTTGCTGATGTTCGAAAAATTAATGATAAACGTTTTGAGCTTGCATTGCTTTCTGTTTACAAACAATCAGAAGAACATCGTGAAGGTGGTTCAACATTTGTCAATGCCATTTATTGGGTTTCATTTGAAATTGCAGGTAAATACATTTTTTGTATTAATTTGTTATCAGTTATTTTTCAGATACTTGTAAGATTGTTCATTCTCGTTGTTATCATGAAATTGGTAATCTGGAATTTGTTACTTTCTCATCTGCTGGAGATGAAATTATTATTCTTTCTGCAAAAGAGCCTCAAATTGTATTTGATTCAAATAATGAAATAAAACCTAAAGGTGATAATAATCAAGATAAGCCTGCACCCATTTATACATGGACTCAATCTCATGATGAAATTACTGTCACTTTTAATTTAAGCGCTTTAACTGCAAAAGATGATATCAAAATTACTTTCAAAACAAATTATATTTCAATTTATAACAAAGATTAGAAGCTTCTTGAAGGAAATCTTTTTGGTGAAATTATCTCTGATGAAAGTACTTGGACAATTCAAAAAGTTCATGATAATACCAGTATTAACTCTGTGTATGTTTTATAATTTTATTGGAGTGTTTGATAGCAATATTTTTTTTAGACTTGAAGTTACTCTTCACAAAAAAATTCCAACTGCTTGGCTTAATTTGGTTCCAATAGATCAAAGTGGGCAACAAACGATTAATGGTGAAGCTGCTGATGTTCAGACACTTCATGATCAAGTTGCTCCAACATCTGTTAATCCTGATCAATTAGAGGAAGTGGATGAAGATAATGATGAACTGAACTTTTTATTCTGGATTAGCGACAAAAAGCAATGTGTTGTTCGTATGGTAAATATTTTTTCGTATGAACTTATTTTTACAGTATCTTTTCTAGGCTAATCTTTCATTCCATAAACATATTTTCGCAGAACAATTTCATCTTAATAAGCCTTTGAATATTTGTATTCGAGAAGATGTTGATGGCGTTGTTTATTCCTTAGATAATATAAATGAAGGAAAACTTGAACACTGTTTTACACTTGACGCATTTGGTTATATTCAAGCTGGAAAATCTTCACGTCGTTTTAGTACATGTGCCCCGGATGGATCATACAGTGCTATTGTTGACGGACGTAATCATGCTTATATTTATCTTAAAGCTTCTACTGTTTCTGGTTTGTTGTTTACTTAAATCTATAAATGTATGTGTAAATTATAAAATTTTTAGATACTGAACTTCGAAATACATAAACAAGAAAATCTGTTCCAACAATTGCGAAACAAAGTGTAATATCTATTGCTTCATTTGATCCAGAATACGGTAGCAGCTCTCGTAATCCAAATATTATTTTTGCTGCTGCTCGTGAAAAGGTTTTATTTTTGGCAACTGATTGGGCAATTTATGCATGTCATGTTAATTAATTGTTTATATGTATTTTAACTGTGATTTTTATTTTTTATGTTTTTTAACCAATAAATTAAACGTGTATTCAAATGCAAATTAAAGAAATAATGATTGAAGCTCTTTTTTTGAAGTCGAATAAAGTTTGAATTATTTTTGAGGATATTTCCAAGTTTCTCCATGACAAACAGTAAATAATTCTCCATCTTGTAAATGTTCTGCAGCTTTTAGAAAAAGTTCCCGAGGTTCCATATATGGTTCATTTGAGCCCATTTCATATGTACCCCAATGAATTCCCATTGTATGTTCGGCTTTAATATGTGTATGAATTGCAACAGCTTCTTCTGGATTAATATGTTGAGATTTCATAAACCATCTATAAAATATTTGTTATTTTTTTATACTAAAATAAAAACACCTACCGTGGACAGTAACACCCAATTGGAATTGCAGCAAGTTGAAAAGGACCATATTTATTACCAAGTTTTTTGTATTCTTCATCACAAAATCCAGTATCACCAGTATAAAAAAATTTATAATTTGGACCCATTAACGCAAAACCAGCCCATAAAGTTTTACATCTATCAAATATTCCACGTTGACTCCAATGCTGTGCAGGTGTACATAAAATTGTAAATTCTTTTCCATTATAATTTAATGTTTCTGTTTCACCCCTAAATTTTGTTATATATATTAACTTTAAATATGCTTTTCAGAAATTTACCAATTCTTTTCGACAACTTTTGCACCACATACCAAAGCATCCATATAGCTTTTTAATTCTAATGGAACAAACCATGTCATTTCAGGATTTAATTCAGAAATTCTTGCAACTGCTGCAGCATCCAAATGATCGTAATGATTGTGACTAATAACACCGATATGGATCTAAAAATTACATTTTAAATTGATTGAATGATTCATAAAATTACTTTTGGTAAATCATCAAATTTGCATGGAGGTTTACGGTAACGTCTTGGACCAAAATATGATGATGGTGAAGCTCTTTCAGCAAAAACTGGATCAGTAATAAAATTGATGCCTTCTAAATGAACAAAAACCGTTGCATGTCCCAACCACGTTGCAGATAAATCAGATTTAAGATCAAATTCAGGAGTTGTTACAGGAAGAGTTTTTTCAAGGATTTCTTCCTTTGGAATTTTTGAGTAATTATTCTCCCATGCTTTCCATAAAAATATATCTTTTGGTGATGGAAGGCCTTTCCAATTTGTAAAAGATTTTGGATTACCAAATCTTCCATTTATAAAATCAGGCTTTGCAAATTCTGTCGATTCTTCATGTTCCATCTAAAAAAACAAAAATAATAATTAATTAAAATTTCTCGAGTCATCGCAAACACAAAAGGAAATGAATATTAGATATAAATAAAAATTACAAAAAAACATAAAGAAAATTTAACATTTCCTAGTTTAACCCCGATAATTTTTCATTCAAAAAATTTGCATAAAAATTGTTAAGCTTGTGCACGGGACTTGGCTTTTATTCTAAAATATGTCTGTTCAAATTACAATTTTTGTATTAACATACATTTCATAAATTTTTGGCTAAAATAGAGTTTTCTAAGTTGAAAATGTTAAGTGATAAAATTAAAGCTACATTTAATCGATTTATTTTTTGAACGACAAAAATATAAGAAAATTCTGTAACAAAACGTTTTCTTTCGATGACAAAAGCTTTATTTTTTAACAAAAAAGCTGTCTTTCAAATGTTCTCAAAAAGAGGTGTTAAAAATATTATACGCACAAAAGAGGCACATTTTTATAACGTAGTTTGTGACTTCAAGGGTCACAAACTACGTTGAATTATTTCTCTGAAGTCTCACCATTGAAATTAGAGATCCTGCAGACAATAAAACTTTTGGTAATTTTTTAAAAACGTTTTTGTTCTACAAAAGGCAGTTTTTTATCGGAAATAATTTTTATCAAAAAAAATAAAATCAAATAAAATTGCACATATTCAATTTATTATTATATTTGAGCTCCAAGGATTATAACTCCATGTTTCACCGTGTTGGACAGTAAATAAATTCTTAAAATTACATCCATGCTTGCTTGCAGCTTCACGAAAAACTTTTGGAGATCCAAAATATGGTTAAAAAATACTGTAAGTAAAAATAATTTTTTCAAAAAAAAAACAAACTTCGTTAGATCCCATTAAATATGTTCCCCAGTGAATTCTCATTGTGTGTTCTGCTTTGATATATTTATGGATTAAAACAGCTTCCTCTGTATTAATATGTTGTGATTGCATAATTCATCTACATAATTATGTCACTATAAAAAATATTTAAATAATAAAAACCTATCTTGGACAATAACACCCAATTGAAATTGCAGCAAGTGTGCATTACAGCTTTGAAGTTATAAGACAAAAATGTTTTAAACTAAATTTGCAACCATAGATATTTTTTTATTAAAGCTTTATTTATTTGTGACAAAGATTCATAACTTTTAAATTAAAATTTCATTTTATTTTACACTTTTTACAACAAAAAAGAATGCCCGAATTTTTATAGTTTTGTATAGAAAAAAAGAGAAAAAAGCGTTGGATGACCCCTGTTTCGCTTCCCCAGGATTCAAGGCAAGGACGATTTTATTATTTATTTTATAAATGAAGAGAAAAGGGTGGGAAAAAGGGGAACCTTTTATAAAATAATATATTAAACGCTTAGGGATCTCAGAGGAAACTAATTTTTTCTTCCTAAATTTATCAATAAATCATGGTAAATTTAAACATCTTAACAGTTATTTTTTTACTATTTATTCTTTTGTTTTGAGGCTTTGGTGTAACTTTTTTAATGAAAAATAATGTCCTTATAAAAACAAAAATTATGCTTTTTGACAAATTGTTTCCGAGAAAAAAACGGGGTAAAGAAAAGTTTTTTGAAAATGGAGGGGAAGGAAAGGGGAAGTTTTGAAACATATGGGGAAAAGAGAGGAAAATAAAGATGACAAAGTCAAAACAGTGACCCTGACAAATTATCTATGGGGTTGTCCAGATGTTACGTAGTGTTCTTTAAGGGAGGGATTCATGAATCCTTATTTTTGAAAAAAAATTCCCGCATAAATAGCTCAAACTCTTGTTTTCTATGGAAGTATTCACTAGAGTAAAATAAAATTTCTGTTTCCTCCAAAAGAATAAGAGTATACCTTAAAGCATAAAAGGTCAATGTGACCGGGTCTGTCATTCACAATATTATATAGGATGCTGGTTGCAGTCCTCTCATTGAATTTTGGCAATAAAAGAATGTTGAGACAAATGAAATGTGTTCTTTTAATTTTTAAGATATTATAGTGCACTGTAAGTTTTACTGAGTTCCATTGACGCAACAGATTTTTTTACGCCTTTTTCCTTTTTTGTCGATTCAGAAATTAACTTTTGTTTTCTTGGAATATATTTATTGTTGCCCCCAAAAAACATTGATTTTTTTTACCCCTAAGTTTTTCAATACCTCTAAAGTATTTACTTTTTACCCTTAATTTTTCATGAATAAATAGGAATTTGCATGGGAACCTTCAAAAATGTATAAAAGAAAAGAAGAATGGCACGATGAAATAGGATCAGTTGAGGTCGTCTTCTTTGGTGGTGAGTGGTTGGTACTTTGGGATGGCTTAATTATTGGGACCCTTTTTAGCTTTGGAAACGAGTTTTAACTTTGGGGAGTACTCTAGTGGAACTGAAAAATTTAGTGGTAAAAAGTCAATACTTTTAGGCGGTAAAAATAATTTATTTCCATTTCTTTGTGTTGATTTAACTTTTTTAGGATGACATTAGGAATTATTCGAAAAATAACCAGACCACTGAAATATACTTTTATTATGTTTTTCGTTTTTCTAGCAATACCATATTATACACTATCAAACTTTCTATTTTATTGTAAAAACGGAAAATATTTAAATGCATTTTTGTCAGTTATTAAATATATTATTTATACTAAATGTTGCACGATTTATATTTTTCTTTTATTTGGTCATACATATGCGGTAATGTATTTACGACAATTTCTATATATACGGATTACAAAAAAACGACTTCAAAGATATTTGGATTCAATATTTTTTATAAAATATTATCTTTTTAATTTTGATTCTGGAACACATCAAAATGAGCGATGGAAGAATTATATTTTTGCATTATTCACTTTTCCATTGACTTTAATTATCCTTTTAATGCCATCTATAGCTGCATTTATTTCATATTACATTGTTTTACGCATTTTAAAGGGATATAAATCTGTAGTTGTAAAAGTTTATGACAATTTCCATTTTAATGATCTCCCTTTTTCAATTCAAGATCGTTTCATTCAATTACAACCTCCGCTAACAAAAAAATATTTAAAACAAATTTTTCCATGGATAAAAAATGATACCCTTATCATAGATAAATTACATATTGACGCAGAAGATTATTATTTTACAGATCAAATTTTAGTTAAGTACATGGACGACAAATTTGTGGTATCTGAAGAAATTGAATTTAAAAATATTAGGTAATTAATTTATTATTGTTTATAATAATCTCAATCCAAACTATTTTTAGTGAATCATGGAATTTTGCTCAAACATATTTTGAAAATACAACACTTTTGGTTGTTCGATTTCGGGATGGCCGAAAGAAGGAATGGAAATTGGATTGCATTAAAACATTAAAGATTATTAAAACAGCGATTTTTAATGGATTAAAACCTAATGAATTTCAATTTTTATACAATAATTTAAACTTATCAATGATTTCCGAGTTGGAAATGAAATGTTCAACTTTAACCCTCAAAGAATTTACAATAATAAAACAGTTAAATTTAAAATCAATTTATCTTTTTTCAGAAGTTGAAAATGGCAAAAGCAATCCAGAAATAATTGAATTTATTTTGGACAGTTTTGTTAACATTCCTAAAATTCGGCAAATTTTTTCGTTTGTTTTATTGTTAATTAAAGAATGATAAAAATTTAGAGTAACTTTTGATATTTTTTATGAAGGAAATTTCTTTGAAAATTTTATTGTTGCTTGGATTATTAAAAATGGATATCGAGAATCTTTCATTTTTACATTTCGGCTTCAACATTTTCCATGGTTTTTAACATTTGCAAGTGATCCTTTGATTATCAGCGGTTTTGATTGTTATCAATTGGAAATGTAAATTTTATTATTGTTTTTTGAAATGTTTTTTCATAATAAACAATTTTTCTGGAAAAGTTTTAAAAAATTGATGAGTTTTTGTTTGTTTGTGACAAAGATTCATAACTTTTAAATAATAAATTTATTTTATTTAACATTTTTTACAGCAAAAAGTGAATGCCCGAATTTTTATAATTTTGTATAGAAAAAAAGAGAAATATCATTTGGTTATAGCTTTTTGAAAGGAATTTTACAAAAAATAAATTAACAAAAAACATCATCTGGATTTGTAAGGATAAATGAAGGCAAAGAAGTTTTATGTTCAATGTCTTCAGGAATAATTTTATTTTCTTTTTCATTTTGTTCTTCTTTTAGTTGTGTTGGAATTTCATCTTCTTCAGGGATACTTCCATCATCTGAATTTAAAGTGATCGCCACTGAATTCATTGAAACTTTTCCATGTATTGATTTTGGAATGGGTTCAGATTCTAACAACATTCCAACAGATGTTTGCTTATTTAGTGGAAGTTTTGTTGATGGAATAGAATTTGTACTCTTATTGTTGTGATTACGATATGATGATGCAATACGATTAACAAAATCTGGTAAAATTCCATTGCTATGTGGTTTTGGCTCATTTGTAAAATGATTATATTGAAAATATTTTCGTGTTGGAGATGGCGAAATTGTTGGTAAATATTCAACAGATTTACTTGAAAGTGAAGTTTTATATGATTGTTCAAATCCTGACATTGATGAAGTATCTAATGGAATAGGAGTTACTGCCCGAGAAAATCTTACAGTAACAGATGAATCTTTATGCGATGTTGCATTTGGACGATGAATTGAATTATTTAATAAAACATCTTGGCTTTGACTGAAAAAATTACTAAATTAGTAAATGAAAATTTAATGAGCTTATTTTTCATGATAGTAACACAAAAGTAAAAAATAATTTTCTTTTTGTTACTATCATTGAGATAGTAATTGAAAATTAGACTTATCGCATTTTTTTATTACTCTTGTTTAGAAAAAGCGTTAAAACTTACTGTGAAAAACGACTCCATGTACTTTTTTTGCTTTTTAGCGATCGAATTGTTCCATTTCCATGAATTCTTGAATCTTCGGCTTCTGTTGGCGAACGAGGTGCCTGTTTGGTAAACAGTGATTTAATTGCAGTTCGAAAATTTTCTGCATGAAAAGCATAGAGTATTGGATTCAACGCACAATTAAAATAAGGAAGTAAATGTCTAAAAATTAACAGAAGATTAATGAATGTTTCACTCGAAAAAGGAACAAAAAAGTAAAACTTACAAAACATTAATAATGATTCGGTCAAATTGTGTTGAAATTCTTAATCCAAAAACGCTGCTGAATACATTAAAAAGCCAAAATGGACTCCAACAAATAACATGAAAAACAACAACCCAAAGAACAAGTCTTGTAACACGATGATATGGGGCACGACTGCTTCTTGTTCGATGAAGACGTTTTGAACCTTTCAATGCTTCCCGAAGTTTATTAATAATATGATAATAACAAAAGACGATCAAAGCTAATGGTAAAGCAAATATTAAAACAGATGAAAATGTTATGTAATATTTTGCAGATTCACTTGAAGGCCATTTTGCAATACATAATTTTTGAACTTTATCAACAAATCGATATCTTAATAATACAACTTCAGAAAATGCATATAATGGTGTTGCAGCAAATATTGATAAAAACCATGCAATTATTGAAATACCAATTGCAATTCGATATGTTCGATATCTTGAACACCAATGTGATTTACACATAGCAAAATATCGATCAATTGCAAGTAATACAACAAACATTACAGATGCATATTTTCCTATAAAAAATATTTAAGTATTTAACAAATTTTTTATTCATTCATGCTGATATCATTTCTTTTCTTAACTATTTAAAGGCTTTAAAAAAGGAGTACTTTTTTTTAATTAACGGAAATGTTACGCTTGCATTGGTTTTTTTTGTTTTTAAAAAGATTTTTGCAAAAATGTTTTTAATTTGTTTTTTTTTTAATGAAAAATTATAGCAGTAAGATTAATCAAAACCATATTTGACGCCAAAAATTTAGATGCACAAATAAGTTTAATAAAAGGCTTAATGTTTGTTTTTATTTTTCTACCGTACCCCTTTTCTTCTTTTAGACACAATTTAACTTAAAAGCCAATTTTTTCCCATTTACACGTCAATGCTTTTTCACTTTTTTGAACGCATTTTTTTCTTTCTATTCATTAAAGAATCTTTTTAACCAAAGTCAAGAACAGAAAAAAAAATGACGTAAAAGTCCTGCTGAGGATACATTAAAAATAAATTATGCGTAAAAAAGCTTCTTTAAAAAAAACTAAAAACTTTTTTATTTTTAATTTTATTATTCTTTTAAAAGTTTTTTTTTCGAATGAAAAAAAAAATTTCTTCATTTTTTTGAACCGGAAACAGAAATTTGATATGTGAAAAGCATAACAGGTGATTGCCTTAGGGGATATTTATTTGAATGAATGATGCTATAACTTTGAAGCTTTAAACAGCATTTTTTTATATGCTGTTGTTTTCAGACAAGAGTAATGCGTTGGGTGTTAAATATATTATGACTTATATAAAACTCATTGGACTTTTGAAATATTTTTACAGAATTACTGTAAACCTTGATAATATACTTACCCGTTGTTTCTGTTCCATGATATGCCGTACACATAAATGAACCAAATGGCCATGATTTACCATTTAACTGAGTTGCCGCAACAAGTGTCAAATTTGCAAGATATAAAAAATCTGCTAAACATAGCGAAATCATATAAACATTCGTGATAGACCGCATATAAGGTCGTAAAAGTATTACAAATATAACCAATAAATTTATTGTACCAAGTGAAACTAAAAATATGTGTGTAATTGTAAGTGCCAGCCTTAAAGAATATATTGAATCGGATGTTGTTGGAGTTAAAGGAGAAGAAGATGGCATAGAAATATTTGAATTTATTATTGAAGAAATTGTTGAATTTATAATATCTGTTGTTGTTGAAATTGTTGGAATCATTATTGAAGGAACTGGAGAAATATCTGGCATTGCTATAGTTTTTGTTAAAAATTATAAATGCATAGAATTTAAAGGCCAAAGCTACAGTAATTAATCTAAAATTGTCGTAATTTTGAAAAGCTTTATATTATAATAAAAAAAAGTCAAGTGACACGCTCACGAAAAAAACACACGTTAAAAACCAATTGTTTTAAAAAATTTCACTTTTAAAATTAAAGCAAAAAAACAAGAAAAAAAACCAAAGTTGGAATAAAAATTAAAAAGGAGGAGTTTTTTTCTCCTTTTTTTTCAAGGCTCATGACATCGTTGAATGGAGGGGCTTAAGAAAGAAAAAAAAGAAAAAAATGTGTCCATAAAAAAAGTTTTACTTTTTTTCTTTGTCGCACGTTTTTTTTGGAGTTAATGAATTAAACATGTATGAAAATGAGTCAAAAGGAAAAAAAGTTTGAGTATGGGAAAAAATATCTCGGATATATGGGATTGTATTAATGACTCAATTTTTGGCTCTCAAAAAAGTGCAAAAAAAAGTTTGCGTAATATAATTACAGGAAGTTGATTAAGTTTTGAATGACATGTGTCAGAGAAATTATGGAAAAACAAAAAGTTGAAAGTTGAAAGATTTTTAAAAATTAAAATTAAATGTTGAAAATCAAACACATGTTAATTTTCTTATCTCTAAAATAAATTAAAAAACGGAACGTCGCATAAAATACATCTTTTTTAAATCTGAATTAATTGAAAATTAAAAATTTGTAAAATTAATTCTCAAAACAAAAAAACTGCTGCTACAACAGCCGTACTGTATGTTTTCTTATGTTGCTACGATATCACAACCCTATTAATTAACCAATAATTTACTGTAAAAGCATTATGTAATGCACTTTTCAAATTTTAACATTTATTCATTACTACACCCGTTTTTCGACATTTTAACAATCTTTTGAACTTACTTGAGCAATTTTTTTCATGTATTTCATAAAAATATATTAATTATTCAAAGTTATAAGAAGCTATTAGCGTAAAAAAGGTGCAAAAACATTTTTAAGCAGATGCAAAGAAAATTTTCGGAAAATATTATAATATTTAAAAAATCACAAGAATTTGTAAAATCTGATAATACACCTGCTAATACATATTTCTCCCACATAAAAATGATAAATGCTCATATTATTGTTAAATTAACTCCATTTTCTTGTTTTGGCACATGTTTAATAAAATAACATTAAGATCTCTGATAATGTTTTTGCCATAAAAACACACCATGAAATTAAAGAAAGAAGAGTACTTTAAAAACAAAAAAGCGTTAAATTTTAACAAAGGCACTTAAAAACCAGAAAATGAAAAAATATAAAGCATTAAAAAACGGCGTCAAACCGGAAAAGATTTAAAACATTTTGGAAGTAAAACACACGGATGGACTTTTGAGTCAAAAGACCTTTGAAAAGTCATTAATCATTATAGTTGCGGAATATGTTAAAAAATCAGAATACACAAAAAAGGAACAATTTGTTAGAGTAATTAAAAATAGTTTGGATTTAAAAGTGCAACTTGGTTTAACCGAGCATTTTAAAAACATGTTCAAAATGAAAAAAGTATACTGTAAATTTTCGACATTTTACAGAGCTATTCAAACATCAAGGTTTTAAGTATAAAACAAAAATTTTCTGCCAACCCACAGATGTTTTTCATCATCAAGGAAAAACGTTATTCTATATATATTCGAAGGGAAATTAAAAACTTTTAGTATTTTTAAAACATAAGCAAATATTTGGGATTTTTACGTTTGAGTCGTCCATTCATTCCGAAAAAAATGTTATAAATTATTTTCAAACACGCAAACTTCCTTGAACGAATATTGAAGACATAATGACCTTTTTTTAACAATATTTAACGTACATAAAATGTTCCGTTTTTCCAGACCTTTGTTAAACTAATTAAAAAATATGAAGGATTTCTTTAATAATAAGGATCTTTAAAAGTTGTGAAAGGTTTGTTTAAAAAAGAAGGAGTAACTGAGCGTGGGATATATTTTAGTGAAGGATAAAAAAGGTTGAAATGATGTGTTAAAAAAATAAGGAAGAAAAAGGAAAGCATAAATAAAAATTTGAGGATCTTTGTCATGGATGATAAAGCTGTTATATCAGTTGGTAAAACCATATTCTTGCATCTGTCATAACAGTAACCGGACTTGCAACATGAACTTACAAAAGTTGGGTTACGGTAGTTGTTTAAACCTTCAAACGCATTTTAATTAAAGCAAACGAAAAAAAGTTTAACTTCCGTTAAAACTTAGGTACTTTTATAGATTTCCCCCCCCCCCCTTTTTAAAATTTTTCAAAGTCTTTTTTCTCGGGATTTTTACAAGTCCGAATTTCTTTTCGAACTTGTAAAAATCCCGAGAAAAAAGACTTTGAAAAATTTTAAAAAAGGGGGGGGGGAAATCTATAAAAGTACCTAAGTTTTAACGGAAGTTATATTATACATGTGTATTAAAATGTGGTATGAAATATTTTCTGGTATTAAAAAATACAGGGTTACAACTCAGGCTTATTTTTGGTGATAGTAACAAAAAAAAGAAAATAGTTATCACTTTTGGTTGCTATTTTTTGAGTAACATTTACAGAATACACTTATCGTAAATTTTAAACAAAGATCACAACTTAAGAAATTAATTTGCAAATGTTCCATATATGACACACATTTCATTAATCAAACTTGTAAATAAAAAACAAGCTACATAAGGAATATAAATAAATTTACGGCCATGTTCATGTTCATTTCTAAAAAATTAAACAAATTGTCGGTTCAAGAAAAAGGAGAAAAGGAAAAATATATTTTGAAAAGTACGGTATTAAAAGAATTTTTAATCATTTGGGCAAATATCTAAAAAAGGATTCTGCCATTCCTGCCATAAAATAAAATAATAGAAAAAAAAATAAAAATTAATTTGCAAATGTTCCCTTATTTCAGCGATAGTGTGAAAGTATGACACACATTTCATTAATCAAACTTGTAAATAAAAAACAGGATACATAAGGAATATTAATAAATTTATGGTCATGTTTATATCACGTGGATATCAAAGTGTGAAAATTGTTCTTATAATTAGAAGCATCTTTTGAAGCAAAAAACTGAATCTCGTAAAAATGGATTAATTCTTAAAGACAAATTTCTCTTGGAATGAAGACATAAGTTAAATCTTCCTTTGATTACGCGATATTCGTTAATCTTCTGGAAATATCAAAGATGTATTACGGTTTCAGAAACAACGAAAAAAATATGCAAAAATGTCATGTGGTATTTTCTGTCTGTGCCGACGAAAAAAAGAAGCAAATAATACAAAAAGCTTGCTTCAATAGGAAACAAAAAATGTATAAAAGCTTCAAAAAAGGTTTTTTAAAAAAGAGATTATCACGACTAAATTTACGAACGCATTTTGAAAAATGTCCGAAGAAAAATGACCTTTAAAAAGTAATGTGTTTTAAGCTGATTATATTACCAAAAAGAGCAAGAATGGGCATAATGAGATTTCCTGTAGTAGTATAGTATAATGGCGGAATGAAATATCAGAGCAGAAGTTATAGTAAAAATAAGAATTACATATAAAGGAAATAAAAAGTGCGTTTATGTTTATCTAAAAAATTATCATGGAATAAAAAAACGTATTAACACCCCCTAGGTTCTTTGCCAAAATGCACGTTAGCAAAGAATGTAGGTCAAAAAGCAATCCCTAAAGAATTGTTAAAGTGCTTGCTGTAATTTCATATTAAACAACATTGCTGAAAATGTTCCAATTTTGCTTTTGAAATTTGAAACACGATCACCACGTAGCAGATTTAAAGCGGGTAAGATTTTTTGCCAAAAAATTTGCTCATGACAATATATTTTTTCATGAATGTCTTTTGCACATTGTTCTTTGTCACAAACAAATTATCACACGACTTCCTTTACCGTTTTTAATTTCAGCAGCTGAAACAAAGGTAAAAAATAAATTCACTTTTTTTCTACCCTCGTGTAAAAAAGATGGTGAGAGAAATTTGATACTCTTTTACTTTTAGGTTAAACGTCAAAAGTGCCAAATTACACAATTGTTCTCAATAAAAAGAGGTTTTAAAATTAGTGAAAGGTAAGAACCAATAAAGAAATTAGTGATAAACATGTAAAAAAAGAAAAATGACATTTTGTGTAAATAATTGTTGCAAAAAAATAAATGTTGGTTAAACTTTTGGATTATAAAAGATGATATTTTTTGAGTAAGAAAAAAAAAATTTTTAAGGATATCCAAGAAATGAGATTTTAATGTTGAAAATCATAAAAAAGCAATTATAGAAGAAAATATTATCCACCCTCATAGAAGCTCATCAATAATATTTATTACTTCTAATATCAAACAAAAAATAAAGGTCAAGAAAAAAAGCTATAATCTTCTTGTTTTGCTTCGAAAAAAATATGATAATTAATTTTGATGTTAAACAAAAGGTTAATTAATCCATCTTTAATGTTTTGCTAGAAAAAGGAAATGGGACATTTAAAAAAGAAGAAATAAACAAACAAACTATTTCCGTTAAAACAATTTTAAATTATTATTTCTAAAATGTCAATCCATATGAAACCACTCTTTTTTGGTACAACGCTAAAAGTACTGTAAAAAGGGTGTTAAAATTTAGTCAGAAATAGTAAAAAACGATTTTTGAACCTCTAAAAATGAAAGATAAAATTTTTAAAGATCCGTGAATTTAAAAATCTTTTTTTTCTCATAAACTATGTAGTCAAAAAATAAAACAAAAGAAAAACCAAAAGGATCTTTTTATTTAATAAAAAAAAGAAAGGATTTAAAATTGTATTTTAAAATGTTTATTGTTATATACTTAACTTTTGTTACGTATTAAAAATCCGCTTAAAATTTATGAATAATAAAAACACGATAATCATAATTCGGGATAACTTTTAAAATTGTTGGCTTAAAATGGGATTACCGAAACAAAAGGGGCATGACTGAGCAAAAAAAGCTGACTGTTTTTGGAAGCATCTTGAGTTATAATACCTGGATTTGTAAAGATTTTCAGAAAAAAAGTGTGAAAAACAACATGAGTACAATTTTGCCTACACTTTTTAAAAACGTAAAAACATGATTTAAAAATTGCGTAAAAAGATATTTTTCGGATCAAAAGCTTATCAGCTGTATCTGCATTTTTAAAATCAAATGTTGTGCTATATTTAGAAAAAACAAAACGATTCATAGAGCATGTTTTCTAAAATATATTTTTTAAGTATTTAAAGAAGCCTAAACAAAATCTCAAATTTTTTTGAGCTTACTTTCTGCGATAGTAAAAAAAAATTTTTAAAAATTTTTTTCTTGATTACTATCTCTTGGATAGTTATTGAGAAAAAAGTTTATCGCTTATTTTTGTTACTATCTTTTTTAGAAATTTTCTTTTTCATTTCTGAGAATCTTCAAAAAATTCAATCTTTCATCTGTAACTTAAAAAATAGAACTTACTTGCAAGCCAGCATGTGAAACACAGTCAGCTGTAACTAATCCATTATTCCAGAAAAACAAAGTTTTTGAAAAAAAAAACATACTTTAATTTTGCAAAAAAACTAAGAGTAATTCTTGTTTTTTGATTCACCCTTTTTTGAATTCCCATTAAAATTATAACTTTCTATTTTCGTTTTCACACATTCATTCAAAAAAACACATTGGTTTTTGTCATGAATAGAATAGAGATGCACCCATCTCTATTCTATTCAGATGTTTTTAAATAAATTCTTCATTCGACGAAAATAAGGTTAATTCTCCTACGCTTTTTTATTTTTCTTTTTTTTCAAACAAAAGATTTGCA
The DNA here is from genome assembly GCA_963922195.1 of Panagrolaimus sp. PS1159. Taxonomy (NCBI): domain Eukaryota; kingdom Metazoa; phylum Nematoda; class Chromadorea; order Rhabditida; family Panagrolaimidae; genus Panagrolaimus; species Panagrolaimus sp. PS1159. The sequence goes on from CAWUHW010000004.1 coordinate 3,934,973, forward strand.
ACAGAATTATTTTAGCATTTCTCTTTATTTTATTAATCCAATCTCTTATCTCATGTCAAAAAGAATATTTGACATGAGATAAGAAAACCAAAGGGCTTTTTTGCTGTTGAAAAAAAAACACTTCCGAAAAAATATTAATTTTTGACCTTTTTTGTTTTTCAGATTTTGTAAAGCTGAAAGCTGCATACTATGCAAGTCTAAAAAAGTTGCATAATTAAAATATTTTCGCAGACAAATCTATATAAAAAACTTGCATAAACATTAGAATGACGAATGTTGATATTATTGCTTTAGGCAGTTTATGCATGTTAATGAAATGAATAATTTTAATAAAATTAAAAAATGTATAACAGAGTTATATGCAAAGGTGCAAGTAGTTAATGAATGATGTCAATTAGTAATTTTTAAAAAACAAATAGAGAAAAAGGAGGTTTGTTAAATGTTAGAAAAAACAAAATGCTTGGTAAGTGGTGATAAGCTTAAAACAAGTAATTCTTAAAAATTCATGTATGGAAGAAAAAAACGAATAAATTAAAGGACAAAAGTTTTCACGTCACACATATTTATTACAAAGTGTTACAATATTAGAAATTTTCCAAGTGAGGATTTAATTTTAGATTAAGTTCATAAAAAAGGTCAAAGTGGTCTTAACTCCAAAACAACTTTCACATTTTCCAAATCTCAAATCATAAAAAAACTGTGCCATTGGGGACTCGTTTCCGAAGTTCACAGAGAACCTTAAATAGAACAACTTTATAACGGATTAAACTATGAAAGTACTACAAGCTTTTTTTGAGAAGATCAAAACATAAACTTGCGTTTTACAAAACAAACTTATAATTTTTGAATACAATTTACAAATCTTTAATAAAAGCACAAACTAAAAAGTCTTATGTAAATACTTTTATATAAAATTACACATGTAGTCAATGAGAAAACAATAATTAATTCTCATAAATTTTTAAAAAAGTTTTGAAATTCCAAATTTTTGTCTCAAAAAAGGAACAAAAGTTCTTTCAACTGCTGTAAAAAAACCAAATTTTGTTCTCTTAAATTATTCAAAATGTAATCAAATACATTTCTTTTGGTCGAAAAATACATCACCTAGACAGTTCCTTTTTAATCTATCTTATTTCCAAGACATTGTCATAGACATTTCATAAAAAAAAAGTAAACAATGAAAACCAATTAAACTTCCTCCTTTCTTTTTTCTTTATTTAAGCTATCAAAAAAATCTTTTAAAAAACAATACCATGGTGGCAAAAAAAGAAAGAAAAGAAACTGGCATTCAAAAAATTTTATTTGGCATATGTCATTTTTGATGTCAAAAAATTATTTGTAGAACATAAATTTACAACTTTTGTTGAACAAAAAAAAAATTTTTTTGTTGTTGAAAGAAGGCACGGGTTTTTTTAAAAGTAAAAAAAGTGACAAAATTTCTATTCTTTTTATTTTTGAAGGACAAAGGACTTTTTTTTCTTTACTTTTCATCGTTAATCTTAGACAAAAAAGAAAACTGAACATCCAATTTTGTTTTTTTTCTTATGCGAAAAAAGGAAAAAAGAAATGTGTAATAATTATATTTACTTTATAGAGCCTTTTTTGAAAAAGAAAAAACCCGGAAAAAATTTTTGGCATTTTTGTTTTAAAATTTATTTTGAAGTAAGAATTTTAAAGAAGATGAGTAAAGCTTTTGATGCCTTTAAGAGATCATTCTGGAAGGGTAAAATTTGCATAATAAAGGGTTAAACAAGAAGAAGATAAATCATTAAAAACATTAGTGAAACCAAACCTGATTACAATTCCTCCATAATAGGGGGTGCGGTACATCAGTGGTCTTGCGGGGAAATCGGGGGTGAAAGTCATTTCAGTGCCGTTTTTTATTCTTAAAATTGAGGAAAATCTTAAAATTTTAATCATTTTATATTACTTTTTTGCTCACTCAAAAAAAGTTTCAACTTTATACTCTTTTGTACTCAAAAATAAAAAAGAAAACTGACAAACCTTTATTCATTTGCTCTTTGAAACTTTTTTTATTTCAATTGTATTAATTAATGTGTGTGATTTCATCTTCCTCCAAAAATGGTTGATAAATGAAAAGAATTATTTAATTGTTGAACGAATGCTTGGGTATAACTGCCTTTTCTAAAATTCTTTCATTTTATTCTGAGAACTTCTTTCTCAAAAGCCGTTGACTCAATACTTCCTATTTCAAGACAAACTTTAAAGTTTTTAAGAAAGAATAAAGAACAAAAGAAAAATTGAATAAAAACTCGCGGCAATTTTTTTATATTTGATAAAAACTTTAAAAATTCACGAAGACGAAATTGAAAGAATGATTTTGCGTAGGGTATGAGTGTAGGATGGCCAAGCACGATAATTTTGCTAAACAAGAAAAAATGTATATGGGTGAAAAATTTAGGGGCAGTTTAACGATAACAATTTTTTTAAAAATTACTGTCAAATAGGAACTAAGAGAAATATCCAAAAATCAAATATTTGTGTTACTATCACCAAAAATAAGCCTGCTATAATTTTTTTCAAAGAAAATGTAAGTAGCCTGAAATTATAAATAATTATACCTACTTGACAAATGCCAAAATGAACCGCAAATTTACCAGATAGAGTTTTATACCGTAAATTCACAGACCAACTTTTTATTTACATTTAACTCTCAAAAGTTTATCTCCAAACAAACTTTTGCACCTTAAAAATTTCTATTCACTTGGTTTTTAATTGCATTTTTTTTTGAAAATATGGTAGAAATTTGCGTAAACAAAAGCAATAATTTTCATGAACACTTTGTTTTCTCGCTCCCTTTCGTGCCAAGTGTATAACCTTGGGGGGAAAAACCAATTCTGTTAAAAAAAATAAACAAATTTTTTATTCCAAAAAATAGTTTTCTTTGTTTGAATGCAGTTTTTGAACTTTGAATTTTTGCAAATAAAAAAAGAGCTAAAAAGTAAAGTGGCAACCGTTGGGATTTAAAAAAGAAAAATAAAAGTTTTTTTGATTTTTAAATATTAAAAAGCAACGGATTAGCAACATTCAAAACATTGTTGTTTTACACAAAAGCAAATAAAAATGCTATATTTGAATTTTTTTTTATTTTGGATACGGAAATTAGAAAAAAGATGTTTGGCTTTAAAGATTATTTTTTCTAAGAAGGTGGAATTGGATAATTTTGCTTACATAAAAGAAGTGAGACAACAGTTCTTTTCTGGCAAAGTTATTAGCAAACATAGATTAAAAACAAGTATTTGAATTTTAAAGGTATCACTATTTATTTATTTTTGCAAAAACTGATAATTCTCTTGAGAAATTTTGTCTTTGCTTAGAAAAAACTCAAATGAGCAAAAATAAAACACATAAAGATTTTTGAAAAGTAATTTTAAAAGGTGTAATAGGATAATCCTTTTTTCTGTGCTACGGTAGTGAAAACAATTAAAAACATGAAAAAAATAATTTTTTAGTTAATCTCCCCAAAAAAATAAATAAAACATTTGACATCTTTTTGCTACTATTTAAATGAACCGTTAAATTTCAAAGACAAATATCGTCTAACAATTCCCGGCTTAACTGTTTTTCCCAAACATATATTTATTGAATTTGGGAAAAATGCGTCAAACGCGTCAGAAGATTAAAAATTGAAGCATCAAATATTCAAATATCGAAAACTTCATTCAAAAAGAATTTAAAAATTTAAACAATAAACATAAGAGAGTTCGAAAAACATATAAAAGTAAAAACAAGGAAAGCACTGAAAAACCCCCTTTTAGGCTTTATTCTTTTATTTATTTTATTAATTTCAAAAGATTAGAGTTAAAAAATCAAAATTGTTTTTTTGTTTTCTATTACTGTCAGTAATTTACTGAGAAAAATTTAAGAAATATTTATTTCACAAAAGAATCAAAAAACCTGCTCAAAAAGAATTACGATATTCAATGATGACGTTTAAAAACAAAAGGGATTCCCTATTATATGAAAACATCTTAAGTTCGTTTTTTAATATCAGACACGGTGTAAAAGTGAAAATTAGACTTACTTGGTAGCCCTTGCATTTTTAATGATAGTAACAAAGTTGGACGATAACAATTTTTAAAAATTAGTATCTGAAGGATAGTAAAAAGAAATAAAACAAAACCAATTTTTTGTGATACTATCATTAAAAATAAGCTTAATAAATTTTTCTATGAAAATAAAACCTAAATTCATAAATCAAAAAACAAAAATTAATTGCTAGCAATTCTAAAACAAATGGCAAACATATAATCAATTCCATTGAAACTTTTGAAATGATAAGTCATTTGCTCTCAAAAGTTTTTCATCTCAAAAAAACCACAAAAAAGCAATAAAACAAAAAAAATAACAATTTTTTGAGGTAACATTTGTTTTTTTTTTTCATTGATGAAAAAAGACAGCTGTTAAAAATTTGTTAGGACCATTTTTTGCAAAAAGAATTTTAAATTTGTTTTTTTTAAAGAAAAAAATGAAGAGCAATAAAAGTTTAAACATAATAAAAACGTAAGAATAAGCAAGTTTTATAATAAAATTGCAGACCAAAAATTTAAAGAGCAAATTTTAGCACTTTTATGAGACATAATTTTGTCATTTAAATTAGAACAGCGGATGGAAAATTTAAAATTGGGTTTTTAAATCGAATACAGCGTTATTCGTTTTAATAAAAAACGGATAATTTTAAAAAAAGAAAGAAGCATTTCAAAGTCATTAAAATTAGCAATCAATGATTTTTTTGAAATGCGTTTTGATGAATACAAAAAAGGGATTAAGAATAAAGATACAGTATCCTATGTAAATTGAGCTAAAAAATTTTTACACTTTAAATTAATAAAGTCTAAGATAAAGTTTTACGTATTTTACGGCGTATCCTTGAACACATGCACATATGTGTGTACAAAAAAATGTTTTTAACAGTATTTTTCTACTCATTTTTGAATACTTTCGAATCTTTTAAAAACCAAAATACGTTTGATAAACTTAAGTCTGAAACTTCATTTGCAATTTGAAAAATCAAAAAAGAACTTTAGGAAGTCAAAAAACAATTGAGTTCATTCTTTTCCGTTATTTTATTAACGTTAAAACTTACTTTTTTTTTGTTCTTTTTACTTCCGTCTGAAATTTCAGAAAAAGAGTAAAACAGAACAAAAAAGGAAAGAAGAACTTTTTTTTAAAGACAAAAAGCCTCATAGATATTTTACGCTTTTATGAATTTTAAAATAAAAAGGCTCCAAGATCATCCACGTCAGATATTTTAAAGTTAATTAACTTATAACAAAAGGAGAGAATTTTCTTCTTCAACAAAGATGAAAAATGTGAGAAAAGCTTAACAAAATGGAATAAGTTCTCAGTAATGGATAAATTTATATTTCTGTAGTAGTTAATCCTGTAATAATTAATATATCGACTTACAGCTTTTATATAAAAAATTTGACGCTTTTTGTCGCTTTTTTTTTTATTTTGATAAAATAATGTTTCAAAGAGCAAAAATTCAAATTTTAAAACGATTTCCGAATTTTGTTAAATTGTTTGAAGTTAATATAAGAAATACTTAAAGTTTGGTTAAAAGTCAATTTTTCTATCAAACTTGTTCACTTAGATTTGACAAATCAAATCCAAATGAAGAAGTAGTAAATAAGCTTTTTATAGAGAGTAACACAGTAACATTAGAATGTCTAAATGTAAAAAAACCAAAACACAAAAATTCATCAACTGCAGTTATCACTTTTAAAAAAGCATTCAATTAAAAGACTACAAAAAAATCCATTTTGTATCGAACGTTGAACAATTAAAGTTTATAGTTATTTTTAATAGAAAATTAATTTCTCGCACAGAAATACAAAGTAAAGACGATTGTGCAAATATTTTCTTTTGTATTTTTCGTGGAAAAAAGTATATTTCGAGGACATTTGCAATTCTTTTCTTTAAATAAACTTTAATTTTCTGTTAAAGAAAATGCAAAATATAAAAAAATATACGGTAAAATTATTTTTTGGTTTATAAACTAATAAAAGAAAAAAAGGGTAAAAGATTGGTAACGTGCAAAAACTGCTTTTGAAAAGAATAAAAAAAATTTTTAATAAAAAGGAAAAACTTTGGTTTTAAAATGTTTTCAAAGCGTTAAAAGAGTTTTAAAAGTAATTATTTTTATTGTTTCAGCTTTTTTTCTCGTGATAATAAAAAGAGAACATTGGTCTTTAATTTGGCACATTTCCAGGCGTAAAATATTTTATTCAAATATATATATTTCGAAAACACATGTTTGGTATTTGTCATTCCTACTAGAATAATATAGACAAAAGACATGCTACATAATCTTAAAAAAAGTTAATTAATTTATATTTTCTGTCAAAGAACAATGAGAAAGAGACATTCTTACAAGGAAATATTCGTCATCCCATTTTTAGGATAGAAAAAATATGACTTACTTCTCTTTTTTATTCTTCCAAAGTTTAGTCAAAGTATAATTCGAATAAAAAATTAAATTATATGAGTTCAGCGATTACTTATTTATTTATTTTAGACCACACGAATTATTTTTTAAACGACTGCAACATTTTCTTTTTGACCACCAAGACGCAAAAGCTACAGTATCCAATTTATTTAAACAAATTTAAAAAAATATCTTTCGAAAACCATTCAAGAGAAAAAAAAAGAAACAAGATTGGTTTAACTTAAAATATGCAAAAAGAAAAAAAAAGTGGAAGCTGCTTTAAAGGATTTAAGCTTGAAGAAAGTTGGCACACAAAAAAAGTAAAATGATGGCAATCTCGTTATGCGCATCAACGCTTTTCTTCTTTTTTTCAAGTAAGCTAATAGACTAGCCTCAAGGCGTAAAAACAAAAAAAGAGAGTGAGAGATTTTGTTCATTCCATTTTAAAACACATTTTTTTAAGTAAAACAAAAAAATGGCTGTAAGGATGTTCAAAACCATCAAAAAATCTTGAACGTTGAAAAGTCACGCAAAGAAATTTATTTTCAATTTTCTAATTTTGGTGACATATTTCTGCAGTGGTTTAGTTAATGACGTAAAAAGTCCTAAAAATTCGCAAACTTGCTAAATTTGCAAATCCCATGCTTTCCGAAAAAATAAAAATAATTAGGAAATTAAAAAAAAGTTCAAAATGTTTTTCAAAATTCGAAAAATGTAAAAAATTTGGATCAAAAATTTAATGAGCTTACTTTTTATGATAGTAACAAGAAAATGAGAAAAGTCAAAAGTTTTATTTACTATCAAAGAGACAGTAAGTAGAAGATAACTTTATCGCTTGTTTTGGTTACTATCTTTATCTGTGAAAAAAAAAATAAACTGAAAAAGCTTCTTTTTTGAATTGTTTAAGTTTTAGACACAACAACACCATACACAACACCAGAACATAAATAATAGCTACGATATTTTTTGCAAAAAAAAATAAAAAAGAAAAGAGTTATAAAAAATTAACAAACTTTTCTTTCATCAACCAAAAACGAAGATTGAACTTTTGCCATTTGAAAATTCTTTTCTTCTTTATGATTTCTTTTTATTTTTTCAGTTGAATAAAAATTGCCATCATTTATCATTCTTTCAAATTTTCTCTTTTTCTTAAGAAATAATAAATAATGAAGCTTGTCTAAATAACCTTTTTAAGTAATTCTTTTTCAAAAGTTCCGACACCAGAAAAGCAAACATTATTTTTTTTCCAATTGCATTTTCTTAAAATCTCAAAAGCAATAGCAATTATTTTGCAATCACAAATGCAAAAAAGAATAGTGTAAAAGATTATTGGAGTTAAAAAAATTTAAGTTTTAAAATCTTATCTGAAAATAGTTTTTTTAAAGAGTCTTTAATAGTTTCAAAAAAAGCAATTAAAACTTCTTCTTTTTTTATCCTTTTATTTCAATGGCGTCAGAATGCCATTGCTATCGTCGGCAACTTCTTAACTTAGAAATCCTATTAAAAATTTTCAATAGGCTTTCTATTTTGGAGAAAAACGGTTTTAACTGCGGTTTTTCTTTTGATTCAAAAAACACACGAAAAAAATTGAAAAAAAGAGATATCTCAAGGAATGACAGATTTTTTGAATGATAAAAGCTTGAACACATCTTTCTTGTTTTTTTGGTGAAGGAGTTTATGTCTGAAAAGTTAAAAGCAGCTTTCAATCAAAAAATGTGATAATGTGATGGAATGATAAATTAGTTTTTTGTATGATTGGTTTAAAGGATTTAGTTTAGTCATATTTTTTGCAATGTGATAAACATTCTTCACCCTTTGTTTCATTAAACAGCATTAAACAAAGGAAATGAGGTTTGCAGTCAACTACTAACTTAATGAGTAGAAAAGGGTGTATAAGGAAATCAAAAAGAAACCTAAACTTAAAAGACGACGTGATTTTTCTTACATTTTCAAAAAAAAGGAAATTGGAAGTAACAAGGATACGAAAGTTACCGTAACCCAATTATAAAAAAGAAAAATGTGGAAAAAACAGTGTTCGAAAATGTAACATTTGAATGTTTGATGACGTCATATTTTGCTACTACTGTGGGCAAACTCGATGTCTTAAAAACAAGATTCAGTTATCCATTTTGTTTATTTGTTGATAAACAAAAGTTGACTGTGTTCGGTCTAGAAACTGCAAATCAAAAAGCTCTAATCAGATTTTCCACATCAAAAAAGATGCATTTTTATTCGTGCAAATACGAATTTTTGCTCTTCTGAATCTTTCAATTGGAAGTTCCAGGAACTTTCTTCTAGCAAAAAAATATAAACAATTTTAACAAATTTCAAAAAATACCACAAAGCCAAAGATTGTATCTAATTCAAAAGTACTTTTTTATCTTTCGAAAAAATATCGAAAATTGCCTTCGTTTAAAATTTTTTGCCGAGAAAACTCAGAATTTATAAAGAATTTTATATTTCTTTGGCAAAAAAAACAAACTGTTAATTGCTTTCAAATTAAAAAAATTCAGAAAAACACGGAAACAAAATAAATTCCAATTTTTTTGCAAAGCTGCAAAACTTTTTTATTTGCTATAAATTTTTAAATAAGAACTAACAACAGATTAAAAAATTATTTATCAATGCACGGGTGCCATTTTCAATTTATCACGATTTCGATCATTTGGTAAATATTTCTTTAAAATTTCTGGTGGATTAAAGCCACGTGCCGTTTGAAATGTTTCTAACACAGTAATCAAAGCTCGAGTTGATGCCATTGCTGTTCCATTACATGTATGAACAAAGCATTCTTCACCAGAATTGTCTTGATATTTAATTCCTAATCTTCTAGCTTGATAATCTGTACAATTTGATGTGCTACTAACTTCACCATAAATTCCTCGACCAGGCATCCATGCTTCAATATCATATTTCCGTGATGCTGGAGCACCAAGTTCTTCACTTGGCATATCTAATACTCTAAAAGACAACATGAGTGGATATATGAATTCCAAAAAAAATTACCGATATTTAACACCAAGTTTTGACCAAATGTCAATTTGTATCTCTAAAAACATTTGCAAAATTTTTGAACTTTGTGTTGGAGTACAAACAGCAAACATTTCAAGTTTATTAAATTCATGAACACGATACAACTTTGCTTCAGATGCAGATTTTGAAATTTCCGGTCGAAAGCAACGACTTTCAGCAAGGAAGAGTTTTGGTAATTCAGATTCTTTAAAAGTTCGATTTGCAAGTTTATCAGCAATTCCCATCTCTAAAATTTATATTACTGTAATGAACAAAGCATATGTAAGTTTAACAAACCAGCAGTTCCAGATAAACACATTTTAGGAAAATCAGTAACTTCATACTGTATTGCATGTGATGCAGCATCCGTTCTAACATTAACTCCACAACCTTGTGTTATTTTCTTTGGTAATATATCAGAAACTTCAATCTCTTCAAAGCCTTTTTCTCGAACAATATCTTTTGCAAATGAAAATAATGCTGTTTGTAAATTTGCTGTTGGACCTAAAACAACAGTTAAAAAAAGCTACAGTATGACAAAATACTCACCTATCAACGTATAACTTCTACTACCAGCAGATCTTCGAGCATATGATATAGCTCTCCAACCTTTGACAATATCTTCTGCAGTTTTTGGCTTTTCAGTCTTTAATTGTGGTCCAGAATTTTCAGTAACAACTTTTGCATGACTTTCATCTCCAATTGGAACTTCTGGATCAGATTTGTTGGGAATTAGCAAAGCTTCATCATACAACTAAAAACATGCACTAAAATACTTTAACAACAAACAGCAAAGACAAACTTACTTCTCTCCACAAATCTTTATATTCATTCATTGAAAATTCTGCAGAACATTGATCGCTATTATGTTTAAAGCTTTCAATGGAATTCCATATTTCATGAATCTTTCGAATATTTCCAATACCTTTTCGATTCTTAATATTTTGTTCAATTTCTTGTATATTTTCTGAATCTAAGAGATAATCAAAATTCAAATCTGGTCTTTCATCAGCTAACGAAGAAGGCTTTTGCCGTTGAACTTTACAACATCCTTCAGAGCTTAAGCATCGATATAAAGCTAAAAAAGAGGATGTTAGCTGTAAAAGATAGACGAGAACTTACCTAACCTATTGACTGTAGTTGAAGAAAATTTAATATAATAATGTCGTAACATTTTATTTGAACATTTGAAAGCTAAAGAAGTTCAACACAAAAAAGTTGATCATGTTTGTGTTTGATGCGCGCAAGTTGCAACCGTTGCTGCAGCACGCAACAATTTTTCAGCTGATGGTTATTGAAATTGAAAAAAATTTCAACAACTCCAATTTTAACATATTTCTCCATTATTTTTCATCATCAAATTCAAACCTTTAATTAAATATGCTTAAATCTTCACGAATGCTGTTACCACAATCTTCAATTTACCAAAAATCTTTTTATGCATCTGAATCAGCACAAAATCGAATTTCGCAAGCTTTTTCTGTTCTTGGCTTAGATGAAGATGCTTCAGTTAATGACATAAAAGATCGATTTTCAAATTTAGCTAAACAATATCATCCTGATACTGGTGGAGATAAAGTTTGTGTTTTTATTTTAAAGCTTTTTATAAAATTGTTTTTACTTTTCAGGCAAATCCAGACAAATTTCTTCAAATCCGAAACTCTTTCAAAATGGCATTAAAATACAAATCTGATGATTTTGAAGAAGATATTGTAGAAGAAGCTGCAGAAAAGATTGTCCATGATATACAATATACTGCACCCCAGCATCGACAGGTTTGTTTATGTAAACTATGGAAGAACAAAATGAATATGAAGTATATATTTACAGTATCTTGAATATGGTGGAATAGGCTTTGGTACGCCATCAGCTCGACAAAAACAATTTCAGCAATATCGTGTTTATAAAGCGGTTGAAAATGCTGCAGAATTTGTTTTGGATAAAGCATTAAAGCAAGATGGAAGTGTTGAAGCTTTACAACTACAAAAAGAGCGAAACTATTTCTCAAAAAAGCATAAAATAACGTAAGTTTTATCTTTTTGTTAGCTTTTTTTAATGCTGTTTATTTTAGTGGTATGATTGATCGAGTTGTTGAAGAAATGATTCTTTCGTCTATGAATTCTGGAGATTTTTCAAATCTTAAAGGTTCCGGAAAACCATTAAAATATGATTATACTAATCCGTATATTGATGAAACAGAAAAGAGAGTTAATGATATTATGAAGAATAATGGATTTGCTCCACCATGGATTATGAAAGAAGGTGAAATTCGAGGAGATATTGCATTTTTGAGAAAACGTTTAAGAGATGAATACTGTAGATTAATTCTTACTGAAAGTTTGTTTTTTGTTTTATTATTTTTGTTAAAAATCTTTTTTAGCATCAAACTTCCATAATATTCGTTCACAAACAAATCCAACAGGTCGATGGGAAAAATCCAAGCTTGAAGCAGTTGAAAATGTTCGACAATTAAATCAACAAATTCAAGATTATAACCTTACTTCTCCAATTTCTGGACGACATTTCTTAGGTGTTAATTATGAGAAAGAGCTTAAAGCTGCAATCGAATTTGTTGTTAATAGTGAAGAATCTCAAAAGCTAAAAGAAGAAATTATGGAACGCTTGAAAAAAGAAGACGCATACCGTGGAACAAATAATATTTATCAAACAAGCTTTTGGGGATTTTTGAAAGATAGCTTTAGACAACCTAGCACTAGTCTTGCATAAGCTGATAAGTTGTTTTAATTGTTATAGGATTTGGTGATGACATTACAGTGTAAAGGATATTGTAGTAATCGGTGATTTGTAATTAACAAAATTTTATTAGAAATATGTAAATAAAACTTTTATTTTGTGTTTAATTATGTCATTGTTTTTTATACTATTGGATTTAATCCATTTACTACTTTTTTGCTTGTTTTTGTATATATTTAATCACTTATGTTACAGAATATAACAACAATGGGACGTGATAGAAGTCGTTCACCTGATCGTCATCGAAAATCTAAACGATCACATCGAGATTCATCCCATGATCGAGAAGATGATCGACATTCAAGAAAAACCAAAGCTGAACAAGTTAGTTTATATTCTTTTTTTGAAACTATCCATTTACAGTATCTGTTATATATGCTTTTTTAGGGTATTGATGCAGCAAAAGCTCGATTACGTGAAAAACTTTCAACAGCAATTACTGATCTTCGTGATCCAAAATATACTGCTTCATCAGCAGAAGTAATTGATCATCATCGAATGCAAACTTTAAATTTATCAGCAGCAGAAGCAAAAACTCGTCAAGATGCTATTAATGATATTGAATCATCAGGTTTTACTCCAGCATCATTTTCATCTAATCGAAAAGGAAATTCACAGGTTTGTTCTTTAATTTCTTTGTGAATTCAAATCCACACTATAGGTTTTTTAGAATTTATCAAAGCCATCGTCAGCTTTATCGGATCATGAAAAGGCAATGTTTGGTGCAAATTGGCAATCAAAAGCATTACAAAAGAATTTGAATATTGATGAAAGGAAGCAGCAAAATGATGATGATGATATTGTTGAAGTTCCAATTGAGCCATCTTTTTCACTTGCACATCCAAGGGTATGTTTTTTTTATAAGTTATTTCAATTTAACTGTATTCTAATATATGTTTAAAGTTGTCAATTCCCCTTTTTTTAGTTATCCGAAGATCCACAAATTCGACAAGAACGTTGGCTACAATTATTCAAAGAACGTCGAAAGGAATTATTAACGTCATAAAATTATTTTGTATTTACTTTGATGTCAAAAAAGAAAGAACAACAGTTTTTGCAAACTTTTATTTATGTTTTTTGCTACCACACATTTGGGATTTGATTATCGTATATTTTATTAGAACTTTGTTTGACGTATGTTTTTGTTATGTACTGTATACTTTTTTGGAATTCAAAAATAAAAAAAACTCTTGTTTTGTTTGTAGCTTTTTTGACTTTTTAAAAATCGAATTAAAATTTTTCGAAAAAGAAGATAATTTCGTTAAATAAATACTATTAAAAGGTTAAAATTGAAAAATATTTACAATTTTTTAAAACTTGTTATATCACTTACATGGACAAAATATATAAATGTAAATTTGTTAAAATCTAAAAATATCAATATGAAAATAGTTGTGTGTTAAATTTTTTCGGTAGAACAGACAATATTTTTGTGTTTTTGTTGCTTTTTTTCTAAAACTGAAAAAGCTGTAATTTTGTTTTTTTGCAAAAATATTATTTTTCTGTGTTTGAGTTTTAGGCAAAAAAACTAAAGTTTGCCTATATTTAAATATAATATTTAAAACGAAGAAAAACGGTTGAAATTTTATTGTTTTCTGTTCTTTCATGCTTTCTGAAGTTTTAGTATACTGTAAAACAAAAGTTGAAAAACATTTATAGTTTTCTTTGAAATTGTAAACGGAGTCATTTTTTTAAACCTGCTGAATTTATTTAAGTTTGTAAGTAATTTTCTGGACTTTGTTATTTTATATCAAAGTTTTTACAACTTCTATTAATTAATTACCGATCTTTGGTAACTGCTTCTATGTTTTTTAAATTTAATTATTTCGTCATTATTCAAAGAAGATTGTAAAAAGTTAATTTTTGTTTATTGAACTGTAACAATTGGAAAAAAAATGTCATCATTATGATTTTAATTCTTGTAGCCTTTTTAATTAACAGATCTTGCTTTAGGATTCTGTCATGAGTAAATTTATCACATTTTGTATTTTTTAAAGGCATTTTAATTTCAATTCGGTTGCTCTCTGCAACTGTTAATTAAAATTAATAATACACAATTTGGATTTTTAATAAAGAAATAAGGAGAAAATCTTTTTTGTAAAACAATTCATAAAAAAATTTTTGTAGTTCCGAGTGTTATTGTTTCCACGCAGAAACAAGAAATTGCGTGGAAAGATTTTTTTGTGAGAACAAACAAATTTTAAAAAATACTGTTAAAGTTTAAAATTTTTATTGTTAAACATGCTTTTACTCTTTCTATTGACAATTATCGTAATTTTCAATCTTTCGGTATTGGAGCCAATAAATGCATAATATTATCAGTAAAAACATTTATTGACGTTTGTAATTATCTAAAGTAGATAAATAATTTTATTAAGCAAGAGACAAATTTTAAAATTTGTTTAATTTTCAAACAGTCATTTTTAGTTGTTTTTTGCGGATAATTTAAATTTTTCTTTTTTTTTGGTTAATAAAAGCTTTTTTTACGATTTCAGTTTTTTTTATAAAAATATTTTGCTTAAGTTTTCATTGGGGGATTCATCTTTAATAGATGACATTTGTTGCTTTTGTATTTTTCGACATCTTTCAACAAATTTTAAAGAAAAACGCAAATTACAAAATTTTTTCAGTAAATGCAAGTAATGTTTTCATATTTTTTTAAAACTGATTGTACTTAATAAATAAATACCAATATACTGTACTCACTTACTAATCAAATTTTTTCTTTTTTAAAATTTTCATTATTTCTCTTTGATTACCATGTTTAGTTCATTCATTTGAAAAGATTTGTAAACATTCATAAAACTCTTTGATACCTTTTTTTTATAAAATGTTATTAATTTTATTTATGATAAATTTTATGACTAATTTATTACTTATATTTACTTGTGCTATCTTTGATGTGTAAAAAATATATATTTTTGTTTATTAAAATTAAATTTACAAATTAAATTTTTAAGGATTTTCTCATTTGTTTATTTCAGCAAATGCCTCAACAACTTGCATGGATTTATATTTTGGATATTTGTATATCCGCCATAAATTTAATTTTAATTTTGATTGTTTTTGGGTTATTATTTAAACATTGGGGAACTTATCATCGAAATTTTTGGTACGTATTTTAAAATTAAAATCAGCAAGAACAGACAAAATTTAGGTTTATTCTATTTCAAATTCATGTTGCATTTTTTGGAATTATTGCTGGAAATATTTTGGCAGCATTTTCAATGCACTCGGAAAATGAAAGACCACTTGAAAAATTTTTTATTCCCTGGAAAATGGGAAATTTTTGGTCATCATTTTCTGGAAGTTTTTTAGAAGCTGGCTTTTATTCATTATTTCTTGAACGAAGTCTTGCAACAATTAAACGAAGCACATATGAAAATATTACATCATTTTGGTTTACGGCAATTTTATCAGGGTTATCATTAATTTATTCATTAGCAATAAGTTCAATGTGGCATATTTGTAAGCTTTTTTTTTCATTATCATAAAAATAGCCTTGAATACGTTTTTTTTCCTTTTAAGAATTTGGAATCCAACTTGATTCAGGAAAGATGCTTTTTCTATCCTTTTTTTTCTTGACCATACCGGAACAGGGGGTCAGAAATCTGACCCCACAGACCAACCGACCGGCGAAGCCGGTCGGAAAAAAAACGGGCAAAGGGGGGAGTACGTTAAAAATTCAAAATTTTGGATGAAAGTTTTAGCACATAAAGTATTCAAAATTCTTAAATAAACTTGACAAATATTTGATTTTTACTCTTTATACTAAAATTTCCATATTTAAATGCATGCTTAAAACACTTTAACACTATAATTTATTAAAATCATTGAACATAAAAGTTGCAAAATTTTTCAAACGCATGAGAAAAAAATTTATTTTTTCTTCCGCCAAATTTTTTTATAAAATTTTTAAACACAAAACTAAAAAAGAAGCAAGAATGCATGTAAGATTTTTTTATTGACTACTAAATTTTATTGACTGCAACCTTTGACATATAAAAAAGAGTAAAAATATTAGTGAAAAAAATCATTACAAAAATGAAGTTTCGATAGGGTTTTTAATGAAAACAGTATCTCGTTTTTCCCACATTTCTTTCATGTATTTATTATAAATCAATCTTGTATGAATAGGGTCATCTTCCTCGTCTTCAGCGCCATTTCTTGGAAAATCAGGTCCGCGAGGATTTTGAGCATCACTTTCTAAATGTCTTCTTGCTTTCCAATCAATTAAATACTTTTGACAATCAAAATGTTTTAATGGCGGGCCATTAATTCTGATAGTAAGAAGAGCGTCAATAATTGCAACCGCCATACAGGTTCTTCTTTTATCCAAAGAATGGAAAAGTATGGAGAAACCGCGCTCTGCTTCACTGCTTCCGACAGGAACGGTTAATGCGCTTGAGATATACTGTAGCAATTCAGTGCTTATTTCAATAAGTACGTTTGCAGCTTGTTTTTGCAAGATTTTGTTGAAAAATACTTCCGCTGGAAGTTTCGTCCATTCTTTAAAATTTTCATAACCAAATTCAACTGCTACACTTTCAAATAAATTATGAAGTTGAACTCCAAGGTTGGGCGAATTGATTTTCAATCGCTCGGCAAATTTTCATCAAAATAATATTTGTCCAAGCTTTTGATCAGTTCATCCAGATATTTTTGTCGCTAATTTTTCAACGATGGTCAAGAGGTAAGACGGTTGTGGTCAGAAAATGTAAATTGTTCATCATCCACTGATTCAATAGAATCATCTAAATACATTGTAACACTATCGTCAAGCCTTGCAGAACTGTCAAAAAAGTATGGTTTACATGCAAAACCTCTTTTTTTCTCCCCATTAATTCTGCAGCTTATTCCGCTAATAGTGACAGAAAGAAACCCGGGGTAATTTTGAAGTCATTCAAACGGCTGTGATATGACGACTTTTGACCAGGTAAAACTCCTGCCGTTTTCTAATACCAATTTAACAAAAAAAAGATATCTTGACAAAAAGTAATTACAGCAAAAAAGTTAGCATCTGTGATTGTTTAAATTTTCTCACGAGCATTGCTTTTTTCTTCCAACTGATCTGGATCTTGAGAATCAGACAATTTTTGAAGAGCTTTCCCAATGCTACTACACATTTGAATAATATTGAACGCTGATTCCTGAGAAGATGCCCAGCGGACATTGAATATCCGTTTTAAAGCATAAAGCTTGGTCTTCATATCCCCGCATGTTTCAACAAGAATCGACTTTCGCTTAACAGCACGTGTGCCAAAAAAATCAGCTAAACCATTAACATCTTTGGCCAACATTGTTTTTACATTGACATTGTTTTCCGCAATAATTTTCGTAAATGCATCGTTGCAAACTAATACCAAACGATGTGAATAAAAATGAATATGAACGAGCACGGGGTTGATGGTAAAGGCGATAAATCGACTTTTCAAGCCAATGTACTGACCGCTCATGACCGCGGCTCTATCCTTTGCAATGCCCACCATATTTTGTAAAAAAAAGATAAAAATATCAATAGAAGTTACAACATAAAGCATTACAGAAGAAAAAAAAGTGAAAAAAATTTTAACAGAAAAAAACAGCAAAGGGGGGACCCTTTGAAAAAATGAAAAAATTAGAACCAAAAATATACGCAAAGGGGGGACCCCTACGATTTAAGGGAAATTCGGCGGCGCGAAGCGCCGCCGAATTTCCTTCTGTCATATTACAATCGAAAACTCCGTAAAAAAGAACTTGGAACTATGTGTGATTTATCCCAACGTTATCAGGTATGATATCCACTATCACTTGGAATCATTAATTTCTTGAATTTAACGAAAATGAAACATTTTAGATTGATGAAAATATAAAACTTTTAAATCAATGGCTTCCAGTTTTATTTATTGGATCTATCACTATAATTTCAAATGGAATTTTTTCTATTTGCGGATATTCTTTTGATATTGGAATTAATAGTTATGATAATACAATGATTTATATGATGGTAAGATTTTATAAAATTGGATTTTCTAAAATTAAAAAATCTTTTAAAACTTAAAATTGAATTTTGTTTTGGTTTTTTTGGCGCGTAATTACAATTATAATTTAAGAGAGCAATAGCCTTTGCAAAAACATTACTCCTTAGGGAATTTTTTAAATGTGTTTTTTATGAAAAAATATATTAATATTTGGACTTTTGATCTCTACGTACCTGTTCAATCTTAAGTTAGTATGTCACTTGACAGTTAATTATTTCTACATTAATGAACTAATTTATTAATAAATTAGATATTTTATTACAAAAACAATTTTTTTAATTCTCTATTTTTAGGGTTTGAACATATACGTTTTTATCGC
This sequence comes from Panagrolaimus sp. PS1159, assembly GCA_963922195.1. NCBI lineage: Eukaryota > Metazoa > Nematoda > Chromadorea > Rhabditida > Panagrolaimidae > Panagrolaimus > Panagrolaimus sp. PS1159. The sequence goes on from CAWUHW010000004.1 coordinate 3,953,529, forward strand.
CTGTTTAATTATTATTCAAATTGATGGGATTTTGATAAGATTTTTATCAGCATGGTTAAACTTTTCTCCATCTACAGTAATCCCACGAAATGTACTTGGACAAGAAATAGTTGTTTCCCATATAACCGTTGAACAACATTTTAACGAATTAAAACGTTATTGGAATTAAAATTTTAAATTTATACAAGGCAGAGTTGACTCAAAAACAGCTGATAATAAAATTTGCTATTTCTTAAAGTTTGAAGGGAACACAAAAAATATTGAAACACATTTAAAAACAAAATCATAAAAAAGACATAACAGTTTTAAGCTTTTAAACATAGTTCAGCTTTTTAAAGGCCATTCCTAATATGACATTTTTAAATTTTTTATGCCATTATTTAAACGAAATCTTTTATATTTTCAAATCCATAGTTGTGCAATTGCCATTTACTTTCAATTAAATGTGCTTTGTTGACGTTAAAAAATTTCTCCAAAATAATTTTTAAGGCATTTTTGGGGATGTATTTGTGTTTTTTTTATTACTAATATCGAAATATGGTTTTTGACAAATATCTATTATTTCTTTTTTTAAATTTAAAAAAATGCTGTACCATTTTTATAAAACTTTTTAGTATGGGCAGATATGGCACTTTTTAAAACATTATTAAGAAGGTGTTTATTAACAACTTCTTAATAATTTTGTTAATAAACACCTGTTGAAGTTTTTACACAAGTTGTAAGTGTTTTTATTTGCATGAAATTTGCCAAACAGAAGTTCTCAAACGAATTGTAAACATTTATTTTTCCTCGTTATACTACTGTATTTTACATGCAAAAAAAGCTTTTTACGTGACTTTTTAATTTCTTAGTAGTAATATCCAGTTTTAAGTTGCACAAAAAAAATTTGAAGCAACAACTTTTTGTTAAAAACTGTGCCATAATTAATGGTTGTTTAAGATTTTTTAAAGGTTACGATGAATATGAGGAAATACTGGTCGATAGCTATTTACCAAAAATTAAGAAATACTTTTTTAGTCAGTAATTTTAAAGCTCAAAAATTGTTGCAGTTGCCACAACGAATGTGTCAAAAAAATTTTTTTAAGAAAAAAGGTCACTTTGAAAACACCACTATTACCCTATTATATTTGCCATCACCTTATAGCGGCACATATAATTTTTATATATTTTTATAGCACAAGTCTGGTAAAAATATTACGTAATGTCTTTATAATAACTAAAGGACATATAAAATTGTATTTGACACGTAAATATGGCTTTTCTTTAAGTCTTGTTTAATGGATCAAATTTAATTATATGTGTTTTTCTGATGCATGAGAAAAAAAAGGAAACATCAGTTCCTTAACCCTTATTTAATTTTTTTACAACAAACTTCTAGCTGAAACTTAACTACATATTAAATTTTTTTGAAGCTTTAAATTTAATTACTTTTTTATATTTTTCATTCCTTATTTAATCATACTTTAAAATATATGTTAACCTTTTGTGACTCTAAAAAGTCGCCACGTTTTTTTTTTTAAATATTGCTTTAAATGAAAATAAACTTTGTACATTCGTTTTTGAATTTATGTCCCAAAAGGTGTTTTTTGTTTATTTATAAAAAAAGCGAAAGTGTTCAAATAAAAAAATTGTTTTTAAATAACAAAAGCAAAATTTCACATTTTGGAGGTTTCTGCCGCCTCCACATTTTTAAATAGCCTTATTATGTTAAAATATAATAAGATTATTAAAAAAAGCTTATAATCACTTTTTTTTCATGTATTTTGTATTCCAACACCAATAAATCATAAATGTCACTTTCCAATAAAAAAAAGTCTTAAAAATTTGAATAAAAAAAGTAATAATTTTTGCAAGCATTTATATTTTTACTGTATTATTTTCTGATGCTTTTGACTATTTTTGTTTCCATGGAAAAATAATTTATTGCAAATTTGCTAAATTTAGGTAAAAGCTGGAAAAATTTTAGTAAACAAGGAATTAAAAAATTTTGTAAATCTGTCAACTCTCGACTTTTGGACCTGTTGATTTACCATTTCTTTTTATTAACTATTTATTGCTGTCTGTAAATGATATTTTTTTTATCCAGACAAAAGCCCACTTGTATCACAAATCCCCAGAGCCCCACTTTATTACTTGTTTCCCCACATATTTGGTTTTTTTGATTCATGTTTGACGCAAATTTACAATTTTAGAATAACTGTTTTTTTAGACTAAAAGATTTCAGGCATTTTTTATTTAAATTCTCATGGAATTAATTGCATTTTTAATATTTACTCTCGGATTTTGCTTCATTGATTTTTTATTATTTCCTTTAGCAATTATAAAATTAAATTCAATTCGAAAAAAATCACATCGAAATTTTTGGTAAGTTTTACAGTATCCCAGAAACATTTTATCAACTTTATCAATTCTAGGTTTGCATTGCTTCAGCTTCATATTTGTTTAATTGGAATTGTAACAGCAAATTTGATAATGGCAATTGCCATTTTATTAGATCCATATAAAAATGTCCAATATCAAATTTTGCATAAAGTTGGAAATATATTGGCAACACTTTTTTCAAATTGTTTACCAGCAATTTTTTTCTTAATTGTTGTTGAAAGATTATTTGCAACTGTTAAATCAGATACATATGAAAAATCAAAATCCCTGACATTCATTATTTTTGGATCATGTCTTTGTTGGGCTTATGCAATTTTTAATATTTTATCATGGAATGTTTGTAAGTTTAATGATTATTCTATTAATTATTTGTTTAATTGATCAGAAAATCATCACATTCACTGCAAAAAACAGATGACTACTTTTTTCTTTAGAAAAAAGAGCTTATTTTTTGTAATAGTAAAGCAAAATCCAAAATTATGCTTTTTGAGATTACTTTCACTGTGATAGTAATCCAAAATTAAGTTTATCGTTTTTCTGGTTTACTATCATTAAAATTAAGCTTTCAAAAATATTTGGATTGCTCTGTGAAAAAATATAAAAAAGTTATTTTCATGCGATTTAAAGAAAATCATTTTGCAGGGATCCTTGACGTTTCCATCCTTGGGCCAATTTCTTATGGTGTTGATGTGGCAGCAGTTTTGGTAATAAAATATTGCAACTTCAATTCCTCATTTTAATCATAAATATTTAGGCAACTTTAATTTTATGGAAAGCAAACTCAAATCTTAAAGTTATCCATCAACAAACAAAATTAGAGCTATCACGTCGTTATCAGGTTTGTAATCAATATTCTAGCATAATAATAATTTTTACCAATAAAAATTTAGATTGATGAAAATATTCGAATGATTCAACATGTGCTACCATTTTTATTTATTGGTGCAGCATGTTTGATATTATCTGGAATAATTTGTGAACATTTTTACACAATTTTTCTTCCAACTCTTGATTATTTTACGTGGCCGCTAGTTTATTTTTCCGTTCGTTTAATTCTTGAAAATGTGCAAATGTAATTGCTGATTTTTTTTAGCCAATGAATATTTTTGTTTGTGTCATCTTTTGTTTTGATATAATTACAAAAGGTGTGCCATGGTTGCTTTTTTCAAAAGATAAAACAATTTTTCATCGAAGAATTTGGGTCGTTGATGAAAACAGAGAAAAAGATTTATATTTCAAACAATTGCGAAATGCATGGAGTTAATTATTTTTATAAGTAAATTTTATTGTGCCAAAATAAATCTTTTGCCTTTTTTTAAAAATAAATTTTATTTTGCAAAAAAACTGTACAAATTTCTGAAATGGAACTAGCAAGCCTAAAATTTTTATGTTGGAAATTAAAAAATTTTTTAATTCGATGGAAGCAAAACTATTTCAATTTTTTCACACAATTTTATACAAATCAAAATTTGAATATTCAAAATGATTATTTGCAATGCATCTTTCTTCTTCACGCTTTCCTTCATCTTTCATTCAATCAGTTTCACTTTCTTCCGTGAACGTCTTTTTTCGATTCGCTCCTTTCAAACAACAACAACTTTTTTTTGAAAGTGAAATAACAAAGCTATGGGTGACGCAGAAATACATGCTCCTCAATTTATTGCTGCTGCAACAACAGCACAACAAGCAACTGATGGAACGCGTCTTCAAAATTCATTAAATTTTTTAATGAATTATAATGTCAATCATATACTTTTTCGTCGTCGAGCTGTTGAAGAAATCCGCATTGTTCTTACTTCTCGTCCAAATGCATATGAACCATTCAAAGATGACCTTGTTGATGTATTTAATAAAATTTTAAAAAAGCCACAAGAAGATGCATTGGTTTTGGAACAAATTTTATGGACAATCACAAATCTTTCACATGCAAATTCAAAGCTAATTCATGATTTGCTTCCAACTGTTAGTTATTTTTCTTTTTTATTTGATTGGGGGTTTTGGGGTAACAAGTTTACAAGATTATCATCCGGGGAAAAATGATTAATGCTATTTTATGGGTGATGATTATCCATGGTGATAAGCTGATAGATGCTTTCTTGTTACATATGGATAATCAACTTGTATTCGCCATCCATTATGCTGATATGGATGGCAAACAACGGTTTTTTGGATGATCCATCTTTAACATTTTTTTCCTTTGTACTTTTAATGAAATTAGTGACTGCAAAAGGCAGTAGATACAACCCTCTGTTAGTTATGGACTGATCACCTGCTGCAACACACGATATGGATCTACAGTATCTATCATGTTCAGCAATGTGTTCTCACTACCGCATTTTGGTGCTATTTCTAGTGTTCTGCTACTGTAAAATTTGCTCCTTATGCCCCTTGCAAGTGCTACTACTACGGTAGTGTCTGCAGCTACTGCTATTCGTAAAAACTTCCGCTTTTAGCTTCATAAGGGGCTGTCCAGATCTGACGTCGGTGTTTTTAGGGGGGGAGGGGTTTAAGCTAAATCTGACGAAATCTGACGGGCAGGGGTGGGGGGTTTTTCCAAAATCTGACGTCGGCATAAACTGGTATTAAAGGTACAGAAAAATATTATTAAATTTTTTGCACCTTTTTTTCGTTTGCTTTTTTGTTTTGCCGCCCACAACAAAATATGAATAGAAAAAGAACAATGCATTTTTCCCGATTTTCAGTATTGAGCATAATTAAAAAATAGTTAGAAATGCGATTCCCCTTTTAAAAAAGTCGTTTCAAACAATCAACAAATAGAGTTTAAACTAACCTCGGGCATTATCAACAAATGCAAAAAAAATATATGTTAAATGATTTATTTTTTAAAACTTAGTATTTATCACATTTTTAAAGAATCTGACGATTTTCCTGACGCAGGGGGGTGGGGGGTGTTTACCTGAATCTGACGCTATCCGATTTCGGGGGTGGGTGGGTGCAGAATTTCCGATTTTTTCCCGACGTCAGATCTGGACAGTCCCTAAAAAGTTTTTTCGTGCGCACATTTCCATTTCAGTAGCAGTTGTCAGTAGCGCGAAGACACCGATTTTCAAAAGGTGTGTTAAATAGCCTATGTAGGAGAAAAGATTTCAGTAGGTTTTTCGCTCTTGCTTCTCTCTGCTCATTTCATCATCCGTTTCTTTGGAGCACTAGTAATAATTAAACAACTCAAAACAATTTCTAATCTTCTAATTTTTTTAGGGTATTGTAAAAGTAATCGCTCAACATGCAAGAAATTCAACAGCATCTGCCGTTCGTGATCAAGCAATTATGTGTTTGGGAAATATTGTAGCTGATTGTGATACATGTCGAAATCATGTCATGAAAACTTGCATCTTTGAAACAATTCTTGATCTTTTACAAAATTCAACAAATTTAACTGCAAAACAACGTGATCATTATGCTTGGACTTTGCAAAATATTATTCGTCCATCACCAACTGCACCAGATTTGAATATTCTACTTACTTCATTTGTTTGTTTATTTTTGAAATGTAAATTTTATGTGATGGAGATTTTTTTAGGAACGTGAAAAGATGTTTAAAATTGCTGTTGGATTGATAACACTTCCGCCACCAGATGCATCAATTATTCAAGGTGTTGAACTTCTTCATGATTGGATTATGATTGATTCAGAAAAAATTGTTGTAAGTTATATATTTTTGTTGCTTCACAATTTTACCATCTTATTTTTAGGGTGTTTCAATTGTTGAAAATGAAACAATAATGAATCATTTATTGCAAATATTTGATGGTGATGATGATGAATCTTCATCAAAAGTTATTCGAAGTATTGGAAATCTTGTTTTCAATGATGATGATGTAATACAAAGAATTATTGATTATGGATTTGTTTCATCAATGGATGCTCGACTTTTGACTGCTGGATCTGGACTTGAATCTGATATAATTTGGTGCATTTCAAATATTCTTGGGTCATTGTGTTCATCATGTGTTCATTCAATTTGTGGTCGAACAAATCTCTTGGAATATTTAATTCGTAATTGTTATTCATATGAATTACATATTCGTCGTGAATCAATATTTTGTGTTATGAATATTTGTACCTTTTTTCAAGGTGAAGAACAAAAAGTGCTATATCGAGCATTTTTTGGAAGTATGATTATTGAAATTTTGAATGGTTTTACTATTGAAGAAAATACATCAATGGCACAAGCGGTACAAGGAATTTTAACACATTGTATTGGTGAAATGGAAATTAATAATCCAATTTATAAAGAAATGATTCATGAAAATGGTTTTGAAGAAGCTGTTCAAAGACGATATGAATGGACACAAAAAACTTTACAAACTTTTGATGTTGGAACTCCACAAAGAAGAGAATTATTTAAATTACTTGTAAGTTTTTCTTTTCGTTTACATTAAACATTGTTTAATTTTGTTTCTATATTTTTAGAATCTTTGTGTTCTTGCTTTGGATTCAATTTATAACTACAAAAATGTCGAAAAATGTGATAATCAAATGGCAACAATGAAAAGTGATGCTTTGGCTCCAATGGATTCAACCCCACGTCGTCCACCACGTAAAGATATTCGTGAAGATAAATCTGCACAAAGAAGTTTTGCAATTTTGGATGACAGTGTTCTCGATCTTTCACCTATTACAACAAAGTAATCTGTGCTTTCTGTATATATTTTTGACACTACTTTTTTATTCGTTACTGATTTTGCTGACTTTTGACTATTTTTATTATTAATGTATTGGGATTATATAAGACGCGGATATGAAAAATGTTTTTTTACCCCATTCAAAAAAGGTTCGAAAAAGACAAAAAAGCCATTTTGCCAAAAAAAACGCGTTTTGTTAAAAAAAATCTCATTTTTTCCATACCGGGTGGGCCAACATAATTGGCCGATTTCATTTGGCTGGCAAATTTTTATTTTTAAAGATATTCAAAAACGGACTTCACAGTTGTGTTCGATAAATCATAGGATTTTGTATGAGATAAAAATTTTCCGGATATCTGATATGCAAATTTTTCAGCAATGATAGCAAGTGAAAATTTTTGCTATAATTTTTTTTCATTACTTTCACAAAAAACCGTTAGTTATTGGAGCGGTTTTTCTAAAAACCGCTCCAATAAAAAAAAGTGATAGTAACTGTGAAAAATTTTTTGAAAATTTAAATGTTACTATCAAAATCTGAATTTTTTTTCAAAGGGGGGACCATGTTAAAATCTCAAATTTTTTTTGAAAATTATTATGAGCTTAAAAAAAATCCTAAACCAAGATGAGTACAACTGTGAAGACCGTTTTGGATTATCTTTAAAATTAACGATTTGCCAGCCAAATGAAATCGGCCAATTATGTTGGCCCACCCGGTACAAAAAAAGTGAGATTTTCCCAACAGTTGGGAAAAGTGAGATTTTTACAACTGTTGGGAAAACTTTTTCATATCCGCGTCTTATATGTTATTGACTTTGATTTTTTGGAATTTTTGCTGATGTGAAAAACAAATAAATGAAGGATTTTTATAAATAATTTTATTTTCGTTTTTGATGCATAAAAAGAGCGTGCAGACACATTAAGTTTATGAATTAATGAAACGGATTTTTGTAATTAATTATTTAATCTTTTTTTTAGAAAATTTTTAACAATCGAATGATATTTGGTTACATACTGTACAAATTTATTAAATGGAACAAGCAAATAGAGCTGCATTAAAAGAGCTTAAATGGAATTGGCAACATCGTCTACTTTTGAAATACATGTATAATTTGCAAAAATGGCTGCAGAAAAAAACGAAGATTCTTCTTCGAGACGATGAAAAGCAATTGTTACAATATCAAATTTAAATGAAACAATTAAATCAAAAGCTTCCACCTCATTGCATTAAAAAAATTTTATGTGACTGATATCTTTATCTGTCTTTAAAAGAGAATAAATACTTACAACAAAAAGTTTCTACCACATATATGATTTTATCAAAACCAATAGGAATAATAAAAACCAAAAAGATTTAATTATAAAAATACCAATGAATCATCTTCTTCGACAAATTTAGAATCAATAGATTATAAAAATTTCTTTGATCTCCAAAATTCTTTTTTTAAACTTATCAGTAATTTTGTTTGTCGTTTTCCTGGGTTAGTTTCGTTTTTAAAAAGATGCAAAACTTTAACTTTCGTTTTTAAAAATGGAGTGTTTTTTAAGCACTAATATTGATTACATTGTGTTGTAATTTTCATATAAATTCATCTATATCGCATTTCGCTGTCTATATTGTTAGGTATTAATGATTAACCAAAAATTCTAAACAAAAACTTTGAATTGAAATTCTGAATGTTAAATTTTGTTATATCAACGCTGTGGGTCGCCACTTGAAACAGTAGTTGAAACTATCATAGGTTGAACAACAGCTTTTTCAAAGTTAAAACCAAATTTTTTTAAAATGTTTTTATGCAATCCAAAAATAAATATCCGATAGGGTTTAATAAAATATATCATTACTGCAAAATCTGCTAATGGATGCAAAGAAGTTAACATAAAAGAAATTAATGAAAATTGTGAAACCCATTTTACACCAAATATTGCCAAAATCAATGATGCCATTAATGGGATAACTAATAAAATTAACACAAAAATTATTTGAATATATAAAGTTTTAAAAAGTTGTTTTTGAAGGATAAAAGTACCAGGGGATAAATGAATCTTATTTTTGAACAGTATTCTTAAAAAGTTAAAATACATTACTACAATTAACGCGATTACACAAAGCATCGTAAAAATGTATCCGGCTAAAAAAATTATTATCCAATTTTCTGATAATATATTATCAAAACCAAAAACTGATGGCTCTTTTTCAAAAAAATATGAAATGTTTGAGTTTTGTGAAATTGAAGATTTTTGAAGACTTTCTTTGTCGAAATTTGAAAGGAACAAAGGACAACAAAGGATTGATGGAATCATAATAAATATATAAATTGTAAAACCAAAACGAAGATATAAATTATTGTATAAATTAAACATCTTTGAAAATGGTGAAGCTTGAATATATCGATGACAAAGAGATAAAAATATGCTAATTCCCATGCCAGATGCAATAAATATTAAAACCCCAAATGGTAAATTATAAAATTTTTGACTTGAAAAATTGGCAAAAATTCCAGCAGAATATCCAAGATGAAACGGCCAAAGTGGAATTGGCTTCCATAATCCCATATATAAATCAAAAATATAACTCCAACATAATTGATGACATAGATACCATTTATATCCATCCATTTCTTTACTGGATTTATAAATAATTGTATAAAGCATTAAAATAAAAAATATAGTTGTAACAATTAATGCTCCTTCCCAAAAATGTGAATAAACTTTAAATAATATTGGATGATTCCAATCGTCTATGGTATAAATTGAAAAATTTGAATTTAAATGAAAAATAGAAATTGCGAAATCTTTTAAATCGGAAACGGCTTCCATTTTTTGGTGTTTTACAAAACTAACAAAAAAAACAAAAATTAAAAAAATTGTGAAAATTCTTATTTCTTTTTACAGCAGATGTTACTAATATTAAAAATGAAAATTATTTTAAAGGAATTCCAAAAGTGCTTAAAAAGTTAAAATACGAAATTTTGAAATGTTGTGTTTTTCAGCTTGTTTTGAGTAAATGCCAAATGACGCAATAATTAATTTCATTTTTAACAGAAAATCTGTATGTTAGAAGGCCAAAAAAAATTGTGTTTTAAAAAATCAGAAGAATCATATAATATAAAAATCATGGAATTTTATTTACATTTTCTTTTTGAATTTTGAATTTTTTTGGTTTTTTTCAGTTTTATCTTCAATTGCTTTTTAATATTTTCGAAAAAAAACTGCCATTAAAAATGTTGCAGATACCGTATCCGAAAAAAATTGAAGTTTGGCGAAATGTTATCGAATGACATCTTGATTAAAAAATTGCTAAACATTTTTTCTAATTTTTCAACAAAAATCTATCAAATTTTTTACAATTCTTTGATTGCATTTGATTATATATTAAAAGTAAAATATATTAAAAGGCTTAATCTAATCAATTGAAATGGCTTCATCCTATCAGGTTAGTTTCCTTTTCATCAAAACAACATCTGCAATTCAAAACTAAATGCCGAAGAAAAAGTTTTAAACGTTCATTTTTTAGAGACGAGAAGATGCTATTGAATTATTTGTTACAAATAAGTCATGTAGAATAGATTACAAAGGGCCATGTACGGTTGATGTTAAACTTATATCAAAGATGTTTATTGCTGAATCATATGATAAAAGTTTGTGTCTGGCTTTTTAAGCAATGTATAATTTTTGTATCCATTTTTAGATGCAGAATCTATTGAAATTTCACTTTCTTCTTCATTTGTTCAACATAAAGTAACTAACTTCTTTATTAATTCTATGTGTAATGATTATTTTATATTCTAGAATATTCTGTGTCATTTTTCATCGGATGAATCGAACAATATCTTCTTGGTTTTTCCTACTGTAGCTGCTTGCAAAAGCGTATATGATATTTTATTGAATTACCAAGTTTGTGACGTTTTTTCTTTCACTGAAAAATGTTATTAACATTGCTCATTTTAGGTTGAAGTTAAACAAGAAGGTGGAGGCCGTTCAACGGTTGAAAAAATAAATGATGAATTTTTTATTCCATTATTGAAAGAAGCAAAATGCAATCCAGCTTTTAAAAAACGTGTTAAAGCTTGTGTTTTAAACTTGTTGGAAGATATTACTGCTGTCGCTGCTGAACAACCTGATGATGGTATTAGTAATGTAAAAAGTGAAATGGATGAAACTTTTGGTGGAGAACTTCGAACAAGTAGTACTGTATCTTCAAGTGAACCATTGTTGATTGATGCTATGGATTTTACATATTCAAATGGTGATTATGAACAAGAAGTAGCTGTTAAAGAAGAACCTGAAGCATCTTTTGTTAGTTCTATTGATGCGGATATTAATGAAAGTTTGTATACTCCAGAGTGCACGTATGTTTTTTAATGTTTTTATTGAAGCATCTATAATTCTTTCGCTTTTAGACAAGCTATTTCACGTAAACGACCTTCTGACACAATCATGAATCCTTCTGGTGTTAAACAATGCAAGACTGAAGTATTATTAGACGAACAACGACCTGCTCTACCTGCACAACCTGAAACATATCATCGAAAAGTAATAATGCCTGCAAAGAAAATTGTAAAATCAACACATTTTTTGATTCTTAAAACTTCAAAATCAAAATATGAACTTATTGTTTTTCTCTCAGATACCAAGACTCTCTGCCATCGATATTTTTTCCAAAGACTTGCTACTGGTGATCGTTTTAAATGTATTGAATGTAAAAATCGTAATCATACTGCACTTGCAAAAGTTAAATATAATATAGAAACTGGTGAATATTTTATTGAATTGGGTGTTATTAAACATGTTTGTTCTCCAATTATTTATGATAATGATCTTGAATTTTTTATTGAACCATGTACTTCATATCCTTCATTGTTTTTTAGAACTCCAACTGTAGATAGGACAAAAAGGTATGTTGGGCTTCATTTTTAATTCGCTATTAAAAGACATTATAGGGTTTTAACAGGTAAAGCTGCCAGATTTTCCGGGATTAGCAATACTGCAGAATCTTCTCAAACTCCAACACTTGTTAATCAACTTAGCACATCTCAACCTTCAACAAGTGGAAATGTAACAAATGAACTCATCATTGTTCCTGCTGCGGCTCCAAAGAAAATTTTAAAACAACCTGATTGCTCCAATGATTCGAATTCTGCAATTACTAAACCGTTGAAGTTTCCTGCTTCAAATGCTTTATTTGTTAAACCTACTATTTCTCCTATTCTTATTGATCAACGTATTCGTTCAAGTTCTCCATCTTCTTCTACAAGTAAAAGTCCGAAGGCAGCAACTTCTGGTCCAAGAAGAACCTTTAAATCTCCAGATTTCAATCTTCAATGGATCAAACATTTGGATTTATATGTAATTAAATCTGGTCGTTCTATTGCTAATGGCACGAATAATGAAATTGCTAAACCATTGAATTCCCCTATTCTTGTTGATCAACTTAGCCGTTCAAGTTGTTCTCCTTCATCTTCAACAAGTAAAAGTCCGAAGAAAGCAAGCTTAACTTCAAGAACAATTTTAATGTCTGGAAAATTCAAATTATTCAGCGATAATGATACCGTAACCGATCTCAAGCTATTAACATTTCCATTTGATGATGAAAATGCTAAATGTCGTATTTATCAATATTCAAAAGCATTACGAGTATTTTTTTGTGTCAAATGTTTTGAAGAATTTAATCATGTTGCAGTTGCTGATATGTTTATTAATGCAAAACGAGAAACGTATATTCTTGAATGTAATCCAACAAAGCACATTTGTAAACCTGTTCTTTATTCAACTATTAACTCAAACAATTTCGTTATTGTATCTTCTGACAAATTAGAACCGAAAAAATTCAATGCTAAAACTTGGAATAAAAATAATCGAATTATTGTTGGAAATTTTGAATTTCAACGTAATTCTCAAGGTACTTTAAATGGACATTTAATTGTTTTTAATTCAACTGACAAAAATATGTGTTACAAATATTCTATGAAATATTCACAATATTATTTATGTCAACAATGTCAAATTTCTGCAAAAGTTATTCGAGAAGAAAATGGTAAACATTTTGTTGAATTGTCATTATCCAATCATCGATGTAATCCTGTTGTTTATCAACCAGAAAGAAATGTTATTCGAAAGCCTAATTTTATCAATCTTAATTAAAGAAATCCAATTGTTTTAATTGTATTCACTTCTGAAGCACATGATGAATGTTATGTTTATTCATCAAAGAATTTAAAATGTTGTAAATGTCTAGGAAATGTTTATGCTTCAATTGGCCAAGATGAAGAGGATGAAGAATGTGTTTATCTTTGTCGCCAAGAACATGAATGTCAACCACAAAAATTTGAAGATGTTGCAAAAAAATATGAACTTAAGCTTTAATGTATAAGTTGTTTTTGAATTGTATTAATTATGGTTTTTTTGTTTTTTCATAATAAATTATTAATTGTAGTTTCGACAAAAGTGATAAAAGTAACCTTATTTTATTAATTTAAAAATCACAGCGCTGTAATTCTGCTTGAAAAATAGAAGAGTTTAAGATATTTCAATATTTAATAAATGATAATGTTGAAAAAAAGTTCGGTTGTAAACAGTATTTTGATTTTGGTTTTGAATAAATAATTTTGCAAAAACGGTCCATTTTTATAACTTTTTGCAAAGTATTTAAACGGCGAGCAAGCAATTTACTATAACATTCAAAAATTACACCTTTAAAACATTAAATTTCGTTTTTTGGGAAAAACGTTAATTTTAAAGAAAATGTTATATAAAAATTTTCGAAAGAAATTGGAATATTTGAGGAACATACATTTTCAAGATTGACTATAACATTGCATAAGAAACACGAGTTCTCTAATTAAAGGGAGCAAATGATTGCCATGTTTTGATTTTTATCAGTAAAAAAGCCAATTATTTTTTGTAGCACATTTGTTCAGCAAATTTTTAAATATAAAATAAGAAGCATTCATATATTTTTGTATTCCTTGACTATCATCGTCAATGTTTTAGATCAATACATGAACTTTTATTATCGATTAAATTATTTAAAATTTATCGATAACTCGTTTCACCAAACGTGGGTTCCTAGCAGAGGTGTAAACTAGGACCGGCCAGGACGTTACTTTTTCGGCCGCGGCCGGCCCGGGCAGAGGACTTCCGGCCGCAGGCCAGCCGCAATATTTTAACAGAAAAAAGAGCAAAGGGTACCCTTTAAAAAAAGAAAAAAAAAGAACCAAAACAATCGCAAAATAATTTAAGGGAAAAAAATTGGTTAAGATTTTTCATATAAGTTAATATAACATAGAAAAACCCTATATTTTGAATGTTAGAAAAAAAATTTTATTGTAGAAATTTTTTTTTGATTTAACGAGGCCGGCCGCGGCCGGCATTTCCGGCCGCTTTTTACACCTCTGGTTCCTAGTCGAGCTGCAGATTTGCAACTTTAAAATGGATGGATTTGCAAAAGCAGAATGACTTGAATTTTTTTGGGAATTCAACTCGGGGAAGTGATGTCATTTATCAGTGAGTGCCATTGAAAAAATCAGCAATAAAAATAGTAATCTTTTATTTTGTACGCTTTAGGCTATTCTTTTTCTTACATTGTCTTTTTAAAAGATGATAATTGCATTTGACACAAAACATCTATAAAAGAAACAAACTATATATTATCTGAAACACAAAAAAATCACCTGTTTACAATTAACTTACACGTTTATTTTTGTTGTTTATTAGTTTTTCTTTGCTTCCATATTTGTTTAAAAAGAAACAGATTACAATTTCGAAAAATAATCCCCATGAGCTTAATTACTATACATTACAAACACCTTAAAAAAATAATCGCTCATTTTCGTTTTTTACCGTTAAAAACCAACACCCCTTTTTTTAACCCCGCATTAATCTTTTTTTTTTTCATATCAAAAAATAACACCTTTTTTTTAAAAAATGGCTTTCGTGTTTGTGTCTTCAAGCAAGCATAACATTATTATTACAGCCCCAAAAAGTAATAATCTAATTCAATTTTTTTAGAAGGAAATTTTATTGTAATTTGCTTTCTTTTATTGGTAACGAGAAAATCTGAGACTAATTTTTATAAGGAAATATTTATTTTTTATTTTTATTTTTTATCTTTAACAGTTTATTTAACAAAATTTCTATTTTTGAAAAATGTTGGATATAAATTGGATGTATTTATTATCATTTTTTAATACAATCGCAAATTTTCTTATATTTCCAAAAGCATGGGGTTATTTTCAAATTATTCATCCCATTGCACATCCACATTTTCGGTAAGTCTTTTTTTTTTTTCGAGAAGCGGTTACTGTATGCTGTGGTAATATTAGAAAGCAGGGAAAATAATAGTTATAATTCTGATCGGAATTTTTTAATTTTTTCTTATTGCTTAACTTTCATATCAAATTTTATGAAAAAATACGGACAATGAAAAACGTAAGACGAACTTTTTGAGAAATATCAATTTGATAGGATTTTTTTATTCACTTAGTTTATCCAATTTTGGTTTTTTCATACGACATTAAATTGTTATAGTTTTGTAACATCTGAGTTATCGACGGTTGGAAAAATGTGTATTCAAAGTTTAACTAGAAGGTTTAATTACAACACATCCACTAAGAGTTCATTGGAATCAATGTAAATTGTACAGTCCGTATTTAAAGAGAGTGCTGGAGTTTTGTTTTGCATTAAAGTTTATATTCCATCAAACTTATATATGAAAAAACAGATGATTACATCTTAACATTTACATAAATGCACGTGATGTGTTAAAACTGAGCATCAAAAAAGCACAAAATTGAGACCTTTAATGAACCATAATTATAGCCAGCAAAACTATGGATTAAGCAGGTAATTAGGAAATAAGAAAAATAAAGCAGATTATATGAAAGAAGAAATGTCATTAGTTACAGTATACCGGGGTAAAAAATATAAAGGTTCAATAGAATTAATCTTTTTATAATGCTTGGTAGACCATAAATGCGTTTAGAACAATTATTATTGTTAACTGCCATTAATTAAAAAATTAAAAGACGTTTTTTTGATTTGCCGAAAGGATTAAACGGGCAAAATGATAAAACTTAAATAATTTAATTATTACAATTAGAAAAAAAAATGAGGAAAAAAATTTCAAGCCAGGTTTAATTGTGCGAAGAGAAGGAAGAAATTGTAAGTTCAAAAGCTTTATTTTTTAATCGTTATTAAAATCGATTGAATGAAAAGCCAAAATTCATAAACAAGGCTTATTTATCAGGATAATAACTTCAAAATGAGAATTTTCTATTTTTCGCTTGCTATCTTTTCGATAGTAACAGCAATTTTAAGCTATCGCAAATTATGTTTACTATCATTTAAAAAAATCCAACTATAGACTTTTTAATCATTTTAAACTTAATATTAATTTATAGCAATCGGAACTATATCATTAAAATTAACATTTTTAGTAAAATACTTTTTCACATTTATGCATGCATATTTATTTTTATCACTTGTACAATGATTATGGCAATCTCATTGATGTTTTCACAAGCAGGCTCAATATTTGTTACTATTTATTCTGCAGCAAATTATCCGACAACTTTATCACAAAATACTTTATCCGCGCTATTTTTGCTGTTTTTCTGGAAAGATTATTTGCAACTTTAAATCGGACAACCTATGAAAAAACTATACATAATTGGATAATTTATTTATTAATTTTGCTGTGCTATTCATTTGGAGTTTGGAATATTTTTGCATGGAATGTTTGTAAGTTGTTTCGTGAAAAAAAGAAGCAGAGAAATTAGTTAATTAAATTTAAGGGAGTTATGCATCTTTTATGGGAAGAGTTTCTTATGGTGTTGATATTGTTGCGGTTATAGTAAGTTATTTACTAAAATCAAAGGGTTTTTAAAACTTTAAAAACACTCATAAAATATTAGTAATAAGCAAATTGATACATTTGATACTACTTTCTTGTAAACATAAAAAACAGGAACGCCAGGTGATAATTTTGCTAACGAATTTTTTTTTTTTGCAAATATGAAATCATAAAGTACATCATTTTTTTAAAGTACGAAATTATAAACCATTAGTTTAGAAAAAGTAAAATTTTTAAAATGCACGCAAACACTTTTTACAAAAAAGCTCAAAATACTGTAATTATTTGTGAAAACGCATAAAAGTAATTTTTAAATTTTTATTTGTTTAACTCGAAAAATTTTTAGGGAACATTCATTTTATGGAAATTAAATCAGAAACTAAAAAAGTTGCATCCATCTTCACATTTAATGCTAACTCAAAGATATCAGGTAAAATAATTAACTCAAAAGAATATGACTAATTTGCTCCATTAAATGACATCAACAAATTATTGATTAATTGTAAATACATTTTATTTTCAGATATTTGAAAATATTCGAACCATTCGTTTTGCATTACCATATTTAGCAATAGGAAATTTTGGAATAATTTTTGGTGGTTTAATATCAGAATATTTTGGACCAGATGGTAAATCTGGAGCATTATTCTATTTTTGTGTAAGTCTTAAAAATAGATTACAAATATCCATTTTTTATGCCATATTATTTTTAGATAATAAATTTATTTATGCCAATTATGATGGGATATGAAGCGTTGCATAATTTTATCTTTAATTCTGAGAAGATTCAAGAAAGACTATTTAAACTTTCAAGATTTAGATTTCATAGAATTGGCCCAATTGAAAGTTCGATTACGCCTAATAATTTTGATTATCATTTTCAACAGCTTAAAGCATCATGGAATTAATTTAATTTTTTAAAAGTAATTTTTGACTTGCTATCTCAATTTAGTCAAATGAAAAAACTGGTAATTGACTTGTATATCTCAATTTAGTCAAATAACTCTACTATTAATTGTAGTTTTTGCTTTGATATTTTTAGAAATTTTAAGCGGAATAAAAAAAGAAATACAGCAAAACAGACTAAAAAGAATTTTGATGTTAATCATAAAAAAATGAAAGGTACGAAAAAACTACAAAACCAAAAAAATGCCAAACTCGAACAATAGACACGTAATCAAATATCAAAATAAAAATTTTAATGGCACTGGAAAAAATATTACCAGATTCTTGATAATTTCTATTAACACGAAATATTTGTTTTAAAAAACGCGCTTCAAAAAACCCCGAAAAATTCCAACGAGAAAAATATTATTAAAAAAGCAAAAATTTAAAAAATTATTAAATGCAGATGAAAATATTTTATCCCAAAAGCTATTATTTAAATTAAAGCTCTACGAAATCAAAGTAAAAATTTAAATTATACTTTTTTTGAGATTTCACTTTCTTTTTAAAGCATTTTATCCAAAAAGATGTTATCAGCAAAAACAGTGGTGCTCTACTTTTTTAACAAAAAACCCATTAGAAATGACAAAGAAATTGAAAACATTATCTTTCCTGAAATATCGTGTTGGATGAAAATTTTAAAAAATTGTTGGTTTAAATTCAAAATTTGAGAAGTTGATAAAATATGTGTGTGCAAAAATGTAACTTATAAATGTCTCTTTTAAAAAAAATTAATTCAATAATCAAGGTGCCAAAAACCTGTAAAAGTTTGTTCCGCAAATATAATTGTAAATATGATATTAAAAATACATAACAAAAATCTTTTGCAAAAAATTTCAATTTTTTATGAAAAATTTAGGCAATTAGTTTTGTACCTGTTAAGCCTACGTTAGTGAAAAAAAGCACACCTTACAGTTTTTTTTAAAAAAAATAGCTCATGGGGGGGGGGGGATCTCCCCCCTCCCCCTCAAAGCTGCGGCATTGCCGATAATATCAAAAAAGGTATAATAAATGGGAAGAAAAAAGAACATACATTTTAAGAACAAAAAAATAATGATTTCCCTACAACTTTTTTCTGTATTGTTTTCGAAACATAAATTTATTACCTTTTATGGTTGATTTATTTTAGCAAAAGAAAATACAGAAAAAAACAAATTAAAAACATTTCGAACAACAAAAATATACAAATAAAAGATGTTAGGTTGGGGGAAGAGATATGGAAATTAATGTTTTCGGAGCACTGATCATTTCTAAAAAATTTGAATTTAAAAAAGTATTCAAAGTTTTAAAATTTGAAAGTAAATTTTATAAAACTTACAAAGTTATTTTCAAAAAATGCAAACAATTTCATTTGATTCATCAAAAAAGATGTGAGAGCACGGTTTTCGAGGTAGAGAACATATTTGGAAACAATTTGGATTTTTGTCTAAAAAGGTAATTTTGCAGAATTTAAAAATCTTTAAAAAAAAAAAACTTAGCTGTTTAATCAGGGGTCAAAGGTGCACATATATGGATAAATGCCATTAGAACAATAAAGATCATAAATATTTTACAGATTTTTGACAGCACTGCTAACAGATAGGTCTATATTAGCTTGCCTGAAATGTGGTGATTGTATTTATTTTATTTTACGGAATTAAAACTCACCGACAAATGCTTTTTCAAAGAAAGTTGTTGGCTTTATTTCAAAACGCAGTTTACAGAAGAATTTGATTGAGCTGTTAATGATGAATGATCTGATTAATCAACATTTTTTGGCATTTGAAACTGTGAAACAAATTTTATGAAGTTGCAATTCGCTCATGTTGAGCAAAATGTCTTGTAAGCATTATTAAAAATTTAGAAATATACAAAATAATTGCTTGACAATTGCTTTTGTTTTTATTTAAACCTAAAATTATTAACAATAATACTGTAACATGTAAATCATGTTAAGGTGAAAGACATGGGAATATTAAAATAAACTTTATTAAAAAATATATAAACTCCAACGAAAAATTTAAACAACTTTATTTTTTTTTCTACAAACAATGTCTTTTGTTAAGCATGATGGTGGCTGTGCAAGAAACATTCTATAAGCCTTTTTCCAACAAACAGCACCGTATTCTTCCAATCCAGATAAATCTGGAATAACATCATCAGTGATTTCTTCTTTAACTTTATTGAACGTTTCTTCTGTTGAATAATTTTGATTTATCGCAACCAACATTGCAGCCTTTCGAAGCATACATTCTTCTATGGTGCTCATGTTAAAAATAGTTTGAACAAAAAGACCTGTATCTTTGTTCAACAATTCTTGAATCTTTTCTTTCACAACATCCTGAAAAATGATATTTTGTACAGGGTGACTAAAAAAAGCGGAATTTATTTTTAAAACGAAAGCAACAAAGTCCCAAACACAGAGTTTGGGGATATGGACCGATAGTTTAAAAGCTCCTGTTTTTAGGACGTTTTGTGAAACAAAGTTCCAATATTCAAAAAAAAAATGTTTTGCATTTCCATAAAAATTGGTAGATATACTAAAGTTCAATCTGTTATAAAAATGAATTTTTTGGGCATTTTGTGCTCCGTCTTAGAAATTTTTGAACAATTTTTCTGAAGAAAACTTTTTCTTTTCCATGGTTATGTTGGCAAAATCTTTTATTTTTGTCGTTTTTGATTAGCAACTTGAAATTTAAAAAAATAGTTTTTTCTTAACGAATGAGAACATTCGTTTAACTACCAAATCTCAAGCCGGCAAAAACTAGGTCCGAGTTATGTTTATTTTCAATTTCAAAAAGCGCCAAACATGTTCAAAAATCGCATTAATCAAAGCGTTTTTACCGCATTTAATTTGAAGTTGCGGCGACTTTAAGAATAAAGTATAATGCTGTTACGATATTCTGGACATGTTATATATTGGGTCACTGCAACTAATATGGCACCATATCTAAGTTCACAAAATAGACAACACGCTGTGATGCACTAACTTCAAATGCCTTAACTAATGGTTGAAACCAGCACAAAAAGTTTACATCTCATCAATACGGCGGAATGATGTGTAAATTATATTTAAAAAATGTTTTTGAACGTTAATGTAGAATCAGATGCCGAGTAGTCTGCATCTATGAAGTCGACACAGAAACAGCTTGTTTCGAGGAGCTCATTTTCATTCTCCTGGGCCTCGAATTAGTATATTTACCAAATTTTATGCAAAACATTTTGTTAATATTGAATCCGATCGATTGGTCAATTTTTACAAAAAATGGTTTATAAAAAATCAAAAGGAATGGAAAGGTAAAAGCGATATCTGATATTATTTACAACCAAACCAATACCGATAACCGAAATATCGATCCGGGAAAAAAAAAGTTTAAAATTTTTGAAAATGTTTTATTAATTTTTGCATGATTTTGATTTGAATTCAGCATAAAGGAAAAATTAATTGAAACGACATTATAAAATGTAAATAATATTCGGGAAAGAAAAAAGATGCAAAGAACAGATCACCTGACTGTTTAAAAAACCTTTGCACTGAAATGTTATGTTTCGATAACTTACACCATTAGTAACAACATCTTTTAACAAGGTGTAATAAAGCCTGTTCAAATCATTTTCAATTCCAACAGCAACAACGGCGTCAAGATAATTTTTAACATTAAATCCATCAATCAAGCTATCATTTGTATCAGGTTGATTCGGGTATTTGGAATCATTGGTTCTATCAATATTTGGAATTTTAACATATTTGGCATCCAAAATAACATATACACAGCAATTTTGTGGAACAATATGTGCAAATATTTCCCAGACTCTATTATATGTTACCTCATCAAGTTCAGTATTAGCAACCAAACCATTGCAAGAATTAGAAAAATCTGAAATGAAAGTAACTCAATTAAAGAAAAGAACTACGGCATTGATGCAGAGACAAAGTTTCAAATATTTGTTAGGCTTTGAACTTGTCCAGATATGACGTCATATATAGGGAGGATTTTTGGATCCCTCCCCCCATCCAAAAATTTTAATTATCGTCTCATTCGTTTGTCAAAAAAATAGTTTATTGGCGGCAAAAAACATAAGACATAAAAAATTTAAATAAAACTTTAATATCTTTTTGATAAAATTTTCGGCTGCTTTCCCGTCCAATCAGCAAAAACAATTTTGTATGCTGTTTTGATATTTTCATCAATATCAACGAAATTTTCGTTTTCCATCCGTGATAAAATAATCGCGATGAAAGAATCCAAAGTGCAATTTTTTTAATAAAATTCCATAATAAAATTGGCTCAAAATTACTGGTAACAAAAATAAGGCGAAATTGAATTCGGGTGAATTTTTTTACAAATTTCATTTCGTTCACGGCCAGAAGAGTTTCTTTTGAATACCGTTCATTTTTGTTGTAATATGCCAATGTCACACAATGAGGCAAGTATTGCAAAATCACATTTAATGGCACAGTTGAACCACTTGGATAAACGACATTTCCTGTTGTATAAAAGTGATCAATCAAAGATTCAGAAACGAGAAGTTTGAATTCATCAAAGGTAAGAATTGTACGTGCCATTTCTAATTTCCGTAAATTGCAAGAATAGATTCTTAGAAGAGAAGAATTACAATTGGCACTTAACTGTAATTCATTGTAAAACCAAAATAATATTTTTTGGTTGAGTCCATACGTGAAATTTGAACTATAAACACGTGTCTCCGTACATAAGCAACCCCCAATTGGCAAAACAAATAATTTCTTGAAAAAATATTTACAACTTTGATATAATTTTAAAAGAATCAACGGTGATTTTTTTTGGTGAAGAATATGTAAAATAAGGTGAAATGGAAAAGAAAAATGTTGGACTCGAGGATTCTTGAAAGTAAATGGCGCAGGTTTTGCAAGTATTCTTAAGTAACTGCAGTATGCATTCTTATAAAAACCTACTCGGTTTTTATAAGAATGTATACGGTCATTCATTTCTTTCGTTGAATTTTTTTATATTAATCCACAAGAATAAAAAAAGCAAATTATAAATTTTTATAAATAAATCAGACAAATAGTATAATTTACCGTTTTTTCCGTAAAACTAAATTTTTGTAATAAAAAAAATAATAAAATGCACTATTGCCGTATCTTCAATATCTCAATGAAACCAAAATATTGAGTACCCTTTTAATGAGAAAATGTTTTGGGGATAAATTTCAGTGACCTTTAATAAAAATTTTTAAAAAACTAAATAACGGTGACAACAATGCGCTCGTAAAAAAAAATAGAATAAAAAATTTTTAAAACTTTGTCTCTGCATCATACGTTTTTAAATTTACCTTTTTCCACCAAGTTATATCTTGAAAATACATCATTTTGATCAACAACAGCTTCAATTGATGCACCTATAATAATGCAATTAAAAAGTACACAATAATTTTCATACAACCTTTCGATTTGATAACATCTTTGTAATTGTCTTTTGTGATTACAAAGTGTTGCTGCTCCTTGAAAGTCAAGAAAGCTCTAATTGCTGTTTGAAAGCCATATTCCTTTATTTTGTCATTTGTAAGAACGAATTTCCTTGGGTCACATTTAGCTTGTTTTTTAGGATCAAAACGTTTTCGACCATTAGCATCTAATTCCACGCCAGGGAATTCACCACATTTATCATTTGTATTTTGGTCGTATAGTAATTCAATTGGACCACCTTCACGATTAAGTGCCATATTTTCAGAAGAAAAAGTATTAATCACTAAAACAATGATTCCATCTCTTTGAAGCAATAATTCTTCTAAAGCAATTATTTTCAGTTCCTGAAAAATATGCTAAAAATTTTTGATTAATAAGTACCCCAACTGAAAAAAAAAATAATCCGAATTTTCGTACCTAATTTAAATACTTTTTCAGAGAAAATACCTCAAAAGTGTTGAAACAGAGGGCTGTAAAACATTTTCACCCCTTTTTAGGTACTTTTTAGTGAAACAGCAACCAAATTAGGTACGAAAAGTGGATTTGTTTTTGCAGTAACAAATTTGTGCAGATTTCTTTTTCCATTTTCTAAACATTATTGGTTGAAGTGAATTCGGTATCAGCCAAAATAACAAAACAATCACACTGGCAAAGGAACATTCAGATCAGGGTTGGACAAAACTGACTTTGAAAACAAAACAAAACGAAACTCGGAAAAATGCACGAAAATCTTGCGAAATGAAACAAAACAAAATTTTCGATTCAGATACAATTTTAGACAAATTTCATGTCATTTTTAATAGTATTCTTGCACGTTTTTGGAAATTTATTGGTATCAATTAAAATAGGCATCTTAATTAACTTTAAAAATAAATACAAACTGCAATAAAAAAAACTTTCACAAAAAAAAAACAAAACTTTTTACAACGAACCAAAAAATCTAAAATGAATGCTGAATTTGTAAATTGCTTTTTTTTTAAATGAACGCTGTTTTTGAGAGTAAACATTTACAATTCTAGCATCCATCAATAATTTTTTGATGTATATTTTCAAGGTTTATATTTCGCATTACATTAATTTGAGTATCTCCTTTAAATATTATCAAGTAGTTTCAAAGCCAAATTTTTGGTTTTAGGCAATTACAAATATGGAAAACAGAAAAAGAAATCTGTTCATATTTGAATTACAACACATATTTTTTTAAAAGTTCAAACTTACATTATAAGTCTTGTTGCATGGTCTTTCATTGTTAACGGCCTCTTGAACATCTTTCAAATGACTCAAATGTCGATCCTTTGTTCCACCTTTGCCATTATATGGAATTGCACGAAGAAATCTTGAAAGATTTAAAGTTCTCAGGTCTCCCAAAGTTTTTGCACATAAGTAAATATAATCATTAAAATATGATGCATTTGGGCGATATTCGCTGTAGTGATTAACTTCGGCGTTAACAATTAATTCTTCTTTATAGTATCTTCCAAGTGTAGGAACATAACCATTCAAAAAACCAGCTAACAATGGCGAAATGTCTGAAAAAAAATTTATAATATTTCTTTATATCCGAAAAAACCATAATTTCTTGTCCTTTTACCGTAAATTTGCTGGTATTTGTTGCTTTTTATTATGCTCTTTTAAATGAAGTTATCAATCACAAAATAATTAAAGAAAGCCAGCGGTTTCCTATTTTTTTTTTCATTTTAACGTTTATCGAAATACATAAACTTGAAAAATTAGACAAAAAACAATTTGTCAGGTTCAAAATAAATGATAAAATAAAAAAGTACGAAACAACCCGTCTCCCTTAAATTGGTTTCTACTTTCTCGTTTGAATGGACGTTTTTTTACATAGTTTCAGATTTTAACACTTTTTTTTTACTTTATTCTAAAAGAAAAAATAAGTTTTGAATTTAAAACAACACTTTGCCTTGTTCGTGTGGTTCAGAAAGTAATTGTGCGGCAAAAAAACTTATTAAGCATTTTAATGTGAAACGGAAAATGGGGAGGAAATAATATAATACTTATACAATGTTAAATAAGGCGGACGGTTATGTACTATTTTTTGAACAGATTGCGGCACTCCAAATAAACTCTGAGCGGTTTGCAAATACCTGAATCAAGTTATTTCACATTCAATAAAAACTGACAATCAAAATGCAGAAAAAATCAAATGTTGAAAATGGAACTGTTTTTGGCAAAAAAAAATTATTTTTAAATGCAGAACATACTTTGTTTTTGGTGAAGGATGAATCAAAGGTGAATTAAATGGTGCGTGAATATGAATGCAATGATAATTAAAGGTGGGGTAGAGTTGAGCATAACAACAAAATCATAAAGTCTGTTATTTTTAGGCTTTTTGGCTGCTTCGGAATTTGAGTCTGTTTTTACTGCAAATTTTACCAGCAAATTTACGGTAATTTTTTGAACTTAGAAATCATTGTTTTACTTACTTATAGAACCCATAGTTCTAAATGAAAAAATTTGTTGAGCAGGAACATTTGCTTGTGGTACAGGTGCAACATTCGGTGGCGGTGCTACTGCTTGTTGGACTTGTTGGAGATTAGGAGCTGGTCCACGTGAATTTTGATGACGTTGTTGTGCAGCTGGTGGAGAACTTATTGTTACTCGCCGTCCTGTTCTTCTTGGTGGTGGTGGTTGAATTTGATGTACTGAAGCTAAAAAAAGATGAAAGTTTAATTTACCCAAATTTTTATTTAAATCAAAAATATTCACAGAAAAAAGAATATAAATGAGAATTGTGAAGAATATTTAATATCTAAAACATTACCACTGTAATTAAAAATTTTACAACTTTTTACTTCTAAAAATTTATTATTTTTTTCCAATTCTTTCGACATTCCGTTTGAAAGTAAATGTAACATGTTAGGGTTATATAAATAAGGATTTTACAGTAACATTAAAATGTAAGATGAAATCCATCCACGGATTACTGAAGCGCAACGTCGATGAATTAATCCATAAGTTTTTATTTCACGTACCCGCAAACAAAATCTGAAATTCATGTAAACAGTGAATGGACTTTATTTGTGGATTACTGTAAAAATGAAACATATAGTAGCTGGATACAGAAAACAGTTGATACATAATAGAAGGAAAAAATCCATTTTTTGCCATTGATGGAGCTAAATAAGGTTTTAAGCGATTTTAAAATTTTTTAATTGGCAATTCAATACTTTTTGAAATTTTGAAAATAAAACTTACGTTCAAGTAGAAAGGTTTTTGATGAATATGGGGCAAAACCCAGAAAGAAGAAATGCTCCAAAAAAGAAAAGTGAGGGAAAATTCAAGTAAAAAATTGAATTTATGAAATTCTTATAGAGGTAAACATTACACTTTGAGCTTACTTTTAACCTTTTTTTGGCTATTTTTTGATGAAATCCATGCATGGATTGGTGTAGCTGAGGGATGATAATAATCAGTTTGCTTTCCACCAGATTTTGAGAATAATAGGGTTGTATGATAATTGTGACGAAACGGGGAAACTGTTCCTTCGGTAACAGAGAATTAAATGGGAACATGATATGGAATTTACTACTAAAAATTCCATTGATGCCGATCTGAAATGCAGTATTTATGACACTGATTTTTATAATTTAAACAATAAATTTGGTTCAAACATGTAATTTTTAGGTAGAAGTTTAATTATATTATTATGTATTTTTTTATGATACATCAAATCAAAAAAAACATTCACCAGTTTATTTACTTACCATAATTCTGTACAGGTATTATTGGATACTGATAGGGTTGAACCTGCAATTGTTGTTGATAATAATAATATGGATCAAAAGGATAGTAATCTGGATCATATTGATGATATGGTATCAAAACATTTTGTGGCTGATGATGTTGTTGTTGTGGCGCTTGATCTCCAATAGGTTCAAGTGGAGCATCAATATTGTTGTCCCCATCCATGCTAAATTTTTAATGTAATTGATAATACCTAAATATGAATTCTTTTCTTGCATTTCACCGGAAAACACGAAAAACAAAAACGAGTTGAGAAAAAACCATTTCACGAAAATATAAAATAGGCAACACAAAAAGAAGAATCAAATTGTTAAAAAAAATACAGGGGAAGAAAAAGATAAAAAAAGAAAAAAACAAAGCCAATAAAAGATAAGAAAAACGCATAAATTAAAAATCTTATAGCTTTGATTAAAAAGAAGAATCCAATATATTGTTTCAGAAAGAAAAAAAAAGAAAAAGGTACCAGTTTAAGAAAGAGGGAACTCCAGGATTTAGTATATTTTTTGTCTTTGTTTTTTTATTATCATTTGTTGAATATTATGTTAATTTCATATTAAAGGAAGTGTCGACGGAAAGCAAAAAAATTCCCTGATTAACAACAAGTTGCTGCTGCACACATTCAGCAATGAGGAATGCATCGTGTGTTTTCTTTCGTATCAAAACATACTTGTTGCGGTTAAAAATTTTTTTGCTTGCCGTCGACACTCTCTTTAAAAACAAATTCAGTTCATTGTTTTTGGTGGAAAATGTAAAAGTTTATTTGTTGTCTTGTTGGATTGTATTATAATTTATTGTAAACAGTAATACAGTAGATACTTGTAATACTGTAAAATGTTCGATTGTTTTTTCGTTGATGTTAAAAAAAACTTTTTGCTTTAATACTATTTTTTTAAATACAACAATTTGAGTGAGAATCAAACGAAAAATTTTACGTAAAAAATGTTACTCAAGATTTTTTTGTGAAGACCGCTTTAAACACTGAAAAGTAATTCAATTCAGCATTATAAAAAATATTTATTAATAATATTTTAAACAGATAACATTTTTTGTACCCAAAATTCAATTTTTGCCTCACTTTTGCAATAACAAAACAAACCGAAAAAAAAGGTCGCACCGAAAAAAAGATATGCCCTTATTTTGCAAAAAATGCAAATTTTTGTTGTTTTATTAAAATCCTGGAGCACCCCGATTTTTTAGGGGGGTGGGAAGTCGAGTCGCTCCCCACCCCCAGGAAGCTATTGAAACAAAAATTAAAGATTTATAAAAACAAACGTCAAACAGATTTCGCTGTCTCGATACCAATGATACTTGTTTCTTGAGTTCAGTTTATCAAGGAAAGATAAAACACATGTTAAACAAGTTAGAGGGTGAGACAGAGAAAAAAAGAAAAAACCTTCTTTCACGTTTAAAAAAAAATCCCCGCGGACCTTTCTTTTATCACTAAAAAAGAAAGCATTTGACCGTTAAAAAAAGGCATCGCAGGTTCGATGTTTTTGAAAATTTGCTAACTTTTGTTTTCAGTGTTCCCAAAAACATTTTTTGATTTGATTTTTTCTTCACTTAAATTTGCATACAATTTTTTGTCATCAAAAAAAATAAAGATGAAGCCACTCTTTTCTCGATCATTCAATCATTTTATTGTCGTCGTTTTTGGTTGCTGAACGTTGAAGAAAAAAATGAAACAATATTTTTTTTTGCTACTTTTTATTGTTTGGACTTTTGGAGCATCTGTTGTTCATCATCATGGAAATAGAAGATCGTGGACCACTGTTGATTCTGGTGGAAAAACGTAAGTTCTTTTTTCATTGTGTTCACGTTTTGTCGGTTTAAAATGCAAACATGGCTCTTTACTTCATTACACGTTTTTAGATATGTTGCATTACATATTTTGAATGAACCGGTTAATCTTATTTTTCCAAGTGATAAAACTTTTGCTCAAATTGCTGCTGATATAAAAGTGCGTTCTCCAATTGAAAATCGAACATGTCAAGATAAAACAAATACTCTGAAGTTTAAACTTGCATTTGATGATAATGATAAAAAGTATATTCGTGGTGAAGTAAAAGTTGTAATTGTTGACCAAGTTGAATATGTAAAAATGTATTTGTATGAAAAATGTGGTCGTAAGTTGCCTTTTTCATTCAATGTGTGAGTTTATTGATCTGTACCTTTTTTAAATTGTAGGTACCGAAATGAGTTATGCTACTGGAACAATTGAAGGGGCTGAATTATCATCAGAAAATACCGGTCGGCTCTGCTTCAAAAATTGTGATCCTTTTCGTCAACATGGAACTAATACAGGAATTAATGTTATGGAATTGAAAATCTCTCCTGGTGCATTTGAATGTCAAGTTTTTATGATTTTGGTAATTCTTTTTTTATTATATGTACAAATGCTTATGCTTTTCATTTCAGCCTCAATATGGGCATGTTGAAGATGAAAAATTACCACAATATACAAAACTCCCATTAAATAGCAGTTTTGACAGACATGATGAAAAATTTTGGTGGAAATCTGGAAATGATTCAATGCTTCCTGATCAGATTTCTTTTGATTCGTCGAAAAATGTTGTTATTAATATTCTCAATTCCACAAAAGATGAACCATATTTTTTCCGTATCGGTTCTGGACAACCAATTCCAACATTCAAATTTAATTTGGTGCAAAATGTAAACATACAAAATTTGAACTTTATTTGAATCTCAAATCAGAATGTCAAGTAATTTTACATTTATCTGAAAATGGATTCTCAGTTTCAACAAAAATTACATCAAATATTGATTTTAAAGGTTTACCATCTTTGGTTTTTGGTGGAAAATTTGTTTCTGTAAAAGTTAAAACACCTTTGGCAATTCAATCTTTGGAAATTTGTGAATTAGCGAATGAGCCAGATGTTCCATGGGATCATTTTGTACTTCAAATTTCACCAATTGGAGATGTTCTAGAATGTGAAAAAGCTGAAATTGTTATGTTAAATTCTGATATGATTAATGGTGCTGAAGTTTTAATTGATCGATCAAAAATTACTGAAAGTATAAATGCCACAACAGAAAGTGAAAACAATTCAACAATTGCTTCTGCTGTAACATCTCCAAAATCTTTTGTTGAATCTGCTGAATTTCCTTGGTGGTGGATTGTTGTTGGTGGAATACTGTATGTTCTGAATTTACAAGTATTCTTCAAAATTTATTTTGTTCGATTTAAATTGATTGGAATTATTGCTGGAATTGTTGTTTTTATTATTTGTATTCGTCGTCGTCGTCAACAAAAGAAAAAATTGACACCAGTTGAATCAATTGTTGAAGATGAAGAAGTTGGGCGTATAACAATTGAAACAAAAACTGATGTTTCACCTGAAAAATTATCAAAAGAAATGAAGCCAAAAATTGTTGGGAAAGAAAAGAAAGAAAAGCCAGCAAAGAAGAAAGTACCAAAAGAATTTGCTGATGCAAAAGGAAATCAAAAACCTGCAAAACTCCACTCTATTCAACCATCAAAGCAACAACAACCTCCAAAACGTGAACCTCCGCCACCAACTATTCTTCCAAAACTACTTCGAAATTTAAAATTTCGTTTAATGTATGGAAAAGATAAAGAAACAAAATTAGATGAACCTTTTGATTATCATGAAAATGAAAGCTCAACATTTAAGCCAACAGAAATTCCAGCAAAATTTGTCCAACCTGATTTACGTGTTTTTACAAATTTTTGGGATTGTGTTGGAGAAATTTTTACAACAAAAAGTGTTTGTCAAGTATATGCTGATAATTCAAATGATAAAAATACAAATGTTTATTTTATGGTTCGAGATTTGGTTTCAAATGAAAATTATTTGCCACTTCGATGTTTATCAAATCGAATGCTTGAAGATTTTGAACCACCACAAAAGAAATCACCATTTGTTGATGAAGATGGACAACAAAGAATTAAAATTGATTCGTATTATTTTTTACGGGTTTTTATTCTTTCATATCATCCATTAACAATTGAAGTACATTGTGTAAGTTTTTCATGTAGTTGCTTATTAATGGATTTTATATCCTTCTATAAAACAGTGATTGTGCGTTTTCTTGGGCGTGCGTTTTTGTTTTTTCAGCTGCCAATGCTTTGCATGTTACGTGCATTTTGATGACTTTTTTTGCAACAAAAATTTTTTGATGACGTTGCTTATTTTTTTGGTGAAACTTTTTAATCATCATTTTTTGTGTTTATAAAATTACTTTTTAATATTTTTTTAAATATTTTTTTTTTTATTTTTCTTTTAACAATTTTTTAATTGTTAAAAACATTAGCTTTTTGCTAATAAAAATTTTGCTGCGTAGTTTTAGACGCCTCCCTTTTGGAGTTAACTAATTCAATTTTTGTAACTGTCGTTATATTCGTATAACGAAGGATATACTTCATTTTTCCTTTGAAAAATATTTAGTTTTCATATAAAATTTCAAAAACTTTTTGCCTTTTATTATTTTTGCAAAAACGCTTGCAGGCGGGCCGAAGGCCCGCTTATGTTCTAGTTTATTTTATTTAGCGTGGTCCATGGCCACATTTTATTTTTAATGTTGATGATTGTCCAAGATGTATTGATTTATTGCAAGAACTTGAAACAAAAAAATGGAAAAATTGTAAGTTTTCATTTATTGATTTTTAACAACTGAACTTAGCATTTTTTGGAAATTTTTGTAAATGTCCACTAAAATTCTGAAAGTACGGGATTATTCTCCTTTGAAAAATTTGGATAGTAACATTTAAATTTCTTTTTCAAATTTTACAGTTACTATCGCTTTTATAGTGACGCGCTGTTTCAGCGATAGTAACAGAAAAAAATGAAAACAAAAATTCTTCTGTTACTATCCCTATAAAATTAAAAAAAAAAGAAAAATGTGCTATTAAAAAAATAAAAGGGCTAATTATTTTCGTACACGCTTATATTACAATAACCTCTTTTTAGCACCTGCTGCATGTGATGAAGATTGGGACACATTTGTTTGCCGTGTTAAACGAACTCCATTAAATTCTCATCAATTTTTATGTTATTATGGTGGTGAAGCAGTTCCTGAACCTGATAATCCGTAAGCATCTTTTTTTAATTTTAAAATTTTTTTCAATTTTAGAAATGATATAAATAATATCTTTATTCTTCGTGGTCAACATGGCAAAGAATGGCAATTTGATAATCTTCGTGAATGCACTCGTGGATGCTTCATTCCAACAGATAAATCACATTCTCTTTATTATGATTTACAAACTCCACTTAAACATTCTCCAGCTTCTTCAGAATAATTTATTTGTTTTTATCTGGTGATTAATTTATATCTATTTTTTGGTAAATAAATGTTTGTTTTCGATAATTCTGTACTTTTTTAAATGTTTCATTTTTTTTTTAGTTACAGAAAAATGGATTGAAAAACCGGTTTAAAATCTCGGCCAAAAATTTTTGTATTTTTGTTATTTCAATCCATGGAAAAAGCTGTCTTCAGATTATAAAAGTATCAGAAAATGTTTAAAGAATAAAAATAATTGAATATTTATTTTTTTTGTCTATAGAAAACGTAAAGAAGAGCCAACAGGTATTTTTAAAACATTTCAATAAATACAGCTACAATACCCGTCGATACTTTGGTTCCAGCGGCGCATGGGACAATAAGCAGTTGTTGAAAAAAAAAGTAGATAAATTATCATATTGTTTCAGTTGCCCTGCATGTTGCCCGCATTTTTTAAGCGCATGCGCTGGAACCAAAGCATCGACGGGTATTGTACAAAAAATATCTAAAATTTTTAAAACGAATTTTGCTAAAAGTTTCAAAATTTGTATTACTCTGAATTACTTCAAGTGAAACATTTAAGTGGATATTGGTAAAAAAAAGTTGTCCAGTATAACACTTTTGATTAAAATTGTTTCTTTTGTAACAATAGTATTGTTTAGAAGTAATGTTAAGGTACAATTATCTTTTTTTAAAAAAAAATAAAATGTGATAAACTTCATTCTTCAATATAATTTATCGTATTTACATTTTTTTTAAATTTAAAAAATGTAAATAAGATCCTTCGATTTTTAAACATTTTTGTGCTTAAATTTTTATTAAAATATTCAAGAAAAAATGTCGAGTATTTTTTTGCATCTTTTTTAACAAAGAAAAAAGAAATTGAACAAAAAATGTGTGTCTGTTTTCACTTTTTGTTCAAAAACACATGTGAATCTTTTTTCTTCCCCCTCTGCTTTCTCTCTTTCAATGCAAACAAAAATCAAGAGTTTTTTTTTAAATGTTTAGCGTCATTTGAGTTCTCTTTGTTATATTTTGAATAACGTTTTTACCTCACAAATGAGTGCCACAATTAGTGCATTGAATAAAGATGTAAAGAAAGCATTTTTTAAAGCGTTTAAGAAAGAGAAAAAAAATACAGTTAAAGAAGCATTTATTAAAGACATAGAGCTACTGTTTGCAATACAATGGAATTAAATGGGAAAATGTTAAAAGCCTCATTAGCTGCGAATCCTACTGAATTAGTAAGAACTTTATTAAATAACACAGTATTACAAGCAAAACTTGTGGCTCGTTTGAAAATTGAAATATGGCCACCTGTAGAAATTCCTGATAATGACTGGGGATACTTTGGTTCCACCAGGCAATTGTTCAAAATTTATACCAGTGTTTGTAAAACAATATGGTAAAGAAATTAAAGCTTTTATTGATCCATTTAGTCGCATTGTTACAAAGAATAGTGACCCAATGCCTTGCAGAATGTGTTTGATTAGAGATCGGAAGGCTTTCTTTTTTTAAATCGCTAGAAAAATCAACATTTTTTCTTTTTCCTTCGCCGATGATTTTTATGACATAGTAGCAGTGTTTGGGACAGATGTTTTGAAATTTTTTTATATTTTGAAATGTCTGTTTGCAAAATTCTAGATGAAAGACAAAAATGCTTTTCAAATTTTTTTGCGCCGACACAAGTGAAATCAAAAAAAGGATTGTTTTTTTATATTGTTTATTTCGATAAAGCATATTCCCTTACTTACAAGGCAACCGATTAGCATGTCCCGCCGGTATTTCTTAGGTCATGTGTGGGATCGATAGGTCTAGTATAGGGATGTTAGCAACCGGCAAATAAATTTTTTCCTTTTCTTTTCGATGGTCATCCAAATCTTCAAAGAAAAACGCCGCCCGCTGCACTAGCCTCTTTAGCGCAGTTGAGAAGACCGAGCGCTCGCATGCAAGCGAATGGTGGATCGAGTCCCACGGTATGCAAAAAAAATATTTGGGTTAAATTAATTTATGTTTGAGTACGAAAAGCAATTTAAAACAATAAAAAAATTTATTGAAGCATTTCTATATCAAATCCACATGTACATTTATCATAATACCAATAATTTTTAACATCAACACCAGCGAACCTACAAGATACATTTTGTTAAACTTTAAAAAATGATAAAACAATTTTGGATTCTAGTATAGTTTTAACTACACCAGATTTTATATCCGGTGTAGTTAAAACTATACTAAAGCACGTACTAAATCTGAGTTTTAGCACGTTCTTTAGCTACACCCCAAAATCCAAAGCTGATCAAACAACAACAAAAAAAGCTTACTTGAAAATAAGAATATGATTTCCCCATGGTGGTGAAGTTTGATAAATAATTTTACTATTTGGATACCACTTTGATAAAAATTCCGATCCAATTCTTATTACTTAAATACTTACTTAAATTAATTATAATTTTTTACATATTAATAACAAATAAAAAGATTAAAATAATTTACAACTGTCATTTGCAAATATGAATCAAAAGTAATGTAATTTAAAATTGACAACAAAAATGAAATTTTACAGTTCTATGTTTTTTCTTGATAAAACAAATTAAATGTGGTTTCTTTTTAAATCGGCTAAAGTGAGAAAATTTTTGTTTCATATTAATACTGTTTAACTATTTTTCTTTAAAAAAATGCTGTTTGTCATAAAAACTTTTTTCTTTCTTTTAATTAATGTTTCAAATGTTCCACAAATTTTTTCCCCTTTAAAAACTGATGGCATTGTCATATTTAAACTTGAAATTTGCCATTATTTATCAAATTTTTAAACAAAAGTGATCATAAAATATTCAAAGAAAAACACTGAAATGTGTTTGCGAAAAAAATTTTTAAACAAAGATTTTTTCTTTATGCCAATGTCTTTTTATAAAATGTTTGTTTATTCAACCAAAAAATATGTGGAAATATCTGTCTTTTTAATTTTTAACGTAATACAAAAAAACTTTGAATTTTTTTTGCATACCTGTTCAAATCCATGAACAAGTATTGTTGTACAGGGAGTATTATAACACGATTTTCAAAAAATTTATCTTTATCGCAGGCATCATTTCGACTTTAACAACTTTTGAATATCTTGATGACATTGATGAGGTTGTATTTCATTCATTTTGGAAGGTAGTAGTTTTATTTAAAAATACATAAAATATTCAAAAAATATTAAAACCAGAAATTCGAATTTTTTCATCAAATTTTTAAACAACAGTGTTCATAAAATATATGTTACCGCCGAATTTGTGGACCCGCCGATCTTGAGAACGGCTAGCCGAATCTGTGGACGGCTAGCAGAATTTGTGGACGGCTAGCCGAATTTGTTTATTTCAATTTTTCTAAAAAATTTTTTAAAAAATAGTTTTTTTTCGCCAAAATGATAAAAGGTGATAAAAAAATAATATACAAAGAAAGAAAGGATTTAAAAAGAAGAATAGGTGAGAAATTTTGGAAAAGTAAAAACTATTTAATTTTTAAATTCAATTTCATTATTAAATTTGTAAAATTTGAAAAATGGCTGACAATCATATGGATGTTGACGACGTTGCTGATAATCTTGTTGTTGAATTTGTTGGAGGTGAAGATGAAGAAGATCCATTAGAAAAAGCGAAAAAAGAATTTGAAGAACTTTGGAAGCCTGCTTTCATAATTTTTTCAAAAGATAAGAACAAAGGAGGTATCAAAAGTGATGAAACTTATAAAGGAATTGTCAATGCAATCAAAAAAAAAGCCCGGGGTGAAGAATTTACACGAAATGAAAAACAAGAATATAATTGGAGTGATCGGTACGTCTCTTTTTTTGTTCACAGAAATAAGTTATTGTTTTACAATTTTTTAGTTACACAAGAGAGCGGGTTGATGGAAAGAAACAAATTCTAAGAAATGGCAAAATTGTTTTATCTCATTCAAAACTTTTCAAAGTCCTTTATTCAAAACATCTTGAATTGGGCCATGCTGGAAGAGATGTTATGTTTCAAAGATTAAAAGATTACGATTCAATTTCAAAAGATTTGCTTACTGTATTCGTCAAATGCTGCCAAAAATGTCAATTAAAAAAGGGAAAAACAAAAAAAGGAATTACTGTATTACCAATATTATCAAAAGCTCATAATGTTCGATGCCAAATGGATTTAATTGATTTTCAAGCAAAGCCTGATGGAGATTACAATTTCGTTTTAAATTATCAAGATCATTTCACAAAATATTGCCTTCTTCGACCATTAAAAAGAAAAACCGCCGAAGCTGTTGCAGAAGAATTAGATGGCATCTTTGCAGATTTTGGTCCACCTAATATTCTTCAAACAGATAATGGCCGAGAATTTAAAAATACAAAAGTCAATGAAATTTGTCAAAATTATGGCGTTGAATTCATTCATGGTACACCCCGGCATTCTCAAAGCCAAGGAAGTATTGAAAGGGCAAATAGAGATGTCGAAGATATTCTCCAATGTATGATGGCAGATCATGAATCAGGAAATTGGGTTCAATTCCTTCGAAGAACTCAACTAGCAAAAAATAAAAGAAGTCACACAGCTTTAAATGGACGTTCACCTTATGAAGTTATGTTTGGAAAAAATTGCACATCACAGAATCCAGAATCTGAAGAAAAAGTCGTTATTGTGGAAGATTTTCAAGAAGAATGTGTTGTTGAAGCTGAAAATGAAACTGAAAGCGCTTCTGTGCCAAGTAATGCAGTTGCGGTTGATGAAGAGGAATTATATGAAGCTCGGCAACAAACATTCGAAGAAAGTCGTTCACAATCACAAATTGCACAAGAGCGTCAAGCAGATAAAATGATTGCAAATTCACATAGAAGGACAGAACAAATTGAAGTTGGACAAAATGTTAGAATTGTAGTAGGCGGTCAAGGGCATTTTCATTGTGATTGCAAAACAGCATGTAAAACCAACAGATGCAAATGTAAAAAAGAATCAAGACTCTGCAACAGTCGATGTACCAATAGTTTGAGTTGCTGCAATAAATAATTTTTCTTTCTTTGTATATTATTTTTTTATCACCTTTTATCATTTTTGCGAAAAAAAACTATTTTTTAAAAAATTTTTTAGAAAAATTGAAATAAACAAATTCGGCTAGCCGTCCACAAATTCTGCTAGCCGTCCACAGATTCGGCTAGCCGTTCTCAAGATCGGCGGGTCCACAAATTCGGCGGTAACATATACAAAGAATAAATGTGTTTGCGCAAAGAAATGTAAGCAAAGTTTCCTTTTTCTGTTGCTGATGATTTTTATTGAATGGTTTTGTATCAAAGAAAAAAGCTTTTTTTCATCGCTAGAAAAATCAACATTATTTCTTTTTCTTTCGCCGATGATTTTTATGACATAGTAGTTGTGTTTGGGACAGCTGTTTTGAAATTTTTTTATATTTTGAAATGTCTGTTTTCAAAATTCTAGATGAAAGACAAAAATGCATTTCTAATTTTTCAGCGCCGACACAAGTGGGATCAAAAAAAGGATTGTCTTTTTATATTGTTTATTTTTATCCTTGAATATTTTGGTCTTACAATTATTGAAAAAGTTTCAAAAATTTTTTAATATGAATAATTGTAAAGAAATTTGGACTAACATACTCATTTAATAGATCCAATATTCGTACTCTTGTAACTAATCCCCGCGATATTAAAAGAAAAAAAAGATTTTTATTTTTGACATAAAAAATTATTAATTTGAGATTTGATAGTTTCATATTGAAGTAAAATTTTTTTACTTAATAAAAATTACAATGCTTTATAAAAATAGCAAATTATGAGTAGTGTTAATGATTATTTACGTAATCTTTCGATAAAGTATTTTCCCTTACTTTATTTAATTATAATTTTTTACATATTAATAACAAATAAAAAAATAAAAATAATTTACGGCTGTTATTTGCAAATATAAAGCAAAAGTAATGTTATATAAAATTGACAACAAAAATGAAATTTTACTGTTCTATGTTTTTTCTTGATAAAACAAATTAATTGTGGCTTCTTCATATATCGGCTAAAGTGAGAAGATTTTTGTTTCATATTAATACTGTTTAACTATCTTTTTTAAAAAAAATGTTGTTTGTCGTAAAAACTTTTTACTTCCTGATCTTGCACGCTTGGGTCAAAAAAGACATAAAATGTGTATAACGCAGTAAAAAAGAAAAAAAAAGAAAGAGAAAGAGTGGATTATCCCTATTTTGATCCTAAGCGTTTGTGTTTTTGCAAGACCGGGTTTTAAATAATGTTTCATCTCATCCCAAAGTTTTGGAAATTGATGGCATCGTCATATTTAAACCAGAAATTTGCTTTTATTCATCAAATTTTTAAACAAAAGTGATCATAAAATATTCAAAGAAAAACAATGTTTTTAAAACATTGAAATGTGTTTGCGAAAAAATGTATAAACAAAGATTTTTTCTTTATGCCAATGTCTTTTTATAAAATGTTTGTTTATTCAACCAAAAAATATGTGGAAACATCTGTCTTTTTAATTTTTAACGTAATACAAAAAAGCTTTGAAATTTTTTGCATCCCTGGAAAAATCAACATTTTCTTAATATGTTTGAATATTCTCATTCAACATTTATATAACGTGCCGCCCATCATATGTCCCAACAAAAAGCAAAAATAATGAGGATTTTTTTGCAATTTTCAACAAAAAAACGTGAAAACCGAATTTTGAAAAAAATGTTAAAAAAATCAAGAAATTATTATTTTCAAGAAAATTTTGAGAGAAATATAAAAAAAGAAAATTTTTGTATAAATGGATAACAAAATTTTTAGAATATATTATATTAAAAAAATTCTTTAGGAACTAGAAGAAAATAATAAAAAACTTTATTTTTTTACAATAGTAATATAATTTTAAGGATAAATAAAACAAAAGCAGAAAAAAAACAGAGACAAAAAAAGATACAAGTAAAAAAAACTTATAGTCGGTTTTTAAGGGTTTTGGAAAAAAAACTGATAAGGTGGCAGCTCGCAGACAACACAAAAGGATGCCACTGATATTAATGATTACGCTTATTACGAAATTTTAGCATGAAAAATCATAAAAAAGAGCAGAAATTGAAAGTACAAGAAGGAAGGCCGAAAAGGAATATGTTGATGCAGGGCTATTACAGTTATCTCCAGTATAACATGTCTTATTACCGTAATTTGATGCAGGGCTATTACAGTTATCACCCTTACAACATTCTAAAGTGCCGCTAATACTCAAGGCATGGTTAATAATGCTACCTCCTGCAGGACAATATGGATTATGGTAGGTTTCATTCATCATTTCAAAATGTGAATAGCAACCGCGATATGTGAAAGATACGGAGATGCCATTTACTGAAATGATAAAAAAATATAGGTTTGTAAAAACAAAAATTTTTAAAAGTATACGTTTATCATTTCCTTTTGCAGTAACACAATACGTCTCGCCAGAATCACAATCCTGACTTTGCATAGAAAGATCAGTGTTTCCTT
The DNA here is from genome assembly GCA_963922195.1 of Panagrolaimus sp. PS1159. Classification (NCBI taxonomy): domain Eukaryota; kingdom Metazoa; phylum Nematoda; class Chromadorea; order Rhabditida; family Panagrolaimidae; genus Panagrolaimus; species Panagrolaimus sp. PS1159. The sequence goes on from CAWUHW010000004.1 coordinate 3,993,302, forward strand.
CACCTCTTATTTTTGATCGCGAATGTTGACATTTTAAAGCAAAATTAACCGCCAAAAGGCAACCAAAAATTACCAACAAAGCTTTCATCATTTTCGAGAACAACCGTTTCCGAAATACCAAAGAAAAATGTGACTTTAACAAGAGCAATTTAGTGAATAATGAACAATTATGGAAAAAAATAGATTTTTTTATTACCTCGTAAAAAATTTAATCAAAAAATATGTCAGCAAAAATAACTATCAAGTATACATAAAACAATGATTTTCTCAAAAACAGCAAAAGCTTTCCAGAAAAAGAAAAAATATGTGATAACATTACGGAAAATTTAAAAATAAATGCATTCTTATTTTACTTTTTTCGAAAAATAAATTTTCGATTTTGACTGAGTTTTCAAAATTGGAACTGGCGCAACAGAAGACGGTCAGCTTTGAGAAGATTTTGGTATGAATATACCAAAATCTTCTCAATTATTAATGTAACAGATAAAGATGTTAGCTAAATTGTCCACGGGTTCTACATATATTGTAAAGTTTCATAACTGTACTTTATTATCGAATTCTTTAAATATACAACAATAAAAGAGAGCAGCCGCCTTTCAACAGCCTCCTGCTTTGGGCTCGCACACTCGACTGACAATTTCTTCTTTTCCTTCCTCCTTTTAGACTTCTGCATTTCAATAGAAATATAGGCGTTACATTAACTTTGAAGCCGCACCCACATTTAAAAGTGGTGCACATTCATGATAACCACATTTCTTATAAAATATTTCTTTATCTTCTGTTGATAAATAAATCTTAAAAAATTGATAAATGGAAATTTTTGAAAAATCAGATAAAAAAATCCCATACCTCAGAATATCCCAATTCTTTCGCTTTTTCTTCAATAAAATTCATAAGAATTTTTCCAATCCCTTTTTAATTTTAAACATTAATTTTAAAAAATAAAAAATAATGAATATTTTTTACGTAATTATGCGACTTTTGTGGATAAAACATTTTTGCTTACTTTATTTTTACTGTAATTTTTTTGCACTCAAAAAAATGAAATAAATAAAATATATGACTTTTATTTACAACTACAAGAAACATATATGTGTATCCAAAATAAATTTATTATTTGGCGCATTTCTGCTTGAAAAAACAAATTAATTGTAGTTCCTTTTAAAATTATATTTTGTATCCTTTAGTACAGACATAGGTTAATAAAATGGTCTCATTAATCTCTTTTGTATTGAAAAGCACATGTGACAATAGAAGTATAATTTGTTTGTGTATTCATTCTTTATTAATTATTTAATTAGATGTAGTTACAATATCAAAATTACTGTCTTCCTTCTCATCTTAAGTAGCATTTTTCAAAGATATTTTTTTATATTTTTTAAAAAACAAGTTTCTAAAACCTTTTTTTTTAAAATTATTAAAAAAACAAGTTTTTTTTTAAAAATGGCTCGTTGGTTCACTACTTACATAAATGTTGGAGAATCAGCTTTGATGGAATTTGTATATTTATTTGGACTGGCAATAATTTCAAAAGCATTAAAAAATTATGTCCAACTTTCAAAGTTTAAAAAAGATTTGTCTCCATTTTTGATGACACATATGATTGTTTGGATAATTGCAATAGTTTTTGCAATAATTCATAATACATATGTAATGATTGGATGGAGACCAAATGGTTAGTTTTAGATTCAAAATTGTCAAAGATTTTGAAAAACTTTTCTAACCAAGACTTTTGGATTTTAGAACCAACATACAATGCCATGTTTTATTATGTTACATGTGCATTAAATCTTGCAACAATGGCACTTCCACCTGTAACAGTGCTATTTTTATCTGCTGAACGATGCATTATTCTTATTTTTCCATTTATTGCACTTCGACGAATTCGTCAACTTTTAATGATTTGTCATCATTTTTTATGTTTTATTGTAATTGCTGTAACATTTTGGAGCTTTTGGGTATCTGCACCAACGCCATTTCCGGTTGAAACACGTAAGTGGCAAAAACGGAAGCAAAATTTGAAATGGTTAAAGTAATAAGACACTTAACATTCGCTTTTAAAAACAACAAACTTAATTGAGGCTTTTTGAGCCATATTTAAAAGTGCCATTGTCATTGGCATGTACGCGGTATCCATACAAAAATGATGGTTTTTATTTTTACTGGCATTTTGTTTTTTATCGTTATTCAAAAATTGACATAAGGGATTGTCCAGACATTATAGGGGGGGGGGCAAAAGATCAAAGGAAAAAATGTGACGGAGGGGGAGGCGGAGGGGGGGGGGGGGTCATAATTTGGGATTTTTGCGTGATGTCACGTCCGGACAATCCCTAACAGAAAAATATAGTCTATATAGAAATTTTTTCAACATAAAAATTTATTTGACATCTCATATGCAAATTTTTCAAAAATCAATGAAGGTTAGTAATAAATATTTTTTGTTGTCGTTTTTTTTTTGATTACTATCACAACACTGCAAACTGCTCAATGAAGAAAAAATGAAAGTACTTTCAAAAAACTTTTTTAAAATTTTAAAATTTACTATCAAAATCCTAAGTTTTTAAAGAGGGAACGATTACAAATTGGATTTTTTCGGAAATTTTCATTAGCTTAAAAAAATCATATACGATACTAAGTTCAAGTGCACTTTTTAACAACTGTAAAGGAAAGCCAATAAAAACAGAACTATCAATTTCATTTCAATTACCCTGTATTTTAGACTCCATTAATGATTTTTATTTTAGATGTCCTTTTTGCATCTGTTTTATCCTTGAATGGTCAAACAGGAAATGATACAACAACAATTCGAATTGTACTTTCTTCTGCAAATTTGGTCATGGCAGGAATTTTAATTTTAGCATATTTTCGTTCAAAATTTGTTCAACAAAATACAACAACAAATACCAATCGAATTACAGCAGAATTAATTCGTCGAACATTGGTTGTTCAAACATTGAGTGATTTATTTTTGAATGCATTAGCTGCGATAATTGTTGCAATAAGCGGTGAACCAGCAACAACATATTTGGGTGCCTTTAATCGATTCCTTGTTTCATTTGATTCTGTTATTTGTGCTTTAATTCTTTTTAAATGTATTAGAAAAATGTTCGTTGAAACAAATTTATTTAATCCTTCTTCAATTTCTGCAACTCAAATGGCTCCACTTGGGCAAAGATAATATTTTTAGTTTATTTTATTTATTTTTCTTATGACTTTTAAAAAATCGATTTTTTGTTGCTTTAATTTCGAAAAATTTTTCTTGTGTCTGTTGTGTCCTTTAAAAAAGGTGTCAATGAATATAACAAAAAAATAAACGTTGCCAGTATATTTTTTTTTGCTTTTCATATGATAGAAAATAGTGATTTTTGAATATTTTGTTTCTGTTAAATGAGATATAATAAAATTTAGCCGCTAAAAAAAGGGATAAATTTTTTGAATGGTGACTTTCAAAAAATTGTTATTCAATCCATATGATCGGGCATTTTTAATGAAAAAAATTATGATATTTTAAAAATAACGTAGAAAAAATGTAAAACTAATTTTGGACATGTACACCTCAAAAATCAGAATTTTGATTTTTCAATTATTTCTTTAAAAGTAAAAAGTATTCGGCATTTAAATTTTATGATTTAAAAATGTTGTAGTCTGCCAAAAAAGTCTAAAAAGCTAAGCTATAATAAAAAGCATAAACTCTGTCAGCACTGAACATAATTGCGACACATTTATGAAAAGTCAAATGTGTGCCAAGCTTTTTGATATAAAAAAAATTCAGCGTCTTTTTCGTCGAAATTTTTATAACCAGATGTTTTAAAAATATTTATTTGCAGCAAAGATTTTTCATAAAAAATTCGCAAATAAAACGCAGTTTTTTTGTTTTTTTCGTGTCCAATTTTCTTCTATTTTTAAATATTTTTATTATTTTTATTACTAAAAAGAGTTTTGTACACATTCTTTAAATATAAAACGTAAAAGCATATTTTACACAACATCTCAACAATAACAGAAAAAGAACGTTAAAAATAAAAATGAATAAATAAAAAATTTACCATGCATTTTTAAATTGTGCAAAATAAATATCACCTTCTTTTCGTCTTTCATCATCTTTTAAATTTGTTGAAATTGTTGCAGCTGCAATTCTATTCTTTTGATAAATGTGTTGAAAATGTGCATTAATAAATTTGATATTTGCATGATAAAAACTATGCAAAATAAATAAGTTTGAACCCTAAAATAACAACTTCAAATTACAACATTTTTAAAATAATAAAAATTTTTACCGTAAAATAAATTGCATTCATTTCAACGGGAGTTACGGTCGAAAGTGAGATAAAAAATCGAAGAATAATTACAAATGTTCCAATAAAAATTAATCCACTTGATGGATATATTAAAAATGGAATGGCATATTTTAACATTCTTACATTTTCATGAATTTGATATCTCTGGGTTAAAATAATATTTGCGCTTTGAGATAATTTTATTAATTTTCGATTTTTGATGTAAAGAAAAATGATAAACTGAAAAATATAATTTTTATCCACGATCTTTGAAATAAAACGCATTTTTTTAAATATTTTAATTGTTTTAAAGTTACAGAAAAGAATAAACAGAAATTTCTTATGCGTAAAATTTTTTAAAGCTTGATGACACAACGGAAATAAATTAAAGTCTTACCACAATCAAAGAAGCATAAATGGCATAAAAGCTTAAATTTGCCACAGAATAATTTATTGCTAAAATTTCATTATTATTAAATTTTACGTAACAAAATACAAAGTGTCCCAGCAAAAAACAACTCCAAAACAATTCATGATAATAATAGAAAAAAAACGATAGCAAAAAATTTTTTTTGCTATCCTTGTTTAAAAAATTCGCAAATCCAATAAAATTTTTGTTTAAAAAAATTCCTAAACGATACTGTGTATGTTTGGACACCTTGTAAATGGCATTAGCTAAATTTTTTATAATTTTAAATGCCCAAAATTTAATATTGAAAATTGTTAAATTTTATCAAAGTTCTAAATCCTTGAAACTTACTTAAAACATTCCAAATAAAAATATTTACAACACCAAATCCGTAACTTAAAATTGAACCAACAATTATAAATAATGGATTTTTAGAAAATTCATATGTTTTGTTTTTTATTGTTGCAAAACATCTTTCAACACAAATCAAAATTAGCGTTCCCATTAAATTTCCATTATTAAAAGTTGACCAAAATGCCGTAATAGTTGTGATTACTTTTAAAATACCAAAATTTGGATAATTAATTAATAAATGACGAAATAATACCATCGCAGAAACCGATAAACTATAGGAAAATAAATTTATGTGAAGTTGAAAGAAAAAAATCCTAAAAATTGCGGATATAAAATTGAATTTGTTATAGATTTTAAAATATACCAAAAATTCCAATGACAAATTGGTTTAACTTTAAATAATCGAATAAGTGAAAAAATAAAAAGTATTGTAATCCAAAATGTAATAAATATATTTAAACACAGTAAAAATAGAGTCAACATTTTTGTGTTTTGTTAAAAATTGAAAATAATTTATTTGAAGAAAAAAATAAATTAGACAAGACAGCAAATTATGTAATGCCTCAATGAAAACAGATTTTACAATTGTTAAGTTCTTGGAATTTTGAAATAAAACCCCACGCTAATATGTTTTTATTAAAACACTGCAAATATTCTTATTAAAAATGAATCCAAAAATTTTATCAACAATTTAAATATGCTTGAAGGGTTTTTTCTTAGTTTTTGAATGGGATAGTTTTTTCTTCACTCTTTTAAAAAGTCTATAGAAATGAAAAAAGCGTTGATTATTCATGTTAGTCATATTTAAATGAGCACATCAAGAAATTTTATACAAGCTTTATATGCTGTAAATTATTTCATTATTTTACAGTCTTCAAAGTTTGATTTCTTTCTTCGTCATTTCTCCTATTTTTTTAACATTTTTATTGCCAAATATGATATATTTACAATTTTGGTCATATTAGTAGCATATGATTTTAAAGTGCAGTTTTTCGACCACTTATAAAAAACTGTTTTTTGGATATTTATGTTTTTTATCAAACATTTTTATTTCGACTGCAAATTCTCCAATACAAAGTTTGTATTACTAATTTTGTAGTTGCATATTGTAAAGCCATTTGAATCGGAAAAAAAATTGTTTATAATGAATTGTATAAAATAAGAAACAAAAAAATGGATATTGTTACTGATTCAGCAAAATTCAGTTCCAGCTTATGAAGCAAGCATGAAAATATTTACAAAAGAATCCGACAACGAATAAATATTAAATACACATGTTTCATAATAAAAAAGTTTAGAAAAAAAGTGAATAATATAAGTATAAAATGATATTATGACGAAATTTTTCAATCAACGTAATGACAAATATGACGGCCACAACATGATTGTGTACGACATGGACGAGTACATTCAAAATACCCGTTTCTTCTATTTTTGAGCTTTCTATAATTTCGGTCATTTTGATCCATAAAAGTGATAACAGGTACAGAAGAACGAAGTTTTCGACCATCAACAGTTTCTTGAATAAATTTTTCTATTCCATTTTTGTATGCTGAAGAAATTCCATCCGCGAAATTGAGATCAATTTCATGCTTCATTTTATTAACCTAAAAATAAATTCAATTAAAGCTTCAAGCATCCATATTTTTTAATAAAACATCAAAAAAAAATAACCATCAAAAAGCGAGAAAAAGATTGGAATTCAAATTCTTCAGGGATATTTTCAATTTTAATGACAAGCTGCTTTCTGTCTTCCAAAAGTTCAATCATTTTTCTTGCAGTACCATTACCAATTCCATGTTGTTCTCCACGACAAAGTTTACTAAAAATAAGACATTTAATTAGATATTTGGCATAAAAATGATATATTTAAAACAAATCACCATAAAAAATATATGAAAGAACTTACATTTCAAGCTTTTTCTTGCATAGAATGGCTTCAAAGATTGTTTCAAAGCTTGTAATAGTTTGATCATCATTTTTTATAACATTTTCAACAAAGCTGACTTTTTCCAAAACTCTTTTATCAGAAACAAGAATTTGAAGTTCTCGAAAATAGAGAATTTGTTTATGAAGAACCAATAATTTGATTGAACATTTATAAATATTCTTTAAAAACTTTGATGTAAAAAAAGTGTCAGTATTTTGAATTTCAACGTTTGGACCAATTATCCAAAATTTCAAAAAATTATTTTCAACATTCATTGATTTACAACTGATTTTCCATTCGTTGCCGGAATTTTCATGGCTTCTTACATTCTTCTCGACATAAATAATTCGGCTCCAAACAAAAAGTAATTTGGCACTTTTGATAAAATTTAAATGGCAATATGGTGTTATTGGATTTTTTGCAAGATAATAAATAAGTTTTTTAGGCAAAGAAAATTTTTGACGATATGGAGATTTGAAAGTGTATTGCTTTTTTTCTTCATCAGAAAGTCCAGGTTCAGCTTCTTTATGGCTTCTAAGATTTCTTCTTCTAACATTTCCAGAAGGTTCAGCATCACCTTTTCGCTTTCTTGTTGACATTATTGAATAGAAATATTGTTGATAACCTATAAATACAAAAAATATTACAAATTAAAAATACACCAAAATCGAATGAGCAAAAACTCGATAAAGCGCTAAGCGAAATGGTGGAGGTCCAAACTATCATAAATTTTCTAAAGACAAGAACGATCTCACACAATTAAAAAGAAAGAATAAGTGAGTGTGGGGGGATTAGGTTTTTACTACAGATAATAAATATAAAATAATAAATAAATTCTGTTAATTTACAACCTCAAACAACTGCTTCTCCGTCAAGAATCGTCAATAGTTTTGCCGCCTTCTCTTTTGGGTCATCTCCAACAGCATCTTCTTCAAACCAAACTCCACATTTTCCAAATCCTCGAGTATCTGGACAACAATCTACCCCGACAAGACCTGGAAGCTATCGAAAAACTCAAATTTCCCAATATTACACTTCAAATGAATCCATCGTCAACTCCTCTTTTGCTACTTATGCGCCTTCTAAACCGACAACCTTTCTTAACGTAAGTGCTTTTGTTTATTCGTTTCTAAAACAAACTAATTTATAGACAAATGTCTATGATTTCTTCGCCGAACGTCCTCTTGTCAAATGCGCTGTGGTTATTTTGCGCTCAAAATGTGATTTCCTTCTTGATGATGCTGCTCAATTTGTCATTTGCCAATGTTTGAAAGAACTTGTAAAAGCTGCACGTCCAAAGTAAGTTATTTTATATGCCATATTTACACAAAACGTAACTACATTTTTTAAGTCTTGACGTCACTCATGGTGAACTTCAAATTTTACCGTCAATAATCAATGATCTAACTGCGACAAACAAATTTTCTTCCTTAACTTTGAAAAATCATCAAGGAATTATGGATCGCCTTCAACAAGGCTCCATTACATTGGGAATAATGCAACTGTAGTTATCAACCACCATTTCCATCCGTCAATCTTCCACAAGTTATTCATCAACCAATCTATCTTCAACGTACTTTGCATCCTTCACAATATCGACGTGAACGACATTGTGCTGTAAGTTATATTTGTCTATTTCAAGCCAAAAAATGCTTTTTTCAGCAACCTGCACAAGTTGAAGAACAACAACAGTCTCTTCGACAACGATTTTCCTCCAACGATGGTTCAGCAGCTTTTCTACAACCTGTAACAAATCAATCTCACACTGTTCTTATACCAACAGAGAAAAAAAAAGTAAAACTACATTAATATTTAGAACATCATTTGTTCCAATTCATAGATCAGAAGTATATGATCCCTTTGCTCTTAAAATATTTATTATAAATAACAAAAATTTCAAAATTGCAATTAATTTACTCTATGGAGCATATGTTGTTGGAATGGATATAGAGCAAGATGTTTTTCTCAAAAGGTAACATAAGGTTAAAAAACTATTCTATATTGAAATAAAATTAAAGTCAACTTCCTGATGTTATGTCGTTCGCATTAGACAACAAAGTTTTACTCTTACACAATATCGAGGAAGAAAAACGAAACGATAAATTTTAATTATTTTTACAAAAAACAATGCAAAAAAAGAAGGGCTATCCGAAAATATAAAATTTAGCTGGGACTTAATATTTTAAACAACTATAATAATAATTACAAAAACTTAAAAATGTTTGCTTTTTTTTAGCACAAGAAAAAGAGGAAATCTTTGAAACACAAGTCAAAAAACTTTTGTTTTTTAGACAGTTCTCATAAAAAAACGAAACGATAAATTTTAATTATTTTTACAAAAAACAATGCAAAAAAAGAAGGGCTATCCAAAAATATAAAATTTAGCTGGGACTTAATATTTTAAACAACTATAATAATAATTATAAAAATATAACAAATCTTACTTTGTCTTTTTTTTTTCAACCAAGTCACAACTGATTGTTGTTTTTGGTTTCTCCTTGTTTTCTTTGAAAACATGGCTCTGAGGCCATAATTGGACGTTTTTTTGTTCTCATATTTATTCAAGCGGATGCCTTCTAAAAATTTAAAGTGTAACAAAAAAAACAAGTAACTCTAGTGGTTTGTTAAATTGCATTAAGCTCGGTTGCTAAAAGTGAGGCTCCCAAATTAAATGAAGAAAAAATGAAGTAAAAAACAAAGAAAACAATTACCAATCAAAAAAGAGAGACGATTTTTTTTTAATCAAATAATCTTGTCCTTTTCCAATCATGCTTTTTGTGTGACATATTTCGGGACCTTGTTTTTAAATTTACATAAATAATTATTAATGTTTAATAAGAATATTTTGTTCTGTCTATTAAAAATTGGTTTTTAATTAATAAAATAACTAATAACCATTTTATTTTTTTGGGGTGTGACCCAATTAGTCTGTCTGTCTGGCCTGGGGGCGGTGGGGGCAGTCTGGGACAAAGATCATAATTACAGTATATAAAAAGGGGTACTGTAAGTAAAAACTGAAATTGGTATACTGTAGAAATGGTTCTTTTTTGGGGAGCATTACTACTCACATTGACGCACCTTTTGCCAAAATCGTTAAATTTGATGTTGAACATGTTGAGTTTTTAATGTTTAACATTAATTATTTTTAATAAATTTGATTATTAAATATGTTTTTTTTATTTCTTTATTACAAAAAATATATAAGAAAGATATTATAAATCACAGTTTGCATTTAAATGCAATAGTTGTGTTTAGTGATCGATTTTAAAATTTTGCTCACTGTCGAGTAATATCTTATTTTGCTATGTACTTTTTTTTGAACGCTTGTTATAACAATTTGTAAAATACATTTTATTTAAATGATCCTTAAGAGAATTTCCAACCATTTTACATTTACTTTTGTCTGTGTATTACAAAAATTTCGCGATATTTGTATATAGTTTCATATTTTAGGGAATCCATGGTGAACTTTGTTCTTTATATTCTTCCACTATTACTCAAAGCTGTTAGAAATTAACTTGTTTTGATCAATAACAAATATTAAAATCAACAGAAGCATACCTGAACTCAAAATGTTTTCTACAAATCCAAATCAAATCAACAACATCCTCAACATCAAAAAAATCATCAAAAATGGAGCAAAATCTTCAATCAATGATATCTGAAATGCTGCAATAGATGAGAAACCTAATTCCAATGTATATGTAAGTATTAAAAATATAAATTTTAATAAATTTTACTATTTTAGATTGTTTTATACTTATCAGCAAGATTGCGTATATACTGTACTTTTCAAGTATGATCCATGGCACTTTATTTGTTGTATTTTTATGTTGCAGATAAAAATACAACAAATAAAGTGCCATGGATCATACTTGAAAAGTACAGTATATACGCAATCTTGCTGATAAGTATAAAACAATCTAAAATAGTAAAATTTATTAAAATTTATATTTGTAATACTTACGTATACATTGGAATTAGGTTTCTCATCTATTAAAAAGTACATAGCAAAATAAGATATTACTCGAAAGTGAGCAAAATTTTAAAATCGATCACTAAACACAACTATTGCATTTAAATGCAAACTGTGATTTATAATATCTTTCTTATATATTTTTTGTAATAAAGAAATAAAAAAAACATATTTAATAATCAAATTTATTAAAAATAATTAATGTTAAACATTAAAAACTCAACATGTTCAACATCAAATTTAACGATTTTGGCAAAAGGTGCGTCAATGTGTGACTACGCTGTGAAAATGGGAAAAAAACAGAATATGCAAATGCAAATTATTTTGTTCAAGAAGAAGGCGATGTTGAACCTGAACGCGTGATAGAAAATATGACAGATGACAGCAATCTCCTCGTAATGCCAGTGAATGTGGGCTTAAATCACTGGTGTTTATTTTTTTATATCAAAGGAATGCAAAAATTATGTTGCTATGATCCTCGTGGACGAAGCAAAAACATCCAAGATAATTTAAAAGCCAAAGCTTTAAGACTGGCCCGTTTTTTTGATCCAACTGTAAATATTTCATCAACCGATGTTATCCAACCAGTATTGCCGCTGCATTTTTTGCAAAATGGTGGCCCCGTTTCATTTATATAAATAATAAAAAGAAAAGTTTATAAAAACATTATTTTCACAAATTTTCCTAACAAAAATCATGGAAAATTGTTGGAAGCAAGAATTTTGTCTACAGTCATTGTGGATTTTTTTTCAATTTTTATTTTTATGGGAGACATTTTGAAAGTGCTAAAATGAAACCAACAACAAAATTGGCAGTCATCCTTTTTGGAATTGTTTGCATCATTGCTTTATCCATAAATTTTTGATTAATTTTTTTTTTTAAAAATTAATCTCAAAAATAATCATATTAGAAAAGCCAACTTTTTTTTAGCTTGGTCCAACAGCACTTTATGCAGAATTAGAAACTCCACCATGCGTTGACAATTCACAATGCCCCAGGGGATGGATGTGCAAAAATCAAGAATGTATTGTAGGATTTTCGTTTTAGAGAGAAAAAAAACTTTTGCTTGAGAAAAAATTCATAGCCCGGTCCAACTGGATTTTTTGAAGAACATGAAAAGCTCAGAAAATGCAAAACAGTCGCTGATTGTAAAGGTACAGAAACACCAATTTGCGTTAATGGTTATTGCATTGTAAGTTTTTTTATTACTGTTTTTTTTTCGAATTTGAAGTTTATGTTTTTTAGTGGCTTCCATAGAACACCTAAAAAATTTAACAAAAATGTTTGTGAAAGGTTTTTGTAATAACTATTTTAAAAAATGCAATCATAATTATAAAATAAAAGATACTGTAGTAACTTACTTTTACCGTTTAAATTATTTGAGCTCAAAAGTAAAACATAAACAAGTGATGCAAATTTATTGCACAAGTTTCATTATTGTGAAAAAAACCATTCAAACAATTGAAACAAACAAAAAAAGGAAAACTGAAACATGTTTTAAAAATAATGGATGATTGCAAATATTTGGTACTCTTGCAATTGATTGACATTTAATCTGTCCGCATGACAAAAAAAGGGCTATTTTGTGGTAAATAATACGTTGCCCCAACGGCAACCACTTCTTCAGGATGTTCTTCACAACATTGTTCTGAATTAGGAAAGAGTTGTTGAAAAAAGTTTTTTTAACATAAATTCAAAAGTGCGGTAATGTTTCAATATTTGTAATTGTTTAAGAAATGGAAATAAAATATTTTAAATTGAATATGACCTTGTCATAGTAACGCCCGTTTTTTTATTTTTGAAAATTATAGTTTCTTGAAATTTCAACCTTTTATTCTTTTTTTACAATGACGTTATTTGCAGAAACTTCTTTTGTATGACTTTGTATAGAAATGTCTAATGATAACTGTTCAAACAAAGGATAGGAGAGTCGAAGTTTCAGGTGTTACAATGTTTTATCACTTTCTTTTTCTTCTATTCTCCTTTATTTATCAATTTTAACAATTAAAATTTTTCTTGTAATTATCGACATCTGTCATACAAATATGTCTGTTACAAAAGTGTATAAAAGCAATGATAAAAAATATCATTGATATTACAAAAGGCTACCAAAAACGTAAAAGTAGCCAAAAATGAAGTTGCTCCAACTTTTTTGTATCTTTGGATTTGTTCTGGTTTCTGTAATTGCTTTTCCAAAAAAACTTTATGATTCACCAAAAAAATCTCTGATAAAGGATAAATTAAAACTTTATCGAGATAATCTAGCTCATAAATTTCGTTTTGATTCCGGAGTACCAAAGGTATGAATAATTTTTTTATTATTGCAAAACTCAATTCATTTTTTTTAGATTCTTAAAGTTGAAGATGAAAAGAGGGATGAATTTTTTAAGATCAAAAATCGTCCACATGAACTTCATAAGATTAACAAACATTTAAAGGATGAACTTTATCAAGGTGACATTGCTCTAACCAATGATCAAATTGATAATTTAATTATCGGGCAACAAGAAAATGGAAGAGATAAACGACAAGCATATAAACCTGCAACATATCCAAATAATTTATGGAAAAAGGATGGAATTAGTTTTAAAATTGCAAGCAGCATCGGTAATTTTTAAAAATTTCTATTAGTGGCCATAAAATGACAGATAACTCGTGGAAACATCTTTTCTATTTAAAAAACGCCAAAAAAAAAGTTGTTACACGTTTCAAAAATGAATTCATAAAAATTTATTTAAAATTCTTGCGAGCTTATTTTTTGTGATAGTAATCAAAATATGCGATACACTTTTTTTTCGGTTATTATCTCAGTGATAGTAAAAAATATATGGAGAATTTGTATTTCTGCGTTACTATCATTAATAATCAGCTCATTGGCAAAATTACAATTTTATCCTAATTTTTATAAAAATGCAGCTAATAATAATAATCAAAACATTCATTGAGAACATTAAGTGTTTTACACTGATTTCTAACATGGCACGCAAATGTTTTTTAAATCCATACGAAAAATCTGTTTACTTCACGAATTTTTGAGGCAGTATCGAACAATTTCTCTCAAAAAAATCATTTTCAGATTCAACAACAGCACAAAAAATTCGTAAAGCAATAAAATTTTGGCAAGATAACACATGTTTAACTTTCAAAGAAAATGGTCCAGATAATCATTTTCTTAATTTTTACAAAGGATCAGGATGTTGGAGTTATATTGGAAATGTAAGCAGTTTTACACAACAAGATATTTCAATTGGAGCTGGATGTGAACAAGTTGGAATTATTGAACATGAAATTGGACATGCTTTAGGATTTTTTCATACACAATCAAGAGTTGATCGAGACAGCTTTGTAAAAATTGATACATCCAACATTGATTCAGAAATGCTTGATAATTTTGATAAAGAATCTCCAAGTACAAATGATAATTTTGGACTTGAATATGATTATGGATCTGTAATGCATTATTCTGAAAGTAAATTTGCTTAAAGTCATCGGATGTGTCAAAATTTTGTTTTTTCAGATGCATTTGCATTAGATGAAAATAAGCCAGTTATGACATCTTTAACATCAAAACTTTATCAAAAAACAATGGGAAATCGAGTTGAGCCATCATTCACGGATGTTTTAATGATGAATAAGCTTTATCAATGCCAAGGTAAGTTTTTTTAGTCAAAAATTATGAACTTTATCCTATGTTAATTTTAAGATAAATGTGCATCGTCAACTTTCAAATGTAATAATCAAGGATTCAATAATCCATCAAATTGTAACAAATGTGTTTGTCCTGGTGGATTTGGTGGTGAAAATTGTGGATATCGTAAACTTGCAAGTAATGGATCAACAACCTGCGGAGAAAATCTTCAAGCTACAACAGAATGGAAATCTTTGGATCGAACTGTTGGAAATGATCGATACGAAGTCATTGATGAAGTTTCAATATGTCATTGGTTTTTGATTGCTCCCGTTGGAAAACATATCGAAATTAAAGTTGATTATCTTGGACGAATTTGTTCAAGTGGATGCTTTTATGGTGGAACAGAATTTAAACTGGGCAATTTTACTAAAACTGGTTACAGGTAATTTTTACTTTTCGAAGGGTGCCAACATTAAAAAATAAGTTTTTTAGAATGTGTTGTAAAGCGGATTACGAAAACCTTCCAACAATGACAAGTCAAAACCATCTTGCAATTATAAGCTTGTACACTATTTATTACAATCAACAGTTTCAAATTAAATATCGTTACATTGATTAAAACTGCATTGTTTTTAAAGAATAATAAATTTAAATGTTGAAATTGTTTTTTTAGGGATTCATATTTGATACGGCATTTTTTATGCACTCTTTACAACATTTTTTCAAAGTGATAGTAAACATAATTTGCGATAAGTGAAAATTGGTGTTACTCTCCGAAAGATAGTAAATGGAAATTGCAAAATTTTTATTTCAAAATTACTATCATAGAAATTAAGCGTTATATATTAATTACTTTTCTTATTCGTTTTTAAAGGAGGCGGACCCTTTGATCCATTTTTTAAAAATAAGGATTTCGAAATATTTCTTTTTTTTCCAAACCATCGATATTCGTGATCAGGGTGATTCTTGAAACGAAAAAATATTTCCTTTGTTAAAAAAATAAAAACAATGGAAGCTGCATTTTCGTTTCAAGAATCACCCTGATCACGAATATCGATGGTTTGGAAAAAAAAGAAATATTTCGAAATCCTTTTTTTTAAAAATGGATCAAAGGGTCCGCCTCCTTTAATCATGAAAATCCGGATTATTACATTATTGTTGAGTTTGAGCAATAATTCTTTCACAGCAGTGTGTTGTACTTTCTTTTTGTTTACACAAAAGACTAAAGCCTATCTCTTTTTTCCATCAAATAATCAATATTGTTTTCCAACAAATGAAGTGTGAAACTTGATAAAATAATAGCGGTTGAAAAAAGTTAAAAAACAATTTTCTTAACATTTTTTGTTTTATTCAATTTTTAAAGCTGGATACTTTACCACTGACAACTTCGTCGACCAAAACAAAAGACAAAAATAACAAAAAATGTTGTTGTTTTATTTTGATGGTGTTTGAGGTAAGATTTTTGAAATTTTTTAATGAGGTTAAAGCAAATGTTGTTGCCATTTTACTAGCATTAAAACGTAGAACAAAAACGATAAAACACCGATCTTTTAAGATATGTGCAATTTCTGTAGCAATTATACTCTCTTCTGTTTCTTTATATGTATTAATTAAATTAGTTTTCATTAATATAAAAGAGCCATTAAACATTATTCTTGTTTTTACTTGGATAACAAACGCAGTTACACTTTTTTATATGAACTCTAAAAAACCAAATTATTTTATAATATTTTTTAACGTTTTTGTAAGTTTTATAAATTTTATTACTGAAAAAAAAATCAATTCCTTTTAGTGATCGGATACCGCACCGTTGCCGCGGCATTTTACCGCGGTAACGGTACGGCATTTTACCGCAATACCGTACCGCAAAGGTACGGTATTGCGGTAACGTATTGCGGTAAAAAATACCGCAATACCGTACCGTGAACTTTCTGTATAGAAAAAAGTAAAAATTACGCTTATAATAACTCCACTAAAAAATAGAAGTTCAATATAAAATTTTAGACCAATATTAGTGCATAAACTTAATGTTTATTTTATAAAATTTTTTATATTTTGGGGATACCGCATCGATGCCGCGGTAACGGCACGGTATTTTACCGTACCGCAAAAGTTTTCGGCACCGTCGAAAATACCGCAATACCGTACCGCAGCAATTTTGCAAAAACGGTATTTACCGTTACCGCTTTTTTTGAAAAACGGCACGGTATCCGATCACTAATTCCTTTAAAAGCTAATAAACATAATCTTGGACATTGTTTTGTTTGTATATTTTCTTTTTAATGGATATCAACTATCAAAAACGTTGGCACTCAACATTGCTTATGCCGATGCCGTTGCAGACAATAATTCAAATATTATAATGCAAAGTTCGTTTTTTGATAAAAATAACTTTTATTTTAAGGCAGAAAGAGAAAAATATCTTAAAAAAATTCTTTTTAGGTTCCATTTACTATCACTTTTTATTTGCTTTTTTAGATGGCATTTTAATTGGATTTAGCTGTTTTGTGTTTGCTTTGATAATATTTAAACGTCGAGCAGCAATGAACAATTCATAAAACATATTTGCTTAATTTTTTAATTAACTTATAAAGAAATTAAAACATCTAAATAATTATAAAGAAATAAAACTGATTTCCCTTTGCCTTGTAAAACATAATTTTTAAATATCTTTTTATCAAATAAACTTTTTAATGTCCTAGAACATAAGTTATAACGTTATTTTGTAACTCTTTTGTTACAGATATTACAAGTATGCCTACAGTAAGACTCCAAAAACAAACACGTGCATCAATCACCTAGAAAATATTTTGTGAAAACTGCCAATCATATTTAGGGGGAAATTGATTAAAAAATGATCAATTTTGCTCAACTGTTTAAACCTACAGTTTTTTTTATGATATAATTAATATTTGTTCTAATTTTATCGATTATTTTAACCTATAATTATTTTTTTCTTGCAAAAAAATTAAACGACTCCATTAAAATATTTTGCAGTAATAATTTTTGTTTTCTTCATTTTTTCTTTTAGTTCATACTTCGTTTCGTGGTTATTATAAATTTAGAAAATGGATTTTTCTTCTTCTCAAAAAGCTGAGCTTAAATCAAGTCATTCAAATCTTGAAAATGGACATGATGAAAAAGATGTAGAAGTAACTCCTCCTCCTCCAAAACGGTCAAAATTGCAAGATTCTTCAAAACAACAATTATCTATTGGTGAAAACATAGTTGATGTATCAAAAGATGATGATAATAAAAGTTGCAGTAAAAAGATCGTTCCTACGGCTTCGAAAAGAGCTCAATTCCTTGCTTCTTGTTATCGTCAATCATTTTCTTTACCTGATTCAATCATGTTTTATATGACTATGAATCCAAAAACAGCAAAATTATATCAATCAATGACCAAAAGTTGCAAGTATTTCTTTGTAAAGAATCAAATACTTGTTTCAAATCTCTCTTATCATAGTAATCAATGGCATGTTGGAAAGGCTGCATTGGATATGGCAAAAAATACATCCAAAATATGGATTACGAATAATTTCAATTTACCTGTTTTTTTTAATGTTGACCAAATTTTTACTCAAAATATTTTATCTTCTGTTATCTCAAAAATTTATAAATTTGATGTCAAAAAATTGTGTCTTCATAATCAAATTATTTCTTACCATGATCTTATATTTCTTATTGCTTCTGCTGAAATAATTTATTTTGACAAATTTATTGTTAAAAATGCAGATGGCTCAAATGCTCTCGTCGAAAAAATTGTTGAATGTGCTATTAAAGCAAAAAGTATTTCCTTGTTAGTTTTCTAACAAAGAAACCGATTAACATGTCATGCCGGCTTTGGAATGGGATATGTTTAAAATACTCCCCACATATTCAATGGTATTTACCCAAATTATGAACGGCTAGTTTAAAGCTAGTCATTTTTCACCTTATTGAATGTAATGCTATATTTTTCGATATCGTTCACTACTTATGTTTTGATGATGTTTGATTCAGTTATATCACCAAATATAAAAAAAATCCTTGAGAAGGATAACAAATACTTTACTGACCATTTTCGAAGCGTTTAGTGTGTGAAACAATCAAAAAATCGTTTTGAATAGCATACTATATTGTATGCTATAGTATTAAATTCGATAAAGTGAAAAATGACTATTTTCAATATCAAGGGAGTATTTTAAAATATATACCATTCCAAAACCGGCATAACCTGTTAATCGTTTCTCTGGTAAGATTTTTGTTTAATTTTATATTAACTTTTTTATTTGGCAGCCGTTTTTCACCCTCAACCTTTTTGATGAACTTATCAAAATTCCACATTTTTTGAAGCTTGATTTTTTTTGTTTGCGTGAAATGCCTGAAACTTTTGATCTTGAATTTTTTTATTTTTATATGAAAGTAAGTTAATATTTTTTTCATTTATAATATTTGATAAAAATATTTTTAGAAAAATACAAATACAAAATGCAGTTTACAGTTTGATAATTCAATCTCAGATGCTTCTAAAAATCGAATTGTAGAAATCGTTGATGAAATTATTGCTGCAAAAGAATTTGGTTACGAACTTCCTTTGATTTATTTTAGCGGATTTGATTATGAAAAATTTTCTAAGCTTTTTGATATTTATCGTTGTCATTAATGCCTTTTAATAATTATTATTATGTACTTTGTTTCTGTTTCAAAAATTTTTTTTGTGTTTTACTTTTAAAATAAAATTTTAGTGTCAATGTTTTTAAACTTGTTTCTCGTAACATTCAAATTTGACATTAATTCAAAAAAATTTTATAAAAGTCTTGAGAAGGATAACAAATGCTTTACTTTACTATTATTTATGTTGGTCTTATAAGAGCTACAGAATACCAAAATTATATCTCATTGTTTCAGCAAGATACAATATAGGTTGAAGCTTTTGAATGACAGGGCCTATTTGTTAAAATGTAAATTTAAAGAAACCATACAATTTATTTTTATTTCACAACATTTAACACCAAAAAAACGAAAACATGAATTACCAAACACTTTTAAATTGTGCAAAATAAATATCCCCTTCTTTTTTCTTTTCTTCATATTTTTGCTTTTTTGGTACTACAGTACTTTTTCGTTCATAAAGACTTCGAAGATTTACTTTAATTAATCTGATATTTCCACGATAAAAACTAATAAGAATAAATAAATTAGAACCCTAAAAATTCCAAACTTTTTAAAACTTTAGTAAATTGCTTGTGCACTTACAGTAAAATAAATAGTATTTGATTCAGCACTAGTTATTCCAAGATTGGTGTTTTCAAGAATGAATACAAATGTTCCAACAATGATTAA
Organism: Panagrolaimus sp. PS1159; assembly: GCA_963922195.1. NCBI lineage: Eukaryota > Metazoa > Nematoda > Chromadorea > Rhabditida > Panagrolaimidae > Panagrolaimus > Panagrolaimus sp. PS1159. Next base: position 4,013,204 of record CAWUHW010000004.1, read on the forward strand.
TCCAATTGTAGGAAAAAACAAGAAAGGAATGGCATATTTTATCATTCGAACATTTTCATGAATTTGATATCTTTGAGATAATTGAATATTGGCATAAAGGGATAATTTTGTTAGGCTTTTGTTTTTGTGATACAGGAAAAATATGAACTGAAATTTGAAACTAGGAAAATAAAAAATACAAGATTTTTTTTAAAACAACGCATTAATCAGCCATTAAATTATTTGCTTCCCATCAATAAAGTGTAAAATTTTTAACACGCTTATTTCAAGTGATAGTAATGTAATATACGATAAACTTTTTTTTCGGTTATTATCTCAGTGATAGTAAAAAATATATGGAGAATTTGTATTTCTGCGTTACTATCATTAAAAATCAGCTCATTAGCAAAATTACAATTTTATCCTAATTTTTATAAAAATGCAGCTAATAATAATAATCAAAACATCCATTGAGAACATTAAGTGTTTTACACTGATTTCTAACATGGCACGCAAACGTTTTTTAAATCCATACGAAAAATCTGTTTACTTCACGAATTTTTGAGGCAGGATCGAACAATTTCTCTCAAAAAAATCATTTTCAGATTCAACAACAACACAAAAAATTCGTAAAGCAATAAAATTTTGGCAAGATAACACATGTTTAACTTTCAAAGAAAGTGGTCCAGATAATCATTTTCTTAATTTTTACAAAGGATCAGGATGTTGGAGTTATATTGGAAATGTAAGCAGTTTTACACAACAAGATATTTCAATTGGAGCTGGATGTGAACAAGTTGGAATTATTGAACATGAAATTGGACATGCTTTAGGATTTTTTCATACACATCATTAGTAAAAGTTTTAAATTTTTGGAAGCTTTTCCAAAAAAGCAGGAAATTTCATAATTTAATTGACAAACTCATAATATTATTACACCAAAGTCTTGAAATGACAAGGTTACACGTTTGGTATTTTAAAAGATTATGACTTTAAATTTGCGCTTTTAAAGTTCCGGGTTGATTACTTTTTTTTACTTAACACCAAAAGCATGACTTTTTCGTCACTGTTAATTGTTATCACCATTTTAAATTTTAAGAAATCCTTACCATAATTAAATATGAATAAATAATGTAAAATGAAAAATTTGCGACCAAATAATTAATTGCTAAAAAGTAAAAAAAGCTTAAAAGTACAGAAAAAAGAGATTTATTTACCTGCAAAATTCCATATATAAACGTTTACGACTCCAAAACAATAGGATGCCAATAATCCGATAATTAAAATAAGTGGATTCTTGGATAATTCATAAGTCCGGTTTTTAATTGTTGCAATTAGTCTTTCTGTACAAATTAAAATTAAAGTTGCCATTAAAACTCCATTATTAAAGGTTAACCACATGGCAGATATATTTGTTATTTTTATTAAAGTTGGATTCTTACATGAGGTATGACGAAAAATAAGGGTTGTTGATACTGCTAAACTCAAGAAGAGAAGATTTATGTGAAGTTGGAATAAATATATCCTTAAAAATTTTTATATGAAAAATGAAAAAATGAATATTTTTGTATCGTAAGGGAAGTTTTTTTTCAAAAAAAGCTTTCTAAGAAAAATTTTTTCTTTCAGCTCGAAGATCTCTTGAACTGTCTTTCAAGCAAATATTGGAAATTCTGACGTAATAAACGATTAATAATTAAAACACCTTTTTTAAGAGAAATGCTGTAAAAATAACCCTACATAAAAACGTATGATGTTTGAACACCAACAAATTTTACCACACATTTTGAAAAATTGATAAATATTTAATTAATAAATTTTCAAAAAATTAGTTTCTTAGGCTCTCGTGAACATTACTACACTCAATAAAGATTATTTCCGTTTACATCGATTTATTACTGCTCAAGGAAAATATTCTCATACATAAGAATTTTTGATGCTTAACATAAGTACAAGAATCTTATAGACGAAGTTTAATGGCCGGGTTTGTTTTTTTTGGGGGAGGCAAATGGATTTATGTTAAAGCCCATTAATTGTCTACTGTAAAACATACCAAAAATTCCAATGACAAATAGCTTTTAATTTGAATAATCGATAAATGGAACCATAAAACAATAATACCACTAAAACTGTGAATAAAATATTTAAACACAGTAAATACAAAATCAACATGTTTTTATATAAAATATTTTTAAAAATAAATAATGTCTTTCTTTTTAAAATTTCTCTCAAAAAAATTAACCACAATTAAATATAAAAAAACTTTTTTCCCGTAATTGAAGGACAAATAACAAATAATAAATACAGTAGAATGAAATAGACACAACTTCCCAATTATCTTTAAAGACATATAATTTTGAATTTATAAAACAAGTTTCATACAAAAAGGAAAAAAAAATTACATGTTGAATAAGATTAAATTTTAGGGCAACAAAATTAAATTCAAAAAAGAGAAAATAAAAAATAAAATATTATAATGATTTATTTTTACGAATTAGTTTTTAAGTAATTTAATAAAAGAAAATTTATCGAACAAACTATAAAAAAATTGTATTTTTGCTATTTTTTCATACCCTTTTAAATAAGGATGGAAAGGTTGAATATAAATAAATAAATAAAAATGTCAAATTGTGCAGACGAAAATAGCAAATACATTTTTTTTTCAATATTTCATTGTACTGCGTCATCAAAGGTGTATACAAAATTAAACAATTGAATAAATTGTATTTTTTATTTTTGTCTTTGAACAAAAAAGTCTCTAATTTGGTTTTCTTATTTATTTATTTATATTTAACTATTTAACTATTTTATTATTATGTTATATTATCATCTTATTGTTACTCCAACTCAATCTTAATTATGTCCTTATACAAACATTTTATATTTTTCAACAAAATTTATGAAAATTTAATAACAAACTCATAACACAAATTCAAACATTTAAAAATGTAATACAAACGAAACAAAAATGTTTTAATTTTCAGGAGCTTGTTGAGAAGTGCTTGGACCAGCTGCAACATCATCAGCATTATTTTGAATGCTAATACCAGTAAAGAATTCAAGGGGATGATCTTCCAATGCTTGACGCTCTTCAGGAGTATAATCATTTACAACATTCAAATATCGTCGAATTTCGTCAACTTCGGCATTTTCAAATTTATGTAAAAGAAAATCTCCAACAGCTTCTAAAAATCGTTGGCTATCAAGAAAATCGGCCTTGAAACATAAATCTTTAAGTTCAGCTTCAGGAATTTTTTCAAAAAAGGCATTGGTATATTCAAGATCTTTTTCATCATCAACACTTGCAAAATGATTATGAAATTCAACAAATTTTCCCAATTGTCTCTGGGACATTTCAACAGGGACTTCACCCTTATCCTTGGTAATATCTAAAAATCATTTTTATTAAGTTTTTAGAATGTGTTTAAAGAAAAAATATCAAACCTTGAAGATTCTTTAAAACGCTACATGATTTAATGACACGGTCATCAACTTCGATGGTGAATTCAGGATCAACGGTGGATCGAAGGATAAGGGTTTGAGCCATAATTGCTTGTTGTTGTTGGAAAGATTAACAAAGAAAATAACTAAAATTTGCAAAAGTAAATAAAAAACTGCATAAATTACAAAATTGTTTTTAAAAAAAGAGACGTCTTTAATGTTAAAAATAATATTAATTAAAGCATTAGCACGAAAAATATATAAAAGAGAATGCTATGAGACAATACGTTAATCAGAAAGCTGGCACACAATAGTTCTTAAAAAAAACAATTTTTTTCGGATATTAGATACAGAAATTATACATAAAGTTTATTAATAACAAAAAAGAATAACAAAAAATTATACATAAAAAAATAGACGAAAAACTTAAACGAATTTATAAATTTAAATAAACCTTCAAAAAACTAACAAAAATATTTTATCAACAATTTTTAGCTAAAAACCATCATCGATTTACAAATTTTTTCTCATAGCCGTGACTCATTTAATAAAAGCAAAGTATTTGGAAAGAAGAAGAAAAAATCGCGCAACAATATTCTAGAACGTTTTTAAAACATTAGAAAAGCAAAAAATAACCGATTTTGTAAAAACACTAGCTGACCAAAAAACTGCCCTTCAAAAAAACACAACGAAAACAAAGAGAAGGTGAATGTGCTTTTTCTTTTATGACTCACATTTTATTATTTCATCTGTAAAAAATCGAATAAAGGTTTTCTTTTTTGTTTAATTTTTAAAACAAATATTTTTGAAACCTAAAAGCATTTGTTAAATCGTGATATATCCTTTAAAAATTTAAATAATTCGATCTAATTACAGTCGAATTAACACAACCCTCATGCATTTACATTTTTTTCAATGATTTTTAATGATAGTAACCAAAAGTAGTGATAAGCTTATTTTTTTGTTACTATCAAAAAAATAGTTATCTTAAAAAATTAAAAATTGACTTTTAAATTATTATCATTAAAATAAGCGCAATTAAAAACATTTCAATTTTAATTGCAGAACTGAAAATTATGTCTGTTTTCCTTTATGTGAATCAACAAAATAGAAGAGTTTTGTTTCAAAGTAATAAAAAAAATATTTATTTAAATTATCTTAGATTAGGAAAAATAAATAATTTATATAAGCATATATATACAGAAAAATATTTACATCATTGCGTCATTCTGTCAGCTTTCCTTATATATCCTTTTTATTTGCGGACAACTAAAATGTAAACTTTTCGTTAATTGTTTCTTTAAAGGAAAAACTTACGTGGGGCACAATTGCAAAAGCCTCCAATACAAACTTCATCCAAATAAACATCTCCACAATCAAATCCAACTTCAATACATGTTCCATCATCAATACAAGGAACTGGAAAAATTTATTCTTTATTAATCATTTAAAAAAAATAATACCTTGGGCGAAAGTCATTTGGCAAATCATTGCCAAAATCAAAACAAATGCAAAAATTTGTGTAATGAATGTAGTAACAGGCATTTTTTTAATATTTGTAAATTATACGGTAACTGAAATAGAATAAATCAAAGTGAATGATTGAAAATGAATTTGGAAGGCGCTTGCTTTTATACTCTTTTTTTAAATCCCAATTTACATTTTAAATTTACAAAAACAATATTTTCGATCTTTTAAACTCGTAAAAATTTTAACATATTTTTTGATTTCTGAATCAAATGATAATATTTAATAGATCAAAATTTATCATGAGATTTGTTTGTTTTTTTTTTTGCTATGTTTAATGATTAAAAAACGTCTGTTTTAGCAAAACATTATTTAAAGGGTTCAAAAATGTAAATCTTTTGTTTTTGTCTGTCAAAAATAATGTTTAATCAAAAATACAAAAATTATTTTGTAAGATAAAAAACTATTTTTGAGGACTTTAATTTATTCATTGTTATTTTTTTGTTGTAAATTGTGATAAAAATGAGAGTATAAATGCGAATCTGAAATTTGTTTTCAATTATCATCTTTGTTTTATTTTATTTACCGTATATTTTAAAGAATAAAAATGGCTGTTACTTCATTCGTTACAAAAATGTTTTCCTTTGTTTTGATTTTGGCTATTATCTGTCAAATAACTTTCGCCCAAGGTATTATTTTTTTTGGTGATTAATAAAGAATAAATTTTTCCAGTTCCTTGTATTGATGATGGAACATGTATTGAAATTGGATTTGATTGTGGAGATGTTTATTTGGATGAAGTTTGTATTGGTGGCTTTTGCAATTGTGCACCACGTAAGTTTTTCCTTTAAAGAAACGATTAACGAAAAGTTTACATTTTAGTTGTCCGTAAATAAATAGCTAATAAGAAAAGCGGGTAAAAGGAAAGCAGAATAATGCAATGATGTAAATATTCCATTGTATAAATGGTTGTATAAAATATTTATTTTTCCTAATCTAAGATAATTTAAATAAATTTATTTAATCAAGCAAATCTGTTTACATATATTTGTTTTGACAAAACATAAAAATTTCTATAACTAATCAAAAAGACAAAATCTATTAGAAAACAATGTCTCTTATTCCTCATGACCAATATTATTTTTATTTTCTTATAACTTTTTAAGGATTTTTAAAATAAACAAAAAAACAATAAAATTTTATTTTAAACATTTTTTTTTCTGTTTCATTAAAATCAGAAAAAATGATTGATAGTTTTATAAATCGCAAACAAAAAAGTTTCTTCAAAAAGTTAAACTAAAAAAATCTACCACTTTCTTTTTCCCTTTCTTTCATTGATCGAAACAATTGCAAAACAAATTTATTATTTTCTCTATTATTTTTAATTTGGTGTTTAATTGTGTTACATTTATGCAACAATGATGAAGTTAAACATCGTTCGATTATTCGAGAAATGATTAGATACAGATTTGAGGGAATTGGATTTAATGTTTTTTGGATTTTTATAACAATTTTTCAACAATTTTAATATTTATGCACCAATTTTTAATCAAAGTGGTCTTTATCTTGTTGGACTAACTGGATTGGTATGTTAATTTTTGTATTTCTAAATTTACCTGGCTATAAAAAGTTACAATACTGTTATCTAAATAAAGAAAAAAAACAACATTTTGCAAAAAAATTTTTAGATCACAGTTTTCGCTGCCCAATTAATTTTCGGATGTTTATTTTTTAAGCGTACATTTTATAATGGATATGGTAGTAAGTTACTTTCATTTCGATTTATTTAATTATGAAAATTAAAATTTCACAAATGCACGCGAGTTCTTTACTTTTCAGATCATTATCGACAACAATTCATTTTTGCCATGATTACATTTCCGTTTATTATATTTGGAATTTTATCAACAATTTATTGTTATCATAAACAAACAGAACAAGCAATTAATAGAAATCGATCAAAATTTCTTCGATTAGTTTCAATAATTACCAGCAAATAACTTTTTGCTTTAATACAGCTGTTTTTATTTCTAGTTTTATGGTATTTTTTGTTTTTATTGCAGTTTCATATTTAACAGGACATAAATAATCCATATTTTTTTCCTCAAAGATTTGGCTTCCTTTTAATGTGGTTTTGATTTTTCGATTAGTAAAGAATTAATTACAAAAAACATTTTGTAGTAAAAGAAATAAAATGTTCAAAGAAATTTAAAATATTTATCAAAGAAACTGATTCTTCTCAGAAAAACGAATGGGATAGAAACATGTTTTTCAACAGAAAAATTTCATCATAAAAATAGGAAAGGGGTGTTAAATTTGCGCAAAAAAATGACTTCACTATATTTTTTCTTTATAACGAAGTCTTAAAAAAACATTTCATCAAAGCTGAAAAAAGGGGATGTAACATTTCGCAAAAAAATGTTTTTGCGAAAGAAAGGCATATTTTGAAAGAAATATATTTTAAAGAAATGTCCAAAGGAGTTTTAATAAAATCGGAGTTTTTTATATATATTTTTTACAAAAAAAATGATATGTTTTGTAACTTTTAAAACAAAATATACCACTTTTTTTCACAATTTCCTCAACAGAAGTACACTTTCCATTAATAAATAAAAGTTTAATTATTGCATTTAACACAAAAACATGAAAAAACAATTAAACATATTGTATTTTAAGCAGCAATATCAGCAAACATATTTTCATCATGAAGTGTATAAGTGACTAAAGTGGAATCCTTTAGAAATCCTCCAATTCGAATTGTCCAATATCCGCAACAATTTTCAAATTTAATAAAAAATTTCATTTCCGGAGTTGTCCAAACATTTAAATCATCTTTTATGGAAAGGCTAAAAGTGGTGGTATTACCTATTTTAGCTTCACCAACAAAATCCATTGCAGTTGAATTATCAACTTTGTACAAAGTCACTTTTGCTTCATCTCCAATTGAATTATTATTTAAACAAATTATTTTTCCATTAAATGTATAATTTCCTTGTGAAAAGCTTGAATATTCTATTGTTCCTGGTACCCAAGCATCAACAATGAAAAATGCTGCAGCAAAAGCAGCAAAAAAGAAAAGTGTTAAATGACGATCCATTTTTTAAGCCAAAAACATTCAATATTGTAAATATCGGCTGCTTATATATGGCTTTCAAAAACATTTTTGAAGCAATCAAATAACGCCTTTTTTATTTAAATCAACCATTTTTCCTTTTCATTTTTTTGTAGACTTTTAAAAAACGCTTTTTTTAATAATGTTTTAAAAAATGATGTTATATTTTTTGTAAATGTGTGACATTCTATCACTTTTATTACACTTAAAATGATAAAAGGATTTTTATAACTTCTTGCTGCATTCATTTTAGTTTTAGAACATAATAATAAAAATATATAGAAAAGAGCGTCATTTCAGATTTAAAAAAGTAAAAAATTGCGAAAGTTTGTGATGTTTTTGAAATATTTTTGGACGACAAAAACGGATCATAGCTTTGAAAAAAACAAAACACATTTTTTTCAGTTATTTGGTGATTTAATTTACGGAAAGCTTGCCAGATAAATTTTTATCTATGAAAATGAAAAAACTGATTTTTTTATTATTTTGTGTCGTTTTTCCTTTTTTAAAGAAACGATTTAAAAAAGGCAACACTATAAATATAGTTAAAAGTCAAAATATTTTTTTATTCCAAATACATCCAAGTTTTCCAGAGTTTTTGCTACATTGTTCTTTTTTTTATGCAAATTTCATGTTTTTATTTTTTATTTTCATTTCTTTTTTCGAAAAAAATTTTTCTAAACGAAAATTTAAAGCGCATGAATCAATGGTAAAAATTTAAAGGTAAGCAATTCTATATCAAAAGAGCGCACATTCAGTCGCACAGCGGAATCGACACCCGACAAAATGGAAATAGAAAAAAAATCAAAAGAAAAAGATACGCACGCCATGTTTTTCCAAGGATGACAGACAGTTTCGTGGCGGGAGAATTTTTAAACATTAAAAAACATAGAAATGTTAGATTTTAACTCGATGAAGCTTCTGTTTTAGGGTAGCAAATCATCGGATTGAAAGCAATCAACCTCTATGAAACTGAAAGTGTAGATAGATATCAGTAGAAGCTTTTCGCAAAGTTTTATACAATAACGTTAAGATTTGAAAGAATGCTTGCAAAATTGGCATTCAAAAAATGGAAAAAAAAACGGAAATTTTAGCATTCAAATGCTTAGAAAATTAAGAACTTTATTTGTAGACATCTAAATGACACAATTGAAACTAAAAGTGTAGATAAGTGTTAGTAGAAGCTTTTTAGAAAGTTTTATACGATAACATTAAGATTTGAAAGAATGCTTCCAAAACTGGCATTCATTTTTCCTTTTTTTTCTTTTTTTTTATGATGTTCAAGTGTTTAAATTGATATCACTGATGATATTAGCGATCAATATTGTTTTTAAAACCGTTTAGGAAGAAAAGCATAGCTTCTGCTTTGATTTTCCCCCCAGCAGGTGCATTTTTTGCCGACAAGTTAGCAAAGCATAATCAATATTGCTCAAATACATAAGTATCCTCTAAGGGTTTCCCTAAGGATTTTATGTCATGCAATGTGCAAAAACAAATTTGAATGACTTATGCATTATAAAAATCAAGATTGTTTTTTTTCGCAAAACTTTTTATATAAATTATCAACAATAACGTTACTTTTTTGTTTGTTTAATATTGTTTATAAAGTTAATGCTTCTTTACAACTCCACAAGGTTTGTTAGTTTAAATTATGATATAAAACTTTTAATATATATATTATTACAGGCTATTATTATTGTTATTTTTCACACAAATTTAATGATAGACGAATTACAGCAGCAGCAACACATATGAAAAGACGTGAATACTTTGTTAATGATTTGCTAGAAAAAGAACGTCAACAGATTCGTAATGAACAAGAACAATGTCGAAGAGCTATCGAAGAAATTGTTTATCAACAACAAACAGAAGATGTTCCAACAGAAGATGAAATTGCAAAGCTTGTACAAGATTTTGTAAAAAAATGGATGTTGAATCATTAGCTGATAAAAATGTTCGAGAACAAATTGATTCAAGAGTTTCTGAAGCTCAAGAACATTCAATGAAAGTTATTGAAGAATAAATTCAAACAACAGTTTCTGATGCACTTCAAAAATATGATTATTATAAAACTGGTGAAGCTGATTTTGCTTTTGAATTTGCTGGTAATTTTTCTTTTGTTGTTGTTGAATGCTTACATACATATGTGTATATATAGCTATACTAATTATTCATTTATAGGTGGAGCAATCTTATCTACTGGAGGAACATAAGAATATTATCCATATCATCGCCGTGAAACATTGCTTGGAGTAACACTTTGGTTTAATTCAGTTAAACCTCGAATTCTTATTCAACGACAGTCACAAACTATTAATGCTGGAGAATGTTGGGGAATTGAAGGTTTTTAAACTTGCTCGATAAATTTCTGTTGCTGCAATTACATATGAACATCTTCCACATAAACTTTCAATCTCGGAAAATATGAATAGTGCTCCAGAATCTTCTTAGCTACAGTAACCCATTTAATATGGTTTGTTTAGAGTTTACAATAAGAAAATGATCCAGATAAATTATTGGATGATAATTATATTTTTGATAGTGAGAAAAAACTCCTTCATTGCTGACAGATTTAATTCACGTGGAACTCCAATTATTGAATTATTACTTTTATCAAATTATGGTTCATAATTTATTTGCCTTTATCGTTTACGTGTTCTTAGAAATAATTTTTAAGCCTTTTTTGTAGTTAGATTTTTTATCATAATTTTATGTTGTTTGTTTTTGAAGTTTTATAGTTGTTTTTTATATAAATATACGTTGTTGCTTTTATTAAAGCTGGAAATAAAACATTATTTTTTTTGTTTTCTGCTGGTTTATGTTTTTTAAATTTTTTTCATTTTTTGAATAAATTTATATCTATTTTTTAAAAGCTTCAAAAATTTTCATAAAATTTTAAAGTCTTTGATTTTTTAAAAATATTAACGTTTGGCGTTTTGTGAATATGCGCAAACACGATTTCAAAAATGTCTAAGCTCCGCCCCTTTTTCATTTCTATTTCCAAAAAATTCCGCTGTGGTCGATAGAAGCTAACTTCAAAAAATGAAAGACAAACATTTGCGCGCATTAAAATTATTAACCCAGCGCTTTGCTGTTCATTTTTTGATCAATATAAAATTGCGAAACCAAGAAAAGCTTTTCTTCCAATTTCCTTTTCTGGCAAAATGTGATTTAAAAAATTGTAAAGTTTGATGAGCGATCCATTTCTTTTTTTAACCGCCATTATGTGTTTCATCTGCAGTTGCACAAATCTTTCTCATATTTTAGATTTATATTAAAGTTTTTTATATGTTTTTAACTTTTTCTTTAATTAAATTCATTATTGCGTTGTTTGTCGCGTCTTTTTTCTTGTTATATTTTTTTTGCATACCTAATTTTATGTTAAACTTTTTAGTTTTACAAAGATGAAGATCAAAAGGGTATTTCTTTCGACTGAAGATGTAAAGGATAAATTTCCTGAACAATCACCACCACCACCATTTACAACAACTACTACTGCAGCAGCTGTAAATAATAATATTGAATTTGAAGATGAAGATGAAGATGAAAAGAAGCGAAATCGAAATCAATTATTAAAGAAAATGGATGCTTTTAATGAATTAATAATTCAAAATAAATCTATGAAAGAACAACTTTTTGCTTCAAATGAACTTTCAGAAGAACGTCGAAAATTGATTTCAATCAAAGATAAAGAAATTAAGGAGTTACAAGAAAAGTTGAAGATTAAAACTGAAGAAACTCAACAAAAAGATAAAACTAGTGCTCCAGATGAACTTTCAGAAAAACGTCGAAAACTATTATTAGTAAAAGATGAAATTATTAAACAAATGACTGCAGAAAATGAACACCTTGGAATTTCATTATCTCTCAAAAATGAACATATTGAAAAAATGGGAACTGAATTGGAGCAATTGACAGAAGAAAATAAATTATTGAAACTAAAATTGGAAACAAAAATGGAAGAAAGTCAAGGATTTGAAAATGTTTTATCAAACAAAATTGAAAAAGAAAAACGAAAAGATGACAAAATTGAAGATTTGGAAAACCAATTATTAGCGGAAAAGAAACGAAAAGCTCCAAAACGTATTAGAAAACGTCTTATTCTTTTACCAAAAGAAAATGCTGTTTGTAAAAATTGTCAACAATCAAATGTTCAACAAAAGAATGAAGAAAAGGTTTGGTTTTAGTTTACTTTAGTTCTCAGTTTGTGATAAAAATTAATTTTAGGAAACTGAATTGGTTCAAAAAAGTATTGATTCAAATATTGAAAATGCAATGGTAACACCTTCTCGTTCAAAACCAATTCCATTACCTCGAGGTGCTCGTGTTAAACTTATGTCATCACCTTCTCATTCAATTCTTACTGAAGCAGTTGATGACCTTCCATCTCCTTCAACAGCATCAACACCAAAAATTTTGGATCAAACTTATTCAATTTCAAAGTTTTCAACTTCAACTCCAATTTTGCCTAAATCTTTAACTGTTTTTGAATCAAATGTAAAAATGCCACCTCTTTCTCCAATTCTTAAATCTCGTCAAGCAACACCAGAATCACCACTTGCACGTTTTAATAAAAGTTTTTCTTCAACAAATCCATCTCATTCAAATGTTACTCCAAAAAGAACTCTTCCAAATATTCGTCAAATTTTTTCACGTGAATCACAAAAAAAATCAATGAATTTCAATATTTTAAAAGAATCAAATCAACCAAGAATAAATGAAATCAAAATTGGTGGAACTGTTAGTTTGAATGAACTTCTTGATAATATTTTATTCCCAGGAAAAATGAATGATAATAATAATGATGAAAAAGAAAATGTTGGAAATAGTGGTGATTAAGTTCTTGTAACCCTTTTTTTAAATATAATCAAAATGTGTTTCTTTTTGTACATTTTTCTTTTGTATGCCTTTTTTATAACCGAATAAACACATACTTTTTTTTATTTATCCTGGAAAATTTTTTTACTTTGTTTTTTAACTTGACAAAAACGTAATTTTTTGTTTTTAGAACATTTTTAATGTGATATCGAACATTGGGGGGAAGGGTGTTCAGAGCGTCCGGACACCGCCATAAAAGTTCAAATTTTCATATTTAATTTAAATTCATACCACACAGCATGTTCAGCAAAGTGAAAACGACGTATTAGTGCTAAATTGTAAAACACTTTTGACACCAAAAATAACAAATGTCTCTCGGCAGAAGTTTAGAATAGATTATTATGAACCATTATCACCTGTCAAAAGCTTAGAAGATAACGAAATATACATATGGGAAACAAAAATATATTTGGTTTTTTAGCTCTGGAATTTTTATTAACACACTCAAATTTTTTTAAAAGCTTAAATTGCCAATATTTTTCGTAGATATGTTATATTTCTTATTTGTCAAGCTAAATCACTTGTCAAAACGACTATAAATAACACAGTTTACATATGGGAAGCAGATCTTTTATTACTCCGTTAATGAACATGATGTGACCAGATAAAATCAAATTTTTTCGAAAATTTATAAGGAAGGACAACCCCATAAAGCCTTGAACACCCCTATAATTTTTTTTGAACTTGCAGCACTGGAGGGATGTCATGCCTCTAAATTCTCACCTTAAATGTGAGCTATTTAATATTTTTGCTATCTTATAAGGAACGGCATCAGCACTGATATCCAATCAGAGATCACAAAGTTAGTTTGAATCTCTAAAAAATATAATAAAAGTTTACTTTTTTATGGATCCACAATAAAGTACATAAAATGGCTCTCAAAAGCATAGGAAAAAGTTGCTTAACAAATTTTTGAATCTGATTCGATGGTTATGAAACTTTCCTAGATACGTACTAAAGGTATTTAAAAGTTGTTTTGGCAAATTTTATCATCTTCGGATCAGATATGTATTTGAAGTTCATAAAATTTTTGAGCGTTATTTTATGTTTGATCTTTTTTCGATTAAAAATAAAAAAGGAATCGGTTTTATTTCAAAAAAATTCCATTTTTAATGAAATTAAGAATGCACTTAAAAAAGAGATAAATCAATGACATTGAATCTTCTTTTAAAAACAGGTAAAAAATTAAGGTCATAAGTTTTTGATCAAACAAAAATAAATTTTTTCCATGCAATGAATTTTTCTTTTAGAAAATGAAGGAAAAACAATTGTATTTTAAAAATGATGGAGCCGATAATTTCTTTTTTAATTTTATTTAACAATTTTTTATTTTTTTGTGACGGATGTTTTCCAACCCCACAACCTCAAACTGTAATATGTCCACCAAATCCATGTAGTTTAACAGGCCGTAGAGTAATAGTTTCTTCAACGGTTAATGCAGATTGCAGTTATACAACCACTGCATCTTGCACTGCAACTCCAACAACTGATATTACAGTTCAAGGCTTACAGGTTAGAAATATATATCCTTTTTTTATCATATTTCATTTATTTTAAATTTTAGTTTAACGGAGCTGGACCATTTTATGGTCTTCAGCAGCCTTTAATTTGTGATGAAGCAACTGGACAATATTCATATACAGATACTGGAGGAACCCAGCAACCGATTTCTTCAGTTGTATGTGTTTGTGGAACTTTATTATGTAATTGGAATATTATGAATTGCCAAATTCAAGACCCTATTGTTGGGGGACCTGTAACAGAAGCGGATGATGATTGCAACTATCAATATGAAGCATATTGCACTGGTCCTCAAACAATGATACAAGTAAGACCTTTTGCACTTAAAAAAACAACGTGATTCAAGAGATTCCTCAATTGAGTTTGAAAATAATTTCACAAAATTTTAAAAAAGTTTTAGAACCTAAACGAAAAATTAAAAAATGTCATTAGTAATCCAATTCCCAATAATTAAATAATAAAATAAATATTTATATTTATAGTTTTATAATCCAAATCCTACCTTAATTGAACAAAGGCCATATCCACCTGGTATAAAACCGGTCGTATGCCCGGCTGGAAGAACAGGTGGCTATTATTTTACTGATCTTTCTGGAAATCAACAAACAACTGTTCGATGTAATTGTGTTTAAAATAAAGCAAAACATCAAAATTAGACGCTTTTTGTTGTTAGAGAAGATCCTTTATTTAAAAATCAATTTAAAAATTGTTGTACGTGCCACATTTAGGTTTTATTGGTTAATGAAAAAAAAGATATTGTGTTTTTCTTTTAAATGATTTGAATAAAACATTTTTCAATGTTTAGTTTTTTACAAAAAATAATAGGTTTGTTTTTTTTGTATTTTGAGTTGTTAACTATCAAAAATGTATTGAAAAAACAGAAAAAAAAACAGAAAAAGTTTGTTGGAACATTTATGTCAATGTTGGTATTGAATATTGATTTCATTTGTGACAGATGAAGAATTGACGAAAAACATGTCCAACGAATATGTGACAAAAAAGGGTTTTCGGTTGTTTAACAAAATCTGGTAAAACGCAATAAAATATTAAAAACTTCGAACAAACAAAAAAATTCATTCCCAACCAGGGATTGAAAATGAGGCCGGCCGGCCGGGCCTTAGTAATTCTGGCCTGCGGGCCGCGTTAAGAAGCCCGCGGGCCGGCCCGGCATATTTTTCAAATTTTGTTTTTTGGTAGTTTTTATGTTTGTGGTGTGCGCAGTACGCACTTTTTCTTTTCTCATCACTATGAATCATTGTTATATTAATTCATATTGATGAGAAAAGATGCAAAAAACTATTTTTTGCAAGCTGCAGGTTTCGAAAAATATTCTAAAAAACTTTTAAAAAAACTTGAAATATTTTAGGGCCGGCCGGGCCGAGAAAATTGCGACGACGGGCCGGGCCGGCCGTCAATTTTTAGGCCCCGGGCCGGGCCGGCCGACTTTTTCGGCCCGATTTTCAATCCCTGTTCCCAACCTTAAAGTCTAGCTTTTTTGTTCATTCTGAAAAGAAATTTTTTTTTGCATCAACAATGTCTCTTTTATTTTGAATGGTATTTGCTTAAAACGACTTTTTTTCGATCTGTGAGAGAAAAAGAAAGCGATTTGACAGATAAAATGTGAGACACAAACAACCTTTTTAAAAGAATAAGTTTAGAAAAAACTACATTTTCTTTTTCACATTTTTTTAAAATAACAAAATTTGAAATAAGTTTGAATATTTTATGCTTTTTTTTTGAGTTCACATTTACAAACAATTTGGCCAAAAAAGATTAAAAATTAAAAGTGAAATTTTAATGTTTACCAAATTTTTGGAGGAATCATTATTAATTTAAAATAAAATATTGGTTTACAGAAAATCGGCAAGGAAAGAAAAATTTTTTGCCATAAAACATTTTATACGTTGGTTACATATATTATTTTTATCATACAACAACACTTAATGTTATTTGATCAAAAAAACTTGATCTTTTCTTTCAAATTGTATTTGTAATTTACTAACATATTTGGCTCTGTTAAAAGAATAAAAGAAACAATCCCAACAAAAACAGTTAATGCATATTTTGTATTTTCTGTGCCACAAATAAATATCAGTTTATTATTCTTCTATCTTAACTTCTAGCGTTTTTCTTTAAAACTAATTTCAAAGTCTCCAACAAATAAAATATTGAAAATCGTAGTGACGTTTGACAAAAATGTCGTTCAGAAACAACTAGAAAAATTCGATGAAAAACATTTGTTTCGAAAGAGTCATTTGCAAAAATTGTCGATAAATGTTTTTTGTCGCAAATGAACACCTATTTTTTG
The DNA here is from genome assembly GCA_963922195.1 of Panagrolaimus sp. PS1159. Lineage (NCBI taxonomy): Eukaryota > Metazoa > Nematoda > Chromadorea > Rhabditida > Panagrolaimidae > Panagrolaimus > Panagrolaimus sp. PS1159. Next base: position 4,029,907 of record CAWUHW010000004.1, read on the forward strand.
ATTACATTTTACAGCGAAAAAAAAAGATAAAATTGTGAAGAAACGAAAAAAAAATTCAGTAAAATTTATATCATCAATATTTGTGGTTTCGTTTGTTGTTTTTGAATATTTTATGCATTTTTTAATTCACACTTACATACAGTTTAGACAAAAAACAATGATAAAAATTTAATGATAAAGTTTAAAACTTTTTCTGCTACAACAATAATATTATATTATATTAAAGCATTAATTATTCATAAACATAAATTTTTTTCCCTTTGAAAAGTTATTTTATTGATTACATCTTTCAGAAAAATCAATAAAATAAAAGGAAGACATAAAATTTTACGATTTTCATTTTGGCAAAATTCATAAATTGCTTTTTTCGCTAAATACTTTCTTGGCATTTCCGTCTGCTGTTTTTTTCTTTGCATATGCGTTTTTTAAAATTTTTTTGCGCATTTAAAAAAAGGTTTGGTTTTAGTTTACTTTAGTTCTCAGTTTGTGATAAAAATTAATTTTAGGAAACTGAATTGGTTCAAAAAAGTATTGATTCAAATATTGAAAATGCAATGGTAACACCTTCTCGTTCAAAACCAATTCCATTACCTCGAGGTGCTCGTGTTAAACTTATGTCATCACCTTCTCATTCAATTCTTACTGAAGCAGTTGATGACCTTCCATCTCCTTCAACAGCATCAACACCAAAAATTTTGGATCAAACTTATTCAATTTCAAAGTTTTCAACTTCAACTCCAATTTTGCCTAAATCTTTAACTGTTTTTGAATCAAATGTAAAAATGCCACCTCTTTCTCCAATTCTTAAATCTCGTCAAGCAACACCAGAATCACCACTTGCACGTTTTAATAAAAGTTTTTCTTCAACAAATCCATCTCATTCAAATGTTACTCCAAAAAGAACTCTTCCAAATATTCGTCAAATTTTTTCACGTGAATCACAAAAAAAATCAATGAATTTCAATATTTTAAAAGAATCAAATCAACCAAGAATAAATGAAATCAAAATTGGTGGAACTGTTAGTTTGAATGAACTTCTTGATAATATTTTATTCCCAGGAAAAATGAATGATAATAATAATGATGAAAAAGAAAATGTTGGAAATAGTGGTGATTAAGTTCTTGTAACCCTTTTTTTAAATATAATCAAAATGTATTTCTTTTTGTACATTTTTCTTTTGTATGCCTTTTTTATAACCGAATAAACACATACTTTTTTTTATTTATCCTGGAAAATTTTTTTACTTTGTTTTTTAACTTGACAAAAACGTAATTTTTTGTTTTTAGAACATTTTTAATGTGATATCGAACATTGGGGGGAAGGGTGTTCAGAGCGTCCGGACACCGCCATAAAAGTTCAAATTTTCATATTTAATTTAAATTCATACCACACAGCATGTTCAGCAAAGTGAAAACGACGTATTAGTGCTAAATTGTAAAACACTTTTGACACCAAAAATAACAAATGTCTCTCGGCAGAAGTTTAGAATAGATTATTATGAACCATTATCACCTGTCAAAAGCTTAGAAGATAACGAAATATACATATGGGAAACAAAAATATATTTGGTTTTTTAGCTCTGGAATTTTTATTAACACACTCAAATTTTTTTAAAAGCTTAAATTGCCAATATTTTTCGTAGATATGTTATATTTCTTATTTGTCAAGCTAAATCACTTGTCAAAACGACTATAAATAACACAGTTTACATATGGGAAGCAGATCTTTTATTACTCCGTTAATGAACATGATGTGACCAGATAAAATCAAATTTTTTCGAAAATTTATAAGGAAGGACAACCCCATAAAGCCTTGAACACCCCTATAATTTTTTTTGAACTTGCAGCACTGGAGGGATGTCATGCCTCTAAATTCTCACCTTAAATGTGAGCTATTTAATATTTTTGCTATCTTATAAGGAACGGCATCAGCACTGATATCCAATCAGAGATCACAAAGTTAGTTTGAATCTCTAAAAAATATAATAAAAGTTTACTTTTTTATGGATCCACAATAAAGTACATAAAATGGCTCTCAAAAGCATAGGAAAAAGTTGCTTAACAAATTTTTGAATCTGATTCGATGGTTATGAAACTTTCCTAGATACGTACTAAAGGTATTTAAAAGTTGTTTTGGCAAATTTTATCATCTTCGGATCAGATATGTATTTGAAGTTCATAAAATTTTTGAGCGTTATTTTATGTTTGATCTTTTTTCGATTAAAAATAAAAAAGGAATCGGTTTTATTTCAAAAAAATTCCATTTTTAATGAAATTAAGAATGCACTTAAAAAAGAGATAAATCAATGACATTGAATCTTCTTTTAAAAACAGGTAAAAAATTAAGGTCATAAGTTTTTGATCAAACAAAAATAAATTTTTTCCATGCAATGAATTTTTCTTTTAGAAAATGAAGGAAAAACAATTGTATTTTAAAAATGATGGAGCCGATAATTTCTTTTTTAATTTTATTTAACAATTTTTTATTTTTTTGTGACGGATGTTTTCCAACCCCACAACCTCAAACTGTAATATGTCCACCAAATCCATGTAGTTTAACAGGCCGTAGAGTAATAGTTTCTTCAACGGTTAATGCAGATTGCAGTTATACAACCACTGCATCTTGCACTGCAACTCCAACAACTGATATTACAGTTCAAGGCTTACAGGTTAGAAATATATATCCTTTTTTTATCATATTTCATTTATTTTAAATTTTAGTTTAACGGAGCTGGACCATTTTATGGTCTTCAGCAGCCTTTAATTTGTGATGAAGCAACTGGACAATATTCATATACAGATACTGGAGGAACCCAGCAACCGATTTCTTCAGTTGTATGTGTTTGTGGAACTTTATTATGTAATTGGAATATTATGAATTGCCAAATTCAAGACCCTATTGTTGGGGGACCTGTAACAGAAGCGGATGATGATTGCAACTATCAATATGAAGCATATTGCACTGGTCCTCAAACAATGATACAAGTAAGACCTTTTGCACTTAAAAAAACAACGTGATTCAAGAGATTCCTCAATTGAGTTTGAAAATAATTTCACAAAATTTTAAAAAAGTTTTAGAACCTAAACGAAAAATTAAAAAATGTCATTAGTAATCCAATTCCCAATAATTAAATAATAAAATAAATATTTATATTTATAGTTTTATAATCCAAATCCTACCTTAATTGAACAAAGGCCATATCCACCTGGTATAAAACCGGTCGTATGCCCGGCTGGAAGAACAGGTGGCTATTATTTTACTGATCTTTCTGGAAATCAACAAACAACTGTTCGATGTAATTGTGTTTAAAATAAAGCAAAACATCAAAATTAGACGCTTTTTGTTGTTAGAGAAGATCCTTTATTTAAAAATCAATTTAAAAATTGTTGTACGTGCCACATTTAGGTTTTATTGGTTAATGAAAAAAAAGATATTGTGTTTTTCTTTTGAATGATTTGAATAAAACATTTTTCAATGTTTAGTTTTTTACAAAAAATAATAGGTTTGTTTTTGTTATTTGATCAAAAAAACTTGATCTTTTCTTTCAAATTGTATTTGTAATTTACTAACATATTTGGCTCTGTTAAAAGAATAAAATAAACAATCCCAACAAAAACATTTAATGTATATTTTGAATTTTCTGTGCCACAAATAAATATAAGTTTATTATTCTTATATCTTAACTTCTAACGTTTTTCTTTAAAACTAATTTCAAAGTCTCCAACAAATAAAATATTGAAAATTGTAGGGACGTTTGACAAAAATGTCGTTCAGAAACAACTAGAAAAATTCGATGAAAAACATTTGTTTCGAAAGAGTCATTTGCAAAAATTGTCGATAAATGTTTTTTGTCGCAAATGAACACCTATTTTTTGATTACATTTTACAGCAAAAAAAAAGATAAAATTGTGAAGAAACGAAAAAAAAAATTCATTAAAATTTATATCATCAATATTTGTGGTTTCGTTTGTTGTTTTTGAATATTTTATGCATTTTTTAATTCACACTTACATACAGTTGAGAAAAAAAAAACAATGATAAAAATTTAAAGATAAAGTTTAAAACTTTTTCTGCTACAACAATATATTAAAGCATTAATTATTCATAAACATAATTTTTTTTCCCTTTGAAAAGTTATTTTATTGATTACATCTTTCAGAAAAATCAATAAAATAAAAGAAAGACATAAAATTTTACGATTTTCATTATGGCACAATTCAAAAATTGCTTTTTTCGCTAAATACTTTCTTGGCATTTCCGCCTGCTGTTTTTTTCTTTGCATATTCGTTTTTTAAAATTTTTTTTGCGCATTTATCATTTTATCCTTCTTTAAATTTCAGCTTTTTAAAATGTATTCAAAAGAATTTTTTATCTTTCATCAAATTTATGAAAGAATTAAATCTTCTGTTGTTCTTTTGATTCTTTCTTTTATTGGTTTAAATCTTCTTTATTTCATTTTTCGAAAATTTGGTAAGCATTTCTTAAACATTTTAGTAAAATTTATGTTAACTTTTCAGTTACAAATATTGGAACATTTTGGTGTTATACTGATTTAATTGCAGCTGTAATTATTATTGGTGTAAGTTTTTTTATTACCATTTTATTTATACATTTCTAACTGTGATTTTTTAGATTATTGCATTTTTTGAACGTTTATTGAATGAAAATCAACAACTGCGAAATCAAATAACAGAAAAGAATTCATCGATTAAAGAACGAGATTTAAATATTAAACAATCAAAAATTATTATTAAAGAACTTGAAAAAAAGGTGGAAATTTTAAATGAACAATTTAAAGATTCAATTCGATACAATCGTAAAACTTCAAAAAATATTGAAAATCAAACATTAAAAGAAGCAAATGAACAACTTCAGAATCAAATATTAAAGAATTTGGATATTATTAATGAATTAACAATTCAAAACAAATCAATAAAAGATGAACTTTTTGCTTCAAATGAACTTTCAGAAAAACGTCGAAAATTGATTTTAATCAAAAATAAGGAAATTAAAGAGTTAAATGAAAATTTAAAGATTAAAAATGAAGAAAATCAACAAAAAACTGAAATTATTAAAGAAAATGAAAAACTTCGAAATCAAATTTCTATCATGGATACTGATTTTCAACAATCAACAATGAAAATGGTTTTGTTGATACAATCATTGGAAAATGAACTATTAATCAAAGATGAACAAAATCAAGAAATTATTAAAGAATTATCGAAAGAAACTGAAAGAATTCGTAAAAACTTATTGAATCAAGATATTATAATTTTTGAAACAAATAAGGAAATTAAAGAATTGGAAAAAACTATTTTAAAATTCAAAAATGAACAAAAATTCCATCAAAATGAAACTTTACAAATGAAAAAACAAATTCAAAATCAACCAACAAAATTTGTTCAAACGTTACCTGAAATTTTTGCTGTTTGTGAAAAATGTCAAAAAAAGAACGGAGAAAAGGTTTGTTTTTGGATTATTAGAATTCCTGAAAAAATTATATTTAAGGAGACTGAATTGAATCAAAAAAGTGGTATTTCAAATATTGCAAATGATATGTCATCAACTTCTCAATCGATTATTGATGAAACAGATGACGATCTTCCACCCCCACCACCGTCAATAAAAACAGCAAAATTTTTGGATCAAATTTCTTCACCATCGAAATTTACTTCTTCAATTCCCATGATGCTTAAATCTTCAAATGTTTTTGAATCAATGAAATCAAATGTAAAAATGCCACCTCCAATCGCACCAAAACCAAAAAATGTTCCATCTTCTCCAGCACCATCAAAACAACCACCACCACCTCCTCCTCCATCGATTGATTATTTTAATAAAAGTTTCTCATCTATTCAATCTCCATCTTCAAATATTACTCCAAAAAGAACATTTAATGGCATTCATCGAATTTTATCTGCAGATCTTCAAGCTGAAATTCAAACTCCAAGAAAATTAAAAAGTGTTAAAAAAGAAATTGAAGAAAGAAAGAAAGCTAAATTTCAAAATGAAAAAAGTAACGAATTTCCAGATTTTAAAACACTTTTATTACAAAGAGCTTATAAAGTCAATGCAAATTTATCTTTCGAAGATAAAGAAAATGATAGTGATGGAGAAGAATGGAAATGATTAATTTTTTGTATATTTTATTTGTTTTGTCTTTTTTTATCTGTTTATAAATTTTTTATGTACTCAAATAAACATTTTATACTTTTGATTAAGAGATTGAAATCAAAATTTAGCAAAACCGAAAAATGCAATTAATTTTGGGGTCTAAATTTTTTAAAAGGCTTTGAATTTTTTGGCAAGAATGTCATTATCCAGAAAAATTATTTTTTATGAAACTTGATTTAAATTATTAGTACATATTTTTTATTAAAATTTTTCATATACTTCTTTTTTAACCTTCACTTAGTTTTTATTCAGTTTTGACGCAATTTACCAATTTTATGTGAAACAAAAGGACATTATTCAGAAAAATTTTTTTTTATTGTGTAAAAACAACAAAAAAATTTAATACAATTCAAATTTAGCCATAAATAGAAGCATACATTTTATCATCATGTAGTGTGTATGAGACTAAACTTGAATTCTTTAAAAATCCACCAATTCGAATTGTCCAATAATATCCGCAACAATTTTCAAATTTAATAAATAATTCTAATCTTGGCGTTGGCCAATCATTAAAGTCATCTTTTACTATTAGTCGAAACCGACCATTTCGAACTTTATCTTCTGTTACATAATCCATTGCAGTTGAATCATCCAATTCATATAAAATTGCCTTTGCGTCATCTCCAACTTTATTTCTATTTTCACATATAATTAAACCTCGAAATACATAATTTCCTTGATAAAATTGTGAATATTCCATTTTTTCAGCTATCCAAGAATCAGCAACAAAAGAAAGTAATGTAAAAAAGAAAACTATTAAACGACAGTGCATTTTTAGGCCCAAAAAATACATTTTTGTAGACATCTATTTTGTTATATATTAATGTCAGAAACATTTTTGAGACAACCATAAAAGCTTTTTTTAGATCATCAATTTTTCTCGTTTTTGTTTGGTGTTAATGGGTTGAAATAAATGCTTTTAACAAATTCAGCAATGATTATTTTTATATTTTTGTTTTCGTTTTCATACATTTTTTATTACTTGAAACAAAAAACGGACAAAAGCAAATTCATTGTAAGCTTTAATATTGCAATTAACGATTTTTGAATTTAGTTATAAATATGAATAATAAAAATTTAAACGAGTGTGTAAACCTCTGTGCCTGTTTTTGCATTTAAAACTGATTCAATACCTAAAGCATTTTGATATCTTTTTATTTAACAAAACCAAAAAGTATACAAAGTTTTATTTAAATGTTTAACAGTGTCAGAAAATCGTAACAAAATATTAAAACGGAAAACCAGTCCAAACTTCGATCATCCAGAAAAGAGTAATTTTCATTTCTTTCAAAATTATAGAATTTTTGCATCAAATACATCTCATTTTGACTGATTTTTAAGCGAACTTTTCTTTTTTTCGTTACACATTATGGGAAAAAGGAAGAAAAAACTTTTTTTCAAACGAAAACGCAATTGTGGTACGTTGCAGACAACCTTTTTGGAATGTTTGTTGGAAACAAATGTCTTTTTTTTGTTACACTTTATGGGAAAAAAGAAAAAACTTGCGACGAAAAATTTTTATTGCTGTGTGAAAAAACAAATAAGAGTAGCGTTTTTTTTGAATTTTTTGCTATTTTAGATTTAAGTTTTTTATTGTTTAAAAATATATCGAATTTAATTGTGTAGTTTAAAGACAAATCTTGAAGACTTTATGGGTAATAGCAAAAAAAATCCAACGTGTTCATTAATAATTTAAAAATAAATTAATCAGTTTACTTTTATAAAAGTAAAAAGTGTGGATTAGTGTAGGCCACTTTTTAAAGTTTTTCATTTAAAAAAGAAATGATAAACAAAAATGGATATATTTACGAATAATTTTAAATCTTGTTTTATGAAGCCAAAAAATGATTTGCAATAATATTTTCTGACCCTGAAAAGAACTTGACTTCAAAAAAACCAAATATGATTTTTTTTCTTATTTTAGGCTTGCTAGTTTTTTTCACAAATAAAAAATGTCGCTTTCATTTTTCGTATGTGTCTGTGCCATTTCAAGCGACATTTATGCATTCAACTTTCAAAAAAACCTTTTCTTATTGTCTCAAATATTTTTTGAATATTTTGTTTAAAAGACTTAAAAAATGTTTTCATTGTTTTATTGTCAAAATTAAATCAAATGCAAAAAGTAAATTTTGTGATACAAAAAAATCGATATAAAACAAAAAAGCATAAATATTTTATTTAAAGAATTCACATAATGTAAAACACATTTATGCACCGTTTTTATTAAAAAATTTAGTGTAAAATTGGCTTGAAATAGTTTCGATTTTTTAAAAATTTTTATGTATATTTTTTATTACATTTGCATAATTGTTAATTGTTAGTATGCATAAAACTGGATAGTTTTTGAAGAAAATGACTTCGGTTTTTTCCAAAAAATTTTGTTACTTTTATTTGAAAAATAGTAAAATAAACAGAGATTTATTAAATATACAAAAATTTCAGCTAATATATAATTATAAAAGACAAGCAATGGCTCAAATATTGCATTCTCTATCCTTTAATTTTTTATAAAATAGCAAAAAAATGAAACTGTTGAAAATGCGCTTTTGCACAGACCTTTTTGAAAATTGTCATAAAAAACCGTCGCAAATTTTTTCTTGTTTCTCTTCCTAAAATCGAATGAGGGGATTTTGTAATACTTCCATGAACTTTATATAAAGCAAAAAGTTTCTTTTGATGTTTATCCATAAATTTTCTGAAAATTTTAAATAATTTTTTCCCAATATTTTAACTTATTAAAATCAATTTTCCTGAAATGTTTCAAAACGTCTGTTGCTAATGTTAATATATTTTCTTCTTTTTTTTGGACAAGCGTCTTTTTCTTCGCTGAAACAAAAAAATAAAATGCAAGCTGCTTTTTGGTTTACGCAGACAATAATCTTTATTGAAATCTTTTTTCTCATGTTTTGATAGTAGTTTTTAATATATTCGTGATTGTCTACGATGTTCTGAAACAGCGGCTTTCTAAAAGTTGACATTTAATTTTTTAACTTTTGAAATGCTGAAGTAATGTAAAAACCAAAACACTTTGGACGTTTGATATTTGACATTTGTGACCAGAAAAAAACTTTTTAGCCAACATCTATTATTATGTTTAAAATTTTTTCAATTGTTCAAGTTTTTATTATTCTATTTGGAATATTTTAAATTTTTTCGCATTTATTTTATTTTTAAAATTTATCGGAAAACCACGAAGAAAAATAATATGAAATCGAAATTCATTTTAAAAACAGCAGCAAAAAATGAGTTTGAGTATTCGACTAAAATAGAAAAAATAAATTTTATTGTTTTCAAAAAAAAGCATTTTTGGTTGTTTAAATTTATAACTACTTATTGATCACACTTTACTTTTTTTTTCTTGTCAAAATGATTTTTTTGGTATTTTTTTGATTTACGACATAGGTGTGTGTATCTGCGAAATTTTGAAACATTTGTTACAAAACTGATGTATATGTTTTTACGTTTGCTAAAAAGAAAAGCTCTTTTTTTCTTTTCTAAAAATTTTTTCGCAAATATCTTTTTCTTATTTTATAAATTTGTAATAATATTTGAATATTGTAAAGTTTTTCTCCCTTGTTTTTTCTAAAATTTTAATTAAACATTTATAAATTATGAGAAAATAATGTATCAAAAAAAATTAATGGGCCATTACTGTTCAAACATGGCTCATTAATAATTTGAAAAATTATTAATTTAATAAATCACAAAAATATGAATAAGTTGTTTTTGCTGTCTACATTTACGAAAATGTGTTAGTGAATTGATGAACATTCTGAAAATTTCATCAGTCATAAATGCTGCAAAATTTTTTCCACTTTTTTGTTTTATTTTAATACTTTATTGCGAAAGACGCAAGACATTTTCGCATAAATTACGTTCTGGTAAAAAAATTCTGATTTTTTTTTAATTTTTGAACATTTTACTTTTTTTGTTAATTTATATAATTTTATGTTAATTCGGAATGACTCTGTTTTATTTCTTGCTTTTAAATTTTTGAAATTTTATTTTGTCCTGTTTTCTTTTATTATATTAATAATGTCCCATTTAAATTAATAGTAATCATATTATAAAATCTTTGACTGAAAATATTTCCAACAAATCCAAGTATTTTATTTTACAATACATTTACATCAATGGTTATTGTTGCAATTGGATGTCTTTTGTAGACGTTGCTTTTTTGAAGTTTTGATGCATTTGATTCGATCATAACATTTGACAAGACTACTCCACACACCACCAAGAGGAACAAGAAGTCGAAAACGGAGCAAATCAGAATCATTTGAATTATAATTGTATATATGTAGAAAATGTTTGCTAATATCGTAAATGAAAAACAATACCTGAAATTTGAATTTATTTAAAACACATTTTAAAAATAATTTTTGTTATGAAAAAAATAATCTCCATTAGAGATTTTTGGGATAAAATAATTGGAGATAAACCGATTCCTTCCAAAAATCGCATTTTTAATATTCAAAAAGTCGCTCAGGCACCCAAGAAATCACGAACTTATACAAATTTTTGATCATTAGGTATTTGTGGCATATTATGCAAAAGGCTTATTAGGAAAAAAATAAAGCAGAAAAAGCTTTGCGCAAATTAAAAAATTTTCTTACTGAAGTGAAAATTAAAGGAATTATGAATTTAGGCTTTAATGTCTGCATTCCAATCAAAGCTAACATCGCTGAACAACCAAAAATAAAGAAAATAAAATAATTATTTGTTGAATTTTCGAATATAAATTTTGCTGAGAAATACATTGTTGCGAAACAACAAAATACAGACAATAAAATGTGAAAATCTTCAACGATCCAGCTTTGTTCCATCCACCAAAATTTTTTGTTTGCGACCATTTTTAGAAGAAAAAAAAATGTTTTTACCACTTTTCTTTAACTCAATTGAGGCAACGTTACATTTTTTTGAAAGAAAGAAAATACACTTTAACCTTTTTGTGATGAATCATAGAAAAGGCATTTTTTTGCAAGCTGATAGTCTTTTTTTGCTTAATTGGAGTTGAAAAAATCAAATGTCTGCTGTTATCACTGAAATGCTTGATGCTTATTTTGAGTGGAACAGCTGAAATTTCTGACGCTATATATTCTGGATTTTTATTGCAAGAGTAAAGAACATAATTTTTAAAATTAAACATTGTTTGATTTTTCAAATTTTGTCAAAAATTTGAATCACAACATGCAATTTTTCAATTTCTTCGGATTTTGAAAATTTGGAATTTTTCACTTACTTCTCTGTTTTATGCAAATTAATTAAACGAGCATTCAAGTGACAAAAAGCAGAAAAAAATTTATTTTTTTTGGGGAGCGCTAAATTGAAGAACTGAGACAGGGCATCTTCTTCACTTTAGTGGTCCTATTTTATTTTTCATATTAGCATTATCCAGATATGCAAATTTGGGCTTATTCGCATAATCGACCATTTATTTTCGTCAAAGCCGAGTAATCTCCAGCATTCTCTCGCATGTTTTTGCCGGGAAAAAGTCGACATTTTTTCGGGGTTTTTCAACTAATTTTTGCAAACTTTAGAGAAAACACCAAAGTTTTTCTATGATTTTCTTCAATGTTTGTAAAAATTATTGGCTAAAATCAGGGAGCGCTAAATTTATACTCGTTACTTTTGTTTGAAAGAAAGAATAAAAAATTCATGGGAAATGAGAAATGCAAAGAAAGTGATAACATGCAAAACGCATTGTCATGTGCTAAAAGCAAAAAAAAACTGTACTTGCATTTTTATTGCTCCAAAATTTGCGAAAAAATGATATGATACTAAAAGGTAAATGAAACATTTTTTGAGGTTCAAAAAAGCAAAAATATTGTTTTCTGTCTTTAGTTTTTTTTGTTTTTCTTTACTTTCGCTTTTGTTATTGAATTTTTGAGGAATCACAGTGTTTGATATCAAATTGATCAACTGATAAATAAACCGTTAATGCTGTTTTGGATGGGTGATACTTTGCTTAAATTGAAAGCTTTTTTTTCAACCTACTTTTACATTACAACGTTGTTTGGTCTTGAACAATAAAACCTTAAAGCTTTTGTAGTCATTGTTTGTGCTATCATCTTCAAAAAGTAGTATAAAAAGAGATGAAAGAAAGGAAGATGCATGTTCATTTTGAATTTTTTACTGGTTTTGTTCTGAAAGAAAATGTTAAAGACAAATTTATACATTTTTATTTTTATTTCCTTTGCTATCGTTGATTTTGGTAATGGTGAATGCTGTTTAGCATGCATTTTGACTGATTTTGGTGGACATTGCGCAGATTGCACTTATACAGGATCATTTTCGTGCTGTGGCATTGGTTCTTGTAATATTTTCTGTTGTAACTGCGATTATGGTATTTGCGTTACTGGTGCATGTTGTGCTGGATTCAGCTTCCTCAATTACCATCAACATTCAAACAAATCCTCTGCTAAAACGATTTTGAACAATCTCGATAAAAACAGAGATCAAAAGCTTAGTTTTGAAGAAATTAGTTCTAAATATGGTAGTCATTACGATCTCAAAGTTGAATTTCCATTGCACGATAAAAATAATGATGGATTTATTACTGTCGATGAAATTGATAGCGATGTACAGAAAGCAAAAATTTAAATATGCAATTATGTCTTTTATGTAATGTAAAACTTTTTTAATATCAAAATTTGCTTTTTATGTCAATTTAAACCTAGTAGCCTGTATTTCTGAATGTATAAAAACAATAAATTTTTTACTGCAGTTATCACATGTAAAAACAAATTTAGAATCGCGATTACAGCATTAAATGAATATTTTGGAACAACAGATAGCAAAGCCTTTTTTTATTTTATCTGACAAATTTACAAATATTTTTAAAATAATAATAAAAATAACTACACGGTTACAGTATCACTAAACTGAGGATGGCCGGCCGCGGCCGGCCATCCTCAGTTTACACCTCTGATTTGTACCTCTACTACACCTAAAATAAATTTACACCTTTTAAACAGCCTACACACAATTTTAATGAATTTTGTTAAAAGCTTTTTTTTAAAAATTGTTAGTTTTTTTCATAAATCGTAAAAGTAAAAACACAAGCTTTAAAAAAGGTTGTAGCAAGCTGAAAATTGGCACTTTTTGAATTGCCTTTTTTACTCGAAGTTGTTATCGTTAATAATGTAATTACATTAAAAACATTTGCCCGTATTTTTTTAAATGAATATCTAAAAGTGGTACTTTAGTCCAAAAAAACTGACTAAAGTACTGCTTTTTCGTTACGAGAAACGTGAATTACCTTACATAAAAAATTACCATAATAATGACCTACACAAAATTTTGATGATTTCTGTTAAAAGCTTTTTTTTTAAACCTACAGTACTCCACAAAATTATAGAACAACTTTTTTGATCGTATGAATCTAGTGAACCAAAAAGCGGAATTGGTCCAAATGTTTCAAATTCGGATTCAGCATGTTCGAAAACCCGTATATCCGAGAAATAATGACAGGATGTCCAAGAGTTCAGTTTTTTACGAAAGCCCAAAATGAAGTTAAAAAGAGCAATCTTCTGCAACAAAATTATAGAAACACCTATTATTTTTCACAATAATCGAACTTTCAGACATTTTGGCATTATTTCTCAGCTTTATAGGTTTTCAAACACGCTGAAACCGAATCTGAAACATTTGGAGCGATTCAGCTTTTTGATTCTACCGTTTTATGCAATTATGTGGTGGTTTTATAATTTTGTGTAGCACTGTACGAGTCATGTACGTCATTAAAAAAAGTTATCTTGGGCAAAATAGATTTTTATCTATTTTAATTTGCATTAATTTGCGCTTCTGAATAAATTTCTAGGAGAACTTCTTAAAAATTGGATACGGTGTATGCAAAACAGTTTCAAAACAGTTTTTAAAAATTCAAAAAGCTTTTTTTTCTCAGTATTTCTTGGCGGAATGTAATGGACAAGAACAAAAATTTTTGTGGATTGTAATCACGTTTTATCTAAATACCTCTTTTTTTTTCGTTAAGCAACAAGTATAAAAAAGTTGCTACTGAATTCTTGAAAAAAAAAAGAGCTGCAATTTTATTCAATTCAAATCAAAAACCCATCAACTTATAAAAAAGAGATTAAAACATGAAAAAAATTTTCAATAAAAATGTTTTCAAATTGATAATATTTTTGTATTCCTTTTGTTTCATAGAATTTAAAAAATAGTAAATTCATTATTTTGGTAAAAGAAATGTATTTTGATAACCTAAAATAAAAATTGTAATATACATTTAAAACAAGGTAATAATTTTACAAATTCCCAAGCTTATTTTTAGGAACATCTGCAAAAAATGTACATTTTTTTAACAGCCTGCACTCATTTTTAATTTAATGCTTTTTTTAAAAAAATGTTAGTTTTTTTCATAAATCTTAAAAACACAAGCTATTTCTTTAAATGGCAAAACGTTATAGCAAATTAAAATGATTGGCACTTTTTAATCTTTTTCCGGCACAAAGTTATTACATAATGACTGCTATAACTTTGTGCCGTTTGACAATTTTCGAACGAGGTAATTTTGAACAAAAATATTACATTTACGCTCTGCAGAACGTAAAAGTTATGTCAAAATGAGTTGTTATACAATACCGTACAGTAATACATTTGAAAAACGTATAAACACAAATCATGTTGTACAAGTTGATGACGGACATGTTGTACCTTATAATCCTTATCCGACACTATTAATTTCGAATGCACAATTGAACAAAAAGGAAGTCCGAAATACATATGCAAATACACCATAAAATTGGGTAATGTAATTACTGCAAAAATAAAAAGATTTAAAACAGATAAAGACGGCAATAATGTTGTCGATTTTAAGTGAAGGTGAGCAACATAATATGCCATAATATTATTATGGCTCAAATTATGACAGGCTGTAAAGCATGTATGAGATTAATGAATACATGGATTATAAAACAATCTCATATTGTTAAAACTTTTTACATTCATTTGGAAGGGCAAAATATGATTTATTTTGAATCAGAAGAAAATGCAACAGAAAGAGAAGACAAAAGTCCTTTGTTGGCATTTATTAAACTTTTTTTCACATGATGAAAATGCATGGCAATACACTTATCACCCACATTTTTATCGTTATGAAAAAAACAAGGTATTTGGATAAAAGGTGTTTACAATCTACAAAAATTTTTGTTCGTGTCCATCACGTTCTGCCAAAAAATATTGAGAAAAAAAGAAAGAAAAAAAAGCTTTTTGAATTTTTAAAAACTGTTTTAAAAATGTTTTGCATACACCGTATCCAATTTTTAAGAAGTTCTCCTAGAAATTTATTCAGAAGCGCAAATTAATGCAAATTAAAAGAGATAAAAATCTATTTTGCCCAAAACAACTTTTTTTGATGACGAAAATGACTTGTAGTTTTGAAAAAAAATTTAGAACAGAAATCATCAAAATTTTGTGTAAGTCCTCATTATGGTAATTCTTTATGTAAGAAAAAAAATTACCAGTTATAAAAGCTTGTATTTTTGCTTTTACGATTTATGAAAAAAACTAACAATTTAAAAAAAAGCTTTTAACAGAATCCATTAAAATTTTGTGTAGGCTGTTTAAAAGGTGTAAATTTAGTGCAGGTGTTTCAGAAAATAAACTCGTGAACTTCAAACTATTACCTTGCTTTGAATGAAAATTACAGTTTGTATTTTACATTTTTAAAAAAAAGGCGTGTACTATTTTTGTGTGTCTTAAAAGGAATTGTTTTTGTGCTTCAAGTTTCACATTTGAAAAAAAATTTTTACCTGGAGTTTTGTATTGGCATTTTGATAAGGAATACTGTAACCGGATTTTCCTTAATATCTTTGACCAAAATTAAATCCCCAAAAATCTTTTCCGATTTTGACCGTTTTTGCTTTTTTTTAAATATTCTTTTGCAAAAAAAGGTTTGAAAAAGAGATGGGATACTGGATGTACCTTTTTGATCATCAACAATGGTCTGATATTTATGAAAAAAATTGTTCATTAAAAACTCAAAGTGAATGGTTGGCAGTAGGGCAGCCAAACATTTTTCTTGGACTCGCTTATCTCATTACTGGCTTTGTTATGGAGGTAATAATTTTTAAAACAATTTCATTGGAAACTAGAGTGGTTTATTCTCGGGGATATCGCAAAAAACATATAAACTGTTGCTTTCCATTTTGTTAAAATGTTATCAAAATTTGCAACATAAGAAAGCTAATTGACATGCTAATTAGCTAAAGTAATATACTGCTGAAAAAAATTTTTTGATTTTTTGCGCGATATCAGTTTTACAGGACCACAATACTTTTATTTGAAAAGTGTTAGTTCTTTTAATTCATAAATCTATGAAATCAAAACTAGGCCAAAAAACTGAAAATGTTTTTCAGCAATATCTCAGTTAATAATTCAACATTAACATGAGAAGCGAAGTTGTGCAAAAATGCTACTCTATTGCGAAATGCCATTTTAAAAAATATTAAAATTTGCATATTTTTGAAGAAGCGTCTTAAACATGCAAAAAATGAAGCTGTTGTTCAAAAAAACGTAGCCAAATAAATTTTTGGAGTTGGCATTCTCGTTTCACGTGGGCAAATTATAATTTTTCTAAAATTTGCATATTAAATGCTCATTTTTCCTTTAAATATTTTTTACCATTTTTAGTTATCATATTTCCCATTTTTGATTGCAATTTGCAAAAAAGAATTTTTTCAATATGACGCATATAAATTTTTGTTTATGATGGGAGTTTATGATTTATTTATTCTTCCCTGTAATGCCATAATTCCTGGACTTCAAGTTATTCAAGGACAACATTTTTGTAATAATCCAAAATTATATTACTGGGCAGGTGTAATCAGTTGTGGTAATATATAAATTTAAAAATTTTTTAAATATTGTAAAAATATTTTTATAGGAGGCTTTTATGGAGTTTGCACACTTTGCGTCGTTTTGGCTATTGATCGATTTTTGGAAGTATCATTTCCCCGATTTGCCCCATACGTTTTTGGAGGTTGGAAAACGTTTTTATGGATCTGCGTTCCAGTTGTTTATCAAGTCTATATCGGCTTTCAACTTCCCCATATTTTTAATATCAAAATTTATGCAATGAATCAAGATCCCTTTTATTTCATTCCAGGAATGGAAAATAATCCAAAAGTATGACAACTTTGCTTTTAAACTTTTATAAAAAAAATCATTTTTAGTTTGGTTTTGACAGTTTTAGAGTTTTTCACTCTTGGAACAACGGCATGATGGTTTTTCTTTTGTTAGTTTTTTACGGAGGTATAATTGTTGTTGCAAGTTTAAAAGCAAAACTTTACAAAGATTTACCAAAAATTTCAAATGTTCAAAAACAGGTATAAGATTTTCATCTTATTTCATTTATGCAAATTTTAAATTTCAATTTCAGATGACAATTCAATCATTATGCATATGTGGCGAAATGTTTTTTTGTCCGTTGATTCACATTATTATGAATTTTGTTCATTTTCCGATAATCATTGAAATCATGGCACATTTTTCATGGATTTGTATGCACGGTACTAAAAATTTGCATACTTTAACAATTTAATTTTGATTTTTATAGGTGATAATCCGATCATCTATTTCGCCTTAAACAAATCCCTCAGAAAATCAATGATAAAAATGTTCACTTTTTCCGTGCCAAAATTTTCTTTATTACAAAGTTCTCAAAGAATATCCGTTGCAGCTACCACAAATTCAGCAAATCGAGTTGAACCGTATGTCTCCAATAGTAATAGTAATAACAATAACAATAGTCTAGCACCCTAATTTTTATATATCGTATAATTTCATTTACTCTCTTTTATTATGATTTTTTATATCTCATTAACTAAGTTTCAAATATGTAAAATTTGTAAAATATAATATCTATACAAAAAGCACTGATACAGATGTACGATGGCTGCGACATAACGGAAAACTTATATCACATTGCGATTTCGGCAGTGTTTGAAAGCATATTATCCTAGCTAAAAATATCTTAACCACGAAATTGACCGTGAAATTTTCAACTTTATTGTCGGAAAAGCTGGCATTATGTTCTAAATGCAAAAATTAACTCCGAAAAACATCGACTCCGAAATCGCATCAAAATTTGAAAATGAATTTTTAAAAAGTGAATAAAATGTTTTGAAATTTGAATAAATAAATTTTTACCTTTTGATTATTTGCAGAAAAAAAAATAAACGGGGCGAAATAACAAAAGGTTTTTTACATAAAATCATTAAAAAGTCAAAAAAATGAAATGTAGGGTGATTTTTGGAAAGATTTTATTTTATTAGGCATTTCTCAAAAATAAAAATCTCAAAAAAAACTGAAATAAATAAAATTTTTACACGAGCATCGATTCAAACCCATTTTCCCATTTTTACTGAATGACCATCAATAGCGGTTGCTTGGATAAATTTGTGTTGTTGAAGAATGCCTTTGAGCCCTTACAATAGGCTTCTGCCGCAAAATTGTACGCTTTAAATTTGTTATCCACCCAATAATTGTCTGTCGGTATGGTTTAAAAATTAACATAATTGCAATGGCATTTCCACAAGAATGTAGCCCAAAAAATTGTAGCATCCATTGTGAAAGTACTGGAAATTTGTTGAAATTTGAATGCTTTTTTTAAATTATGCTGATTTTTTATGTGTTGAAATTCATTTAAAAAAGTTTTTGCACGTCGCATATCACATGCGACATGCAAAAACGGTTTGCAACATGCACAACTTTGTAACAAAAGTTTGCAAATTCAAAAGTGAAATCTTGCATGTTGCACGCAATTTATTTTTGGAATGATAAAAGTAATGATAAGAAAACTCTTTTTTACCTGCAATATCCTCAGATCCAAGTACCAAATTTATCAACAAAAATGTAATTGGGATAACAATAAAAATAGCAGGAATTGCCATTTGTGCCAACAATGCTCTAACAAATTGTTTGTGCGCTTTTAAATTTGTCGACGACATTTTAGATTTTAAAGTTTGCAGTTTCCGGATTATCTTAATCCCATAAATTACTCCAATAGAATACAGTATTCCAATTTGAAAAACGCAATCTCCAACATAAACTAAAGTTAAGAGCTCAAGTTTATTCATATTGCATGAACCCGTAATAAAAAGGTTGTAAAATTGTGGGGTATTTTGTTTGACGTATTCTTTTGCGTATTCAATATCCAAAGTAATAAGTGTTAAAATTCCTGGTGGTACCCCATAAAGAATCATTGAAACAAACATAGCAATTATATTTTTTGGGTTGTGAAACATGTTCGAATTATTATTAAGTGTGAAATATTGATAAAAGAAAGCGTAGAAAATTGACATTCCACCAAAGCTGAATGTTAAGTGCATAAATGCCTGAAATGATAAGAATGGATTTCAAATTTACTGATATAAAAGGATGTTGGAACTATGATAAAATCCTCTCAGAAGGTCGTTTTTGATTTTTTTCGCTGATTATAATGTAACAGATTCAGAAAAGTGAAAAAAGTTTTGACCAAAGATATGATAAACCACGTTTTGGCATTATAACAATGAATGCCAAAACAAAATCCAAGCCCACAGAATCCGCAAAATATCGAAAAACACCTTTTTAGTGATTTTCCAAGAAATAACTTAGAGGTCGCGTCATTATTTCGAAAAGATCAAAGCAAAATGCCGCTTTTAAAACTTCAGAAATTACTTTACCCTGGGCTTGTTAAAGTAGTCGCCAATGAAAACTGGACAGTAAATATCGATTTCAACGCAGCTTGGTCAAAATCAAACACTTAAAAAATCTTACATAATTAATTGCTTCCCCTCTCCATCCCCAATTTCTCGAAATTCCAGCTGCACAAATAATTGGAGTTGGCAAAATTGCAAAAATGCCAAAAATGAAAGATGAATGAAAATCCATAACATAAGCACCAAAAATGGTTAATAAAATAAAATATTTGCTATATTTCATTGCTTTGGTTGAATGCCTCAAAATTAAATATGCAGCCAACAAATTTGTGAGAGTATTAATTGCAAGATTAATATGCAGCCGATTCCCGTATGCTTCAACATCTTCAACCGCATAAATTTTAACCGTTGGTTCCATGAAAATTTAAAAAAAAATAAAATAAAGAAGTTGAAAAAATTTTTTTATTCAATTTACAAATATTTATTGACTTAACATTTTTTCAATGAAATAAAAAGGATGTGTACTTTTTTTTAAACACGTAAATATTTAATAAGGAAAATATTTTTAAGCATTCGAAAATAATTACACCCCTTTTTCGGTAATCTTTAGCACCTGAAAAAATAATAAATAATTGTGTCACAGTTTTGTGTAGGATTATTTTTATGAAGAGCTTTGTGTTGCGCAACCCAAAAACAAAAAACTTCATAAAAGCAAAGAAAGTATCGACTACAATAAAATGATAAAAAAAGTATATGCTGTAAAAGTACAAATATATAAAAAAAAAACTTAAGCAAATCGGAATCTGTTTTGCATCATCGTCAGTTGCCATTTGAAATGAGCCATTTGTTGTTGCTGTTGTTGCAGCATTAACATTTGCATTTGTTGATTCATAAAATTTTGTTGCTGTTGAGCTTCAATGAATGGATTTCAGAATAAATTTGGATTAACAAAATGCTGATTTTGAAGTTGAGGAATAATCGGCAGAGGCATTTCAACTGCTTGAATGACTGCTTCATCATCATAATCAGATGTCGTAATATATGCATGATTTTCAACATATTTCATTAAATCATCCATTGGATGATTTAATGAAACATACCTGCAATTAAAAGTATCGCAAAATCTGTTATGCCTGAATCAAAAGGACTGAAAGATTCGCTGAATGATCTTCGACCTCCTACAAGGTCCTCGACAGTTCACTTAAAAGTATACGTCCAAAAGGTTCAAATGTTTAAAAAAGTTTGTAAATATTGAATAATTTTTTTTCCCATATTCTGTTGTTTTTTCATTCATGAAAACGGATTTTTTTACAGTATATTAAAACTTTCAAAAAAAAATTAGTAAACGCCTATTTTTGGAAAAAAATATTTTTAAAAATTATAACTGCCAATTTCATGAAATTTTGTATTTGCATTTGCAATTTTTTTAAGAAAGTAAAAACGCTGTCAACTTTTGGAAACTTAAAATTAATGCCTTTTTTAAATTTAGAAGCTTTGGTAGTCGCTATTTTTAACAATTGCTGAAATTGTAAGTTGTTAAGTCAACTTTAAACAACAATTTGGTACATAATTCATGTTTCTGAAAACTCAAAAAAGTCCCTAATTTTAACACAAAGGTTTCCCAAATTGCTTAAAAGTTTTAGTAAAGCAGCAATTTTCTTGTTTTTCTTTTAATAACGTGCCTTGTTTTTATTTCGCAAAAGTACAACAAAAAATTTTTACAAAGTTTAAAAAGCATTAATTTTTTTCTCCTCAACTGAAAATAACAATTTCAAATGACACAAAAGAAGTAATAATTTCAATTTTGATATTATCGCACCAATAAAATAACATCCACATTACAGAAATAGATGGTATTACAGTGTACTAAAACATACCTTTGAAACATTAAATCATTTTAGCACTTTTTATAGAAACGTGCAGAGACAATTTACGACTTTTTGTCTTTCTGTAATATTGTATTGACTGCTCACTATTGCGCATTTATTTTTTATTTTATCTGACTCAGAAAAAAATTCTGCATCTGATAGGCACTGTTTCAAATTGGGACATCGAGGGGCAAAAAATTTGGATAAAAAAATTACGGTAGTTTTATTTTTTCTTCATCAGTTATCATTTTTATCAGCATATAACCTAATAATTTTTTTTGCTACTTTGTATTATTGTTAAGATTCTGCATTTTTTGGTACCAAAATTATGTTTATTTCACAGCTTTGAAAAAACGGTGCACATACCTAACTTTTTACATATTTTTAATTTTTCATTTTTGATGAAAATCATAAAATCCAAGATTAAACAGAATCTAATAACAATTTTTCTTCTCTCTCCATTTTAACTTCTCTAAATTTTTTAGACCCTGTATGCAACATTATAAAAAGGCAAAATAAAAGATCTAACGTAAAACAAAAATTTTTTGCCTAACGTTTAGATGCATTAGTAGGTAACCTTAATCACCTTCGAGTTTTGTTATATTTTTCCTTTAATGCATTTTTTTCAAATTGTTAGGTGTTTTTCAATAGTTAACAGCTTGTATATTTATGCTATAAAAAATATGTACCATATCTGCCCATATGGTTTCTCTCAATTTTCTGTTTTTTTTGCTTTTTTCTTAAAGATTGTTCCCCAGTGTGCAAAAGGGGTTCAAAAATGTGGAGAACGCGTTGTAGTGCCTAGTGTCACTCGCATACGACCAAAAACAGCCTTTTTCCCTTATTTCCAAAAAACAATGATAAAATTTTATAGATTGAAGAATTTTGTTCCGCACAAAAATTTTTAACGATAAAAAAATGGACAATCGAACCTGTGATTACATGTGTGTATTATTTAAATTAAACCAAGGCATTCAGGTCATTCAACTCCCCTATATTTGCTTTGCTTCATTAAGTTTAATAACATTTATTTCAATTTTTGGTGGAATTAAAGCAAACTATCGCTGGTTTATTTTGAATCAAGCAATTTGGGATCTTACAACTTCATATGATTATTATTGTAGCAGCTTAGTTAATACTCGAAAATGCTTTTATCTCATTTATTTAAGCTATCCATCATGGAAAATTATTTTATTTTCTACTTTGATAAACGTTTTTAAATTCAATATTTATTGCGGATTTTTTTTGTTAGTATTTTCCAGATTTTTGTGTTTATATTTTGATCACATTTATGAAAAAATTACAAAAAAATTTCGAATTTTCTTTTTAATTTTGGTATTTAATTTGATTTTTATTTCTCCAACATTTTTGTTGGCAACTTCAGAAAATATTGTAAGCAGTAAAGGTATTCCATGTACACAACTTTTGAGAAATGTTACGCTTATGAGAGAATGCACCTTAAAACTTCGCAATGATTGGGCTTTCAATTTTTTTAAAGATTTTTCTGCGACAATGAGAAAAGTGGATCAAGCTAAAAATTTGGCGTGTATCTTTGGAGTTTTAATCCCCACATGTTTTATTATCAAAAAAGTCAGCAGTCAATTTAAATTTCAATTTAAAAATAATCGAAAAGATTTTTATGGTTCACTTCGAATTGCGATTGTTTTAATGTTACAACTGATTTTTAATTCAATCATGCTTCTCATGGAATCCCTACAATCCATTGTTTTTGAAAATAATCCCGGTGATGGAATTAAATATTCATTTGCATCAGTTTTACAGGGCATTACTGATATCGTACATCTTCAAACATTTCGACAAATTCGTGTTTTTTTTGAATGTGTTATAACTTTAACAATTATGACCGGATATCGAGAAAGTGTATTCAAATTTTTCAAATGGATTTTTTATCGCTTTAAAAAGAAACCCGTTTCTCCAGTTGTAGCAAATCCCCGATCTTCTGCCATTCTTTTTGTTAACGAAAAATGAGATTTCTATATATATTTTTTTGTATTTTTTGTGGTTTTTTGTTTTTAAAGGAGGCGGACCCTTTGATCCATTTTTAAAAAAAAAAGGATTTCGAAATATTTCTTTTTTTCCAAACCATTGATATTCGTGATCAGGGTGACTCTTGAAACGAAAAAATATTTCCTTTGTTAAAAAAATAAAAACAATGGAAGCTGCATTTTCGTTTGAAGAGTTACCCTGATCACAAATATCGATGGTTTGGAAAAAAAAGAAATATTTCGAAATCCTTTTTTTTTAAAAAATGGATCAAAGGGTCCGCCTCCTTTAAGAATTATAAAGTATTGCATTTTGAAGTTGAAACGTACTTTAAATCTGTTAAAATAAAATTCAGGTTCTATTTCATCATCTGAATAATAAAAAGAAATATTTACCATAAAATTTACTTTTTTTGCTCGGAAAGTTACTCTTGCACTGGAAGTAGAAAAAGTCGTTAAATGACCGAACACCACGATTTTTTTCAAAAAGAGAAAAAGAATCCGACTGCGCGACTTTTTTTTCAATGACTTTTCGGTCGCGCCCAGTTAGAGAGCATTTCTTTTTTTCTCTGTCATGTAAAATCGTTGCATTTTTTTTTTCTCTTTTTTCTTTCAAGAAAATGACTAAAAAGTCATTTGGCAAAGCGTTTTTTGCAAAAGAGTTAAACAGTCGAAAAATGATTCTTTCTTCTTCATGCTTCTGCGCATCCTTGAACACTGTTTTTATCATTTGAGGAATTAACTGCATAGAAAGTTCAAAAAATGCTGAGAAAACATTTAAAAAACTGCCAACAAAGAGATGTTTAGGGCATTATTATCTTTTTACACTTTTTCTATCAAATTAAATTACCATTGAAGTGCTCCTTAAAAGGCCCTTTAAGGAATTTCTTTGTTTAACAAAAGTCTTAATCTTTAGACAATCATCATTTGTGCCATTCCTATTTTATTATTTTGAGTTTATTTATATTTTATTAAAAAAAATAAAAGAAAGATATCATCTTTGTAAAGACCGTTGTAATGGTTCCAAAAGATGGGTATGGATTAGATACATGTACATTGCAGGCCGAATCCTCATTTCTCTTTCAATTTTTCTTATCCCAATGAACACTGTTATGGCAGTCATATTTTCAGTGGAAAAAGAACAAATTAAAACGGCTCTCACGAATTTTCGTGGTTATCCCAGTCAAACCACATATGCAAATTTTGGAACATTGCATGAGCAAAAAAATGTAAGCAAATTTTTTGTAATCAGATATAATTTATATATTGTCTGTTTTTTTGCAAAACTAAAAACTCACGAGGGAAGTTTTCCTCTAAAAACCTGGAAATTTGCCCTGAAAAGATATGCACTTAACAACTCTAATCGGATGCCTTTTTTTAGAATTTAAAAAAAACTTCAAATGGTCAAATCTTTTTATAACTTTCCAAAAAAAGAACAGCAAGCATTTAACGTGATTATAAAATCGTATGAAAAAAAGTTCTCCGAAATTAATGAAAAATATAATTTTCAACAAAAAATCTGGGCAATTGTATCATCGAAAATTTGAAAAATTTTTCCACGTATCGAAAATTAAAGAAAATAGTTTATTTCGGGATTTTTTCATCTATTTCATTTTTTCTTTTATTGATTTTGTTCATTAGATTCGTTATAATTGATCCTAAACCAATAGAAGAATACAATTTATTTATGTTTTATCTTTGTCTAATTTTCTTTGTGATATCTGTCGTTCTTATTAATATTTGCATTATCCAATATGCAAAAATTGATCAAGTTAAAAATTCTCATTATTAAATAAAATTTTTCTAAAAATGGTTTTTTTTACTTCTTTTAAAAAAATGCTTTGACTTTTTAATGACAGTCAACAAAAGTGAAAACAGCATTATATCCCTTATCATTGGAGGGGTTCAAGGCGTAGAAAGCGGCATATGATAACTCAACTTTATCTAGTTGATCTTCATTTGAGGCACCTCGGATTGGTACTGTAATGCTGAAAAACGATTTTTTTTTTATTTCAAAATTTTTCAAAAAAGTTTTTTAAAGGTTTCTTTTATATTTACAAAAAAATGATCTGTTAATTCTAAATGAAAGGCATCAGATCACTTTTTTAGTTTAAAAAATTGCTTACCTTGTTCCTTGATAATCAACTTTCAAATTACATTTGCATGTTGAATCATCTGATGAAGAAGGAGATGAAAACCATTGATCAGAAATGATAGCAATTTTATCTCTGAAAGTATTGTAATAAATGCCACAGCTGCCAGTCATTACTCCATCATTCAACCATGCAAATGTGCCATTGAATGATTGATTTTTTGTTGGAGCACCAAAGGAGACAGAAAATAATGCAATTAAAACAATTACAGTGTACTTCATTTTAGAACAAAATTATTTATCTAAATTAGTCAAAAAAATATTTGATGAGAGTTTTTTTCTAGCTCAGCTTTTATATTGACACTTTTTTGGTTTAATGTCCTTTAAAAAAAAAGGTGTGAACTTCTTTTTATGATTTTTTTTGATAAAAGTAATAAAAAAAAGTGATGTGCGTAAGCAAAATCAAAAATTGTGCAAATATTTTAAATTTTTGCTTACAATTTTCTTTTTTGCAAGATTTATAGTTTGGATCTTTGTTGTCAACGAAGTTTTGCAAATTTTGCTTTAAAAATACATAAATTAAGATACGCAAAAAATTTTAAGAAAACCAAATTAAAACAAAAATTTAAATTTGCATAAAAAGTTAATTTATGAAAAATTATTTTGGAACAAAAGCAAAGATTTCTTAAATCCAAATTTATTGATTCTCAAACAATCAATTCATCGCCTTCTTTTTGATAAAGACGAACATATTCAACTTGCATTTGAGCTGGAAATGGTGCATCAATTTGTCCCGGATCTTGAATGCCAGTGTATTGCCCACCAATAGCTAAATTCAGAATGATGCAGTGCGGTTTTTTGAAAGAATCATCAGGATTTTCAGATTTGAAATATTCAACGTCATCAATGGAGACGCTAATTTTGGATTCTGTCCAGGTAAGTTTAAAAGTGCGAAATCCAAACAAGAATCGTTTTTCGCGATTTTCAGTTCTGCAAACAAACGGTTTTATAGTTTTCGATTAACGAAAAACGATAGCTTACGGTGCTGATAAAACTTCAGTTTTTGATTTGTCTGCAAAGTCATCTCTTTTAGCAAGCCAATGGCCGTGATGATCATCATGATGATGATGGTGATCGTCATAGTGCTGATCGTCATGATGGTGATGATCATGGTAGTCATCATGGTGGTGATGATCATCATGATGATGATGGTGATCGTTCCCGAAGAGATCGAATAAAAATCTTTTTTCTCGGTTTTCATGGCTTAATCGGAAAAGTTTTATCACAAAAATTGATAAAAAATTAGATAATGATAAAAATTATGATCGCGATATCTAATCAAAATTCAATTTATCCAAAAATGCAAAAACTTACGGTACTGATAAAGTTGCAGCCGAAAATGCAATGCAACCAAAAAATATTATCACAAAAATATTTCTCATTTTTTATTAATAAAAATTTAAAAAACTGTTGATATCCTTTTTTTTTTACAATTTTCATTCACTTTTTTATAACTTTCACTTTCCTCAAATTTGTTATTTGTTTATGACTAATTATTTTTGTATCCAGTTTATTTCATAAAAAAAAAGAAGGTTATTTGTAAAAAAAAGAAAATGGAAAGTTTTTATTAACAACTGATAAACAAATTTTAAGGTATTAAAGAATGTAGTTGTTGTCATTCCATTCTCAGGTGTATTCGGTTTTTTTTGAAAGGGGTTTTAAGACAATTAAAGTTGTGATTGATCAAAGGAAAACAAACATGTTGGCCAAAAAACTGATTGTTTCTTCGGTTTTTTTTCTTCTTTCAATTCAAAAAATAAACAAAAAAAATTAAAACAGAAATTGTTCCATTAAGGTTTTTTAACAGTGAAACTTTTTTATGAACCTTTTCATGACAGAGGGACAAAAGTTAGAGCTTATTCTGTTTTAAATAATTTTTTACTTCGGAGTGATGCCTAAAAATAAAAATTTTCTTTTTTTAAATTTTCGAAAAATCGTTTAAAAATTCAGTAAACATTTTGACTTCCATCTCATAATCAAAAGTATATATAAAATGTTTATTTGAGTACATAAAAAATTTATAAACAGATAAAAAAAGACAAAAAAAATAAAATATACAAAAAATTAATCATTTCCATTCTTCTCCATCACTATCATTTTCTTTATCTTCGAAAGATAAATTTGCATTGACTTTATTAGCTCTTTGTGATAAAAGAGTTTTAAAATCTGGAAATTCGTTACTTTTTTCATTTTGAAATTTAGCTTTCTTTCTTTCTTCAATTTCTTTTTTAACACTTTTTAATTTTCTTGGAGTTTGAATTTCAGCTTGAAGATCTGCAGATAAAATTCGATGAATGCCATTAAATGTTCTTTTTGGAGTAATATTTGAAGATGAAGATGGAGATTGAATAGATGAGAAACTTTTATTAAAATATTCAATTGATGGAGGAGGAGGTGGTGGTGGTTGTTTTGATGGTGCTGGAGAAGATGGAACATTTTTTGGTTTTGGTGCAATTGGAGGTGGCATTTTTACATTTGATTTCATTGATTCAAAAACATTTGAAGATTTAAGCATCATGGGAATTGAAGAAGTAAATTTCGATGGTGAAGAAATTTGATCCAAAAATTTTGCTGTTTTTATTGACGGTGGTGGAGGTGGAAGATCGTCATCTGTTTCATCAATAATCGATTGAGAAGTTGATGACATATCATTTGCAATATTTGAAATACCACTTTTTTGATTCAATTCAGTCTCCTTAAATATAATTTTTTCAGGAATTATAATAATCCAAAAACAAACCTTTTCTCCGTACATTTGTAAAAACATTTAAATATTCAAATAGCATATAAAATTACTAGCGTTATTGATTTTTTTAGCGTGGCAACTTTTTTTGTTCTATCAAAATTCTGTCTTTCTTTTTTCTCTTTAAAATACAATCGAAAATTGAAGGCGTTTAGTTGTAACAAATCAAACGACTCAGTTAGATAGAAAGCAGCTGTCGTTTTGTTATTATTGATTTTTGTTCTTTCAATATTTGATTTTTCATCAAAAATTAAAAATTTTTTTGCCATACTTTTCTACATTTTTGAATATTTGATTTTATGTAATTTTCGGAAAAAAAATTAAAATTTAAAAATAATAAAACTTTGTGTTTATTTGTAGCATTTTAAATTGTGGAGTTCAAAAAGCATTAAATATTTTTGTTGGAATTTTTTCTTTGATTAATTATTAAATTTTGCTAAATTGAAAATACAATTTGAAATAAACATCAGTTTTTATTTTATAAGCAAAATGTTTAATCTGAAATAAGTATATAGTTTATACCTTTTATTAAAAGAAGAGAAAATATTCTATGATAAAAAAATGTGTTTGAAAAATTTTTAAGTTTTTTAACGATTTTCGGTGAAAATATTTTTGTTTTTGAATAATTAATGATTTGAAATATTACATTTATTGGTGCATCAGAAAAACTATTAAACTTTATCTTAAAATTTTTATCCTTGTTTTTTTTGTCTAAACTGTATGCAAATGTGAATTAAAAAAAAACCACAAAATATTCAAAAAAAAATAAACAAAACCATAAAAAAATTGATGATTATAATATGTTTTTCAACTAAAGATTTTTTTCGTTTTTTCACAATTTTATCTTTTTCTTTTCGCTGTAAAGTGTAAACAAAGAATAGTCGTTCATTTGCGACACACATTTAAACAAAAAACATTTATCGACAATTTTTTCAAATGACAATGATGAAACAAATATTATTCATCGAATATTTTTTGTTATGTTTTTCAACATAAATTTTTCTAGTTGTTTCTGAAAGACATTTTTGTCAAACGTCCCTGTTTTTTTTAATATTTTATTTGTATGAGACTTTTAAGTTAATTTTAAAAAAGAAAAACGTTAGAAATTAAGATATAAGAAAATTAAATTTATATTTATTTGTTGCGACAACAAGAACATGAAATGTAATGTACATTAAATATTTTTGTTGGAATTGTTTCTTTTGTTTTTTAAACAGAGCCAAATATGTTAATAAATTACAAATACAACTTGAAAGAAAGATCAAGTTTTTTTTGAACAAAATATCTGGCGTGAAAACAACAATCTGGTTTTTTAAAACATTAAGTGTTGTTTTATGATAAAAAAATATGTAACAAAGGTGTAGAATGTTTTATAAAAAAAATTTTTTTCTTTCTTTGGCGGTTTTCTATAAACCAATATTTTTTTTTTAATTATTAATGTTCCATGCAAACAAATTTTGCCTTTAATTTTTAATCTTTTTTGGTCAAATTGTTTGTAAATGTGAACTCAAAAAAAGGCTTGAAATATTCAAACTTATTTGAAATTTAGTTGTTTTTAAAAAATACGAAAAAGAAAATGCAGTTTTTTTGTTTATTCTTTTAAAAAGGGTTTTGGCCTTTTTTTAAAAGAAAAGAAAGCGATTCCGCACATTACATCTGTCAAATCGCTATCTTTTTCTCTGACAGATCGAAAAAAAATCGTTATAAGCAAATACCATTCAAAATAAAAGAGACATTGTTGATGCAAAAAAAAATTTCTTTTCAGAATGAACAAAAAAGCTAGACTTTAAGGTTGGGAATTAACGTTTTTGTTTGTTCGAAGTTTTTAATATTTTATTGCGTTTTACCAGATATTCTTAAACAACCGAAAAACCTTTTTTATCACATATTCGTTGAACATGTTTTTCGTCAACTATTATTTATCTTGGAAATATCTTTATTTTCATTAACCAATAAAACCCAAATGTGGCACGTACAACAATTTTTAAATTGATTTTTAAATAAAGGATCTTCTCTAACAACAAAAAGTGTCTAATTTTGATGTTTTGCTTTATTTTAAACACAATTACATCGAACAGTTGTTTGTTGATTTCCAGAAAGATCAGTAAAATAATAGCCACCTGTTCTTCCAACCAGGGATTGAAAATGAGGCCGGCCCGGCCCGGCCCCGGGCCGGGCGGGCCTTAGTAATTCTGGCCCGCGGGCCGGCCCGGCATTTTTTTCAAATTTTGTTTTTTGGTAGTTTTTATGTTTGTGGTGTGCGCAGTACGCACTTTTTCTTTTCTCGTCACTATGAATCATTGTTATATTAATTCATATTGATGAGAAAAGATGCAAAAAACTATTTTTTGCAAGCTGCAGGTTTCGAAAAATATTCTAAAAAACTTTTAAAAAAACTTGAAATATTTTATGGCCGGCCCGGGCCGGCCGCGGGCCGGCCGGGCCGAGAAAATTCCGACGACGGGCCGGGCCGGCCGTCAATTTTTAGGCCCCGGGCCGGGCCGGCCGACTTTTTCGGCCCGATTTTCAATCCCTGCTTCCAACCGGGCATACGACCGGTTTTATACCAGGTGGATATGGTCTTTTTTCAATTAATCGCTGATGTCCTTGAAAAATATTTGTACTGTCTAGTTTCTGTATTCTACTTCAGCTTTATCTTTTCGAATAAAAACATGTTTCAACGAATAATTATGCAAACACATTTTGATCAGGAATGTGCAGAAGTAGCTTTTTTAAAAGCGTAAACGGTACGGAATTAAATTTTTTTATGAAAGCGGAAGCAAAAAAAAAGTAGCGGAATATTTACGGAAGCTTTTTCAAATTTTTAATAAATTTAAACTTAAGAATAAAAAAACGCTTTTGGGGCACATTTTTTTTGCTTTCCATTTTCGCTACAAAATGCTTGCATTTATGATGCAAAAAGAAGAAACAAATTTACGGAATTCCGCCGCTTTTTTCACGGAAGTGGGGAAAATGAGGGAATTCGAATTCGCCAGTTTTACATAAGCAAAATTCCGCACATCCTTGATTTAGATATCTTCAATAGTTTCAACAAAAATTATTGCTCCACTTAATTTTTTTTTAATATTTGAGCAGAACACATTTTGGTCACTGGTTGTTGTTTATATTCTAGATAATTTGAATCAAAAGAGAGGTGACAAAAAAATGTTGCAAAAAGCAAATAATTTTTGATTGACTCATGCTTTTTTTATATAACAAAAAATGCTTGACGCAGTCAATAGCAAACGTTATCCTTTTTTTTGAATGATTAAAAATGTGTCGCTCGACTACCAAAAATTGAAATTTTCTGGTAGACCGTCTCTTAAATTAATGTTCGTTGATTCCACATTGAACTTAAAAATAAAGTTATTGTTATTTTATTTGAATAAAAACATTTTACTTATATTATCTTTTAATTTAAATATCAACGCTTTAAACTAAATATTCAAACGACATCTTTTATATGAAAAAAATTCAATAACAGTGAAATTATTTATTTTCAAAAGCTTTTTCACAACTTTTTTCTGCCGATTTGAAAGTCTGTTTTCTCAGACTTTGGTAGTTTTCTTTTTTTTTTCAAATGAGTATTTGTCTACGATGTTTCGAAATATCAACTTTTAAAAAGTCTTTATTCAATTTTTTATGGCACTGCAGCAATGTGAAAAACAAAAGATGCTGAACATTTAACATCTGTGTGTGAAAAAAAATTTTTCAGCAAATATTTACTTTTCTTTTTAAAGTCTTCCCTTTTCTTTGTGTTTTTGATTTTTAATCTTTCTATTGGAATATTTTAAAAGTTTTATCAGTTTTTTAATTTATTAAAGAGAAATTTGAAGCAAAGTACTGGAAATCGAAGTAGAACGTGCAACTTTTATTTACCTTGGAAATATCTTAACCGATTGTTAAGACTTGTCGTCTTATTTTAATATTTTAAATCTGGGGCCATAATTGCATTTGGTATTTCACTAAAATAAAAAAAATAGTTTGCATTGTTAAAAAAGCTTCCTTAAAGGGTGTTTATATTTTACTTTTCCTCTTTATCGAATTGATTTTTTTGTTTCTCTCAGATTCATGTCTGTTTTTTGGCAGATGTATTTATCTGCGAAATTTTAAAACATATGCATAATGTTTTCGTCTATTTTTGCATTTGTCGAAAGAAAAGCAAATGACATGAAAGCACATTTAACATATGCGTCTCTTGAAAGACTTTTTGACAAATATTTTCTCTTTTTTTATGGCGATATAGCTTTTACGAAAAATTTATCATGTTTGAATATTTTAAAGTTTATTTTGCTTGTTTTTTTTCATTAAAATGTTAGAACAATGAGTCAAAAATTAATAACAAAAAGGTTTCATCCTTCACAAATACATGATGGCTTGCTTACATTTATAATTTGAAAAAAAAAAGATTTATACAAAAAATTACTCAAATTTTTTGAGTCATTTTTATTCTATATACATATGAAAAAAAGTATTTGTTTATTTATGAACGTTGTTAAAGTTTGTGAGTCATCATACATAAGTGATGCTGCAAAAATGTTGCCGCCTTTTTTGTTACACCATTTTGTTGCGAAGGAAGAACATTTTTTTTTAAAAATGTTCGAATAAAAGTTGGTTTTTTATAAAAATATAAATTGTCTCCTTTTTTTGAATATTTTACTGTTTTTATAATTTTATGTCAGAATAATTGCGGCTTTTATTAAAAAACAATATAACTTTAAAAATAAAAAATTTTGGAAAAAAATATTGTCTCCACAAAGGAATACGCCAGCATTAAATATTAAGAATTAAAATTGTTTTTGCAATCTTTTCTATTTATTTATGTTTTTGTGTTGCTTTTGTGAAACATGTTTGTATTTTGAATTAAGGGTAAAAACCTAATTTTTACGATTTTTGAAAAACAACATTCAAAAGGCCAGATAAATCGATTGATATTTTTATCATCCATTTTTTATCAAATTTCTTCAGGTTCTTTTATTGATGTGGTAATTGCAGCAGCAGCAAATAATTGTTTTGATAATTCACAAACAAATGGTTTAGAATCATAAATATTATGTGCACTCCAATATCCATCAATCCACGATAAAGCAGCACCTTTTTCCATTCCAGTATTTGGTTCACCATTTCTCCAATCTGAATAATTTAAATTTGTTCCATCTACCCAAATCCAAACATCATCCCATCCAACAGTCTTTGCACCAATCCAAAAATCTGTCGAATTATTGTTGTTTTTTTGAAATTCTTTCAAAGCATTTTCTAAAATTTTCAAATTAAAAGCTTTATTTTCCCCAAAAACGCTCAAAAAAATTACCTGTTAAAATTGCATTGTAAAATGCATCATGAATTGAAACCAAATTTCCTTGAATTTCTCTACAAGAAAATTGTGCATTTGAAAAGTCTAAAGCAGTTGAATTAAAGAATAAACAATAATCTTGCCATGAAAAACTTTCACTTGGACATGTATTACTACTTAATACAAATAGTGCAGAATAAAATAGAACAAAAAGTTGAATAAACATATTCTGTTTTTGATCACAAGCAAAATGCAGTGAACCGTTATTTTTTTTACCTTTCTTTTTTGATAGATAAGAAAAGAATAAAGTTTGATATTCCGTCACCCTTATTTTTCAAGTAGACAATGGCTGGAATGGAAAAATGAGAAAAATCATCATTTTTTTTATTATTTTCTCACAAAAAAATGATGATTAAAAATTGAACACAAGAAAAGTGATGCAATGCAGAAATACTGTAATAAATAAACAGTTACATGCTTGCCCAAAACGCTGTATCTTCTGTATGTAAATAATATTATTTGATAAATAAAAAATGAATTTATTTATAAAATCGTAAAACATAAAAAAATAAACCCTTTTTCACTAATTGTGCGATTT
The DNA here is from genome assembly GCA_963922195.1 of Panagrolaimus sp. PS1159. Taxonomy (NCBI): domain Eukaryota; kingdom Metazoa; phylum Nematoda; class Chromadorea; order Rhabditida; family Panagrolaimidae; genus Panagrolaimus; species Panagrolaimus sp. PS1159. The sequence continues at coordinate 4,064,403 of CAWUHW010000004.1, forward strand.
TTTTTAAATTACTGGATGCTGTCGAATAACTATGCCATTAATTACCAAAAATTAAAATGTGCCAAAAATATTGAAGAACTTTGCGTTGAATTATAACATTTATTAATTAATTAACAAAATGTGCTTGTAAGCGGTTATCTACTTTTTTAAATAAAAAATAAATGCTAAAAACCAATCTTTAAAAGTATTCTTTTTTATCAAGGTGTAGTTCAAAATATTTAAAAAAAATAGTTTTGTTAATAATAAAAAATATCTATATTCTTCATTTTTCATTAATGGTCTTAATTCTTCAGTGATATCAAGGACATTTTCTGCTTTGATATGTGATTTCATAAATTTGTCAGTTAAATTATAGAAAAAAAACATTTTATTTTCATAATTAATATATAAAAGCTCTAATAAAAATATTCAAAATACATTATTTCAACGAAAAATGTCTAAAATGGCGAAATTATTTTTTCTTGATGAAATAGAAGAATAAAAGAACTTCGCTGGGCCATTAAAATTTCGAAATAATTTCTTTGTTTTTCCAATAACGACTGAAGTTTTTTTCTCATGTTTTGATAGATTTTGTTTTTTTGAAATGCGCATTTGTCTACGAAGTTTCGAAACATCGACTTTCAAAAAGTCTACATTTAACTAAGAAATGTTGTACCATAGCGAAAAAAAAGACCAAGAACATTGGACATTTGTTTGCTCGTAAAAAATGATTTTTTAGCAAATGTCATTTTTCTTCTTAAATTTCATCTTTTTATTACTCTTTTGGAATATTTTAAATTATTTCAACATACATTTAATTTTTTTTAAATTTTAAAACAGCGTAGTCAAAATATTTTTGATCGACTTTTATGATAAAAGCCGATTTAATATTTGACCCAGAAACATTTTAAAATAGAATAAATTGATGTTGTACAAAAAATGCTTAAATAATTTGAAAAAAAAATCCTCTTTAAAGTTTAATTTCATATATTAGGAAATGCGTCAGACTATTAAGAAATTTTGGACTCAAAAAAATCATCTATTGTGAAATGAAGCTTGTTCATTTTAAAATAATGTGATAGTTTTTAAAATGATTTTACTTTTAAATTAGCATTCAAATTTTAAATAAATGTTACAATAGTTGTGCAAATGATTTCATTTTTTTAAACTTTATTTAAAAAAGCCAAGAAATAATTTGAAAAAACTAATAAATAAGTTTTATTTAAAAAAGTAACGAAAAAGTTTTAAAATCAAGGTTCAGAAAGAAAATATTTGAAATAATTTTGTCACAGGGATAATAAAAAAACAAATCTCAAAATATATTTACATACAAATAATTTTTTTGTAAAGCTTTACTATGGGATATTCTTCTTTTATACGACACTTTCAGTTTGATTGATATATGCATTACCGAGATTTGAAAAACTTGATGAATGTTCTTTTTGGGATCCAATTGAAGGACTTTTTTGTTTTTGTTGTTGAGGTTTTACAGAATCCATTTCAAATGATGCAACAATTGGAACTTCATCTTCTTCCGTGGTTGTTTCATCAACATTTAAATATTCAGATGCAAGTTCACCAATTCCATCATTTTGATAATGATGTTTTTGTTGTTCTTCTGATATTGCTGAATCTTCACTGCTTGGAGGGACATTAACTTTAGTATATTTGCAACCATTTGGATCAAGTTTAACCATTTCTGCACTATTTGGTACAAGATAATTTTCTTCATCTGTATCAACTTCAGTTAATCGAGAATCAAAGGTATTACTTTGATTAGATCGAAGTGGATCAGCTTTATATCGGCTTGATGCAGAAGATAAATTTCGCTTTTTGGATATCTAAAAACAGATTAGATACAATTTAGAAATCTCTAGTAAATTGGCATTATATCTTTTTCCACACAAAATACTTACCGGCATTGGACGATGGCCATCTTCCATATTTGCAGGATTAATTGGATTATAAATAAATTGCATTCCAGTTTCATCCGTATAAATTTGTTCACCCATTGCAGAATCGGTTAAACTTAAAAGTCGTTGAATTTGATGCCGTTGTTGTTCTTCTGATCCAATGTACGAATCCATTCGTTGGGTAATATGCCGATCTTGAATATATTCAGTTGGAACTTTACAATATTTTAAAAATGTTTCTTTTAAATCACTAAAATGTGGTCGAGATGCAGGAGTCTCTGACCAGCCTAAAACAAGAAAATATGGGATTAATGAAATCTAACGGAAAGAAAATGTCTTACAAGAAATTAAAGTTCCATGTAAATGTACTCCGCAATTTGAAGGTTGTTTAAGCCGATGACCATCTTGTAAAAATCGATACATTTGATCACCTTTTTGAATATATTCTTCTTTGTACGGTGTTGCACCATATGTAATAATTTCCCAACATGTTACACCTGTAACAAAATTTTTAGTGGGATTTAAAATAGGCAGATTTCATATATCCAAAAGTAATAAGAAATGACAGGCGAAACAAAACTTACCAAATGCCCAAACATCACTAGCTTCAGAAAATTCTCCTCTCGGAACCAGACATTCTGGTGGAACCCATTTGAATGGAACTTTTGAACCCGCAGCTGCTGAATTACTTCCTTCTAACATTTTTGCAAGCCCAAAATCTGTTACTTCAACATGATTATTTTTTCGCATTAAAACATTTCGAGCAGCTAAAGTAATTTACTATTATTTTGAATTCTCATCTAAAAAAATGTTTACCTAAATCACAATGAACAATTTTATGCCGAGTTAAATATTCCATTGCTGAACAAATTTGATAACAATATAGAATTAAATCTCTTGCACCAAGACAATTTGAATTTGTTACAAGAAAATCTCTCAAAGATCCCATTGGTCGAAGTACTGTAACAAGTTTAACACCACCAACAAAACAAATTCCAACCAATCGAAGTAGATGTTCATGATCTAAGGAAGCCATAATTGTTGCTTCTGCAATCATTTCAGTTTCGGTACTCCAAGATTGTGAAGCATCCAATTTGATTTCTTTAATAGCAACAGGAATTTGAAGATCTTTTCCTTTTGCATCTTTAACTTTATAAAATCCAGCATATACAGTCCCAAATGCACCAGTACCAAGAATTCGATGAGAATTTGTTAATTGACTTCGAGTAATAACATTTAAGCGATTCATATTTGGTCGACGAGTTAAAGCATTTTTATCATATTCAGGAATTTCAGGTGGATGAAGCTGTTGCTCTTGTTCAAATTTTTTACGATATCGAGTACATCGAGTAATTAGATACTGTAATAATAGATTTTAAAACGGGATGTAAAAAGCAATAAAACTTACTGAAATAATCAATGCAACAATTATCAATGCAATTAAAATAATGGCTGCAATTAGAATCATCCTAAAATATATATACATGTTAAGATTTTATATATCCCCCGGCTTTACAGATACTCACCGATTTCTTGCTTCTGTTGCAACATCATGTGCATGACAGAAATTTTCATAATACCATGGATGTGTTTGTGGACAGAATGGAACACATTGAACACCTGTTAACTGATCAATTCCAGCATAATCACATCTATCACAATCAAATTCTGTTGGACCTTTACAGCTTTTTGTTCGATCACAAAGTGAATGGCATTGTTGACAAATTCCAAGGGATTCAGATGAAGATTCTGCAGAAAACTCTGTAGATGAATATGGAAAAAGTTCATAATTGCCTCTGAAATTTTCAAGTGGATTTTGATGGAAATGTTGGTAATTGTAAAACTTACTCTCCACATTGTTCTGCACATCCAATCATTTTTTCAGTATCATTATTTGGAACAATCTTATATTTTTCACATTCTGTACAATTATTTAAGCTTATACAAGTTTTACATTCTGGACGACATTTTTTACATTCACCAGTTTGTATGCCAATTGTTGATGGAAGATCTGGATAATATCCATCCCAATGATGGCAAGCATTCATTACATCACTACCAGCAATGCATTGAATCTAAACATATACGTAATTAAATAGATAAGGATTTTGTTATGGTTGGGATATAATCCAAAAACGGATATTATAAATCCTAATAACCAAAAAGTTGGCACAAACTTGTGTTGGGGTAATCTGTCCTCAAAATCAATAACTTACCCCTTCATCTGTATGAACACCAAATCGGCAAGCTCTACAACCACTTCCCAAAATAGCTGAAGCACCATTGCAACCATTATTATAACAATTATCATGACATGGATAGCAATCATTTTTATATGCAAAAGTATTATTTGGACATTTTTCAACACATTGAATTCTTGAAGTATCAATATCTTCAAAACGATAATTTTTACATGTTTTACATTCAAATGCAGTTGGGCCATAGCAAGTACTACATTCTCGATCACATCGATGGCATTCATTTTTTCCAACTCGAAATAAGCCTTCTGATTCTTCACAAGTATTTACACATTCATCATCTTTAATATAATGTTGGCATTTGAGACATTGGGATGGACCTTTTCCCCAGCAACCTTTTGTTGGGTCACATGTATCATGGCAGATATAATCATATTTTGCTGAAAAGGATAAGGATTTATGAAATCCAAAAAAATTTTTAAATTCGATAAAATAAAAGCTTACCACAAAAATCTGGTGGTGCATTATGTGTAAATTGTACACCTTCAGCATTCAAAAATTTCCAATCCAAATCTTTGCCATAACAAAGTTGAGAATTATTCAAAAATACTGCTTTTCCAGCACTTAATTTTTCTAATTTTCTTAATCCAAGTTCAGTTAAATTTGCTAGCCCTTGAACAACCAAAGAATATCGAATATGCAAATCTCGGCCTTCAATAACTTTTAAATTTTCCAAAAATTTTAAATTTGTTGGTTTTTTATCATTTGGAATTCCACCCCCATCAACCATAACATATCCGGTAACAATTTTAACACTTCGAAGATTATTTAAAAGTGATGGTTCATAGCCAGGTTCTTCGTAGAGATGATTCAAAAGTTCAAGATTTCCATCAATTTCAGAGCAATTTACTAATTCTTTAAGCATTTGAACATCAAGATATTTTGGAACAGCACAAACTGGAAATGAGGAGGAATTAATTTGGGTTTATTTTAGTGATCCACAAAAACAATTTTTTGTGCAAAATTTGTTTATTTAAAAAGTATTTAACAATTATTTTTTCATCGCATTACAAAAAGTTTGCAAGCTACAACTTAGAATTTTGAGCATAAAATTCAAGCAAAAAAAGGAAATGAAGCTTTCATAAATTTGCATAATTTAAATTAATAAAGTTATCTTTTTTGTATTTTAAAGCTTCAGATTCCACGTTTTTGAGAAGCTGCTTTTTAAAAAATGCCAAAATTTTCTAAAACAATGAACATTTTTAGCTTATTTTTATAGCCGCTTTGGAACAGGATATATGAGATCCGTAAGAATTATTTCTATCTCACAACAAGATTTTCTCGATCAAATTTCCAACTAACCTTTTGGGCATTCTCCATCACATGGAACACACTTTCTTCGATCAATTTCAACATTTCGATAATGTCCAGCTTGGCACGCAACAACACAATATTTTCCTTCAATTAAAGTTTTATCTGGGCATTCTTTTAAACAATATGATTCATAAAAGTATCTTCTTTCATCCTTTTCACGTGGAACAATTTTTGATTGTTCTCGATCATATTTTTCTAAGCCATTACATTCTGGAACACATTCACCATCTTGATTATAATTTTTGCATGAAACACATCGCTTTGGACCAAGTCCTGTACAGCCAGCAGCACATTCAGAATGGCAACAATGTTTTGTGCCATTTGGCCCAGTAAAGCATGAATGGCATCCAACAGGGCAATCAACACGATAAACTAAAATATGCAAATTTTTTTATTTCGAAAATGACACAAAGACATACGCTCTTGACAATCAGTTGGAGATGGACCAAAACAAAATCCGGCACATCTTGAATGGCATTCATATTGTTCTGGCTTGCAAATATCACTACCATCAATTGGATTATGTTTTCCAATAATTGTAATATTTGCAGATGAATCACCTTTTAAATGATCAAAATCAATTGTATGATAAAGATAACACAATGGAGCTTTTGACATTGAAGAAACTGTTATTCCACCTTTTAATACACCTAAAATGGCAAAATTTTTATTTTTAGGCGAATTTTCATATTTTAGCCTTCAATTCTAAAACACCTAAAACTGATTCATCTTATCAGTTGATAAGACAAAATTTGCATATTTCATGTCCACGCAACTTACTTCTCAATTTTGGCATTTTTAAATATTTAATTCCATTTCGATTAATATATAGGCCATTTCCTTCAAATAAATGCCGTCCACGAATAATTTTTAAATTTGGTAATTCTACAGTTTCTGTATAAACATAAAAGACTAATAAATATCCGCTAATTTCTCGAACATTTTGTAAAAACCAAAATGGTCGTCTTTTATAAGTTTTTCCATTTACATTTGTTGTATATTTTGCATCAGCTTTTTCAATATCATTTTTTGTAACATGTGTAAGTTCAAGATTTCCAGTAATTACTGTACAATTTTCATAATATTTTGCAAGCCTTTCATAATGTGATTCAGATGTTGAAATTACATTTCCACCATTTATTGTTCCAGCACAATCTAAAGAAAATGGGGAATAAAAGTAAGTTGGTAAAAGAAAGGTAAAATTTTGGATAGAAATGTGATAGCAAAAAAAGGTGAAAAAACATGAACACAAAAAAAGGGTGATAAAAGCAACATCAAACATCACAAGCTTTTTTTGGATTAAAAAACAATACTTTCAGATTTTTTTTATTTCAGGTTAAACTTAATTGTTAACATTTTTCCAAGTTTGAATTTTTTGAAAAACGAATGTGAAAATTCTTAAACTTTTAACTTTTTTGAGAAATACTATTTCTCTGCAACAAGATTGGATATATTTGCATAATTGAATGTTTTGCAGGCCAAAAAAATTTCTCTCAATAGCTAAAAGTCTTAATCTTTGCTATATCCTAAAGCTTCAATCACCAGCATTTTGCTACATTAGATATAACATTCTTTTTTTATCCAATATACATACGTGCTGACATTTTTTCCCCTTCTGCTGCTTTAACACATGGATTCAATTAAACATGCATTTTTTATCGTCGCCATCAAAAAAAACGTCAAAAGCAACATTTCTTTTTTTTATATCACAGCCGTCGTTGTAAACATTCAAAGCATCGATTTTTATTCAATGTTCTGACTATTTTTATCAAAAAAAGCGAAAATAGCAGTAAAAATGAGATAAGCATATTTTTATTACTTTATTTCCGTTTGATTTTTACCCAAAAAAGGCATGAAAAAACGATTTTTAGAGTATCGAAAAAGTCTTTAGTTGCACTTTTAAGCTTTAAAAAAACAGATTGGAACAATTTCAACACAAAAATGAAAACTTAAGAATTATCAAAAATAGTTTTAAAACCCTTAAAGACAAAAAGCAAACAAAAAGACTACAAAAAAGGTTAGTTAAAGAAACAAGGCATACCACAACCAATTGGACCATCTTTACATTGCGGGGATCTCCTCCTCGATGGATCTACATTTTTAGCTTTATTTTCATCAAAATTTTGAATAAATCCAAAAATGGAATAAATTTGTAAAATAAAAATAACAAATAAAATTAAGCCTTTCATCAGTATTTAAAAAGTTTTGAACATTTCAATCACCAAAAAAATATAAAACTCAATTTTAAACAGCACCAACTTGTAGCAAAAATAGAAACATCTGGTTAAAACAAGGGATGATAACAATAAAAATGAGCTTTTTTTGATATTAAAAATGAACCAAAAAAGCTTCTTTCTTTCGTTTGAGTTTCAAGAAATATAAAAAAAGATGAAAGGCAGAATAAACGTTTGTATGTATAAAATTTGCAAAAAGGAAAAACGGATGACTTTCCTTTTTTTGGAGGGGACACAAAAAAATAGAGGAATATTTTTGGGGCGGGTAAGAAAAAAATCAAATTCTGAATGCATCAAAATATATTACTTTTTCTCTTTCTTCAATTGCATTTGGAGTTAAAAAGAAAGAAGTGAGAGGAGGTTAATTGATAAAAAAAAGAAAACCAAATTTGATGCTTTCTATTTTCTGTCGTTTCTGCTTAGGTTTGGTTCGAATCAGAAAAAATAGTGGGGGTTAAAAAAAAAGAAAAATGAATAAATTAGTCATTACTCTAATTGACTTTCTTTCTATTGTTTTTTAGGTTTCAAAAAAATGAAAAATGTTTTTGTTTTAAATTAAAAAGGAATGTTTATACAAAAAAGATTGGAATTTTAAGAGGGGTACAAATTTCATGGGTCAAAAAAGGGTTTGAAATGTGTTTTCAAAAAAGTTATCACAACTGTACAAAAATTTTTTTTAAAAATTTACTCAAATTTGGTGATAAAACTTTATCAACTTTTTCGCTTATTTTTATCAAAAATATGTTTAAAAATTTAAATTTAAAAATGTATTTTCCCTGTTTCTTTCTCAATTTTTTTGTTGCTTTTTGTTGTTTTTGACCTTCCAAAAGTTTTGAATTAAAACCCATAAATTTTATTAGCGTGTGAAAAAAGAAGACATTAGTAAAAACTGAACTCATTTTTTTACTTTTTACACTTTTTTTAAACAAAAAACTTCTGTCCCCCATTTTCCCTCATTTATCATTCATTCATTCCTTTCTTCTTTTTTCTTTTTTTCTATCACCTTTCTTCTTTTTTACCTTTGATATTTTAAAACTTTTACTTCAATCATTTTTCAGGAAAAAAAGAAAGCAAAAAAAAATCAATTTAACATATATTTTCTTTAAACGTCTCAAATGTGTTTCACTTATCTTTTCTTTTTCTCTCTATTTTTTTCTTTTCCAAAAAAAGTATAAAACAAACTTTTTTTCTCAAGTCAAACAAAAGTAAACAAATTGTAAATAATATGCTTTTTTTGGTGGTGTACAAAAAAATAATATTTGAAGAACAAAAAAACCGAAGAGGAAATAGGGTAAGAAAAAATATAGAAGCGTAATTGAGCCAAATTTAAAGGGGTAAAAAATAAATATAATATTTCTAAGAATAAAAAAGGGAATAAAAGGGGGGAAATAAAAAAAGGAATAATTTTTTGACAAAAAAAATCGAACACAAAAAAAGTGTGAGGGTGAAATCTGTTGACAAAAAACGAGGGTAATTAATTTGGAGATTTTCAATTAACAAACAAAGGAAAGTTAAGTTTGTTAAAAAAGTTTGCAAACCCTTAAATTCGATTTGTGATGGCTCTGTTAAATATTCATAGTCATCATCTAAATCTAATCCGTCATCAGATTCTTCGTCTTCAGAAGCGGATTTTAGTGCTAAAGAAAAGTATTAGTAAAAATTTTAAAAATGAAAAATGTTAAGAAAAAAAAATCTGATGTAATGGAATATTAACAATTTTATCATGGCCAAAAAAAACTTTGACCCCGTTTTTAAACAACCTTTTTAAAACTTCATTATTAACTGCTTAGCTTTTGCTTTTTTTGTTATCACAAAACAAAAAATATTAAGCCCAAAAAATGTTAAAAGAAAAAAGAAAATGTTAAAGTGCAAAAGCAAAAAATAATTTAAATTAAAACTTACAAGTAATATTCTTGGTTATTAATTTAATAGTTCCATCCCAGGACATCACTCTTTTCTGTTCAGATACAACTTTCCTTGCAATTCCAGCTTCGTTTGAATCATAAATTAAAAGAAAAAATGATATAAAAAATAATAAATAAATGGCATGATTGGATGAGGCAAACCTCATTGCTGCCTAAAAGAAAAGACACTGAAAAATTTGATCTTTTTAAAAAAAGTTTTGTGCTGTTAAAAATTTAGTAAAACGCGTTAAAAACAACCAAATTTTAAAACAATAAAGAAGATTAGAAAGCGATTTTCTTTGATGTTGTTTTTAATGGTACAAAAGCATATAATAGAAATCTCAAATTCTATAAAAAAAATAAAGTATGAAAGTATATTTATGCTATAAAGTTTATTTATAAAAAGGATAGTTAAAGAAACGTTCAAAAATGATAGCCGAGATACAAAAAGTCAGTAAGCAAAAACGTTTTATGTTTTAATCAATGATATTATCTCTAAAAAAATAAAGTAGGCTTTTATGAAATAGAAGTAAACAATCAAGTGAAGTAAATTAGTGATTGAAATGTAGTCAAAAAATCCATTAATAGCAATAAAAAAATATTGAGTTAGCGCAGAGTCAAAGTTTTGTAAAAATGTAAAAATGGATAAAATTACACAAAAAACTGCTACATTTAAAGCTGATATAAAATAAAAGACTTTTAATGCTCAAATAAAAACCGAAAAAACAACTAAAAAGGCCACCCTCAAAATGTATGAATGTTTAATGGAAGAAAAAATGCAACCCAATCCATTCCATATGCTTTAAATTAACACTTAAAAATTCAACTCCTAAAAACAAAAAACACCCAAAAATTGTTTAAAAACAATAAAAAAACCAAAAATAAGCATTTTTCTCAAAAAAAAGAATTTAAAAGAAAATAAAGCGCGCGTTTTTTTCTTCTTTCTTTAGAGTTTTATCGTTATCAACAATTTTTTTGATAGCTTAAAAAAATCATGTGAAAGGAAGCAAGCTTGGAAAAAAGGAAAAAAATACTTTTAAAATAGTATTCAGGATTTTGACGTTTCAAATTAAAATACGTTTTAATCATCAAAAAAGGAAAGAAAAAAACAGTTACTGATCAAAAATGGAATTAAACAAAAAAACCAATCGATACTGATGAAATGCAAAAAGCTCATGATTTATCTTTCAAAAATAATATGAGTCATTAGGTATGGTTTTTTGAATCAAATTTTTTTGGTGAGTTTAATACATATTTTTTAGCTATTTATGACATCAAAATAAAATAATATCAACATAAAAAACGTGGGTTGAAAAGCTTTTTTTTGGGGTTTTGGCAACGAAAAAAGTCTTATCTTTTTTTGGTGTTTTTAAAAAACTGAAAAATGGAACAAACATTTTTTGGTTGATATTTTTAGAATCAAAAATCATGAAAAAAAGGAAAATCATAGGTTTTTTAAAAAAGACGTCATTTCTGAGATTATTAAACGGAATATTGTAAAACATTGTTATGAAATGTATGATTTACGTTGACCTCTGCTAAAATGTTTTTTGTGTGAGAAATTCTGTTTTTTTGGATTTTAAAGGGATCAATTGATTTTAGAAATTATAGGTTTTGTATTTAATAAAAGAATGATTCAATGATGGTGGTTCACAAAGTGTAAATGCATAATTTTTAAAAAACGTAAGAATAATAGAACCAAAATTGCACGTGTTTGAATAAGATATTGGAAACTGTCTTTTCAAAATTTTAGCAATAAAATTGAAAGTTATTTATAAAAAAAAACATTTATAACCAATGGTAACAGATAAGAAGCTTTTTGAAAAACATGTTAAAGAATGTTTTACAAAAACAAAATGTTCGTCTTTTTCAAATTAAAAAAAAATACAAAAAAAAGGCATTATTTGTGTACTATTTTATATATCAAAAATTTTAAAAAATTAAAAAGGGTAACATTTTTTTTCGATTTTCTTAAATATTAGCCTTTCCATCAAATACGAATACCAAAAAACAATTTTTTAATTTATTCAATTCTTTTGCAAAAAAAGAAGATCGAATAAAAAAGCGTTGCTCCCATAATTAAAAACCCATTCATTTTATTTTTGCCAAAAACTTTTGTGTTCAATTTTAAAAGTCAGTCATTCACCTTTTTTCATTAAAAAAACTGCCAAAAAAAAGAGTAAGAAAAAATTGCAACGGAAAAGATCGCAGTTTAATTTGCATTTTTTTGCTTCTTTCTTTGTCATTGAATCGAAACGAAAAAAAGAAAGTCATTGCTTCCTTTTTTTGCCCCGTTTTTCTTTGTTACAAAAAAAGCAGGTTTCCGGATTGCATGAAAAATGTTAAACGTAAAATGGAATGAATGTTCGTTCACCGTTCGATTTTTTTGTTTTTGAAATTTTATGTTTTTTTTAAAAGAAAAGTTTTGGTTAAACAAAAGCGTTTAGAATATATATTTTTTTGTTTCAAATGCACTTTTCAAAAAACAATTCATTCCAACAAAAAAATTTCAAATTGAACAAAAACGTTTATTATAATCAAAATAAAAATACTGTAATTTTCCACGTAAGAAATTTTTTAAAATTCGCTTTAGACTCATTCTTTCACGATAAACACGGGAAACGAAAACTTTTTTTTTATGTTTTTTTACAGTAAACCCGTGTGATAACTTTCTCTTTTTTGTAGAAAAGATAAGAACAAAAAAAAGAGAGGGAGAAAAAAATGACCGGAAATTGACGTAATAAAAATAGAGTTAATGAAAAAAGATAAAACCGCTAAGATTAAATTAATTGAGGTAATTTAACAAAAGACAAATAACAAAAACCAAAGCCGCTTCAAGAAAAAAAGTGTCAGACATTTTTTACAAATGTTAAAAAAATGTTGCAAAAGACATAGTTTAAAAAACAAAAAAGTCTAAAAACCGATAAAAAAATTTTTTTTGAAAAATTTATTGTGTGTTGAAAAAATTAATTAACAAAAAAATTTCTCATTTTTGGCTTTAAAAAAGTTGTTCAATTACAAAAATTATTTCACAAAAAGAAAAACTACAGTATTTTTTATAGGGAAAAAAGAGCACAGAAAATTAACTTCCACAAAGGCAAAAATAAAAACAATGAACAATTCTTTTTCCAACATTTTTTAATACTTCACTTTTCATTTTCTTTTCTTTATTTTTATTATATTGACACATTAAAAAAATAAAAAAGTGTCTCAAAGTGTTTTTTCTTTTTGCAAAAAACAAAACAAAACATTTGTCGGAAAAGAAAGAAAAATCGTAAATCAAAAAGAGAAATAAAAAATGCCACTTTTCAACGATAATCTTTTTTTTTCAATCTAAAAACGCTAAAAACGGCCATGAATGGATTGGCTCTGGCTGACGATGGAAGACGATGAAAGACAGAAGAAGAAGATGTCTCAAAAGAGAGAGATTAACTTTTTAATCCAAACGGCTTTTTTATTTATTCATATCCCTCCTTCCGATGGCACTACAAAAAGAGGAAGTGCGGTTGAAAAAAAAGAGAAGTGTAAAACAGTAAATTTTCGCGCATTCTTAAAAATTTCATTCTTTTATAATAAAAATAGATGAGAAAAAAAGGTTCATGATTGGTAAAAAAAATAACCAACTTGATCTGACTTTTTTATCAAGCTAAATTTTTTAGTTCAAGTGAGTTTTAAACTGTTCAACGACAGGCATGTCTAAAGATATCGCTAAAATTTGTCTCATTATACTTTTGTACGCAATTTGGATTGAGCTTTAAGCATGTCTTACAAAAATGAAAGACAAAAAAATGCTGACCAAAATGGTCCAAAAAATTATAACTTGGTTTAAATGTTATGAATCAACAGAATTTTACTAAAAGCAAAAAACATGGAACACTTTTTGAGTCACTAAAAATTCTTAAAGGCAAAAAGCACCCAACTGTCCAAAAATCATGGCCAAAAAAGTATCAAACTAAAAAACGGTTTTTTTCTTCCCAAAAAAGGTGAATGAAGGTCATTTACCGACAACAACGATAATGAAGAAGAAGAACATTTTTGAAGGAAGCTAAAAAATTTGAAGAGAAAAAAATAGCGGCTTTTTTTCGAAGAGGAATCTTTTTCGTTGCTTTTTTTTTTAATAAACGAAATTTAATGACCCGTTTTATTCTTTGCAAAAAAGAGAGAAGAGAAGGGCAAAAAGGCATAAAATAAAGTTTCAAAAAAATGAATATTTTGGCGGCAAAAGTGAATATTTTTTTTAGTAATGCTTAAATGGAGTCTAAAAAAGTAATAAAACAATGTTGTTTTAGCAGAAAAATTAATGTGCTTTAAAACTAAAATTTTGATTTCGAAAAGGTTAAAATACCGAAACCAAAATTTGGGCTTTTTGTTATCGGCTGAAAAAAATGATTTCAATTTCGGAAATTGATTTCGACAACTTTGATTGTGGCCTTATGGATTTTGATTTGGCAAAACTATGATTAATATAGAATAATTTTTTTTTATAATAACAAAACTTTAGCTCCAATTTCAAAAAAGTGAGGAATAGCCTCAAATTTTGATAATCGAAAAATTCCAATCACCTCAAAAAACAACAAAAAGAAGTGGTGATTAATTTCAAAAACACCTCTCTCTTTCTAATAAACATTCATTCTAGTCAGTCAATCACTCATTCTTCTTCTTCTTCAATGTCTATTTAAAAATCGAACACAAAAAAATATGATTGCAACATTTTTTTCAAACAAAAAAGAAAAAGCGACTTCTCTCTCTCTATTTTTTCCCATGACTGTTTTTCTTCCTTTCTCCAAAAAAAGAATGGCAAAAAATAGAACTTCCTTTTTTTATAAAGAAAGAAAACCGCTCAACCGACCTTGTCAGTTCTCACCTTTTTTTGCTGCCAAAAAAACATGATACTCCACTGTTTTTTTTCTGGAAAAGTAAAAAAAAACAGTAAAAAAAATTATTCATGTTTTTTTCCAAACGGTTAAACCTCAAATAAAAATCATTCCATTACTGTTCATTTTTTTTCTTGGATGAATAATAAAAAAGCAAGAAAACGGAATAGAAAGTGAAGATTGATAGTCTGATTGTGTTTTTTCATATTTTTTATATAACAATGATACAGACTGAAGGATAATGTTTTTAAAAATTTTTTTATCATCATTGAAGAATAAATATTTTAAAAAATGTGTCAGCTATATTTTGTTTTTCATTGTTTAAAAGAATCGCCTACGGCAAAATTAAACATAAATAATATCGATAATAAAATTGTTAAAACAAAAAATATTCTGTAGTGAAATGTATCGCAAAATTTAATGTGAAAGCTTGAAACTATTATATTTTTCTTTAAATAACTTTTTTCATAATTAAAACAATTTTATCAGTTTTAAAATTTGCATCGAGGATTTGAAAGATTACTTAGTTTTGAAAATTTCGATGCTTCTATTTAATTCAAATATTTAAAACAAATCGTTATTTTTATAGAATCCACAAAAAAATTGTCTAAATTTTCTGATGATTTATTTATACTTCCGTTTGACATTGAAGAAACCAGAGAAAAAATTCAAAGTCGGCACTTTTTATGCACAAAAAAAAAGAAACTCCGATAATAACTTTGACATTCAATTTAGTCATTTTTGCCGCCACAAAAAGCTTTTTTTGATGATCTCAAGTTTTTTTTGTAAAAAATGTGTCTTTCACAAAAGTGTGAAAAACAATGAATGAAGGTTATCGGAAATGAAGAAATAAGAGATAAAAAAAAGTTTTCTTTACAATTTTTGGTGTAAAATTTGCAGAAACCAAAGTATTAAAAAGTACCATAGATTCCACTGAATAAAAACGGGGTTAAGCAAAAATCATGGGTTACATGCTTTTTGCACAATCCCAAAATAGTACATGAAATGACGTACAAAAAAGTCAGCTCTGGACGTGCGTTATCATCTCTAAACGGTTTTTAGATCTAGACGTAACAAAAGTTTTTTTCATTTTTTCTGAGAGACTTTTTATGTGAATTCAAAGAGAAAAAAAGGGATCTTAGTATTTTACTCTTGTCCACAGTTTCATGACTGGTAATAAACTAATTTAGTTATCATATTAGACCGTTAAATTTTTGAATTTAATTTTCAAACATGATGTTTGCCACCAAACAAATATTATTTGATAGAGGAAGCGCGAACGCTATCCTCTACACCCAAAAATTTAGCTGTTGGCGTATCCGATTCGGACAGCCATAGAGGTCAGCCTGAACCCGAGTAAGTGCAATGGTCAAGCCTCACCCTAGAGATCCACCCTTTTTGATCGGAAGAGTCTCCCAGCCAGGTAAGTTTATGAGTTATCGTTATATTTATATTTCTTCCATCAAAAAAATGCATACCAAACAAATACAAAAAAAAAAGCAGAGAGCAAAAGAGGCACTATTTCTCTCTTGCTTTTTTTAGTTAACTTTTAAAAATCTTTAAAGAAAATTTAAAAAAAATAAAATTTGTACATATCATTATAATCATTATAGTTAATAGTATTTGTAAAAACCATTTTATGAGATTCACCAAAATATCGAGCATGTGTGTGCAACATACATAAAGACTCCTTCTACCATACAACCAACTCAACTTACATTTTCTTATTGCGATTAAACTTGTTTTTTGTAAGTCTTGTATTTTTTCCACTTATTAAATTTATTTAACTTTTTCTTTTCATCTTTTCTCTGCTATAATTTGTGATATTTCATCGTCATTTTTTTGTTGAATGAACTAAATTTTTTTCCTAAAAATTGTTTTTGATTTATGACTTACACATTGTTGATTTTGGCATTTTACAATTATGCCTTAAAAACTTTAATCCCATTTTCACTTCAACGAATGTTCAATCAGCGGTTGATAAACTGAATGAAGATTTAACAATGAGTACTTTATAACAAAAAATTGCTTTTTTTTGTAAACGTTTTTAAAATAAAATGAAACGTGTTTGAACGCATTAAAAAAAATTACAATTGCATTTCTTTTTCAAATGTCGTGAGGAAATATAATACAAGATCCTAGGAACATCAACAAACATTGGCGCCAAAATTCAAAGACAAAGAAAAATTAAAAGAATAACATTCGAGAAAAAAAAATCTATTTTTTTGCAAAGGTCATAATCTCATTTTTAAACAAGTTGTTTACGGCAAAAAAAGGAAAAGAAAAAAAAGGGCGTTGTAAATTTTTTTCAAAGATGAAATAACAATAGCCGATATCCTCCACAGCTAAACCATTCTTTTTTAAAACATGTGTGTCGACAAAAACTTTTTTTCTTTCAGAAGGCAAAATTTATTGAAATCTTCGAAGAAATGAATGTTTGCTGCGAATTTATTGAATTTTGTTAATTGCTTTTGCTTTTTTTGTTTAAATAAAATTTTTTTTTGTAACCAAAAATTTATTCAAAAAAACTAGAAATCTCGATAAAACCGAGCAATGGAAGCAAAATCATAAAAACAAAGAATAATAAAACTTTTCAAAAATCAAGAAAACTTAACTAAACATCAATAAATTTGCATCCAACTTTCAACAATTCACATGCTTCTTTTAGTCCATTTTCAACTCTTTTCTTTTCATCTTCAAACATTTTATCAAAAAAGCATAATCCAATTTCTTTCGGTTTTTCTTCATTTAATTCATTTTTGATTCGTTTAAGAATTTCTTTTAATAGCATTGCCATTAAAAATGATGGAGTTCCTGCTTGTTTTCGTCCTTCATGATTTACAAATTCAATTAAAACTGGATTTTCTGAATTTTTTGTAATAACATATTTCCATTCTTCTTTTTCAACAAATTTTTCAGATGGCATTGACATAATTTTGATTAAATCTGAAAAATATTTACATTAAAATGTTTATTAAAAATATAAAAATACTATAAACAACAGAAGACATTTTAGTTTTATCAGCTTTAATTGATTCCATTCCATATTCTGCTTTTGATTCTTCAAAATTGATAAACAATCCATTACCGTATAATCCTAAAATATGAATGTGTAAGAAAGAGAAACTCACGATTAACCAAAAACTAACCATTCCATGAATTCAAAAATTTATATCCATCATTTTTGTAAACGCAAATAACAGCAGAAGAATCAAAGAATCCAATAACAGGAATTTTCATATCACAAATTCCATTAAGCTTTTTTGGCAATTCTTTAATTTCAGGAATAATAATTGATTCAATCTTTATTTCAGGAAAACATTCAGATTCAAACAATAAAATAATCTTTCTTCGATGACAATTATGATTCATTTGTACTGTTTCAAGAGTCTTGGTCGTGCTTGTTTGATGTTGTATCATCTAAAAATAGATCATATGATGACACCTGTAAAAATAAAGCAAAGAAAAAAAATCTTACCAAACATTGTTGAACAGATTTTGCAATAACGACAGATTCTTTAAAAGGAATACCAGAATTATCTTCAGCAGTAATAAGGTTCTTTTGAGAATTTCCAGCAATACCCAAAATATCAACAGTTCTTGGAACAAGTTGTGGAAAATGAAATTTGACATAACTTCGATCAAAAAACCATTTTCCCATTTCATGGATTGATTTTCCAGATGTTCCAATTGCAAGAATTTTATCAGAATCAAAAACAATAAGTTTGCTTCCAATTTCATATGACTTATTTGTTCTTAAAGCAGTTTCAAGAGCTCTGAGTGATGCATCATTACCTTTATCATGAGCAAATATAACCAATTTTTTGACAATAGATTCTCTCGTTAAATTTAAATAAATCATTACAAGATCTTCCAAATCCATTTCTCCAAGGACTTTTGTAGTTGAAATTTTATATCCTTTAATACCAAATGTATTCATTGCTAATACCATTTCATTGTGACCAACATTAACAGTTAAAACAACGTCATTAACATTTGATGAAATATTTGTAGCAATCCACATTTTAAAACATAACAAATATTCAGCTGAATAAAAATGGCATGGAATTGAATGAATAAGAAGGAAATCTCTGATTGCTTTAGAAGCTTCAAAATTGCTTTGATATTCAGAAGTTTCAAGATTTGTAACAGACAAAAATACAGCTTTAAGTTCATCTTTTAATGATAAAAGAAAGGTAAACATTTTTTTGACAAAAAAAAACATCGATTTTTTTGTAAAATTGTTGAGTTGTTTCATCCATAATTTCAATCATAATTATGCTTCCACACCCAACAACAGATACCAAATATTTTTTCTTGTTTGAATCAGATACTTTTGACATAATTGAAGCAAACCTGAAAGTAATAGTTTTTATTTCATGAGAAACAATCCATGTAAATAACTATTTTCACGTAAACGGAACACAGAAAGTTAAATAAATGTATGAAATATAAAAAAATGTTTTTTGTAATAAAAAGAAAAAAATGAGTAATGTTTGCTTGAAAAATTAAAGCGGACAATTTAAGGTGAAAATCGCACGGATTAAAAAGAAATAAGAGTGAGAAACGATGCTACAAAAAAGTACTTTGTAAACAAAAAATACAGCAAATTTAAAGTAAATAAGTTAAGCACAAAGTGGTAAATAAATAATCATACAAAAACTTGAAACTTTTGCAACAAAAAAAACTAATAAAATAATATTAAATAAAACAACAAATAAGGATCTCATTTACAAATTCTACAAAAAGAGAGCTCTTTTTTTCGTCGCGTTCAACATTGCTTTGGCATCAAAGAACAACATGCCACAAATTTATGCATAAAATTTTTTGGAGAGAACAATTTTTTTAACCTCAACATCCCTGATTTAATTTAAATGCAAAATCTTCACTTATCTGAAACAGAACCTTAAAATGTAAACTACAAGAAAAAAGTACAAGAAGTTTTTTTATTAAGGTGCTGGCTACGAAGTGAATGATAGGAGTTGAGTGTTTAAATAATCAAGGCGGCTTTATTGGATATCATAATTCACATACAGCTAATAAAACGGTACTTCTTCAGTTTACCCCACCCCCATTTTTATTCATTCGCAAAAAAATATCAAAATTGTCAAAAAAATGTTATACCCGGACCAGGGGTGTGCGTTCGGTCAGTCTTGACTGACTTTGACAAAAGTTCGTCGGTCAAACATTGACTCAGTCACGCTTTGACGAAAAAAATTTCGGTTAATGATTAACCGAGTCAAACTTTGACCGAGTCAAACATTGACTGAAAAAAGTTCGGTCAATCATTGACCGAGAACAAACAAACGAAAAAAAAAGCGAATGCATTTTTTTACATGCGGACACACGTACTTTTTCATTGTTTATCATTGTGACGGACAGCATTTTTTTTCTCGGTCAATGTTTGACTCGGTTAATCATTGACCGAGAATTTTTCAGTCAGTTATTGACTGACCGAAAAATTTTATTCTTTTTTTCGGTTAAGTCATAACCAAACCAAAGAAGAAAAAATGCGTTTGGTTTATGACTAACAGCTTTTTGACTGACCGAACGCACACCCCTGACCCGGACTAGCAAGGAAGGCGCAAAAATGACGAGTTAGTTGATATAAACTGCGAAAAGAAGGCGCTTCTTTTGACATTCCTTGCGCCTTCTTTTTGCATTCTTTTTGAGACTTTACGTTTTTTAAAAATATTTTTTTAAAAAATTAATGATTTTTTTGCAAATTTAAAAAATGTCGATGTTTAAATTTTTTACTTTTCATTAGATATTAGATAGAAACATTTTATACATTTTTTATATTTTATTAATTCTTTTAACAAAAACAAAAGTGAATTATACAAACAACAAAAAAGTACATTTAAAAATTAAAATGCATTTTCAACATTAAAAGGTGGAATCAATCCTGCAGAAGTAGGATATTGTGCATTTTCTTTATTCTTCAAATTATCGGCTTTTTGATTAAATCTACTTCGAAGGCTATCCAACCAACATGGCTTAAATAAACAATTTGATGCGGAAGAAAATTTGGGAAAATCCAATTCATTTTTATTTTATGGAATGGTGGATTCTTCAGAAACTCACCAATGTATGACTATCAAAGCAAACAATATCGTAAAAAAAGCATTTTTGATTGAATCCTTTAACAACACTTATGTTGTTCCTATTCTTCATGTATTTGAACACAACTAATATATTTAATTTTTTGTTTTCAGTTTTTTTTGTTGTTTGTATAATTCACTTTTGTTTTTGTTAAAAGAATTAATAAAATATAAAAAATGTATAAAATGTTTCTATCTAATATCTAATGAAAAGTAAAAAATTTAAACATCGACATTTTTTAAATTTGCAAAAAAATCATTAATTTTTTAAAAAAATATTTTTAAAAAACGTAAAGTCTCAAAAAGAATGCAAAAAGAAGGCGCAAGGAAGATCAAAAGAACCGCTTTCTTTTCGCAGTTTATATCGACTAACTCGTCATTTTTGCGACTTCTTTTTTTTATTTTGCTAGTTCGGGTAGATGATAAAAAAAGTTTCATAAAACTAAAACAGTAATAACTTTAAGGTCCTGCAAAAAAGAATAAAACTACAAAAGGAAACAAAAACAAAAAAAACTCAAATATTTGACTTAAACATCAATAAATTTTCATCCAACTTTGAATAATTCAAAGGCTTCTTTTAAACCATTGATAAATTAATTGTTGTTTTATTTTATTGTTTGACAATATTTTTGTAATATAATTTTTAGGAGCTTTTAAATCTTGTTTTTTTTTTATACAAATGATATGACTAAAGTTAACAAAAATTACTGGGATAATTTTGCAAAATTAGAAACTAACTTATTAAATTCATTTCTTTTACTCAAGGGGCATTATTTTTTTTTGATTTTGTGCAATATATAACTTTAAAAATGTTAAAGTGTTAAATAATGCAGCAAGACAGGTTGTTCCTATCAAAGTCAATGAACTGAAAGTTAAAACGTATCGAGCTAAAAATTTATAATTTATTACAAATATAAATTTTAAGAAAGCTTACTGAATTGAAATATTGCTTGAATTAATGGAAAACTTAATAACAACCATAAATACCAACGATCTTGCCAAATCATTGTTCGTGGAAACCAAAGAAGTGTAAAACGGTTGAAAGCCAAAAGCAAATGTCCTAAAAATTCCATAATTGCAAAATACAATGATGCAGCTAATACTATTGTACTCAAAAGCGGATTCATTTTTGGAAGACCAAAAAGATCGGGAAATTTCATTACAGCAAATATCTAAAAAAGTTTTTTGGTTTAAAATGAAACAGTTTTGACTTGTTCTGTATCAATAATTTTTTTCAATAGGCAAAAATTTTGAAATTATTTGTAATAAGGCTACAAAAAAATGCAAAAACTTACACAAATATAACACAATAAATCAGCAGCAATAACAGTTCTAAAAATGTCAAAAAAAGCTCCGCCAAATCCTTTTCGTTTAATTACAAGCATTAAAAACATTGAAAAATGAAAAATGTACAAAAGTATTTCAACAACAGTAAACCAACCCATTTTCACAAAAAAAACTTTTTAAAACAAGAAATTTAAAATATTTTGTTTTTTCTAGGATTATTGTTTCCATTTTATTCCTATGCAAAAAAGAAGTTATAACGGTCAAGAAAATTCTCACGACTCCAAAAAATGCGTATGCTTGAGCAAAGATTTATGTCGTACAAACAATGCTTGTTTTTCGTTTCCATATTAATTCTTTATAGTGTGATTTCTCTTTTTTGTTGGAAAAAAAATTTAAATTTAACGCTTCGAAAAGCTTAATTAATTTTTTAAATATATAAAAAATGTTTTTAGTTTGATTCTTTTGTCAATAAAAAATGATATAAAAATTTAAACATTATGTTTTCGTTTATTTAGAATTTGTAAATTTTGCCACAAAATGAAATAACTATTGTTGATTCAAAAAAAATTTTAAAATTCTGACTCAAAAAATATGAACCTTTTTATTTAATTTGATTAAAGACAAAAATTGTTTAAACATGCTTTTCTTCAAATTAATTATGAAAATTCTTTGCACAAAAGAAGTTTTTTTCAAATGCAAAAGCAAAGACCAAAGGGTATTTAAAAAAGACAACAAAATTTAATAAACAAACACAAAATTATTTCTTAGAAATTTACAAAGTTCCATGAATATTAATTTTTATAAAAACAACATGTAATACTGTATTTTATGTTTTCTGTCCTAAAATTTAGTGCAACAAAATGAATTTGTAATTACTTGTGTCAAAGGATTTGAATCACTTTTATAATTAATATAAAAACAATTATTTGTTGTTGTAAATGGTTTTCCTTCTTCCATTAAAGTTTCGCTATTTCGAATTAAAATTCTTCCAACCATTCCATCAAAATTATAATCATATCGGGTACCATTTAATTCCATAAATAATACACGAATTAAAGCAAGGGAATCACCATCGGGGAGGGTATAAGGACGGCAAGTGATGTTGTTGGATTCCGGGTGCCTATAAAAGCAGAAGATGATTTAGTTTTAATATTTTTTCAATATCGAAATTTCAATTTGTCAAAAATCCAAAATCGAAATTCCGATATTATTTCAACAAAAAATTTTTCATTTTCTTGGAAAAAGATTGTTTCAATTTCATCTAAATTTTTTGAGTTTTGAAGTTTCGTCAAATTTCGAATTTATTTTTTTCATTATTTCGATTGTGACAACCTCTACTTTGACTTCGATTAATCCTTATTTAGGACCCCTATGATCTTTTAAAATTTTTTTCTCAATCTCAAAATTACTCACCCATTACATGTTGAATCATCAACATAATATGTAACAATATATTCATTCCCATTCGATCCCACTACTGTCCCATTACCAGTTATATCACTTCCATCCAACTCAAATGTCATTGTTGAAGTTCCAAGAACTTTAAAATTATTTGATAAATCTAAAATTGATGTTCGTGATTGAAATTTTTTGCACTTTGGAGAATTAATTGGTGCAACCGGTGCAGCCTTAAAACTTGTGCAACATTGTGTGGTGGTTGTTTCCAAATTTGTTTGATTATAAAAGTCGCTTAAACATTTATTTTCCATTTGATCAAAGAGATATCCTTCTTCCCCATAAAAGCTGTCATCATCCACAGAAATATCATATAACCCAAAAGAATATGTCGGAAAAAAAGCAGTGACTTCCAAAGTTGTATTTTTAATTGGAATTTCAAAAGGTTGTGAAAAATCAGAAGTGCAAATTTCTGAAACACAATATGAAGTTGCAGAATCATTTGTAAAGCCAGAATCGACAGTGAAATTGCTAATCAATAAATATTGAATATCATTTTTTCTGTAAACTGATATAACTGCTGAAGCTGTAACATTCCAGGCATCATATTCTTGAAATTGAAAATCAACAGAAATTTCATTACATTTGAATGGAGTTTTTGTAAAACAATTTTCAAAAAATAACGCAAAAATTAAAAAGCAACAAAAAATTGGCTTCATTTTTAACAACAAATCTTTGAAAGCGCAGTTGAATGTGTTAAAAATAATGTTATATTGATTGGTTTTGTCATTCATTAGCATTGTTTCAAAAAAATGATAAGAAAAATTCTTTGAGTTTTTTTTGTGCTTTTTGTTGATTACACCTTACAGGTAACTGACCTTTTTATACCATTTTTAGAAACAATGGTACTTCGAAATTATTATGCAATTTGCCTTAAACGCATTCTCCGAAAAAATTTAAAGAGTAAAAAATTAATAATTTTCTTTATTTTACCAATATTTTCGAATACCCTTAACAAAATTATCCTTTACCTTTTTTGGCATGAATTATATCAGGAAAAAAATAAAAGTGACCAGATCAATAACAGAATTAAAGCTATTGAAAAAAAGTTGAAAAAAGCAGACAAAAATCTTTAAAATAATTAAAATTTTTAGCATCGATTTTTGACACAAGTGACTTATAAGTTATAACAAAAAAGGTAATCATGTTACAGACATTTTTTATTTAGAACAAATATCTCAATTTATTTCTTTTTTTCATTTTGAATTTAACAATTGGGTTTCATTCAGGGGTGTGCGTTCGGTCAGTCAAAAAGCTGTTAGTCATAAACCAAACGCATTTTTTCTTCTTTGGTTTGGTTATGACTTAACCGAAAAAAAGAATAAAATTTTTCGGTCAGTCAATAACTGACTGAAAAATTCTCGGCCAATGATTAACCGAGTCAAACATTGACCGAGAAAAAAAAAATGCTGTCCGTCACAATGATAAACAATGAAAAAGTACGTGTGTCCGCATGTAAAAAAATGCATTCACTTTTTTTCGTTTGTTTGTCTCGGTAAATGATTGACCGAACTTTTTTCAGTCAATGTTTGACTCGGTCAAAGTTTGACTCGGTTAATCATTGACCGAAGTTTTTTTCGTCAAAGCGTGACTGAGTCAATGTTTGACCGACGAACTTGTGTCAAAGTCAGTCAAGACTAGGCATGGCATCGGGGCGACTTTTTTAATGCCCGGCCCGGCCCGGCCCGGGTAAAAATTTAATTTTTAGTAATTTTGCCTTGGTCCCCCCTGTGCAGTTTTTTTCAGAAATCGTGAAAATCAAGGCCCGGCCCGGCCCGGGATTTCCGGGTTTACCCGACCCGGTGCCATGCCTAGTCAAGACTGACCGAACGCACACCCCTGGTTTCATTTGCATCAAAAAAGTTTATTAAAAAAGTACGTATATGAACAGAAAGTAATTCTGGAGACAAAGAACAATATTTTTTAAAATTAAAGTTATTTTGGATAAATCTAAAAACCACTTATATACGTAATACAGGGGGTGTCCAGAGAAAAAGTCGCACATAAAAAAAATCGTCTAATAAAAAAAGGAAGTGCGACTTTTTCTCTGGACACCCTGTATATTCGGTTTTTACATTTAAAAGCTAATTGCTGTAAAACTGCTTTTGAGCTTTGCCTTTCATTATCCAAATTTGTTTTATTTTAATTTTCCTTTTCAAAATTTTGTTTACTATTTTTCTTTATTAGTTTTTTTGGGCTGAATTTTTTTAATCAAAATATTTCAAAATATTTGTTCCTGTCTAGCTTTTCTTTCTTCTTTCTCTTGTTTCCCACAATTTTGTAAAGGGCACCTGGCACCAACTTTTAAAAACGAAAGTCGGATGCTTGCGCAAAAACGCTCTCTACGACTTATGTCCCTCCCTTTTTGGATTCTTTAATTTCATTCATTGCCAAGAGAGAAAGAGGGTGGAGTTGCGCAGGCGTTGATCGTGGTGTGCATCTTCTTTTAGCCATACGATCGGTGAAGGTGGAGCTCGATTTGGCTGCAACTTTGGCTGACATAAAAAAGGCCCCTTTTCAAGCTAAATCATTCATTCGGCTGCTAAGTTTTAAACTGAAGTAGTCGTGCCTTCCTTTTCTCTCCTTTTTAGTCTTCCCAATTTATTTCCCCCTTTTCTTCTTTTTTTGGACTTTATATTTTTCTAATAAAAATCCTAAATTTTTATATTTTACTGTATTTTTCGGGCCTCTCTTTTTATTTCTATGTTTTTTTTGTTTCGGTTTAATAACCCAAAGTTTGAGGTGCAATAAAAGAATTTGTTTTAAAAGAGTTAGAGGGACATCGACTAATACGAGGGACACCGGGAAATTTAGAAGAAAAGAAAACACCTTTTTTCTTCACTAATCATTTTTTAACACCTTTTTTTTATTAACAAATTATTGTCCAACTATCTTTTCTTTTTAATGTGCATACCGTTTATTTGTTTCTGACAAATGAATTATAGGAGTGATTGTAGAATAGCGAAACAAATAGTGGAACAATTCTTTATGTTTGGAGCAACTCAAAATTTGGCCGCCGTAAATTTCATAGAGGGTATCTAGTAGAAGGAAGCTTTAATAAAATGACGGATAAAACATGGAATAACGACATTTAGTGATTACGGCGGGCTTACTGAAGGGCTTAAAAATGAAGTATTCTCTCATGAGATCGTTAATAAATATTTTTTTCGCGTATCACATTTGAACCATCGTTTTGCATTTCTCATTGCCTCAAAAGACAAAGAAAAGGGCTATGCACCTTCGCTTTTTTTTTGTATGTTGAAAAAAATAAAGAAACATTTTTATATTTCCTATTCGCATAATGATGTATAAATTTTTTAATTTAAATTTTTTCATAAACTCTATTTTTTTGTTTTCTTTATTTTTCATTCTATTGTCGCTCATTATAATGTAGCCTTAGAACTTATATTCCACACTTTCGCACCTTTTTTCTAACTAAAGCCCTCATCAGTTATTCGCTTATATTTTCTTTTAACTGTTTTTTTGTTAAACTTAAACACAATTTTTTGTAGCCCTCGGCATGATCTCAATTTCTCAATTATCGCCCCTGATTTCTAACAATGAAGTAATCAATCAAATCAATTTTGTCAATGGAAATTTGAATAAACATTTCGAACTTGTAAAAAATATGTTATTTTATGAATATTTTCAAGAATCTGCTATTACAAAAGCCGTTGAAGCAAAACCAGAAGAAATTGAAGAATCATATTATTTAGAAATTTCTGAAACATCTTTAAAATCACCGGTTTCAATTGTAGCATTTTTGGAAGAAAAATGTATTGGATTTGCATTAAATTATATTTTGACAGATATCAAAGAATGTTTTGAAGATCCAAATTTAAGTTTGCGCAATGATTTTACTGAAAGTAAGTTTCTACTAAAAATAATAAACGAATAAAAAGTTGATTTTAGAAATTGCAAATAAAGGATATGCAAATCCAAAAGCTAGCAAAATTACTGTTGTGATGGATGAAATTAAAAGAAATTTTTCATTTTTTATTCCAAATTGCAAAAAACTATTTCTTCTTCGAATTCTTTTTGTTCAACCATTTTTTCAAGGGTTAGTTTTTCTGACTATTGTTTCACTTTCTTTAATATTTGATTCATTTATACAAAAAATGAAATTGCTTTAACTTTTTTCCACCGTTTTTTTCTAAAACAGGAAGAAGAATAATTGTTTTTTAGAAATGGAATTGCAACAAAATTAACTCAAAAATCCATTCAAATTGCTCGAGAAAATGGATGTGATTTTATTATGGCAACTTCACCCAACCTTAAATCTGCACATATTTTAACAAAAGTAATAAATTTTCTAACTTCTGTCAAAATTTAATAATATAATTTTAGTTTGGATTTCAATGTGTTCGAGAAATTCCATATACTTCATTTCAAGAAAATGGTCAAACATTTTTACAATATTTTGGTGATGGAAACAATAGTGTCCGATTAATGATTTTAAAGCTTTAATGATTTTTGTTTATGGTTAAAAATTTTTTAACTTAAATAAATTTTTGTTAATATTTTAAATCTTTATAAAAAATATCCAATATTTTTAAAACGTAAAAAATAAAATAACTCCTACAAAAAAAACTTGTTTTTTTTTTAAACACTATTTAATTTCGCTAAGAGTTTTGCTTTTATAAAATAATTTTTTGGCATTTTATAATTTCTTCTGTTTGATTTCACTTTTTACTAAAAGGTTACAACAGTAATTCTAATTTAGTTAGAATTTCCATTAAAGTAGAATTAGTTAAAATTTTCATTGCTGTTAACAATCTTCTTAACAAAGGATAAAAAGAATGCAGAGTATACGAATAACAAAAGAAAATTAATGAGAACAAAGAAATTCAAATTTACATGGTCCAGAAATTTCAAATCCATCTTCAGCAACCATTTTAGCCAACAAATAATCTTCATCGAGAAGTTCATCATGATGAATAACAGCGAGAGTTTATAAACATATATGGGTGACATTTCCTTGTAATATAAAATATTTTTTAAAGTTCATATTCATAATTGTTTTTATATTCCGCGGACCCCAACTTGGGGGAAAAAGTGCTGCAAAAAAATGTCAGAGAAGTTGAGATTGTTTCGTGGTAGGAAATGTTTACAAGAAAAAAGGCGTGTTTATGGTAATCTTTTTTGATATGGTTTTAATTTATTGTTAACTTGGCGAATTATATTTACAAAACTTTAAGAAAATTTTTGAAAATTGCCAAAAATTATTGCAATGTCAAAAAATAACTGTAAAAAAATAAATTTATTTAGCCAAAAAATTGTATGGAAATTTATAAATCAATAAAACGAAATATGAAAAAAAAGCCAAAACTAAACGTTTGCAAGAAATTTTTTTAAAGAATATTTTGAGATAATTTTTTTACAAAATTTTAAACAAGGCTAAAATACACAGAAATAAAAAAATTAAGATAAAAATATAACTTTAAGCAAAGTCGAAATTTTAAATTTAAATATATTTAGGATGCTTCACTTGTCATTGGCCGAGTTGCACAATAATTTCGTTGTAAAGTATGACATTTTGCATTTAAATCACCAAAGAGATAATTTCCTAAATCTTTTTCATCTGAACTAAAAAATAAATCTGAGAAAAGTTGTTTCCATTCTTCAAAAGAAATGTAATCTTTTTGTTTTCCATCTTTATCAATTGCAAATTTGTGGAAAGCTGCATGGGCTTCTTTTAAGCCATGTCCATAAACGGCCATACCATCTGAATATTCATTAATATTTAAATCCCAACCACCTTCGGAAACATTAAATAATTTGAACATAAATTTCATGTAATCTGTAAACCATTTTGGGCCAGTTTTATCTTTGCTATTAGATTTCTTTAAAATTGTTATCCATTCTTCAATTGTAACCAAATCGTGATTAATTGCATCTCCTTTTGTATCAGCTAATATTTGTAAGCCTTCCCATAGAGCTTCTAAACTTTTTCGAGCATATTCCATTTGTGGAGATTTTTCACCATAAATTTCACGGATTTTCTAAAGGATAAAAAATTAATTTTGTTTTTGTTAAAAATTTATTCAACTGAAAGACACTTACTCGAAGACAAATATAAAAATCACTCCAATCAATTTCATGTGAAGCATTTTGATCTAAAAATTAACACTTTATGCAAATTTCCCAAAACTTAAAAAAGTACCAAAAGTAAGGGTAAAGATTTTTGCCCATTTTCGAATTAAAAATGGATCAACATCTGGATTATTTTGAATTAAATGTCGAACATGGATATCATGGGTTCCCTTAAAATTAATCAATGTTTAGACTTAAAAAATTAATTTAAACTTACAAATCCATCTGGTTCTGATTCTGAACCTCGTCTTCCTCTGAATCCCTAAAAAATTGTTTTTAGGAATTAAAAAAAGAGTTTTAAAAATTTACTTACATCTTCATTCTGGTGTTGTTGGGAATTTCGTCGAGCTGATCTCTAAAATTTTTTTTGAATTATTTATTCACAAGAAAAAATTGCTAAGAAATAACTTACAAAAGCTCCATCATTATTTTCTGCTTGAAGAGAATTTCTTCTTCCTGACATCTTTAAAAACTTTAATTAAAAATTTTTTCTAAAAAATAATACTATTAAAATAAAATATAAAAAAAAAAACACGCTTAAAAATTATTCACTAACAAAAAAGCACTAAAGCTTAAATGAAGCTATTACCTTTATATCTCCCTTCTTTTATGCTTTTTCTTTTTTTGGTCCACCTTGATTGATCCGCCTTCAAATAATTTGTCACTCTTTTTTTGACAAACATTTTTATGAACTTTTCTGTTCTTTGAAACATGCTTAAAAAATTTTTTTGGTATAAGAAACAAATAAACAAACAATAAAGGTCAACAATATGTGTTAAAAAGGAGTAAAAAAAGAAAAAAAAGACAGGCGTTAAAAATGAATGAAAAGGATTTTGTTTAGCACTGCTGTTATTTGGCAGATGACGGAAAGCACAAAGATAAAAAAGGAAAAAGTAAAAAAAAATGGATCAGGTGAGGCATTTACCTTTTTTTAAATGAATAACAAAAAAAACACGCTTACTTCCCAATTACTTTTTTTGGCATGTGTTTTTGCATTTAAAAATGTTTTCAGAACTTTGGCTTATCACTTTTGATCATTCATACTTTTAAAAAATCCTCTTTTTAGTAAAAAAAATACTTTTGTTATTAGATTTTGTGTATTTTACATTTTAAATAGAGTAATCGTTCATTTGTTTTCGGTGATGTAACAATTCACATATGCATTAACACATGTATTTTAAGAAACAATAAAAACAAAGGGCAATAAAATTTCTAAATGAGTCAAAAAATGTTTTATCTTTATACTTTAACAAAAGAATATTTTGAATAAAAAACAAAAATCACAAATATCATTTAAAAATGCAAAAAAAGGTCATTGGTAAATTGCTAAAAAAGAATGAAAACTGCAAAAACGACCTTTAAATATAAAAGAAATAAAATGTTTGTCAGAATCTACCAAATTTTCTATTTATTTAATGTCTTCAATTAGTTCAGCGTTTTCTATACATTTACGCTTTTCGTTTTTTGTTCATCTGATTACTTTAAATTCAAACTTATTTCAGAAAGAAATCTGTGATAAAAGAACAAAATATTCAAAAATAAATTTTACTGAATTTCATTTATTGAAAAACTAATTTTTGAAGAAAAGGGCAAAAAATATGTTTTTGGTTTCGAAAGCGAGCATCAATAATGATATTTTGTGAGCAGCCATAAAAACCCAATGTTGATGAAAGAAATGGAAACGTGTTGAAAAAATGTGTTTTCATTTTTTTACCAAAATTGTTTTCTTTTTCAGTGTTTTTTTTTCAGACAAAAAATGGTGGGAACCCAAAATGTTATTCTTAAAAAGGCACTTTTCTCGTTTTCGCCCCCCCCCTTTCCATTTTTTATTTTCATTTTCCAAAACCTAAAAAATTTGCATGCATACAGTTTTTTCCAAAAACTTAAAAATTTGCATACGCACCAATACATTTTTTTACCCCGTCATTGTAATCATGAAAAATTTGTTGCAACGATGGAGTTTAATTAAACAATTTTTAAAAATTTCGTTTAGGGGGGGGGGGGGCGGGCGAAAACAAGAAATGTTGTCTATAGTGTACTATTCTCCTTTTCGCCCCCCCCCCCCTTGAATACAAAAAAATATAAAAAAATATTGAATCAACTTGACAAAAATTCAAATCTCGTCATAAAAAAGAATTTCGGACAGCTCGAACGTTAAGTTTTGAAAATTCTGCCCAATTTTTATGAAATAAAGAATTTCGTCATAATAATGTATTCCGCTATTTTTGGCATTCAGTCAAAGAAATGTACACCTTGGGTGTTTAATTAAACAATTTTTAAAAATTTTGTTAAGGGGGGGCGAAAACAAGAAATGTTCAATAGGGCACAACAATCATTGCGGCTCCAGAGTCGGAGCTGGAGCTGAAGCCACAAAAAATGTTCGGTACAACACTGACAACAATCATATAATAACTTACTTAGTATCACTAATAAATCGTATTTTTTTGGATTTTGTTATGACATTTATTAAAACAATTGTGCAAACAGTTTTCTTTGATCTTAAAAGGATCCTTTTTTTAGCTCCGGAAAATAGGATCTTAATTAATTAAAAGGATCCTTTTTTTAGCTCCGGAAAATAGGATCTTAATTAATTAAAAGGATCCTTTTTTTAGCTCCGGAAAATAGGATCTTAATTAATTAAAAGGATCCTATTTTTAGCTCTGGAAAATACAATCTTTATTAATAAAAAGGATCCTATTTTTAGCTCCGGAAAATACAATCTTTATTAATAAAAAGGATCCTATTTTTAGCTCCGGAAAATAGGATCTTAATTAATTAAAAGGATCCTATTTTTAGCTCTGGAAAATAGGGTCTTCATTAATTAAAGGGGTCCTATTTTTAGCTCTGGAAAATAGGATCTTCATTAATTAAAAGGATCCTATTTTTAGCTCTGGAAAATAGGATCTTCATTAATTAACAGGATCCTATTTTTAGCTCTGGAAAATAGGGTCTTCATTAATTAAAAGGATCCTATTTTTAGCTCCGGAAAATAGGATCTTAATTAATTAAAAGGATCCTATTTTTAGCTCCGGAAAATAGGATCTTAATTAATTAAAAGGATCCTATTTTTAGCTCTGGAAAATAGGATCTTCATTAATTAAAGGGGTCCTATTTTTAGCTCTGGAAAATAGGATCTTCATTAATTAAAAGGATCCTATTTTTAGCTCTGGAAAATAGGGTCTTCATTAATTAAAAGGATCCTATTTTTAGCTCTGGAAAATAGGATCTTTATTAATTAAAAGGATCCTATTTTTAGCTCTGGAAAATAGGATCTTTATTAATTAAAAGGATCCTATTTTTAGCTCTGGAAAATAGGATCTTTATTAATTAAAAGGATCCTATTTTTAGCTCTGGAAAATAGGATCTTCATTAATTAAAAGGATCCTATTTTTAGCTCTGGAAAATAGGGTCTTCATTAATTAAAAGGATCCTATTTTTAGCTCCGGAAAATAGGATCTTAATTAATTAAAAGGATCCTATTTTTAGCTCTGGAAAATAGGATCTTCATTAATTAAAGGGGTCCTATTTTTAGCTCTGGAAAATAGGATCTTCATTAATTAAAAGGATCCTATTTTTAGCTCTGGAAAATAGGGTCTTCATTAATTAAAAGGATCCTATTTTTAGCTCTGGAAAATAGGATCTTTATTAATTAAAAGGATCCTATTTTTAGCTCTGGAAAATAGGATCTTTATTAATTAAAAGGATCCTATTTTTAGCTCTGGAAAATAGGATCTTCATTAATTAAAAGGATCCTATTTTTAGCTCTGGAAAATAGGATCTTTATTAATTAAAAGGATCCTATTTTTAGCTCTGGAAAATAGGATCTTTATTAATTAAAAGGATCCTATTTTTAGCTCTGGAAAATAGGATCTTTATTAATTAAAAGGATCCTATTTTTAGCTCTGGAAAATTGGATCTTCATTAATTAAAAGGATCCTATTTTTAGCTCTGGAAAATAGGATCTTCATTAATTAAAAGGATCCTATTTTTAGCTCTGGAAAATAGGATCTTCATTAATTAAAAAGATCCTATTTTTAGCACTGGAAAACAGGGTCTTCAATTATTAAAAGGAACCTATTTTTAGCTCTGGAAAACAGGGTCTTCAATTATTAAAAGGATCCTATTTTTAGCTCTGGAAAATAGGATCTTCATTAATTAAAAGGATCCTATTTTTAGCTCTGGAAAATAGGATCTTTATTAATAAAAAGGATCCTATTTTTAGCTCCGGAAAAAAGGATCTTTTTTAATTAAAAGGATCCTATTTTTAGCTCTGGAAAATAGGATCTTCATTAATTAAAAGGATCCTATTTTTAGCTCTGGAAAATAGGGTCTTCATTAATTAAAAGGATCCTATTTTTAGCTCTGGAAAATAGGATCTTCATTAATTAAAAGGATCCTATTTTTAGCTCTGGAAAATAGGATCTTCATTAATTAAAAGGATCCTATTTTTAGCTCTGGAAAATAGGGTCTTCATTAATTAAAAGGATCCTATTTTTAGCTCCGGAAAATAGGATCTCAATTAATTAAAAGGATCCTATTTTTAGCTCCGGAAAAAAGGATCTTTTTTAATTAAAAGGATCCTATTTTTAGCTCTGGAAAATAGAATCTTTATTAATTAAAAGGATCCTATTTTTAGCTCCGGAAAATAGGATCTCAATTAATTAAAAGGATCCTATTTTTAGCTCCGGAAAAAAGGATCTTTTTTAATTAAAAGGATCCTATTTTTAGCTCTGGAAAATAGAATCTTTATTAATTAAAAGGATCCTATTTTTAGCTTTGTAAAATAGAATCTTTATTAATTAAAAGGATCCTATTTTTAGCTCTGGAAAATAGGATCTTCATTAATTAAAAGGATCCTATTTTTAGCTCTGGAAAATAGGATCTTCATTAATTAAAAGGATCCTATTTTTAGCTCTGGAAAATAGGATCTTCATTAATTAAAAGGATCCTATTTTTAGCTCTGGAAAATAGGATCTTCATTAATTAAAAGGATCCTATTTTTAGCTCTGGAAAATAGGATCTTAATTAATTAAAAGGATCCTATTTTTAGCTCCGGAAAATAGGATCTTAATTAATTAAAAGGATCCTATTTTTAGCTCTGGAAAATAGGATCTTTATTAATTAAAGGGGTCCTATTTTTAGCTCTGGAAAATAGGATCTTCATTAATTAAAAGGATCCTATTTTTAGCTCCGGAAAATAGGATCTCAATTAATTAAAAGGATCCTATTTTTAGCTCCGGAAAAAAGGATCTTTTTTAATTAAAAGGATCCTATTTTTAGCTCTGGAAAATAGAATCTTTATTAATTAAAAGGATCCTATTTTTAGCTCTGTAAAATAGAATCTTTATTAATTAAAAGGATCCTATTTTTAGCTCTGGAAAATAGGATCTTCATTAATTAAAAGGATCCTATTTTTAGCTCTGGAAAATAGGATCTTCATTAATTAAAAGGATCCTATTTTTAGCTCTGGAAAATAGGATCTTCATTAATTAAAAGGATCCTATTTTTAGCTCTGGAAAATAGGATCTTCATTAATTAAAAGGATCCTATTTTTAGCTCTGGAAAATAGGATCTTAATTAATTAAAAGGATCCTATTTTTAGCTCCGGAAAATAGGATCTTAATTAATTAAAAGGATCCTATTTTTAGCTCTGGAAAATAGGATCTTTATTAATTAAAGGGGTCCTATTTTTAGCTCTGGAAAAAAGGATCTTAATTAATTAAAAGGATCCTATTTTTAGCTCCGGAAAATAGGATCTTAATTAATTAAAAGGATCCTATTTTTAGCTCTGGAAAATGGGATCTTTATTAATAAAAAGGATCCTATTTTTAGCTCCGGAAAAAAGGATCTTTTTTAATTAAAAGGATCCTATTTTTAGCTCTGGAAAATAGGATCTTCATTAATTAAAAGGATCCTATTTTTAGCTCTGGAAAATAGGGTCTTCATTAATTAAAAGGATCCTATTTTTAGCTCTGGAAAATAGGATCTTCATTAATTAAAAGGATCCTATTTTTAGCTCTGGAAAATAGGATCTTCATTAATTAAAAGGATCCTATTTTTAGCTCTGGAAAATAGGGTCTTCATTAATTAAAAGGATCCTATTTTTAGCTCCGGAAAATAGGATCTCAATTAATTAAAAGGATCCTATTTTTAGCTCCGGAAAAAAGGATCTTTTTTAATTAAAAGGATCCTATTTTTAGTTCTGGAAAATAGAATCTTTATTAATTAAAAGGATCCTATTTTTAGCTCTGTAAAATAGAATCTTTATTAATTAAAAGGATCCTTTTTTTAGCTCTGGAAAATAGGATCTTCATTAATTAAAAGGATCCTATTTTTAGCTCTGGAAAATAGGATCTTCATTAATTAAAAGGATCCTATTTTTAGCTCTGGAAAATAGGATCTTCATTAATTAAAAGGATCCTATTTTTAGCTCTGGAAAATAGGATCTTCATTAATTAAAAGGATCCTATTTTTAGCTCTGGAAAATAGGATCTTCATTAAATAAAAGGATCCTATTTTTAGCTCTGGAAAATAGGGTCTTCATTAATTAAAAGGATCCTATTTTTAGCTCCGGAAAATAGGGTCTTCATTAATTAAAAGGATCCTATTTTTAGCTCCGGAAAATAGGATCTTAATTAATAAAAAGGATCCTATTTTTAGCTCCGGAAAATAGGATCTTAATTAATTAAAAGGATCCTATTTTTAGCTCTGGAAAATAGGATCTTCATTAATTAAAGGGGTCCTATTTTTAGCTCTGGAAAATAGGATCTTCATTAATTAAAAGGATCCTATTTTTAGCTCTGGAAAATAGAATCTTTATTAATTAAAAGGATCCTATTTTTAGCTCTGGAAAATAGGATCTTCATTAATTAAAAGGATCCTATTTTTAGCTCTGGAAAATAGGATCTTTATTAATTAAAAGGATCCTATTTTTAGCTCTGGAAAATAGGATCTTTATTAATTAAAAGGATCCTATTTTTAGCTCTGGAAAATAGGATCTTTATTAATTAAAAGGATCCTATTTTTAGCTCTGGAAAATAGGATCTTTATTAATTAAAAGGATCCTATTTTTAGCTCTGGAAAATAGGATCTTCATTAATTAAAAGGAACCTATTTTTAGCTCTGGAAAACAGGGTCTTCAATTATTAAAAAGATCCTATTTTTAGCTCTGGAAAACAGGGTCTTCAATTATTAAAAAGATCCTATTTTTAGCTCTGGAAAATAGGGTCTTCATTAATTAAAAGGATCCTATTTTTAGCTCCGGAAAATAGGGTCTTCATTAATTAAAAGGATCCTATTTTTAGCTCCGGAAAATAGGATCTTCATTAATTAAAAGGAACCTATTTTTAGCTCTGGAAAACAGGGTCTTCAATTATTAAAAAGATCCTATTTTTAGCTCTGGAAAACAGGGTCTTCAATTATTAAAAGGATCCTATTTTTAGCTCTGGAAAATAGGATCTTCAATTATTAAAAGGATCCTATTTTTAGCTCTGGAAAATAGGATCTTCAATTATTAAAAGGAACCTATTTTTAGCTCTGGAAAACAGGGTCTTCAATTATTAAAAGGATCCTATTTTTAGCTCTGGAAAACAGGGTCTTCAATTATTAAAAAGATCCTATTTTTAGCTCTGGAAAATAGGATCTTTATTAATTAAAGGGGCCCTATTTTTAGCTCTGGAAAATAGGATCTTCATTAATTAAAAGGATCCTATTTTTAGCTCCGGAAAATAGGATCTCAATTAATTAAAAGGATCCTATTTTTAGCTCCGGAAAAAAGGATCTTTTTTAATTAAAAGGATCCTATTTTTAGCTCTGGAAAATAGAATCTTTATTAATTAAAAGGATCCTATTTTTAGCTCTGTAAAATAGAATCTTTATTAATTAAAAGGATCCTATTTTTAGCTCTGGAAAATAGGATCTTCATTAATTAAAAGGATCCTATTTTTAGCTCTGGAAAATAGGATCTTCATTAATTAAAAGGATCCTATTTTTAGCTCTGGAAAATAGGATCTTCATTAATTAAAAGGATCCTATTTTTAGCTCTGGAAAATAGGATCTTCATTAATTAAAAGGATCCTATTTTTAGCTCTGGAAAATAGGATCTTAATTAATTAAAAGGATCCTATTTTTAGCTCCGGAAAATAGGATCTTAATTAATTAAAAGGATCCTATTTTTAGCTCTGGAAAATAGGATCTTTATTAATTAAAGGGGTCCTATTTTTAGCTCTGGAAAATAGGATCTTAATTAATTAAAAGGATCCTATTTTTAGCTCCGGAAAATAGGATCTTAATTAATTAAAAGGATCCTATTTTTAGCTCTGGAAAATAGGATCTTCATTAATTAAAGGGGTCCTATTTTTAGCTCTGGAAAATAGGATCTTCATTAATTAAAAGGATCCTATTTTTAGCTCTGGAAAATAGGGTCTTCATTAATTAAAAGGATCCTATTTTTAGCTCTGGAAAATAGGATCTTTATTAATTAAAAGGATCCTATTTTTAGCTCTGGAAAATAGGATCTTTATTAATTAAAAGGATCCTATTTTTAGCTCTGGAAAATAGGATCTTTATTAATTAAAAGGATCCTATTTTTAGCTCTGGAAAATAGGATCTTCATTAATTAAAAGGATCCTATTTTTAGCTCTGGAAAATAGGATCTTTATTAATTAAAAGGATCCTATTTTTAGCTCTGGAAAATAGGATCTTTATTAATTAAAAGGATCCTATTTTTAGCTCTGGAAAATAGGATCTTTATTAATTAAAAGGATCCTATTTTTAGCTCTGGAAAATAGGATCTTCATTAATTAAAAGGATCCTATTTTTAGCTCTGGAAAATAGGATCTTCATTAATTAAAAGGATCCTATTTTTAGCTCTGGAAAATAGGATCTTCATTAATTAAAAGGATCCTATTTTTAGCACTGGAAAACAGGGTCTTCAATTATTAAAAGGAACCTATTTTTAGCTCTGGAAAACAGGGT
The DNA here is from genome assembly GCA_963922195.1 of Panagrolaimus sp. PS1159. NCBI lineage: Eukaryota > Metazoa > Nematoda > Chromadorea > Rhabditida > Panagrolaimidae > Panagrolaimus > Panagrolaimus sp. PS1159. Next base: position 4,102,791 of record CAWUHW010000004.1, read on the forward strand.
CTTCATATATTAAAAGGATCCTATTTTTAGCTCTGGAAAACAGGGTCTTCAATTATTAAAAGGATCCTATTTTTAGCTCTGGAAAATAGGATCTTCATTAATTAAAAGGATCCTATTTTTAGCTCTAGAAAATAGGATCTTTATTAATTAAAAGGATCCTATTTTTAGCTCTGGAAAATAGGGTCTTCATTAATTAAAAGGATCCTATTTTTAGCTCCGGAAAATAGGGTCTTCATTAATTAAAAAGATCCTATTTTTAGCTCCGGAAAATAGGATCTTAATTAATAAAAAGGATCCTATTTTTAGCTCCGGAAAATAGGATCTTAATTAATTAAAAGGATCCTATTTTTAGCTCTGGAAAATAGGATCTTCATTAATTAAAGCGGTCCTATTTTTAGCTCTGGAAAATAGGATCTTCATTAATTAAAAGGATCCTATTTTTAGCTCTGGAAAATAGAATCTTTATTAATTAAAAGGATCCTATTTTTAGCTCTGGAAAATAGGATCTTCATTAATTAAAAAGATCCTATTTTTAGCTCTGGAAAATAGGATCTTTATTAATTAAAAGGATCCTATTTTTAGCTCTGGAAAATAGGATCTTCATTAATTAAAAGGATCCTATTTTTAGCTCTGGAAAATAGGATCTTCATTAATTAAAAGGATCCTATTTTTAGCTCTGGAAAATAGGATCTTCATTAATTAAAAGGATCCTATTTTTAGCACTGGAAAACAGGGTCTTCAATTATTAAAAGGAACCTATTTTTAGCTCTGGAAAACAGGGTCTTCAATTATTAAAAAGATCCTATTTTTACCTCTGGAAAACAGGGTCTTCAATTATTAAAAGGATCCTATTTTTAGCTCTGGAAAATAGGATCTTTATTAATAAAAAGGATCCTATTTTTAGCTCCGGAAAAAAGGATCTTTTTTAATTAAAAGGATCCTATTTTTAGCTCTGGAAAATAGGATCCTCATTAATTAAAAGGATCCTATTTTTAGCTCTGGAAAATAGGGTCTTCATTAATTAAAAGGATCCTATTTTTAGCTCTGGAAAATAGGATCTTCATTAATTAAAAGGATCCTGTTTTTAGCTCTGGAAAATAGGATCTTCATTAATTAAAAGGATCCTATTTTTAGCTCTGGAAAATAGGGTCTTCATTAATTAAAAGGATCCTATTTTTAGCTCCGGAAAATAGGATCTCAATTAATTAAAAGGATCCTATTTTTAGCTCCGGAAAAAAGGATCTTTTTTAATTAAAAGGATCCTATTTTTAGCTCTGGAAAATAGAATCTTTATTAATTAAAAGGATCCTATTTTTAGCTCTGTAAAATAGAATCTTTATTAATTAAAAGGATCCTATTTTTAGCTCTGGAAAATAGGATCTTCATTAATTAAAAGGATCCTATTTTTAGCTCTGGAAAATAGGATCTTCATTAATTAAAAGGATCCTATTTTTAGCTCTGGAAAATAGGATCTTCATTAATTAAAAGGATCCTATTTTTAGCTCTGGAAAATAGGGTCTTCATTAATTAAAAGGATCCTATTTTTAGCTCCGGAAAATAGGGTCTTCATTAATTAAAAGGATCCTATTTTTAGCTCCGGAAAATAGGATCTTAATTAATAAAAAGGATCCTATTTTTAGCTCCGGAAAATAGGATCTTAATTAATTAAAAGGATCCTATTTTTAGCTCTGGAAAATAGGATCTTCATTAATTAAAGGGGTCCTATTTTTAGCTCTGGAAAATAGGATCTTCATTAATTAAAAGGATCCTATTTTTAGCTCTGGAAAATAGGGTCTTCATTAATTAAAAGGATCCTATTTTTAGCTCCGGAAAATAGGATCTTAATTAATTAAAAGGATCCTATTTTTAGCTCCGGAAAATAGGATCTTAATAAATTAAAAGGATCCTATTTTCAGCTCTGGAAAATAGTTTCTTTATTAATAAAAAGGATCCTGTTTTTAGCTCCGGAAAATAGGATCTTTATTTATTAAAGGGGTCCTATTTTTAGCTCTGGAAAATAGGATCTTCATTAATTAAAAGGTTCCTATTTTTAGCTCCGGAAAATAGGATCTTAATTAATTAAAAGGATCCTATTTTTAGCTCTGGAAAATACAATCTTTATTAATAAAAAGCATCCTATTTTTAGCTCTGGAAAATAGGATCTTCATCAATTAAACGGGTCCTATTTTTAGCTCTGGAAAATAGGATCTTCATTAATTAAAAGGATCCTATTTTTAGCTCCGGAAAAAAGGATCTTTTTTAATTAAAAGGATCCTATTTTTAGCTCTGGAAAATAGAATCTTTATTAATTAAAAGGATTCTATTTTTAGCTCTGTAAAAAAGAATCTTTATTAATTAAAAGGATCCTATTTTTTCGCTCTGGAAAATAGGATCTTTTATAATTAAAAGGATACTATTTTTAGCTCTGGAAAATAGGATCTTCATTAATTAAAAGGAACCTATTTTTAGCTCTGGAAAATAGGATCTTCATTAATTAAAAGGATCCTATTTTCAGCTCTGGAAAAAAGGATCTTTTATAATTAAAAGGATACTATTTTTAGCTCTGGAAAATAGGATCTTCATTAATTAAAAGGAACCTATTTTTAGCTCTGGAAAATAGGATCTTCATTAATTAAAAGGATCCTATTTTTAGCTCCGGAAAAAAGGATCTTTTTTAATTAAAAGGATCCTATTTTTAGCTCTGGAAAATAGAATCTTTATTAATTAAAAGGATTCTGTTTTTAGCTCTGTAAAAAAGAATCTTTATTAATTAAAAGGATCCTATTTTTTCGCTCTGGAAAATAGGATCTTTTATAATTAAAAGGATACTATTTTTAGCTCTGGAAAATAGGATCTTCATTAATTAAAAGGATTCTATTTTTAGCTCTGTAAAAAAGAATCTTTATTAATTAAAAGGATCCTATTTTTTCGCTCTGGAAAATAGGATCTTTATTAATTAAAAGGATCCTATTTTTTCGCTCTGGAAAATAGGATCTTTTATAATTAAAAGGATACTATTTTTAGCTCTGGAAAATAGGATCTTCATTAATTAAAAGGATCCTATTTTTTCGCTCTGGAAAATAGGATCTTTATTTATTAAAAGGAACCTATTTTTAGCTCTGGAAAACAGGGTCTTCAATTATTAAAAGGATCCTATTTTTAGCTCTGGAAAACAGGGTCTTCAATTATTAAAAGGATCCTATTTTTAGCTATTTAAAACAGGGTCTTCATTAATTAAAAGGATCCTATTTTTAGCTCTGTAAAATAGAATCTTTATTAATTAAAAGGATCCTATTTTTAGCTCTGGAAAATAGGATCTCAATTAATTAAAAGGATCCTATTTTTAGCTCTGGAAAATAGAATCTTTATTAATTAAAAGGATCCTATTTTTAGCTCTGGAAAATAGGATCTTCATTAATTAAAAGGATCCTATTTTTAGCTCTGGAAAATACAATCTTTATTAATAAAAAGGATCCTATTTTTAGCACTGGAAAACAGGGTCTTCAATTATTAAAAGGATCCTATTTTTAGCTATTTAAAACAGGGTCTTCATTAATTAAAAGGATCCTATTTTTAGCTCTGTAAAATAGAATCTTTATTAATTAAAAGGATCCTATTTTTAGCTCTGGAAAATAGGATCTCAATTAATTAAAAGGATCCTATTTTTAGCTCTTGAAAATAGAATCTTTATTAATTAAAAGGATCCTATTTTTAGCTCTGGAAAATAGGATCTTCATTAATTAAAAGGATCCTATTTTTAGCTCTGGAAAATACAATCTTTATTAATAAAAAGGATCCTATTTTTAGCTGTGGAAAACAGGGTCTTCAATTATTAAAAAGGAACCTATTTTTAGCTCTGGAAAACAGGGTCTTCAATTATTAAAAGGATCCTATTTTTAGCTCTGGAAAATAGGATCTTTTTTAATGAAAAGGATCCTATTTTTAGCTCTGGAAAATAGGATCTTTATAAATTAAAAGGATCCTATTTTTAGCTCTGGAAAATAGGATCTTCATTAATTAAAAGGAACCTATTTTTAGCTCTGGAAAACAGGGTCTTCAATTATTAAAAGGATCCTATTTTTAGCTCTGGAAAATAGGATCTTCATTAATTAAAAGGATCCTATTTTTAGCTCCGGAAAAAAGGATCTTTTTTAATTAAAAGGATCCTATTTTTAGCTCTGGAAAATAGAATCTTTATTAATTAAAAGGATTCTATTTTTAGCTCTGTAAAAAAGAATCTTCATTAATTAAAAGGAACCTATTTTCAGCTCTGGAAAAAAGGATCTTCATTAATTTAAAGGATCCTATTTTTAGCTCTGGAAAATAGAATCTTTATTAATTAAAAGGATCCTATTTTTAGCTCTGGAAAATACAATCTTTATTAATAAAAAGGATCCTATTTTTTCGCTCTGGAAAATAGGATCTTTTATAATTAAAAGGATACTATTTTTAGCTCTGGAAAATAGGATCTTCATTAATTAAAAGGAACCTATTTTCAGCTCTGGAAAAAAGGATCTTCATTAATTTAAAGGATCCTATTTTTAGCTCTGGAAAATAGAATCTTTATTAATTAAAAGGATCCTATTTTTAGCTCTGGAAAATACAATCTTTATTAATAAAAAGGATCCTATTTTTAGCACTGGAAAACAGGGTCTTCAATTATTAAAAGGATCCTATTTTTAGCTATTTAAAACAGGGTCTTCATTAATTAAAAGGATCCTATTTTTAGCTCTGTAAAATAGAATCTTTATTAATTAAAAGGATCCTATTTTTAGCTCTGGAAAATAGGATCTCAATTAATTAAAAGGATCCTATTTTTAGCTCTGGAAAATAGAATCTTTATTAATTAAAAGGATCCTATTTTTAGCTCTGGAAAATACAATCTTTATTAATAAAAAGGATCCTATTTTTAGCTCTGGAAAATACAATCTTTATTAATAAAAAGGATCCTATTTTTAGCACTGGAAAACAGGGTCTTCAATTATTAAAAGGAACCTATTTTTAGCTCTGGAAAACAGGGTCTTCAATTATTAAAAGGATCCTATTTTTAGCTCTGGAAAATAGGATCTTTATTAATGAAAAGGATCCTATTTTTAGCTCTGGAAAATAGGATCTTTATTAATAAAAAGGATCCTATTTTTAGCTCTGGAAAACAGGGTCTTCATTAATTAAAAGGATCCTATTTTTAGCTCTGGAAAATAGGATTTTCATTAATTAAAAGGATCCTATTTTTAGCTCTGGAAAATAGGATCTTCATTAATTAAAAGGATCCTATTTTTAGCTCTGGAAAATAGGATCTTCATTAATTAAAAGGATCCTATTTTTAGCTCTGGAAAATAGGATCTTTATTAATTAAAAGGAACCTATTTTTTACTCTGGAAAACAGGGTCTTCATTAATTAAAAGGATCCTATTTTCAGCTCTGGAAAATAGGATCTTCATTAATTAAAAGGATCCTATTTTTAGCTCTGGAAAATAGGATCTTCATTAATTAATAGGATCCTATTTTTAGCTCTGGAAAATAGGATCTTTATTAATTAAAAGGAACCTATTTTTAGCTCTGGAAAACAGGGTCTTCAATTATAAAAAGGATCCTATTTTTAGCTCTGGAAAACAGGGTCTTCAATTATTAAAAGGATCCTATTTTTAGCTCTGGAAAACAGGGTCTTCATTAATTAAAAGGATCCTATTTTTAGCTCCGGAAAAAAGGATCTTTTTTAATTAAAAGGATCCTATTTTTAGCTCTGGAAAATAGGATCTTTATTAATGAAAAGGATCCTATTTTTAGCTCTGGAAAATAGGATCTTCATTAATTAAAAGGATCCTATTTTTAGCTCTGGAAAATAGAATCTTCATTAATTAAAAGGATCCTATTTTTAGCTCCGGAAAAAAGGATCTTTTTTAATTAAAAGGATCCTATTTTTAGCTCTGGAAAATAGAATCTTTATTAATTAAAAGGATCCTATTTTTAGCTCTGTAAAATAGAATCTTTATTAATTAAAAGGATCCTATTTTTAGCTCTGGAAAATAGGATCTTCATTAATTAAAAGGATCCTATTTTTAGCACTGGAAAACAGGGTCTTCAATTATTAAAAGGATCCTATTTTTAGCTCTGGAAAACAGGGTCTTCATTAATTAAAAGGATCCTATTTTTAGCTCTGGAAAATAGGATCTTAATTAATTAAAAGGATCCTATTTTTAGCTCTGGAAAATACAATCTTTATTAATAAAAAGGATCCTATTTTTAGCTCTGGAAAATAGGGTCTTCATTAATTAAAAGGATCCTATTTTTAGCTCTGGAAAATAGGATCTTTATTAATTAAAAGGATCCTACTTTTAGCTCTGGAAAATAGGATCTTCATTAATTAAAAGGATCCTACTTTTAGCTCTGGAAAATAGGATCTTCATTAATTAAAAGGATCCTACTTTTAGCTCTGGAAAATAGGATCTTCATTAATTAAAAGGATCCTATTTTTAGCTCTGGAAAATAGGATCTTTATTAATTAAAAGGATCCTATTTTTAGCTCTGGAAAATAGGATCTTCATTAATAAAAAGGATCCTATTTTTAGCTCTGGTAAATAGGATCTTTATTGATTAAAAGGATCCTATTTTTAGCTCTGGAAAATAGGATCTTCATTAATAAAAAGGATCCTATTTTTAGCTCTGGTAAATAGGATCTTTATTAATTAAAAGGATCCTATTTTTAGCTCTGGAAAATAGGATCTTCATTAATTAAAAGGATCCTATTTTTAGCTCTGGAAAATAGGATCTTCATTAATTAAAAGGATCCTATTTTTAGCTCTGGAAAATAGGATCTTCATTAATTAAAAGGATCCTATTTTTAGCTCTGGAAAATAGGATCTTTATTAATTTAAAGGAACCTATTTTTAGCTCTGGAAAACAGGGTCTTCAATTATTAAAAGGATCCTTTTTTTAGCTCTGGAAAACAGGGTCTTCAATTATTAAAAGGATCCTATTTTTAGCTCTGGAAAACAGGGTCTTCATTAATTAAAAGGATCCTATTTTTAGCTCTGGAAAATAGGATCTTAATTAATTAAAAGGATCCTATTTTTAGCTCTGGAAAATACAATCTTTATTAATAAAAAGGATCCTATTTTTAGCTCTGGAAAATAGGGTCTTCATTAATTAAAAGGATCCTATTTTTAGCTCTGGAAAATAGGATCTTTATTAATTAAAAGGATCCTACTTTTAGCTCTGGAAAATAGGATCTTCATTAATTAAAAGGATCCTACTTTTAGCTCTGGAAAATAGGATCTTCATTAATTAAAAGGATCCTATTTTTAGCTCTGGAAAATAGGATCTTCATTAATTAAAATAATCCTATTTTTAGCTCTGGAAAATAGGATCTTTATTAATTAAAAGGATCCTATTTTTAGCTCTGGAAAATAGGATCTTCATTAATAAAAAGGATCCTATTTTTAGCTCTGGTAAATAGGATCTTTATTAATTAAAAGGATCCTATTTTTAGCTCTGGAAAATAGGATCTTCATTAATTAAAAGGATCCTATTTTTAGCTCTGGAAAATAGGATCTTCATTAATTAAAAGGATCCTATTTTTAGCTCTGGAAAATAGGATCTTCATTAATTAAAAGGATCCTATTTTTAGCTCTGGAAAATAGGATCTTCATTAATTAAAAGGATCCTATTTTTAGCTCTGGAAAATAGGATCTTCATTAATTAAAAGGATCCTATTTTTAGCTCTGGAAAATAGGGTCTTCATTAATTAAAAGGATCCTATTTTTAGCTCTGGAAAATAGGATCTTCATTAATTAAAAGGATCCTATTTTTAGCTCTGGAAAATAGGATCTTTATTAATTTAAAGGAACCTATTTTTAGCTCTGGAAAACAGGGTCTTCAATTATTAAAAGGATCCTTTTTTTAGCTCTGGAAAACAGGGTCTTCAATTATTAAAAGGATCCTATTTTTAGCTCTGGAAAACAGGGTCTTCATTAATTAAAAGGATCCTATTTTTAGCTCTGGAAAATAGGATCTTAATTAATTAAAAGGATCCTATTTTTAGCTCTGGAAAATACAATCTTTATTAATAAAAAGGATCCTATTTTTAGCTCTGGAAAATAGGGTCTTCATTAATTAAAAGGATCCTATTTTTAGCTCTGGAAAATAGGATCTTTATTAATTAAAAGGATCCTACTTTTAGCTCTGGAAAATAGGATCTTCATTAATTAAAAGGATCCTACTTTTAGCTCTGGAAAATAGGATCTTCATTAATTAAAAGGATCCTACTTTTAGCTCTGGAAAATAAGATCTTCATTAATTAAAAGGATCCTATTTTTAGCTCTGGAAAATAGGATCTTTATTAATTAAAAGGATCCTATTTTTAGCTCTGGAAAATAGGATCTTCATTAATAAAAAGGATCCTATTTTTAGCTCTGGTAAATAGGATCTTTATTAATTAAAAGGATCCTATTTTTAGCTCTGGAAAATAGGATCTTCATTAATTAAAAGGATCCTATTTTTAGCTCTGGAAAATAGGATCTTCATTAATTAAAAGGATCCTATTTTTAGCTCTGGAAAATAGGATCTTCATTAATTAAAAGGATCCTATTTTTAGCTCTGGAAAATAGGATCTTTATTAATTTAAAGGAACCTATTTTTAGCTCTGGAAAACAGGGTCTTCAATTATTAAAAGGATCCTTTTTTTAGCTCTGGAAAACAGGGTCTTCAATTATTAAAAGGATCCTATTTTTAGCTCTGGAAAACAGGGTCTTCATTAATTAAAAGGATCCTATTTTTAGCTCCGGAAAATAGGATCTTAATTAATTAAAAGGATCCTATTTTTAGCTCTGGAAAATACAATCTTTATTAATAAAAAGGATCCTATTTTTAGCTCTGGAAAATAGGATCTTCATTAATTAAAAGGATCCTACTTTTAGCTCTGGAAAATAGGATCTTTATTAATTAAAAGGATCCTACTTTTAGCTCTGGAAAATAGGATCTTCATTAATTAAAAGGATCCTACTTTTAGCTCTGGAAAATAGGATCTTCATTAATTAAAAGGATCCTACTTTTAGCTCTGGAAAATAGGATCTTCATTAATTAAAAGGATCCTACTTTTAGCTCTGGAAAATAGGATCTTCATTAATTAAAAGGATCCTATTTTTAGCTCTGGAAAATAGGATCTTCATTAATTAAAAGGATCCTATTTTTAGCTCTGGAAAATAGGATCTTTATTAATTAAAAGGAACCTATTTTTAGCTCTGGAAAACAGGGTCTTCAATTATTAAAAGGATCCTTTTTTTAGCTCTGGAAAACAGGGTCTTCAATTATTAAAAGGATCCTATTTTTAGCTCTGGAAAACAGGGTCTTCATTAATTAAAAGGATCCTATTTTTAGCTCCGGAAAATAGGATCTTAATTAATTAAAAGGATCCTATTTTTAGCTCTGGAAAATACAATCTTTATTAATAAAAAGGATCCTATTTTTAGCTCTGGAAAATAGGATCTTCATTAATTAAAAGGATCCTACTTTTAGCTCTGGAAAATAGGATCTTTATTAATTAAAAGGATCCTACTTTTAGCTCTGGAAAATAGGATCTTCATTAATTAAAAGGATCCTACTTTTAGCTCTGGAAAATAGGATCTTCATTAATTAAAAGGATCCTACTTTTAGCTCTGGAAAATAGGATCTTCATTAATTAAAAGGATCCTACTTTTAGCTCTGGAAAATAGGATCTTCATTAATTAAAAGGATCCTATTTTTAGCTCTGGAAAATAGGATCTTTATTAATTAAAAGGAACCTATTTTTAGCTCTGGAAAACAGGGTCTTCAATTATTAAAAGGATCCTATTTTTAGCTCTGGAAAACAGGGTCTTCAATTATTAAAAGGATCCTATTTTTAGCTCTGGAAAACAGGGTCTTCATAAATTAAAAGGATCCTATTTTTAGCTCTGGAAAATAGGATCTTTATTAATTAAAAGGATCCTATTTTTAGCTCTGGAAAATAGGATCTTCATTAATTAAAAGGATCCTATTTTCAGCTCTGGAAAATAGGATCTTCATTAATTAAAAGGATCCTATTTTTAGCTCTGGAAAATAGGATCTTCATTAATTAAAAGGATCCTATTTTTAGCTCTGGAAAATAGGATCTTTATTAATTAAAAGGAACCTATTTTTAGCTCTGGAAAACAGGGTCTTCAATTATAAAAAGGATCCTATTTTTAGCTCTGGAAAACAGGGTCTTCATTAATTAAAAGGATCCTATTTTTAGCTCCGGAAAATAGGATCTTAATTAATTAAAAGGATCCTATTTTTAGCTCTGGAAAATACAATCTTTATTAATAAAAAGGATCCTATTTTTAGCTCTGGAAAATAGGATCTTCATTAATTAAAAGGATCCTACTTTTAGCTCTGGAAAATAGGATCTTTATTAATTAAAAGGATCCTACTTTTAGCTCTGGAAAATAGGATCTTCATTAATTAAAAGGATCCTACTTTTAGCTCTGGAAAATAGGATCTTCATTAATTAAAAGGATCCTACTTTTAGCTCTGGAAAATAGGATCTTCATTAATTAAAAGGATCCTACTTTTAGCTCTGGAAAATAGGATCTTCATTAATTAAAAGGATCCTATTTTTAGCTCTGGAAAATAGGATCTTTATTAATTAAAAGGAACCTATTTTTAGCTCTGGAAAACAGGGTCTTCAATTATTAAAAGGATCCTATTTTTAGCTCTGGAAAACAGGGTCTTCAATTATTAAAAGGATCCTATTTTTAGCTCTGGAAAACAGGGTCTTCATAAATTAAAAGGATCCTATTATTAGCTCTGGAAAATAGGATCTTTATTAATTAAAAGGATCCTATTTTTAGCTCTGGAAAATAGGATCTTCATTAATTAAAAGGATCCTATTTTCAGCTCTGGAAAATAGGATCTTCATTAATTAAAAGGATCCTACTTTTAGCTCTGGAAAATAGGATCTTTATTAATTAAAAGGATCCTACTTTTAGCTCTGGAAAATAGGATCTTCATTAATTAAAAGGATCCTACTTTTAGCTCTGGAAAATAGGATCTTCATTAATTAAAAGGATCCTACTTTTAGCTCTGGAAAATAGGATCTTCATTAATTAAAAGGATCCTACTTTTAGCTCTGGAAAATAGGATCTTCATTAATTAAAAGGATCCTATTTTTAGCTCTGGAAAATAGGATCTTTATTAATTAAAAGGAACCTATTTTTAGCTCTGGAAAACAGGGTCTTCAATTATTAAAAGGATCCTATTTTTAGCTCTGGAAAACAGGGTCTTCAATTATTAAAAGGATCCTATTTTTAGCTCTGGAAAACAGGGTCTTCATAAATTAAAAGGATCCTATTTTTAGCTCTGGAAAATAGGATCTTTATTAATTAAAAGGATCCTATTTTTAGCTCTGGAAAATAGGATCTTCATTAATTAAAAGGATCCTATTTTCAGCTCTGGAAAATAGGATCTTCATTAATTAAAAGGATCCTATTTTTAGCTCTGGAAAATAGGATCTTCATTAATTAAAAGGATCCTATTTTTAGCTCTGGAAAATAGGATCTTTATTAATTAAAAGGAACCTATTTTTAGCTCTGGAAAACAGGGTCTTCAATTATAAAAAGGATCCTATTTTTAGCTCTGGAAAACAGGGTCTTCATTAATTAAAAGGATCCTATTTTTAGCTCCGGAAAATAGGATCTTAATTAATTAAAAGGATCCTATTTTTAGCTCTGGAAAATACAATCTTTATTAATAAAAAGGATCCTATTTTTAGCTCTGGAAAATAGGATCTTCATTAATTAAAAGGATCCTACTTTTAGCTCTGGAAAATAGGATCTTTATTAATTAAAAGGATCCTACTTTTAGCTCTGGAAAATAGGATCTTCATTAATTAAAAGGATCCTACTTTCAGCTCTGGAAAATAGGATCTTCATTAATTAAAAGGATCCTACTTTTAGCTCTGGAAAATAGGATCTTCATTAATTAAAAGGATCCTACTTTTAGCTCTGGAAAATAGGATCTTCATTAATTAAAAGGATCCTATTTTTAGCTCTGGAAAATAGGATCTTTATTAATTAAAAGGAACCTATTTTTAGCTCTGGAAAACAGGGTCTTCAATTATTAAAAGGATCCTATTTTTAGCTCTGGAAAACAGGGTCTTCAATTATTAAAAGGATCCCATTTTTAGCTCTGGAAAACAGGGTCTTCATAAATTAAAAGGATCCTATTTTTAGCTCTGGAAAATACAATCTTTATTAATAAAAAGGATCCTATTTTTAGCTCTGGAAAACAGGGTCTTCATTAATTAAAAGGATCCTATTTTTAGCTCTGGAAAATACAATCTTTATTAATAAAAAGGATCCTATTTTTAGCTCTGGAAAATAGGATCTTCATCAATTAAACAGGTCCTATTTTTAGCTCTGGAAAATAGGATCTTCATTAATTAAAAGGATCCTATTTTTAGCTCCGGAAAAAAGGATCTTTTTTAATTAAAAGGTCCTATTTTTAGCTCTGGAAAATAGAATCTTTATTAATTAAAAGGATCCTATTTTTAGCTCTGTAAAATAGAATCTTTATTAATTAAAAGGATCCTATTTTTAGCTCTGGAAAATAGGATCTTCATTAATTAAAAGGATCCTATTTTTAGCTCTGGAAAATAGGATCTTTTTTAATTAAAAGGATCCTATTTTTAGCTCTGGAAAATAGGATCTTCATTAATTAAAAGGATCCTATTTTTAGCTCTGGAAAATAGGATCTTCATTAATTAAAAGGATCCCATTTTTAGCTCTGGAAAATAGGATCTTCATTAATTAAAAGGATCCTATTTTTAGCACTGGAAAACAGGGTCTTCAATTATTAAAAGGAACCTATTTTTAGCTCTGGAAAACAGGGTCTTCAATTATTAAAAGGAACCTATTTTTAGCTCTGGAAAACAGGGTCTTCAATTATTAAAAGGATCCTATTTTTAGCTCTGGAAAATAGGATCTTTATTAATAAAAAGGATCCTATTTTTAGCTCTGGAAAACAGGGTCTTCAATTATTAAAAGGATCCTATTTTTAGCTCTGGAAAACAGGGTCTTCATTAATTAAAAGGATCCTATTTTTAGCTCTGGAAAAAAGGATCTTCATTAATTAAAAGGATCCTATTTTCAGCTCTGGAAAATAGGATCTTCATTAATTAAAAGGATCCTACTTTTAGCTCTGGAAAATAGGATCTTTATTAATTAAAAGGATCCTACTTTTAGCTCTGGAAAATAGGATCTTCATTAATTAAAAGGATCCTACTTTTAGCTCTGGAAAATAGGATCTTCATTAATTAAAAGGATCCTACTTTTAGCTCTGGAAAATAGGATCTTCATTAATTAAAAGGATCCTACTTTTAGCTCTGGAAAATAGGATCTTCATTAATTAAAAGGATCCTATTTTTAGCTCTGGAAAATAGGATCTTTATTAATTAAAAGGAACCTATTTTTAGCTCTGGAAAACAGGGTCTTCAATTATTAAAAGGATCCTATTTTTAGCTCTGGAAAACAGGGTCTTCAATTATTAAAAGGATCTTATTTTTAGCTCTGGAAAACAGGGTCTTCATAAATTAAAAGGATCCTATTTTTAGCTCTGGAAAATAGGATCTTTATTAATTAAAAGGATCCTATTTTTAGCTCTGGAAAATAGGATCTTCATTAATTAAAAGGATCCTATTTTCAGCTCTGGAAAATAGGATCTTCATTAATTAAAAGGATCCTATTTTTAGCTCTGGAAAATAGGATCTTCATTAATTAAAAGGATCCTATTTTTAGCTCTGGAAAATAGGATCTTTATTAATTAAAAGGAACCTATTTTTAGCTCTGGAAAACAGGGTCTTCAATTATAAAAAGGATCCTATTTTTAGCTCTGGAAAACAGGGTCTTCATTAATTAAAAGGATCCTATTTTTAGCTCCGGAAAATAGGATCTTAATTAATTAAAAGGATCCTATTTTTAGCTCTGGAAAATACAATCTTTATTAATAAAAAGGATCCTATTTTTAGCTCTGGAAAATAGGATCTTCATTAATTAAAAGGATCCTACTTTTAGCTCTGGAAAATAGGATCTTTATTAATTAAAAGGATCCTACTTTTAGCTCTGGAAAATAGGATCTTCATTAATTAAAAGGATCCTACTTTTAGCTCTGGAAAATAGGATCTTCATTAATTAAAAGGATCCTACTTTTAGCTCTGGAAAATAGGATCTTCATTAATTAAAAGGATCCTACTTTTAGCTCTGGAAAATAGGATCTTCATTAATTAAAAGGATCCTATTTTTAGCTCTGGAAAATAGGATCTTTATTAATTAAAAGGAACCTATTTTTAGCTCTGGAAAACAGGGTCTTCAATTATTAAAAGGATCCTATTTTTAGCTCTGGAAAACAGGGTCTTCAATTATTAAAAGGATCCTATTTTTAGCTCTGGAAAACAGGGTCTTCATAAATTAAAAGGATCCTATTTTTAGCTCTGGAAAATACAATCTTTATTAATAAAAAGGATCCTATTTTTAGCTCTGGAAAACAGGGTCTTCATTAATTAAAAGGATCCTATTTTTAGCTCTGGAAAATAGGATCTTCATCAATTAAACAGGTCCTATTTTTAGCTCTGGAAAATAGGATCTTCATTAATTAAAAGGATCCTATTTTTAGCTCCGGAAAAAAGGATCTTTTTTAATTAAAAGGTCCTATTTTTAGCTCTGGAAAATAGAATCTTTATTAATTAAAAGGATCCTATTTTTAGCTCTGGAAAATACAATCTTTATTAATAAAAAGGATCCTATTTTTAGCTCTGGAAAATACAATCTTTATTAATAAAAAGGATCCTATTTTTAGCTCTGGAAAATAGGATCTTCATCAATTAAACAGGTCCTATTTTTAGCTCTGGAAAATAGGATCTTCATTAATTAAAAGGATCCTATTTTTAGCTCCGGAAAAAAGGATCTTTTTTAATTAAAAGGTCCTATTTTTAGCTCTGGAAAATAGAATCTTTATTAATTAAAAGGATCCTATTTTTAGCTCTGGAAAATAGGATCTTCATTAATTAAAAGGATCCTATTTTTAGCTCTGGAAAATAGGATCTTTTTTAATTAAAAGGATCCTATTTTTAGCTCTGGAAAATAGGATCTTCATTAATTAAAAGGATCCTATTTTTAGCTCTGGAAAATAGGATCTTCATTAATTAAAAGGATCCCATTTTTAGCTCTGGAAAATAGGATCTTCATTAATTAAAAGGATCCTATTTTTAGCACTGGAAAACAGGGTCTTCAATTATTAAAAGGAACCTATTTTTAGCTCTGGAAAACAGGGTCTTCAATTATTAAAAGGAACCTATTTTTAGCTCTGGAAAACAGGGTCTTCAATTATTAAAAGGATCCTATTTTTAGCTCTGGAAAATAGGATCTTTATTAATAAAAAGGATCCTATTTTTAGCTCTGGAAAACAGGGTCTTCAATTATTAAAAGGATCCTATTTTTAGCTCTGGAAAACAGGGTCTTCATTAATTAAAAGGATCCTATTTTTAGCTCTGGAAAAAAGGATCTTCATTAATTAAAAGGATCCTATTTTTAGCTCTGGAAAATAGGATCTTCTTTAATTAAAAGGATCCTATTTTTAGCTCTGGAAAATAGGATCTTCATTAATTAAAAGGATCCTATTTTCAGCTCTGGAAAATAGGATCTTCATTAATTAAAAGGATCCTATTTTTATCTCTGGAAAATAGGATCTTCATTAATTAAAAGGATCCTATTTTTAGCTCTGGAAAATAGGATCTTTATTAATTAAAAGGAACCTATTTTTAGCTCTGGAAAACAGGGTCTTCAATTATTAAAAGGATCCTATTTTTAGCTCTGGAAAACAGGGTCTTCAATTATTAAAAGGATCCTATTTTTAGCTCTGGAAAACAGGGTCTTCATTAATTAAAAGGATCCTATTTTTAGCTCCGGAAAATAGGATCTTAATTAATTAAAAGGATCCTATTTTTAGCTCTGGAAAATACAATCTTTATTAATAAAAAGGATCCTATTTTTAGCTCTGGAAAATAGGATCTTCATCAATTAAACGGGTCCTATTTTTAGCTCTGGAAAATAGAATATTTATTAATTAAAAGGATCCTATTTTTAGCTCCGGAAAAAAGGATCTTTTTTAATTAAAAGGTCCTATTTTTAGCTCTGGAAAATAGAATCTTTATTAATTTAAAGGATCCTATTTTTAGCTCTGTAAAATAGAATATTTATTAATTAAAAGGATCCTATTTTTAGCTCTGGAAAATAGGATCTTCATTAATTAAAAGGATCCTATTTTTAGCTCTGGAAAATAGGATCTTTATTAATTAAAAGGATCCTATTTTTAGCTCTGGAAAACAGGGTCTTCAATTATTAAAAGGATCCTATTTTTAGCTCTGGAAAACAGGGTCTTCATTAATTAAAAGGATCCTATTTTTAGCTCTGGAAAATAGGATCTTCATTAATTAAAAGGATCCTATTTTCAGCTCTGGAAAATAGGATCTTCATTAATTAAAAGGATCCTATTTTTATCTCTGGAAAATAGGATCTTCATTAATTAAAAGGATCCTATTTTTAGCTCTGGAAAATAGGATCTTTATTAATTAAAAGGAACCTATTTTTAGCTCTGGAAAACAGGGTCTTCAATTATTAAAAGGATCCTATTTTTAGCTCTGGAAAACAGGGTCTTCAAGTATTAAAAGGATCCTATTTTTAGCTCTGGAAAACAGGGTCTTCATTAATTAAAAGGATCCTATTTTTAGCTCCGGAAAATAGGATCTTAATTAATTAAAAGGATCCGATTTTTAGCTCTGGAAAATACAATCTTTATTAATAAAAAGGATCCTATTTTTAGCTCTGGAAAATAGGATCTTTATTAATTAAAAGGATCCTATTTTTAGCTCTGGAAAATAGGATCTTCATTAATTAAAAGGATCCTATTTTTAGCTCTGGAAAATAGGATCTTCATTAATTAAAAGGATCCCATTTTTAGCTCTGGAAAATAGGATCTTCATTAATTAAAAGGATCCTATTTTTAGCACTGGAAAACAGGGTCTTCAATTATTAAAAGGAACCTATTTTTAGCTCTGGAAAACAGGGTCTTCAATTATTAAAAGGAACCTATTTTTAGCTCTGGAAAACAGGGTCTTCAATTATTAAAAGGATCCTATTTTTAGCTCTGGAAAATAGGATCTTTATTAAAAAAAAGGATCCTATTTTTAGCTCTGGAAAACAGGGTCTTCAATTATTAAAAGGATCCTATTTTTAGCTCTGGAAAACAGGGTCTTCATTAATTAAAAGGATCCTATTTTTAGCTCTGGAAAATAGGATCTTCATTAATTAAAAGGATCCTATTTTGAGCTCTGGAAAATAGGATCTTTTTTAATTAAAAGGATCCTATTTTTAGCTCTGGAAAATAGGATCTTCATTAATTAAAAGGATCCTATTTTTATCTCTGGAAAATAGGATCTTCATTAATTAAAAAGATCCTATTTTTAGCTCTGGAAAATAGGATCTTTATTAATTAAAAGGAACCTATTTTTAGCTCTGGAAAACAGGGTCTTCAATTATTAAAAGGATCCTATTTTTAGCTCTGGAAAACAGGGTCTTCAATTATTAAAAGGATCCTATTTTTAGCTCTGGAAAATAGGATCTTCATTAATTAAAAGGATCCTATTTTGAGCTCTGGAAAATAGGATCTTTTTTAATTAAAAGGATCCTATTTTTAGCTCTGGAAAATAGGATCTTCATTAATTAAAAGGATCCTATTTTTATCTCTGGAAAATAGGATCTTCATTAATTAAAAAGATCCTATTTTTAGCTCTGGAAAATAGGATCTTTATTAATTAAAAGGAACCTATTTTTAGCTCTGGAAAACAGGGTCTTCAATTATTAAAAGGATCCTATTTTTAGCTCTGGAAAACAGGGTCTTCAATTATTAAAAGGATCCTATTTTTAGCTCTGGAAAACAGGGTCTTCATTAATTAAAAAGATCCTATTTTTAGCTCTGGAAAATAGGATCTTTATTAATTAAAAGGAACCTATTTTTAGCTCTGGAAAACAGGGTCTTCAATTATTAAAAGGATCCTATTTTTAGCTCTGGAAAACAGGGTCTTCAATTATTAAAAGGATCCTATTTTGAGCTCTGGAAAATAGGATCTTTTTTAATTAAAAGGATCCTATTTTTAGCTCTGGAAAATAGGATCTTCATTAATTAAAAGGATCCTATTTTGAGCTCTGGAAAATAGGATCTTTTTTAATTAAAAGGATCCTATTTTTAGCTCTGGAAAATAGGATCTTCATTAATTAAAAGGATCCTATTTTTATCTCTGGAAAATAGGATCTTCATTAATTAAAAAGATCCTATTTTTAGCTCTGGAAAATAGGATCTTTATTAATTAAAAGGAACCTATTTTTAGCTCTGGAAAACAGGGTCTTCAATTATTAAAAGGATCCTATTTTTAGCTCTGGAAAACAGGGTCTTCAATTATTAAAAGGATCCTATTTTTAGCTCTGGAAAATAGGATCTTCATTAATTAAAAGGATCCTATTTTGAGCTCTGGAAAATAGGATCTTTTTTAATTAAAAGGATCCTATTTTTAGCTCTGGAAAATAGGATCTTCATTAATTAAAAGGATCCTATTTTTATCTCTGGAAAATAGGATCTTCATTAATTAAAAAGATCCTATTTTTAGCTCTGGAAAATAGGATCTTTATTAATTAAAAGGAACCTATTTTTAGCTCTGGAAAACAGGGTCTTCAATTATTAAAAGGATCCTATTTTTAGCTCTGGAAAACAGGGTCTTCAATTATTAAAAGGATCCTATTTTTAGCTCTGGAAAACAGGGTCTTCATTAATTAAAAAGATCCTATTTTTAGCTCTGGAAAATAGGATCTTTATTAATTAAAAGGAACCTATTTTTAGCTCTGGAAAACAGGGTCTTCAATTATTAAAAGGATCCTATTTTTAGCTCTGGAAAACAGGGTCTTCAATTATTAAAAGGATCCTATTTTTAGCTCTGGAAAACAGGGTCTTCAATTATTAAAAGGATCCTATTTTTAGCTCTGGAAAACAGGGTCTTCATTAATTAAAAGGATCCTATTTTTAGCTCCGGAAAATAGGATCTTAATTAATTAAAAGGATCCTATTTTTAGCTCTGGAAAATACAATCTTTATTAATAAAAAGGATCCTATTTTTAGCTCTGGAAAATAGGATCTTCATCAATTAAACGGGTCCTATTTTTAGCTCTGGAAAATAGGATCTTCATTAATTAAAAGGATCCTATTTTTAGCTCCGGAAAAAAGGATCTTTTTTAATTAAAAGGTCCTATTTTTAGCTCTGGAAAATAGAATCTTTATTAATTAAAAGGATCCTATTTTTAGCTCTGGAAAATAGGATCTTCATTAATTAAAAGGATCCTATTTTTAGCTCTGGAAAATAGGATCTTCTTTCATTAAAAGGATCCTATTTATAGCTCTGGAAAATAGGATCTTCATTAATTAAAAGGATCCTATTTTTAGCTCTGGAAAACAGGGTCTTCATTAATTAAAAGGATCCTATTTTTAGCTCCGGAAAATAGGATCTTAATTAATTAAAAGGATCCTATTTTTAGCTCTGGAAAATACAATCTTTATTAATAAAAAGGATCCTATTTTTAGCTCTGGAAAATAGGATCTTCATCAATTAAACGGGTCCTATTTTTAGCTCTGGAAAATAGGATCTTAATTAATTAAAAGGATCCTATTTTTAGCTCGGGAAAAAAGGATCTTTTTTAATTAAAAGGTCCTATTTTTAGCTCTGGAAAATAGAATCTTTATTAATTAAAAGGATCCTATTTTTAGCTCTGGAAAATAGGATCTTCATTAATTAAAAGGATTCTATTTTTAGCTCTGGAAAATAGGATCTTCATTAATTAAAAGGATCCTAATTTAGCTCTGGAAAATAGGATCTTTATTAATTAAAAGGATCCTATTTTTAGCTCTGGAAAATAGGATCTTCATTAATTAAAAGGATCCTATTTTTAGCTCTGGAAAATAGTATCTTCATTAATTAAAAGGATCCCATTTTTAGCTCTGGAAAATAGGATCTTCATTAATTAAAAGGATCCTATTTTTAGCACTGGAAAACAGGGTCTTCAATTATTAAAAGGAACCTATTTTTAGCTCTGGAAAATAGGATCTTCATTAATTAAAAGGATCCTATTTTTAGCTCTGGAAAATAGGATCTTTATTAATTAAAAGGATCCTATTTTTAGCTCTGGAAAATAGGATCTTTATTAATTAAAAGGATCCTATTTTTAGCTCTGGAAAATAGGATCTTCATTAATTAAACGGATCCTATTTTTAGCTCTGGAAAATACAATCTTTATTAATAAAAAGGATCCTATTTTTAGCTCTGGAAAACAGGGTCCTTATTAATTAAAAGGATCCTATTTTTAGCTCTGGAAAATAGAATCTTTATTAATTAAAAGGATCCTATTTTTAGCTCTGGAAAATAGGATCTTCATTAATTAAAAGGATCCTATTTTTAGCTCTGGAAAACAGGGTCTTCAATTATTAAAAGGATCCTATTTTTAGCTCTGGAAAACAGGGTCTTCAATTATTAAAAGGATCCTATTTTTAGCTCTGGAAAACAGGGTCTTCAATTATTAAAAGGATCCTATTTTTAGCTCTGGAAAACAGGGTCTTCATTAATTAAAAGGATCCTATTTTTAGCTCTGGAAAATAGAATCTTTATTAATTAAAAGGATCCTATTTTTAGCTCTGGAAAATAGGATCTTCATTAATTAAAAGGATCCTATTTTTAGCTCTGGAAAACAGGGTCTTCAATTATTAAAAGGATCCTATTTTTAGCTCTGGAAAACAGGGTCTTCAATTATTAAAAGGATCCTATTTTTAGCTCTGGAAAACAGGGTCTTCATTAATTAAAAGGATCCTATTTTTAGCTCCGGAAAATAGGATCTTAATTAATTAAAAGGATCCTATTTTTAGCTCTGGAAAATACAATCTTTATTAATAAAAAGGATCCTATTTTTAGCTCTGGAAAATAGGATCTTCATCAATTAAACGGGTCCTATTTTTAGCTCTGGAAAATAGGATCTTCATTAATTAAAAGGATCCTATTTTTAGCTCCGGAAAAAAGGATCTTTTTTAATTAAAAGGTCCTATTTTTAGCTCTGGAAAATAGAATCTTTATTAATTAAAAGGATCCTATTTTTAGCTCTGTAAAATAGAATCTTTATTAATTAAAAGGATCCTATTTTTAGCTCTGGAAAATAGGATCTTCATTAATTAAAAGGATCCCATTTTTAGCTCTGGAAAATAGGATCTTCATTAATTAAAAGGATCCTATTTTTAGCTCTGGAAAATAGGATCTTTATTAATTAAAAGGATCCTATTTTTAGCTCTGGAAAATAGGATCTTCATTAATTAAAAGGATCCTATTTTTAGCTCAGGAAAACAGGGTCTTCAATTATTAAAAGGATCCTATTTTTAGCTCTGGAAAACAGGGTCTTCATTAATTAAAAGGATCCTATTTTTAGCTCTGGAAAATAGGATCTTCATTAATTAAAAGGATCCTATTTTTAGCTCTGGAAAATAGGATCTTCTTTAATTAAAAGGATCCTATTTTTAGCTCTGGAAAATAGGATCTTCATTAATTAAAAGGATCCTATTTTCAGCTCTGGAAAATAGGATCTTCATTAATTAAAAGGATCCTTTTTTTAGCTCTGGAAAATAGGATCTTCATTAATTAAAAGGATCCTATTTTTAGCTCTGGAAAATAGGATCTTTATTAATTAAAAGGAACCTATTTTTAGCTCTGGAAAACAGGGTCTTCAATTATTAAAAGGATCCTATTTTTAGCTCTGGAAAACAGGGTCTTCAATTATTAAAAGGATCCTATTTTTAGCTCTGGAAAACAGGGTCTTCATTAATTAAAAGGATCCTATTTTTAGCTCCGGAAAATAGGATCTTAATTAATTAAAAGGATCCTATTTTTAGCTCTGGAAAATACAATCTTTATTAATAAAAAGGATCCTATTTATAGCTCTGGAAAATAGGATCTTCATCAATTAAACGGGTCCTATTTTTAGCTCTGGAAAATAGGATCTTCATTAATTAAAAGGATCCTATTTTTAGCTCCGGAAAAAAGGATCTTTTTTAATTAAAAGGTCCTATTTTTAGCTCTGGAAAATAGAATCTTTATTAATTAAAAGGATCCTATTTTTAGCTCTGTAAAATAGAATCTTTATTAATTAAAAGGATCCTATTTTTAGCTCTGGAAAATAGGATCTTCATTAATTAAAAGGATCCTATTTTTAGCTCTGGAAAATAGGATCTTTATTAATTACATGGATCCTATTTTTAGCTCTGGAAAATAGGATCTTCATTAATTTAAAGGATCCTATTTTTAGCTCTGGAAAATAGGATCTTCATTAATTAAAAGGATCCCATTTTTAGCTCTGGAAAATAGGATCTTTATTAATTAAAAGGATCCTATTTTTAGCACTGGAAAACAGGGTCTTCAATTATTAAAAGGAACCTATTTTTAGCTCTGGAAAATAGGATCTTCATTAATTAAAAGGATCCCATTTTTAGCTCTGGAAAATAGGATCTTCATTAATTAAAAGGATCCTATTTTTAGCTCTGGAAAATAGGATCTTTATTAATTAAAAGGAACCTATTTTTAGCTCTGGAAAACAGGGTCTTCAATTATTAAAAGGATCCTATTTTTAGCTCTGGAAAACAGGGTCTTCAATTATTAAAAGGATCCTATTTTTAGCTCTGGAAAACAGGGTCTTCATTAACTAAAAGGATTCTATTTTTAGCTCCGGAAAATAGGATCTTAATTAATTAAAAGGATCCTATTTTTAGCTCTGGAAAATACAATCTTTATTAATAAAAAGGATCCTATTTTTAGCTCTGGAAAATAGGATCTTCATCAATTAAACGGGTCCTATTTTTAGCTCTGGAAAATAGGATCTTCATTAATTAAAAGGATCCTATTTTTAGCTCCGGAAAAAAGGATCTTTTTAAATTAAAAGGTCCTATTTTTAGCTCTGGAAAATAGAATCTTTATTAATTAAAAGGATCCTATTTTTAGCTCTGTAAAATAGAATCTTTATTAATTAAAAGGATCCTATTTTTAGCTCTGGAAAATAGGATCTTCATTAATTAAAAGGATCCTATTTTTAGCTCTGGAAAATAGGATCTTTATTAATTAAAAGGATCCTATTTTTAGCTCTGGAAAATAGGATCTTCATTAATTAAAAGGATCCTATTTTTAGCTCTGTAAAATAGAATCTTTATTAATTAAAAGGATCCTTTTTTTAGCTCTGGAAAATAGGATCTTCATTAATTAAAAGGATCCTATTTTTTGCTCTGGAAAATAGGATCTTTATTAATTAAAAGGATCCTATTTTTAGCTCTGGAAAACAGGGTCTTCATTAATTAAAAGGATCCTATTTTTAGCTCTGGAAAATAGGATCTTTATTAATTAAAAGGATCCTATTTTTAGCTCTGGAAAATAGGATCTTAATTAATTAAAAGGATCCTATTTTTAGCTCTGGAAAATAGGATCTTCATTAATTAAAAGGTCCTATTTTTAGCTCTGGAAAATAGAATCTTTATTAATTAAAAGGATCCTATTTTTAGCTCTGTAAAATAGAATCTTTATTAATTACATGGATCCTATTTTTAGCTCTGGAAAACAGGGTCTTCATTAATTAAAAGGATCCTATTTTTAGCTCTGGAAAATAGGATCTTCATTAATTAAAAGGTCCTATTTTTAGCTCTGGAAAATAGGATCTTCATTAATTAAAAGGATCCTATTTTTTGCTCTGGAAAATAGGATCTTTATTAATTAAAAGGATCCTATTTTTAGCTCTGGAAAACAGGGTCTTCATTAATTAAAAGGATCCTATTTTTAGCTCTGGAAAATAGGATCTTCATTAATTAAAAGGATCCTATTTTTAGCTCTGGAAAATAGGATCTTTATTAATTACATGGATCCTATTTTTAGCTCTGGAAAATAGGATCTTCATTAATTAAAAGGATCCTATTTTTAGCTCTGGAAAATAGGATCTTCATTAATTAAAAGGATCCCATTTTTAGCTCTGGAAAATAGGATCTTTATTAATTAAAAGGATCCTATTTTTAGCACTGGAAAACAGGGTCTTCAATTATTAAAAGGAACCTATTTTTAGCTCTGGAAAATAGGATCTTCATTAATTAAAAGGATCCCATTTTTAGCTCTGGAAAATAGGATCTTCATTAATTAAAAGGATCCTATTTTTAGCTCTGGAAAATAGGATCTTTATTAATTAAAAGGAACCTATTTTTAGCTCTGGAAAACAGGGTCTTCAATTATTAAAAGGATCCTATTTTTAGCTCTGGAAAACAGGGTCTTCAATTATTAAAAGGATCCTATTTTTAGCTCTGGAAAACAGGGTCTTCATTAACTAAAAGGATTCTATTTTTAGCTCCGGAAAATAGGATCTTAATTAATTAAAAGGATCCTATTTTTAGCTCTGGAAAATACAATCTTTATTAATAAAAAGGATCCTATTTTTAGCTCTGGAAAATAGGATCTTCATCAATTAAACGGGTCCTATTTTTAGCTCTGGAAAATAGGATCTTCATTAATTAAAAGGATCCTATTTTTAGCTCCGGAAAAAAGGATCTTTTTAAATTAAAAGGTCCTATTTTTAGCTCTGGAAAATAGAATCTTTATTAATTAAAAGGATCCTATTTTTAGCTCTGTAAAATAGAATCTTTATTAATTAAAAGGATCCTATTTTTAGCTCTGGAAAATAGGATCTTCATTAATTAAAAGGATCCTATTTTTAGCTCTGGAAAATAGGATCTTTATTAATTAAAAGGATCCTATTTTTAGCTCTGGAAAATAGGATCTTCATTAATTAAAAGGATCCTATTTTTAGCTCTGTAAAATAGAATCTTTATTAATTAAAAGGATCCTTTTTTTAGCTCTGGAAAATAGGATCTTCATTAATTAAAAGGATCCTATTTTTTGCTCTGGAAAATAGGATCTTTATTAATTAAAAGGATCCTATTTTTAGCTCTGGAAAACAGGGTCTTCATTAATTAAAAGGATCCTATTTTTAGCTCTGGAAAATAGGATCTTTATTAATTAAAAGGATCCTATTTTTAGCTCTGGAAAATAGGATCTTAATTAATTAAAAGGATCCTATTTTTAGCTCCGGAAAATAGGATCTTCATTAATTAAAAGGATCCTATATTTAGCTCTGGAAAATAGGATCTTTATTAATTAAAAGGATCCTATTTTTAGCTCTGGAAAATAGGATCTTCATTAATTAAAAGGATCCTATATTTAGCTCTGGAAAATAGGATCTTTATTAATTAAAAGGATCCTATTTTTAGCTCTGGAAAATAGGATCTTAATTAATTAAAAGGATCCTATTTTTAGCTCTGGAAAATAGGATCTTAATTAATTAAAAGGATCCTATTTTTAGCTCTGGAAAATAGGATCTTTATTAATTAAAAGGATCCTATTTTTAGCTCTGGAAAATAGGATCTTTATTAATTAAAAGGATCCTATTTTTAGCTCTGGAAAATAGGATCTTCATTAATTAAAAGGATCCTATATTTAGCTCTGGAAAATAGGATCTTTATTAATTAAAAGGATCCTATATTTAGCTCTGGAAAATAGGATCTTTATTAATTAAAAGGATCCTATTTTTAGCTCTGGAAAATAGGATCTTTATTAATTAAAAGGATCCTATTTTTTGCTCTGGAAAATAGGATCTTCATTAATTAAAAGGATCCTATTTTTAGCTCTGGAAAATAGGATCTTTATTAATTAAAAGGATCCTATTTTTAGCTCTGGAAAATAGGATCTTAATTAATTAAAAGGATCCTATTTTTAGCTCTGGAAAATAGGATCTTCATTAATTAAAAGGATCCTATATTTAGCTCTGGAAAATAGGATCTTTATTAATTAAAAGGATCCTATATTTAGCTCTGGAAAATAGGATCTTAATTAATTAAAAGGATCCTATTTTTAGCTCTGGAAAATAGGATCTTCATTAATTAAAAGGATCCTATTTTTAGCTCTGGAAAATAGGATCTTCATTAATTAAAAGGATCCTATTTTTAGCTCTGGAAAATAGGATCTTAATTAATTAAAAGGATCCTATTTTTAGCTCTGGAAAATAGGATCTTCATTAATTAAAAGGATCCTATATTTAGCTCTGGAAAATAGGATCTTTATTAATTAAAAGGATCCTATATTTAGCTCTGGAAAATAGGATCTTAATTAATTAAAAGGATCCTATTTTTAGCTCTGGAAAATAGGATCTTCATTAATTAAAAGGATCCTATTTTTAGCTCTGGAAAATAGGATCTTCATTAATTAAAAGGATCCTATTTTTAGCTCTGGAAAATAGGATCTTCATTAATTAAAAGGATCCTATTTTTAGCTCTGGAAAATAGGATCTTCATTAATTAAAAGGATCCTATTTTTAGCTCTGGAAAATAGGATCTTCATTAATTAAAAGGATCCTATTTTTAGCTCTGGAAAATAAGATCTTAATTAATTAAAAGGATCCTATTTTTAGCTCTGGAAAATAAGATCTTAATTAATTAAAAGGATCCTATTTTTAACTCTGGAAAATAGGATCTTTATTAATTAAAAGGATCCTTTTTTTAGCTCTGGAAAATAGGATCTTCATTAATTAAAAGGATCCTGTTTTTAGCTCTGTAAAATAGAATCTTTATTAATAAAAAGGATCCTATTTTTAGCTCTGGAAAATAGGATCTTCATTAATTAAAAGGATCCTGTTTTTAGCTCTGTAAAATAGAATCTTTATTAATAAAAAGGATCCTATTTTTAGCTCTGGAAAATAGGATCTTCATTAATTAAAAGGATCCTATTTTTAACTCTGGAAAATAGGATCTTTATTAATTAAAAGGATCCTATTTTTAGCTCTGGAAAATAGGATCTTTATTAATTAAAAGGATCCTGTTTTTAGCTCTGTAAAATAGAATCTTTATTAATAAAAAGGATCCTATTTTTAGCTCTGGAAAATAGGATCTTCATTAATTAAAAGGATCCTATTTTTAACTCTGGAAAATAGAATCTTTATTAATTAAAAGGATCCTTTTTTTAGCTCTGGAAAATAGGATCTTCATTAATTAAAAGGATCCTATTTTTAACTCTGGAAAATAGGATCTTTATTAATTAAAAGGATCCTTTTTTTAGCTCTGGAAAATAGGATCTTCATTAATTAAAAGGATCCTGTTTTTAGCTCTGTAAAATAGAATCTTTATTAATAAAAAGGATCCTATTTTTAACTCTGGAAAATAGGATCTTTATTAATTAAAAGGATCCTTTTTTTAGCTCTGGAAAATAGGATCTTCATTAATTAAAAGGATCCTGTTTTTAGCTCTGTAAAATAGAATCTTTATTAATAAAAAGGATCCTATTTTTAGCTCTGGAAAATAGGATCTTTATTAATTAAAAGGATCCTTTTTTTAGCTCTGGAAAATAGGATCTTCATTAATTAAAAGGATCCTATTTTTAACTCTGGAAAATAGGATCTTTATTAATTAAAAGGATCCTTTTTTTAGCTCTGGAAAATAGGATCTTCATTAATTAAAAGGATCCTGTTTTTAGCTCTGTAAAATAGAATCTTTATTAATAAAAAGGATCCTATTTTTAGCTCTGGAAAATAGGATCTTCATTAATTAAAAGGATCCTATTTTTAACTCTGGAAAATAGAATCTTTATTAATTAAAAGGATCCTTTTTTTAGCTCTGGAAAATAGGATCTTCATTAATTAAAAGGATCCTATTTTTAACTCTGGAAAATAGGATCTTCAATTATAAAAAGGATCCTATTTTTAGCTCTGGAAAATAGAATCTTTATTAATTAAAAGGATCCTGTTTTTAGCTCTGTAAAATAGAATCTTTATTAATAAAAAGGATCCTATTTTTAGCTCTGGAAAATAGGATCTTCATTAATTAAAAGGATCCTATTTTTAACTCTGGAAAATAGGATCTTTATTAATTAAAAGGATCCTTTTTTTAGCTCTGGAAAATAGGATCTTCATTAATTAAAAGGATCCTGTTTTTAGCTCTGTAAAATAGAATCTTTATTAATAAAAAGGATCCTATTTTTAGCTCTGGAAAATAGGATCTTCATTAATTAAAAGGATCCTATTTTTAACTCTGGAAAATAGGATCTTTATTAATTAAAAGGATCCTTTTTTTAGCTCTGGAAAATAGGATCTTCATTAATTAAAAGGATCCTATTTTTAGCTCTGGAAAATAGGATCTTTATTAATTAAAAGGATCCTATTTTTAGCTCTGGAAAACAGGGTCTTTATTAATTAAAAGGATCCTATTTTTAGCTCTGGAAAATAGGATCTTTATTAATTAAAAGGATCATATTTTTAGCTCTGGAAAATAGGATCTTTATTAATTAAAAGGATCCTATTTTTAGCTCTGGAAAATAGGATCTTTATTAATTAAAAGGATCCTATTTTTAGCTCTGTAAAATAGAATCTTTATTAATAAAAAGGATCCTATTTTTAGCTCTGGAAAATAGGATCTTCATTAATTAAAAGGATCCTATTTCTAGCTCTGGAAAATAGGATCTTTATTAATTAAAAGGATCCTATTTTTAGCTCTGGAAAATAGGATCTTTATTAATTAAAAGGATCATATTTTTAGCTCTGGAAAATAGGATCTTTATTAATTAAAAGGATCCTATTTTTAGCTCTGGAAAACAGGGTCTTCAATTATAAAAAGGATCCTATTTTTAGCTCTGGAAAACAGGGTCTTCATTAATTAAAAGGATCCTATTTTTAGCTCTGGAAAATAGGATCTTCATTAATTAAAAGGATCCTATTTTTAGCTCTGGAAAATAGGATCTTTATTAATTAAAAGGATCCTATTTTTAGCTCTGGAAAACAGGGTCTTCAATTATAAAAAGGATCCTATTTTTAGCTCTGGAAAACAGGGTCTTCATTAATTAAAAGGATCCTATTTTTAGCTCTGGAAAATAGGATCTTCATTAATTAAAAGGATCCTATTTTTAGCTCTGGAAAATAGGATCTTCATTAATTAAAAGGATCCTATTTTTAGCTCTGGAAAATAGGATCTTTATTAATAAAAAGGATCCTATTTTTAGCTCTGGAAAATAGGATCTTCATTAATTAAAAGGATCCTATTTTTAGCTCTGGAAAACAGGGTCTTCAATTATAAAAAGGATCCTATTTTTAGCTCTGGAAAACATAGTCTTCATTAATTAAAAGGGTCCTATTTTTAGCTCTGGAAAATAGAATCTTTATTAATTAAAAGGATCCTATTTTTAGCTCTGGAAAATAGGATCTTCATTAATTAAAAGGATCCTATTTTTAGCTCTGGAAAATAGGATCTTAATTAATTAAAAGGATCCTATTTTTAGCTCTGGAAAATAGGATCTTCATTAATTAAAAGGATCCTATTTTTAGCTCTGTAAAATAGAATCTTTATTAATAAAAAGGATCCTATTTTTAGCTCTGGAAAATAGGATCTTCATTAATTAAAAGGATCCTATTTTTAGCTCTGGAAAATAGGATCTTTATTAATTAAAAGGATCCTATTTTTAGCTCTGGAAAATAGGATCTTTATTAATTAAAAGGATCCTATTTTTAGCTCTGGAAAATAGGATCTTCATTAATTAAAAGGATCCTATTTTTAGCTCTGGAAAATAGGATCTTCATTAATTAAAAGGATCCTATTTTTAGCTCTGGAAAACAGGGTCTTCAATTATTAAAAGGATCCTATTTTTAGCTCTGGAAAACAGGGTCTTCAATTATAAAAAGGATCCTATTTTTAGCTCTGGAAAACAGGGTCTTCATTAATTAAAAGGATCCTATTTTTAGCTCTGGAAAATAGAATCTTTATAAATTGAAAGGATCCTATTTTTAGCTCTGGAAAATAGGATCTTTATTAATTAAAAGGATCCTATTTTTAGCTCTGGAAAATAGGGTCTTCATTAATTAAAAGGATCCTATTTTTAGCTCTGGAAAATAGGATCTTCATTAATTAAAAGGATCCTATTTTTAGCTCTGGAAAATAGGATCTTCATTAATTAAAAGGATCCTATTTTTAGCTCTGGAAAATAAGATCTTAATTAATTAAAAGGATCCTATTTTTAGCTCTGGAAAATAAGATCTTAATTAATTAAAAGGATCCTATTTTTAGCTCCGGAAAAAAGGATCTTTTTTAATTAAAAGGATCCTATTTTTAGCTCTGGAAAATAGAATCTTTATTAATTAAAAGGATCCTATTTCTAGCTCTGGAAAATAGGATCTTTATTAATTAAAAGGATCCTATTTTTAGCTCTGTAAAATAGAATCTTTATTAATAAAAAGGATCCTATTTTTAGCTCTGGAAAATAGGATCTTCATTAATTAAAAGGATCCTATTTCTAGCTCTGGAAAATAGGATCTTTATTAATTAAAAGGATCCTATTTTTAGCTCTGGAAAATAGGATCTTTATTAATTAAAAGGATCATATTTTTAGCTCTGGAAAATAGGATCTTTATTAATTAAAAGGATCCTATTTTTAGCTCTGGAAAATAGGATCTTCATTAATTAAAAGGATCCTATTTTTAGCTCTGGAAAACAGGGTCTTCAATTATTAAAAGGATCCTATTTTTAGCTCTGGAAAACAGGGTCTTCAATTATAAAAAGGATCCTATTTTTAGCTCTGGAAAAAAGGATCTTCATTAATTAAAGGGGTCCTATTTTTAGCTCTGGAAAATAGGATCTTCATTAATTAAAAGGGTCCTATTTTTAGCTCTGGAAAAAAGGATCTTCATTAATTAAAAGGATCCTATTTTTAGCTCTGGAAAATAGGATCTTCATTAATTAAAAGGATCCTATTTTTAGCTCTGGAAAATAGGATCTTCATTAATTAAAAGGATCCTATTTTTAGCTCTGGAAAATAAGATCTTAATTAATTAAAAGGATCCTATTTTTAGCTCTGGAAAATAAGATCTTAATTAATTAAAAGGATCCTATTTTTAGCTCCGGAAAAAAGGATCTTTTTTAATTAAAAGGATCCTATTTTTAGCTCTGGAAAATAGAATCTTTATTAATTAAAAGGATCCTATTTCTAGCTCTGGAAAATAGGATCTTTATTAATTAAAAGGATCCTATTTTTAGCTCTGTAAAATAGAATCTTTATTAATAAAAAGGATCCTATTTTTAGCTCTGGAAAATAGGATCTTCATTAATTAAAAGGATCCTATTTCTAGCTCTGGAAAATAGGATCTTTATTAATTAAAAGGATCCTATTTTTAGCTCTGGAAAATAGGATCTTTATTAATTAAAAGGATCATATTTTTAGCTCTGGAAAATAGGATCTTTATTAATTAAAAGGATCCTATTTTTAGCTCTGGAAAATAGGATCTTCATTAATTAAAAGGATCCTATTTTTAGCTCTGGAAAACAGGGTCTTCAATTATTAAAAGGATCCTATTTTTAGCTCTGGAAAACAGGGTCTTCAATTATAAAAAGGATCCTATTTTTAGCTCTGGAAAACAGGGTCTTCATTAATTAAAAGGATCCTATTTTTAGCTCTGGAAAATAGAATCTTTATTAATTAAAAGGATCCTATTTTTAGCTCTGGAAAATAGGATCTTCATTAATTAAAAGGATCCTATTTTTAGCTCTGGAAAATAGGATCTTTATTAATTAAAAGGATCCTATTTTTAGCTCTGGAAAATAGGATCTTTATTAATAAAAAGGATCCTATTTTTAGCTCTGGAAAATAGGATCTTCATTAATTAAAAGGATCCTATTTTTAGCTCTGGAAAACAGGGTCTTCAATTATTAAAAGGATCCTATTTTTAGCTCTGGAAAACAGGGTCTTCAATTATAAAAAGGATCCTATTTTTAGCTCTGGAAAACAGGGTCTTCATTAATTAAAAGGATCCTATTTTTAGCTCTGGAAAATAGAATCTTTATTAATTAAAAGGATCCTATTTTTAGCTCTGGAAAATAGGATCTTCATTAATTAAAAGGATCCTATTTTTAGCTCTGGAAAATAGGATCTTTATTAATTAAAAGGATCCTATTTTTAGCTCTGGAAAATAGGATCTTCATTAATTAAAAGGATCCTATTTTTAGCTCTGTAAAATAGAATCTTTATTAATAAAAAGGATACTATTTTTAGCTCTGGAAAATAGGATCTTCATTAATTAAAAGGATCCTATTTTTAGCTCTGGAAAATAGGATCTTTATTAATTAAAAGGATCCTATTTTTAGCTCTGGAAAATAGGATCTTTATTAATTAAAAGGATCCTATTTTTAGCTCTGGAAAATAGGATCTTCATTAATTAAAAGGATCCTATTTTTAGCTCTGGAAAATAGGATCTTCATTAATTAAAAGGATCCTATTTTTAGCTCTGGAAAACAGGGTCTTCAATTATTAAAAGGATCCTATTTTTAGCTCTGGAAAACAGGGTCTTCAATTATAAAAAGGATCCTATTTTTAGCTCTGGAAAACAGGGTCTTCATTAATTAAAAGGATCCTATTTTTAGCTCTGGAAAATAGAATCTTTATAAATTAAAAGGATCCTATTTTTAGCTCTGGAAAATAGGATCTTCATTAATTAAAAGGATCCTATTTTTAGCTCTGGAAAATAGGATCTTTATTAATTAAAAGGATCCTATTTTTAGCTCTGGAAAACAGGGTCTTCATTAATTAAAAGGATCCTATTTTTAGCTCTGGAAAATAGAATCTTTATAAATTAAAAGGATCCTATTTTTAGCTCTGTAAAATAGGATCTTCATTAGTTAAAAGGATCCTATTTTTAGCTCTGGAAAATAGGATCTTTATTAATTAAAAGGATCCTATTTTTAGCTCTGGAAAATAGGATCTTTATTAATTAAAAGGATCCTATTTTTAGCTCTGGAAAATAGGATCTTTATTAATTAAAAGGATCCTATTTTTAGCTCTGGAAAATAGGATCTTTATTAATTAAAAGGATCCTATTTTTAGCTCTGGAAAATAGGATCTTTATTAATTAAAAGGATCCTATTTTTAGCTCTGGAAAATAGGATCTTTATTAATTAAAAGGATCCTATTTTTAGCTCTGGAAAACAGGGTCTTCATTAATTAAAAGGATCCTATTTTTAGCTCTGGAAAATAGAATCTTTATAAATTAAAAGGATCCTATTTTTAGCTCTGGAAAATAGGATCTTCATTAGTTAAAAGGATCCTATTTTTAGCTCTGGAAAATAGGATCTTTATTAATTAAAAGGATCCTATTTTTAGCTCTGGAAAATAGGATCTTTATTAATTAAAAGGGTCCTATTTTTAGCTCTGGAAAATAGGATCTTCATTAATTGAAAGGATCCTATTTTTAGCTCTGGAAAACAGGGTCTTCATTAATTAAAAGGATCCTATTTTTAGCTCTAGAAAATAGGATCTTCATTAATTGAAAGGATCCTATTTTTAGCTCTGGAAAACAGGGTCTTTATTAATTAAAAGGATCCTATTTTTAGCTCTGGAAAATAGGATCTTTATTAATTAAAAGGATCATATTTTTAGCTCTGGAAAATAGGATCTTTATTAATTAAAAGGATCCTATTTTTAGCTCTGGAAAATAGGATCTTTATTAATTAAAAGGATCCTATTTTTAGCTCTGGAAAATAGGATCTTCATTAATTAAAAGGATCCTATTTTTAGCTCTGGAAAACAGGGTCTTCAATTATTAAAAGGATCCTATTTTTAGCTCTGGAAAACAGGGTCTTCAATTATAAAAAGGATCCTATTTTTAGCTCTGGAAAATAGGATCTTCATTAATTAAAAGGATCCTATTTTTAGCTCTGGAAAATAGGATCTTCATTAATTAAAAGGATCCTATTTTTAGCTCTGGAAAACAGGGTCTTCAATTATTAAAAGGATCCTATTTTTAGCTCTGGAAAACAGGGTCTTCAATTATAAAAAGGATCCTATTTTTAGCTCTGGAAAACAGGGTCTTCATTAATTAAAAGGATCCTATTTTTAGCTCTGTAAAATAGAATCTTTATTAATTAAAAGGATCCTATTTTTAGCTCTGGAAAATAGGATCTTCATTAATTAAAAGGATCCTATTTTTAGCTCTGGAAAATAGGATCTTTATTAATTAAAAGGATCCTATTTTTAGCTCTGGAAAACAGGGTCTTCATTAATTAAAAGGATCCTATTTTTAGCTCTGGAAAATAGAATCTTTATAAATTAAAAGGATCCTATTTTTAGCTCTGGAAAATAGGATCTTCATTAGTTAAAAGGATCCTATTTTTAGCTCTGGAAAATAGGATCTTTATTAATTAAAAGGATCCTATTTTTAGCTCTGGAAAATAGGATCTTTATTAATTAAAAGGATCCTATTTTTAGCTCTGGAAAATAGGATCTTCATTAATTAAAAGGGTCCTATTTTTAGCTCAGGAAAATAGGATCTTCATTAATTGAAAGGATCCTATTTTTAGCTCTGGAAAACAGGGTCTTCATTAATTAAAAGGATCCTATTTTTAGCTCTAGAAAATAGGATCTTCATTAATTGAAAGGATCCTGTTTTTAGCTCTGGAAAACAGGGTCTTCATTAATTAAAAGGATCCTATTTTTAGCTCTGGAAAATAGGATCTTTATTAATTAAAAGGATCATATTTTTAGCTCTGGAAAATAGGATCTTTATTAATTAAAAGGATCCTATTTTTAGCTCTGGAAAATAGGATCTTTATTAATTAAAAGGATCCTATTTTTAGCTCTGGAAAATAGGATCTTCATTAATTAAAAGGATCCTATTTTTAGCTCTGGAAAACAGGGTCTTCAATTATTAAAAGGATCCTATTTTTAGCTCTGGAAAACAGGGTCTTCAATTATAAAAAGGATCCTATTTTTAGCTCTGGAAAACAGGGTCTTTATTAATTAAAAGGATCCTATTTTTAGCTCTGGAAAACAGGGTCTTCAATTATAAAAAGGATCCTATTTTTAGCTCTGGAAAACAGGGTCTTCATTAATTAAAAGGATCCTATTTTTAGCTCTGGAAAATAGAATCTTTATAAATTAAAAGGATCCTATTTTTAGCTCTGAAAAATAGGATCTTCATTAATTAAAAGGATCCTATTTTTAGCTCTGGAAAATAGGATCTTTATTAATTAAAAGGATCCTATTTTTAGCTCTGGAAAATAGGATCTTCATTAATTAAAAGGATCCTATTTTTAGCTCTGGAAAATAGGATCTTTATTAATTAAAAGGATCCTATTTTTAGCTCTGGAAAATAGGATCTTTATTAATTAAAAGGATCCTATTTTTAGCTCTGGAAAATAGGATCTTCATTAATTAAAAGGATCCTATTTTTAGCTCTGGAAAACAGGGTCTTCAATTATTAAAAGGATCCTATTTTTAGCTCTGGAAAACAGGGTCTTTATTAATTAAAAGGATCCTATTTTTAGCTCTGGAAAACAGGGTCTTCAATTATAAAAAGGATCCTATTTTTAGCTCTGGAAAACAGGGTCTTCATTAATTAAAAGGATCCTATTTTTAGCTCTGGAAAATAGAATCTTTATAAATTAAAAGGATCCTATTTTTAGCTCTGAAAAATAGGATCTTCATTAATTAAAAGGATCCTATTTTTAGCTCTGGAAAATAGGATCTTTATTAATTAAAAGGATCCTATTTTTAGCTCGGGAAAATAGGATCTTCATTAATTAAAAGGATCCTTTTTTTAGCTCTGGAAAATAGGATCTTTATTAATTAAAAGGATCCTTTTTTTACCTCTGGAAAATAGGATCTTCATTAATTAAAAGGATCCTATTTTTAGCTCTGGAAAATAGGATCTTCATTAATTAAAAGGATCCTATTTTTAGCACTGGAAAATAGGATCTTTATTAATTAAAAGGATCCTATTTTTAGCTCTGGAAAACAGGGTCTTTATTAATTAAAAGGATCCTATTTTTAGCTCTGGAAAATAGGATCTTCATTAATTGAAAGGATCCTATTTTTAGCTCTGGAAAACAGGGTCTTCATTAATTAAAAGGATCCTATTTTTAGCTCTGGAAAATAGGATCTTCATTAATTGAAAGGATCCTATTTTTAGCTCTGGAAAATAGGATCTTTATTAATTGAAAGGATCCTATTTTTAGCTCTGGAAAATAGGATCTTCATTAATTGAAAGGATCATATTTTTAGCTCTGGAAAACAGGGTCTTCATTAATTAAAAGGATCCTATTATTAGCTCTGGAAAATAGGATCTTCATTAATTGAAAGGATCCTATTTTTAGCTCTGGAAAATAGGATCTTTATTAATTGAAAGGATCCTATTTTTAGCTCTGGAAAATAGGATCTTCATTAATTGAAAGGATCATATTTTTAGCTCTGGAAAATAGGATCTTTATTAATTAAAAGGATCCTATTTTTAGCTCTGGAAAACAGGGTCTTCATTAATTAAAAGGATCCTATTTTTAGCTCTGGAAAATAGAATCTTTATAAATTAAAAGGATCCTATTTTTAGCTCTGGAAAATAGGATCTTCATTAGTTAAAAGGATCCTATTTTTAGCTCTGGAAAATAGGATCTTTATTAATTAAAAGGATCCTATTTTTAGCTCTGGAAAATAGGATCTTTATTAATTAAAAGGATCCTATTTTTAGCTCTGGAAAATAGGATCTTCATTAATTAAAAGGGTCCTATTTTTAGCTCTGGAAAATAGGATCTTCATTAATTGAAAGGATCCTATTTTTAGCTCTGGAAAACAGGGTCTTCATTAATTAAAAGGATCCTATTTTTAGCTCTAGAAAATAGGATCTTCATTAATTGAAAGGATCCTGTTTTTAGCTCTGGAAAACAGGGTCTTCATTAATTAAAAGGATCCTATTTTTAGCTCTGGAAAATAGGATCTTTATTAATTAAAATGATCATATTTTTAGCTCTGGAAAATAGGATCTTTATTAATTAAAAGGATCCTATTTTTAGCTCTGGAAAATAGGATCTTTATTAATTAAAAGGATCCTATTTTTAGCTCTGGAAAATAGGATCTTTATTAATTAAAAGGATCATATTTTTAGCTCTGGAAAATAGGATCTTTATTAATTAAAAGGATCCTATTTTTAGCTCTGGAAAATAGGATCTTTATTAATTAAAAGGATCCTATTTTTAGCTCTGGAAAATAGGATCTTTATTAATTAAAAGGATCATATTTTTAGCTCTGGAAAATAGGATCTTTATTAATTAAAAGGATCCTATTTTTAGCTCTGGAAAATAGGATCTTTATTAATTAAAAGGATCATATTTTTAGCTCTGGAAAATAGGATCTTTATTAATTAAAAGGATCCTATTTTTAGCTCTGGAAAATAGGATCTTTATTAATTAAAAGGATCCTATTTTTAGCTCTGGAAAACAGGGTCTTCATTAATTAAAAGGATCCTATTTTTAGCTCTGGAAAATAGAATCTTTATTAATTAAAAGGATCATATTTTTAGCTCTGGAAAATAGGATCTTTATTAATTAAAAGGATCCTATTTTTAGCTCTGGAAAATAGGATCTTCATTAATTAAAAGGATCCTATTTTTAGCTCTGGAAAACAGGGTCTTCATTAATTAAAAGGATCCTATTTTTAGCTCTGGAAAATAGGATCTTCATTAATTGAAAGGATCCTATTTTTAGCTCTGGAAAATAGGATCTTCATTAATTAAAAGGATCCTATTTTTAGCTCTGGAAAACAGGGTCTTCAATTATTAAAAGGATCCTATTTTTAGCTCTGGAAAACAGGGTCTTCAATTATAAAAAGGATCCTATTTTTAGCTCTGGAAAACAGGGTCTTCATTAATTAAAAGGATCCTATTTTTAGCTCTGTAAAATAGAATCTTTATTAATTAAAAGGATCCTATTTTTAGCTCTGGAAAATAGGATCTTCATTAATTAAAAGGATCCTATTTTTAGCTCTGGAAAATAGGATCTTTATTAATTAAAAGGATCCTATTTTTAGCTCTGGAAAACAGGGTCTTCATTAATTAAAAGGATCCTATTTTTAGCTCTGGAAAATAGAATCTTTATAAATTAAAAGGATCCTATTTTTAGCTCTGGAAAATAGGATCTTCATTAGTTAAAAGGATCCTATTTTTAGCTCTGGAAAATAGGATCTTTATTAATTAAAAGGATCCTATTTTTAGCTCTGGAAAATAGGATCTTTATTAATTAAAAGGATCCTATTTTTAGCTCTGGAAAATAGGATCTTCATTAATTAAAAGGGTCCTATTTTTAGCTCAGGAAAATAGGATCTTCATTAATTGAAAGGATCCTATTTTTAGCTCTGGAAAACAGGGTCTTCATTAATTAAAAGGATCCTATTTTTAGCTCTAGAAAATAGGATCTTCATTAATTGAAAGGATCCTGTTTTTAGCTCTGGAAAACAGGGTCTTCATTAATTAAAAGGATCCTATTTTTAGCTCTGGAAAATAGGATCTTTATTAATTAAAAGGATCATATTTTTAGCTCTGGAAAATAGGATCTTTATTAATTAAAAGGATCCTATTTTTAGCTCTGGAAAATAGGATCTTTATTAATTAAAAGGATCCTATTTTTAGCTCTGGAAAATAGGATCTTCATTAATTAAAAGGATCCTATTTTTAGCTCTGGAAAACAGGGTCTTCAATTATTAAAAGGATCCTATTTTTAGCTCTGGAAAACAGGGTCTTCAATTATAAAAAGGATCCTATTTTTAGCTCTGGAAAACAGGGTCTTTATTAATTAAAA
This sequence comes from Panagrolaimus sp. PS1159, assembly GCA_963922195.1. Taxonomy (NCBI): domain Eukaryota; kingdom Metazoa; phylum Nematoda; class Chromadorea; order Rhabditida; family Panagrolaimidae; genus Panagrolaimus; species Panagrolaimus sp. PS1159. The sequence continues at coordinate 4,141,578 of CAWUHW010000004.1, forward strand.
GGATCCTATTTTTAGCTCTGGAAAACAGGGTCTTCAATTATAAAAAGGATCCTATTTTTAGCTCTGGAAAACAGGGTCTTCATTAATTAAAAGGATCCTATTTTTAGCTCTGGAAAATAGAATCTTTATAAATTAAAAGGATCCTATTTTTAGCTCTGAAAAATAGGATCTTCATTAATTAAAAGGATCCTATTTTTAGCTCTGGAAAATAGGATCTTTATTAATTAAAAGGATCCTATTTTTAGCTCTGGAAAATAGGATCTTCATTAATTAAAAGGATCCTATTTTTAGCTCTGGAAAATAGGATCTTTATTAATTAAAAGGATCCTATTTTTAGCTCTGGAAAATAGGATCTTTATTAATTAAAAGGATCCTATTTTTAGCTCTGGAAAATAGGATCTTCATTAATTAAAAGGATCCTATTTTTAGCTCTGGAAAACAGGGTCTTCAATTATTAAAAGGATCCTATTTTTAGCTCTGGAAAACAGGGTCTTTATTAATTAAAAGGATCCTATTTTTAGCTCTGGAAAACAGGGTCTTCAATTATAAAAAGGATCCTATTTTTAGCTCTGGAAAACAGGGTCTTCATTAATTAAAAGGATCCTATTTTTAGCTCTGGAAAATAGAATCTTTATAAATTAAAAGGATCCTATTTTTAGCTCTGAAAAATAGGATCTTCATTAATTAAAAGGATCCTATTTTTAGCTCTGGAAAATAGGATCTTTATTAATTAAAAGGATCCTATTTTTAGCTCGGGAAAATAGGATCTTCATTAATTAAAAGGATCCTTTTTTTAGCTCTGGAAAATAGGATCTTTATTAATTAAAAGGATCCTTTTTTTACCTCTGGAAAATAGGATCTTCATTAATTAAAAGGATCCTATTTTTAGCTCTGGAAAATAGGATCTTCATTAATTAAAAGGATCCTATTTTTAGCACTGGAAAATAGGATCTTTATTAATTAAAAGGATCCTATTTTTAGCTCTGGAAAACAGGGTCTTTATTAATTAAAAGGATCCTATTTTTAGCTCTGGAAAATAGGATCTTCATTAATTGAAAGGATCCTATTTTTAGCTCTGGAAAACAGGGTCTTCATTAATTAAAAGGATCCTATTTTTAGCTCTGGAAAATAGGATCTTCATTAATTGAAAGGATCCTATTTTTAGCTCTGGAAAATAGGATCTTTATTAATTGAAAGGATCCTATTTTTAGCTCTGGAAAATAGGATCTTCATTAATTGAAAGGATCATATTTTTAGCTCTGGAAAACAGGGTCTTCATTAATTAAAAGGATCCTATTATTAGCTCTGGAAAATAGGATCTTCATTAATTGAAAGGATCCTATTTTTAGCTCTGGAAAATAGGATCTTTATTAATTGAAAGGATCCTATTTTTAGCTCTGGAAAATAGGATCTTCATTAATTGAAAGGATCATATTTTTAGCTCTGGAAAATAGGATCTTTATTAATTAAAAGGATCCTATTTTTAGCTCTGGAAAACAGGGTCTTCATTAATTAAAAGGATCCTATTTTTAGCTCTGGAAAATAGAATCTTTATAAATTAAAAGGATCCTATTTTTAGCTCTGGAAAATAGGATCTTCATTAGTTAAAAGGATCCTATTTTTAGCTCTGGAAAATAGGATCTTTATTAATTAAAAGGATCCTATTTTTAGCTCTGGAAAATAGGATCTTTATTAATTAAAAGGATCCTATTTTTAGCTCTGGAAAATAGGATCTTCATTAATTAAAAGGGTCCTATTTTTAGCTCTGGAAAATAGGATCTTCATTAATTGAAAGGATCCTATTTTTAGCTCTGGAAAACAGGGTCTTCATTAATTAAAAGGATCCTATTTTTAGCTCTAGAAAATAGGATCTTCATTAATTGAAAGGATCCTGTTTTTAGCTCTGGAAAACAGGGTCTTCATTAATTAAAAGGATCCTATTTTTAGCTCTGGAAAATAGGATCTTTATTAATTAAAATGATCATATTTTTAGCTCTGGAAAATAGGATCTTTATTAATTAAAAGGATCCTATTTTTAGCTCTGGAAAATAGGATCTTTATTAATTAAAAGGATCCTATTTTTAGCTCTGGAAAATAGGATCTTTATTAATTAAAAGGATCATATTTTTAGCTCTGGAAAATAGGATCTTTATTAATTAAAAGGATCCTATTTTTAGCTCTGGAAAATAGGATCTTTATTAATTAAAAGGATCCTATTTTTAGCTCTGGAAAATAGGATCTTTATTAATTAAAAGGATCATATTTTTAGCTCTGGAAAATAGGATCTTTATTAATTAAAAGGATCCTATTTTTAGCTCTGGAAAATAGGATCTTTATTAATTAAAAGGATCATATTTTTAGCTCTGGAAAATAGGATCTTTATTAATTAAAAGGATCCTATTTTTAGCTCTGGAAAATAGGATCTTTATTAATTAAAAGGATCCTATTTTTAGCTCTGGAAAACAGGGTCTTCATTAATTAAAAGGATCCTATTTTTAGCTCTGGAAAATAGAATCTTTATTAATTAAAAGGATCATATTTTTAGCTCTGGAAAATAGGATCTTTATTAATTAAAAGGATCCTATTTTTAGCTCTGGAAAATAGGATCTTCATTAATTAAAAGGATCCTATTTTTAGCTCTGGAAAACAGGGTCTTCATTAATTAAAAGGATCCTATTTTTAGCTCTGGAAAATAGGATCTTCATTAATTGAAAGGATCCTATTTTTAGCTCTGGAAAACAGGGTCTTCATTTATTAAAAGGATCCTATTTTTAGCTCTGGAAAATAGGATCTTTATTAATTAAAAGGATCATATTTTTAGCTCTGGAAAATAGGATCTTTATTAATTAAAAGGATCCTATTTTTAGCTCTGGAAAATAGGATCTTTATTAATTAAAAGGATCCTATTTTTAGCTCTGGAAAATAGGATCTTCATTAATTAAAAGGATCCTATTTTTAGCTAAGGAAAATAGGATATTCATTAATTAAAAGGATCCTATTTTTAGCTCTGGAAAACAGGGTCTTCAATTATTAAAAGGATCCTATTTTTAGCTCTGGAAAACAGGGTCTTCAATTATAAAAAGGATCCTATTTTTAGCTCTGGAAAACAGGATCTTCATTAATTAAAAGGATCCTATTTTTAGCTCTGGAAAATAGGATCTTCATTAATTAAAAGAATCCTATTTTTAGCTTTGGAAAATAGGATCTTCATTAATTGAAAGGATCCTATTTTTAGCTCTGGAAAACAGGGTCGTCATTAATTAAAAGGATCCTATTTTTAGCTCTGGAAAAAAGGGTCTTCATTAATTAAAAGGATCCTATTTTTAGCTCTGGAAAATAGGATCTTCATTAATTTAAAGGATCCTATTTTTAGCTCTGGAAAACAGGGTCTTCAATTATAAAAAGGATCCTATTTTTAGCTCTGGAAAATAGGATCTTTATTAATTAAAAGGATCCTATTTTTAGCTCTGGAAAACAGGGTCTTTATTAATTAAAAGGATCCTATTTTTAGCTCTGGAAAATAGGATCTTTATTAATTAAAAGGATCCTATTTTTAGCTCTGGAAAATAGGATCTTCATTAATTAAAAGGACCCTATTTTTAGCTCTGGAAAGAAGGATCTTTATTAATTAAAAGGATCCTTTTTTTAGCTCTGGAAAATAGGATCTTCATTAATTAAAAGGATCCTATTTTTAGCTCTGGAAAATAGGATCTTCATTAATTAAAAGGATCCTATTTTTAGCTCTGGAAAACAGGGTCTTTATTAATTAAAAGGATCCTATTTTTAGCTCTAGAAAATAGGATCTTCATTAATTGAAAGGATCCTATTTTTAGCTCTGGAAAACAGGGTCTTCATTAATTAAAAGGATCGTATTTTTAGCTCAGGAAAATAGGATCTTTATTAATTAAAAGGATCATATTTTTAGCTCTGGAAAATAGGATATTTATTAATTAAAAGGATCATATTTTTAGCTCTGGAAAATAGGATCTTTATTAATTAAAAGGATCCTATTTTTAGCTCTGGAAAATAGGATCTTCATTATTTAAAAGGATCCTATTTTTAGCTCTGGAAAATAGGATCTTCATTAATTAAAAGGATCCTATTTTTAGCTCTGGAAAACAGGGTCTTCAATTATAAAAAGGATCCTATTTTTAGCTCTGGAAAACAGGGTCTTCAATTATAAAAAGGATCCTATTTTTAGCTCTGGAAAATAGAATCTTTATTAATTAAAAGGATCCTATTTTTAGCTCTGGAAAATAGGATCTTCATTAATTAAAAGGATCCTATTTTTAGCTCTGGAAAATAGGATCTTCATTAATTGAAAGGATCCTATTTTTAGCTCTGGAAAATAGGATCTTCATTAATTGAAAGGATGCTATTTTTAGCTCTGGAAAACAGGATCTTCATTAATTAAAAGGATCCTATTTTTAGCTTTGGAAAATAGGATCTTAATTAATTGAAAGGATCATATTTTTAGCTCTGGAAAATAGGATCTTTATTAATTAAAAGGATCCTATTTTTAGCTCTGGAAAATAGGATCTTCATTAATTGAAAGGATCCTATTTTTAGCTCTGGAAAATAGGGTCTTCATTAATTAAAAGGATCCTATTTTTAGCTCTGGAAAATAGGATCTTCATTAATTGAAAGGATCCTATTTTTAGCTCTGGAAAATAGGATCTTCATTAATTGAAAGGATCCTATTTTTAGCTCTGGAAAATAGGATCTTTATTAATTAAAAGGATCATATTTTTAGCTCTGGAAAATAGGATCTTTATTAATTAAAAGGATCATATTTTTAGCTCTGGAAAATAGGATCTTCATTAATTAAAAGGATCCTTTTTTAGCTCTGGAAAACAGGGTCTTCAATTATTAAAAGGATCCTATTTTTAGCTCTGGAAAATAGGATCTTCATTAATTGAAAGGATCCTATTTTTAGCTCTGGAAAATAGGATCTTCATTAATTGAAAGGATCCTATTTTTGCTCTGGAAAATAGGATCTTTATTAATTAAAAGGATCATATTTTTAGCTCTGGAAAATAGGATCTTTATTAATTAAAAGGATCATATTTTTAGCTCTGGAAAATAGGATCTTCATTAATTAAAAGGATCCTTTTTTAGCTCTGGAAAACAGGGTCTTCAATTATTAAAAGGATCCTATTTTTAGCTCTGGAAAACAGGGTCTTCAATTATAAAAAGGATCCTATTTTTAGCTCTGGAAAACAGGGTCTTCAATTATAAAAAGGATCCTATTTTTAGCTCTGGAAAATAGAATCTTTATTAATTAAAAGGATCCTATTTTTAGCTCTGGAAAACAGGGTCTTCATTAATTAAAAGGATCCTATTTTTAGCTCTGGAAAATAGGATCTTTATTAATTAAAAGGATCATATTTTTAGCTCTGGAAAATAGGATCTTTATTAATTAAAAGGATCATATTTTTAGCTCTGGAAAATAGGATCTTTATTAATTAAAAGGATCCTATTTTTAGCTCTCGAAAATAGGATCTTCATTAATTGAAAGGATCCTATTTTTAGCTCTGGAAAATAGGATCTTTATTAATTAAAAGGATCCTATTTTTAGCTCTGGAAAATAGGATCTTCATTAATTAAAAGGATCCTATTTTTAGCTCTGGAAAATAGGATCTTCATTAATTAAAAGGATCCTATTTTTAGCTCTGGAAAACAGGGTCTTCAATTATTAAAAGGATCCTATTTTTAGCTCTGGAAAATAGGATCTTCATTAATAAAAAGGACCCTATTTTTAGCTCTGGAAAGAAGGATCTTTATTAATTAAAAGGATCCTTTTTTTAGCTCTGGAAAATAGGATCTTCATTAATTGAAAGGATCCTATTTTTAGCTCTGGAAAATAGGACCTTTATTAATTAAAAGGATCCTATTTTTAGCTCTGGAAAATAGGATCTTCATTAATAAAAAGGACCCTATTTTTAGCTCTGGAAAGAAGGATCTTTATTAATTAAAAGGATCCTTTTTTTAGCTCTGGAAAATAGGATCTTCATTAATTAAAAGGATCCTATTTTTAGCTCTGGAAAATAGGATCTTCATTAATTAAAAGGATCCTATTTTTAGCTCTGGAAAACAGGGTCTTTATTAATTAAAAGGATCCTATTTTTAGCTCTAGAAAATAGGATCTTCATTAATTGAAAGGATCCTATTTTTAGCTCTGGAAAACAGGGTCTTCATTAATTAAAAGGATCGTATTTTTAGCTCAGGAAAATAGGATCTTTATTAATTAAAAGGATCATATTTTTAGCTCTGGAAAATAGGATATTTATTAATTAAAAGGATCATATTTTTAGCTCTGGAAAATAGGATCTTTATTAATTAAAAGGATCCTATTTTTAGCTCTGGAAAATAGGATCTTCATTAATTAAAAGGATCCTATTTTTAGCTCTGGAAAATAGGATCTTCATTAATTAAAAGGATCCTATTTTTAGCTCTGGAAAACAGGGTCTTCAATTATAAAAAGGATCCTATTTTTAGCTCTGGAAAACAGGGTCTTCAATTATAAAAAGGATCCTATTTTTAGCTCTGGAAAATAGAATCTTTATTAATTAAAAGGATCCTATTTTTAGCTCTGGAAAATAGGATCTTCATTAATTAAAAGGATCCTATTTTTAGCTCTGGAAAATAGGATCTTCATTAATTGAAAGGATCCTATTTTTAGCTCTGGAAAATAGGATCTTCATTAATTGAAAGGATGCTATTTTTAGCTCTGGAAAACAGGATCTTCATTAATTAAAAGGATCCTATTTTTAGCTTTGGAAAATAGGATCTTAATTAATTGAAAGGATCATATTTTTAGCTCTGGAAAATAGGATCTTTATTAATTAAAAGGATCCTATTTTTAGCTCTGGAAAATAGGATCTTCATTAATTGAAAGGATCCTATTTTTAGCTCTGGAAAATAGGGTCTTCATTAATTAAAAGGATCCTATTTTTAGCTCTGGAAAATAGGATCTTCATTAATTGAAAGGATCCTATTTTTAGCTCTGGAAAATAGGATCTTCATTAATTGAAAGGATCCTATTTTTAGCTCTGGAAAATAGGATCTTTATTAATTAAAAGGATCATATTTTTAGCTCTGGAAAATAGGATCTTTATTAATTAAAAGGATCATATTTTTAGCTCTGGAAAATAGGATCTTCATTAATTAAAAGGATCCTTTTTTAGCTCTGGAAAACAGGGTCTTCAATTATTAAAAGGATCCTATTTTTAGCTCTGGAAAATAGGATCTTCATTAATTGAAAGGATCCTATTTTTAGCTCTGGAAAATAGGATCTTCATTAATTGAAAGGATCCTATTTTTGCTCTGGAAAATAGGATCTTTATTAATTAAAAGGATCATATTTTTAGCTCTGGAAAATAGGATCTTTATTAATTAAAAGGATCATATTTTTAGCTCTGGAAAATAGGATCTTCATTAATTAAAAGGATCCTTTTTTAGCTCTGGAAAACAGGGTCTTCAGTTATTAAAAGGATCCTATTTTTAGCTCTGGAAAACAGGGTCTTCAATTATAAAAAGGATCCTATTTTTAGCTCTGGAAAACAGGGTCTTCAATTATAAAAAGGATCCTATTTTTAGCTCTGGAAAATAGAATCTTTATTAATTAAAAGGATCCTATTTTTAGCTCTGGAAAACAGGGTCTTCATTAATTAAAAGGATCCTATTTTTAGCTCTGGAAAATAGGATCTTTATTAATTAAAAGGATCATATTTTTAGCTCTGGAAAATAGGATCTTTATTAATTAAAAGGATCATATTTTTAGCTCTGGAAAATAGGATCTTTATTAATTAAAAGGATCCTATTTTTAGCTCTCGAAAATAGGATCTTCATTAATTGAAAGGATCCTATTTTTAGCTCTGGAAAATAGGATCTTTATTAATTAAAAGGATCCTATTTTTAGCTCTGGAAAATAGGATCTTCATTAATTAAAAGGATCCTATTTTTAGCTCTGGAAAATAGGATCTTCATTAATTAAAAGGATCCTATTTTTAGCTCTGGAAAACAGGGTCTTCAATTATTAAAAGGATCCTATTTTTAGCTCTGGAAAACAGGGTCTTCAATTATAAAAAGGATCCTATTTTTAGCTCTGGAAAACAGGGTCTTCAATTATAAAAAGGATCCTATTTTTAGCTCTGGAAAATAGAATCTTTATTAATTAAAAGGATCTATTTTTAGCTCTGGAAAATAGGATCTTCATTAATTGAAAGGATCCTATTTTTAGCTCTGGAAAACAGGATCTTCATTAATTAAAAGGATCCTATTTTTAGCTCTGGAAAATAGGATCTTCATTAATTAAAAGGATCCTATTTTTAGCTTTGGAAAATAGGATCTTCATTAATTGAAAGGATCCTGTTTTTAGCTCTGGAAAACAGGGTCTTCATTAATTAAAAGGATCCTATTTTTAGCTCTGGAAAATAGGGTCTTCATTAATTAAAAGGATACTTTTTTTAGCTCTGGAAAATGGGATCTTCATTAATTTAAAGGATCCTATTTTTAGCTCTGGAAAACAGGATCTTCATTAAGTTAAAGGATCCTATTTTCAGCTCTGGAAAATAGGATCTTTATTAATTAAAAGGATCCTATTTTTAGCTCTGGAAAACAGGGTCTTTATTAATTAAAAGGATCCTATTTTTAGCTCTGGAAAAAAGGATCTTTATTAATTAAAAGGATCCTATTTTTAGCTCTGGAAAATAGGATCTTCATTAATTGAAAGGATCCTATTTTTAGCTCTGGAAAACAGGGTCTTCATTAATTAAAAGGATCCTATTTTTAGCTCTGGAAAATAGGATCTTTATTAATTAAAAGGATCATATTTTTAGCTCTGGAAAATAGGATCTTTATTAATTAAAAGGATCATATTTTTAGCTCTGGAAAATAGGATCTTTATTAATAAAAAGGATCCTATTTTTAGCTCTGGAAAACAGGATCTTTATTAATTAGGATCTTCATTAATTAAAAGGATCCTATTTTTAGCTCTGGAAAATAGGATCTTCATTAATTAAAAGGATCCTATTTTTAGCTCTGGAAAACAGGGTCTTCAATTATTAAAAGGATCCTATTTTTAGCTCTGGAAAACAGGGTCTTCAATTATAAAAAGGATCCTATTTTTAGCTCTGGAAAACAGGGTCTTCATTTATTAAAAGGATCCTATTTTTAGCTCTGGAAAATAGAATCTTTATTAATTAAAAGGATCCTATTTTTAGCTCTGGAAAATAGGATCTACATTAATTAAAAGGATCCTATTATTAGCTCTGGAAAATAGGATCTTCATTAATTAAAAGGATCCTATTTTTAGCTCTGGAAAATAGGATCTTCATTAATTGAAAGGATCCTATTTTTAGCTCTGGAAAACAGGGTCTTCATTAATTAAAAGGATCCTATTTTTAGCTCTGGAAAATAGGATCTTCATTAATTAAAAGGATCCTATTTTTAGCTCTGGAAAACAGGGTCTTCAATTATAAAAAGGATCCTATTTTTAGCTCTGGAAAACAGGGTCTTCATTAATTAAAAGGATCCTATTTTTAGCTCTGGAAAATAGGATCTTCATTAATTTAAAGGATCCTATTTTTAGCTCTGGAAAACAGGGTCTTCAATTATAAAAAGGATCCTATTTTTAGCTCTGGAAAACAGGGTCTTCAATTATAAAAAGGATCCTATTTTTAGCTCTGGAAAACAGGGTCTTCATTAATTAAAAGGATCCTATTTTTAGCTCTGGAAAATAGGATCTTCATTAATTAAAAGGATCCTATTTTTAGCTCTGGAAAATAGGATCTTCATTAATTAAAAGGATCCTATTTTTAGCTCTGGAAAACAGGGTCTTCAATTATTAAAAGGATCCTATTTTTAGCTCTGGAAAACAGGGTCTTCAATTATTAAAAGGATCCTATTTTTAGCTCTGGAAAATAGGATCTTTATTAATTAAAAGGATCCTATTTTTAGCTCTGGAAAATAGGATCTTTATTAATTAAAAGGATCCTATTTTTAGCTCTGGAAAATAGGATCTTTATAATTTCAAAGGAACCTGTTTTTAGCTCTGGAAAACAGGGTCTTCAATTATTAAAAGGATCCTATTTTTAGCTCTGCAAAACAGGGTCTTCATTAATTAAAAGGATCCTATTTTTAGCTCTGGAAAATAGGATCTTCATTAATTAAAAGGATCCTATTTTTAGCTCTGGAAAATAGGATCTTCATTAATTAAAAGGATCCTATTTTTAGCTCTGGAAAACAGGGTCTTCAATTATTAAAAGGATCCTATTTTTAGCTCTGGAAAACAGGGTCTTCAATTATTAAAAAGATCCTATTTTTAGCTCTGGAAAACAGGGTCTTCATTAATTTAAAGGATCCTATTTTTAGCTCTGGAAAATAGGATCTTTATTAATTAAAAGGATCCTATTTTTAGCTCTGGAAAATAGGATCTTCATTAATTAAAAGGATCCTATTTTTAGCTCTGGAAAACAGGGTCTTCAATTATTAAAAGGATCCTATTTTTAGCTCTGGAAAATAGGATCTTTATTAATTAAAAGGATCCTATTTTTAGCTCTGGAAAATAGGATCTTTATTAATTAAAAGGATCCTATTTTTAGCTCTGGAAAATAGGATCTTCATTAATTAAAAGGATCCTATTTTTAGCTCTGGAAAACAGGGTCTTCAATTATTAAAAGGATCCTATTTTTAGCTCTGGAAAACAGGGTCTTCATTTATAAAAAGGATCCTATTTTTAGCTCTGGAAAATAGGATCTTTATTAATTAAAAGGATCCTATTTTTAGCTCTGGAAAACAGGGTCTTCAATTATTAAAAGGATCCTATTTTTAGCTCTGGAAAATAGGATCTTTATTAATTAAAAGGATCCTATTTTTAGCTCTGGAAAATAGGATCTTTATTAATTAAAAGGATCCTATTTTTAGCTCTGGAAAATAGGATCTTCATTAATTAAAAGGATCCTATTTTTAGCTCTGGAAAACAGGGTCTTCAATTATTAAAAGGATCCTATTTTTAGCTCTGGAAAACAGGGTCTTCATTAATTAAAAGGATCCTATTTTTAGCTCTGGAAAATAGAATCTTAATTAATTAAAAGGATCCTATTTTTAGCTCTGGAAAATAGGATCTTCATTAATTAAAAGGATCCTATTTTTACTTCTGGAAAATAGGATCTTTATTAATTAAAAGGATCCTATTTTTAGCTCTGGAAAACAGGGTCTTCAATTATTAAAAGGATCCTATTTTTAGCTCTGGAAAATAGGATCTTTATTAATTAAAAGGATCCTATTTTTAGCTCTGGAAAATAGGATCTTCATTAATTAAAAGGATCCTATTTTTAGCTCTGGAAAATAGGATCTTTATTAATTAAAAGGATCCTATTTTTAGCTCTGGAAAATAGGATCTTAATTAATTAAAAGGATCCTATTTTTAGCTCTGGAAAATAGGATCTTCATTAATTAAAAGGATCCTATTTTTAGCTCTGTAAAATAGAATCTTTATTAATAAAAAGGATCCTATTTTTAGCTCTGGAAAAAAGGATCTTCATTAATTAAAAGGATCCTATTTTTAGCTCTGGAAAACAGGGTCTTCAATTATTAAAAGGATCCTATTTTTAGCTCTGGAAAACAGGGTCTTCATTAATTAAAAGGATCCTATTTTTAGCTCTGGAAAATAGAATCTTAATTAATTAAAAGGATCCTATTTTTAGCTCTGGAAAATAGGATCTTTATTATTTAAAAGGATCCTATTTTTAGCTCTGGAAAATAGGATCGTTATTAATTAAAAGGATCCTATTTTTAGCTCTGGAAAATAGGATCGTTATTAATTAAAAGGATCCTATTTTTAGCTCTGGAAAATAGGATCTTTATTAATTAAGAGGATCCTATTTTTAGCTCTGGAAAATAGGATCGTTATTAATTAAAAGGATCCTATTTTTAGCTCTGGAAAATAGGATCTTTATTAATTAAGAGGATCCTATTTTTAGCTCTGGAAAATAGGATCTTTATTAATTAAAAGGATCCTATTTTTAGCTCTGGAAAATAGGATCTTCATTAATTAAAAGGATCCTATTTTTAGCTCTGGAAAATAGAATCTTCATTAATTAAAAGGATCCTATTTTTAGCTCTGGAAAATAGGATCTTTATTAATTAAAAGGATCCTATTTTTAGCTCTGGAAAATAGGATCTTCATTAATTAAAAGGATCCTATTTTTAGCTCTGGAAAACAGGGTCTTCAATTATTAAAAGGATCCTATTTTTAGCTCTGGAAAACAGGGTCTTCATTAATTAAAAGGATCCTATTTTTAGCTCTGGAAAATAGAATCTTAATTAATTAAAAGGATCCTATTTTTAGCTCTGGAAAATAGGATCTTTATTAATTAAAAGGATCCTATTTTTAGCTCTGGAAAATAGGATCTTTATTAATTAAAAGGATCCTATTTTTAGCTCTGGAAAATAGGATCGTTATTAATTAAAAGGATCCTATTTTTAGCTCTGGAAAATAGGATCTTCAGTTATTAAAAGGATCCTATTTTTAGCTCTGGAAAATAGGATCGTTATTAATTAAAAGGATCCTATTTTTAGCTCTGGAAAATAGGATCTTCATTAATTAAAAGGATCCTATTTTTAGCTCTGGAAAATAGGATCTTTATTAATTAAAAGGATCCTATTTTTAGCTCTGGAAAATAGGACCTTTATTAATTAAAAGGATCCTATTTTTAGCTCTGGAAAATAGGATCTTCATTAATAAAAAGGATCCTATTTTTAGCTCTGGAAAATAGGATCTTTATTAATTAAAAGGAACCTATTTTTAGCTCTGGAAAACAGGGTCTTCAATTATTAAAAGGATCCTATTTTTAGCTCTGGAAAATAGGATCTTCATTAATTAAAAGGATCCTATTTTTAGCTCTGGAAAACAGGGTCTTCATTAATTAAAAGGATCCTATTTTTAGCTCTGGAAAACAGGATCTTTATTAATTAAAAGGATCCTATTTTTAGCTCTGGAAAATAGGATCTTCATTAATTAAAAGGATCCTATTTTTAGCTCTGGAAAATAGGATCTTCATTAATTAAAAGGATCCTATTTTTAGCTCTGGAAAATAGGATCTTCATTAATTTAAAGGATCCTATTTTTAGCTCTGGAAAATAGGATCTTCATTAATTAAAAGGATCCTATTTTTAGCTCTGGAAAATAGGATCTTTATTAATTAAAAGGATCCTATTTTTAGCTCTGGAAAATAGGATCTTTATTAATTAAAAGGATCCTATTTTTAGCTCTGGAAAATAGGATCTTCATTAATAAAAAGGATCCTATTTTTTGCTCTGGAAAATAGGATCTTTATTAATTAAAAGGAACCTATTTTTAGCTCTGGAAAACAGGGTCTTCAATTATTAAAAGGATCCTATTTTTAGCTCTGGAAAATAGGATCTTCATTAATTAAAAGGATCCTATTTTTAGCTCTGGAAAACAGGGTCTTCATTAATTAAAAGGATCCTATTTTTAGCTCTGGAAAACAGGATCTTTATTAATTAAAAGGATCCTATTTTTAGCTCTGGAAAATAGGATCTTCATTAATTAAAAGGATCCTATTTTTAGCTCTGGAAAATAGGATCTTCATTAATTAAAAGGATCCTATTTTTAGCTCTGGAAAATAGGATCTTCATTAATTAAAAGGATCCTATTTTTAGCTCTGGAAAATAGGATCGTTATTAATTAAAAGGATCCTATTTTTAGCTCTGGAAAATAGGATCTTTATTAATTAAGAGGATCCTATTTTTAGCTCTGGAAAATAGGATCTTCATTAATTAAAAGGATCCTATTTTTAGCTCTGGAAAATAGGATCTTTATTATTTAAAAGGATCCTATTTTTAGCTCTGGAAAATAGGATCGTTATTAATTAAAAGGATCCTATTTTTAGCTCTGGAAAATAGGATCGTTATTAATTAAAAGGATCCTATTTTTAGCTCTGGAAAATAGGATCTTTATTAATTAAGAGGATCCTATTTTTAGCTCTGGAAAATAGGATCGTTATTAATTAAAAGGATCCTATTTTTAGCTCTGGAAAATAGGATCTTTATTAATTAAGAGGATCCTATTTTTAGCTCTGGAAAATAGGATCTTTATTAATTAAAAGGATCCTATTTTTAGCTCTGGAAAATAGGATCTTCATTAATTAAAAGGATCCTATTTTTAGCTCTGGAAAATAGAATCTTCATTAATTAAAAGGATCCTATTTTTAGCTCTGGAAAATAGGATCTTTATTAATTAAAAGGATCCTATTTTTAGCTCTGGAAAATAGGATCTTCATTAATTAAAAGGATCCTATTTTTAGCTCTGGAAAACAGGGTCTTCAATTATTAAAAGGATCCTATTTTTAGCTCTGGAAAACAGGGTCTTCATTAATTAAAAGGATCCTATTTTTAGCTCTGGAAAATAGAATCTTAATTAATTAAAAGGATCCTATTTTTAGCTCTGGAAAATAGGATCTTTATTAATTAAAAGGATCCTATTTTTAGCTCTGGAAAATAGGATCTTTATTAATTAAAAGGATCCTATTTTTAGCTCTGGAAAATAGGATCGTTATTAATTAAAAGGATCCTATTTTTAGCTCTGGAAAATAGGATCTTCAGTTATTAAAAGGATCCTATTTTTAGCTCTGGAAAATAGGATCGTTATTAATTAAAAGGATCCTATTTTTAGCTCTGGAAAATAGGATCTTCATTAATTAAAAGGATCCTATTTTTAGCTCTGGAAAATAGGATCTTTATTAATTAAAAGGATCCTATTTTTAGCTCTGGAAAATAGGACCTTTATTAATTAAAAGGATCCTATTTTTAGCTCTGGAAAATAGGATCTTCATTAATAAAAAGGATCCTATTTTTAGCTCTGGAAAATAGGATCTTTATTAATTAAAAGGAACCTATTTTTAGCTCTGGAAAACAGGGTCTTCAATTATTAAAAGGATCCTATTTTTAGCTCTGGAAAATAGGATCTTCATTAATTAAAAGGATCCTATTTTTAGCTCTGGAAAACAGGGTCTTCATTAATTAAAAGGATCCTATTTTTAGCTCTGGAAAACAGGATCTTTATTAATTAAAAGGATCCTATTTTTAGCTCTGGAAAATAGGATCTTCAGTTATTAAAAGGATCCTATTTTTAGCTCTGGAAAATAGGATCGTTATTAATTAAAAGGATCCTATTTTTAGCTCTGGAAAATAGGATCTTTATTAATTAAAAGGATCCTATTTTTAGCTCTGGAAAATAGGATCTTCATTAATAAAAAGGATCCTATTTTTTGCTCTGGAAAATAGGATCTTTATTAATTAAAAGGAACCTATTTTTAGCTCTGGAAAACAGGGTCTTCAATTATTAAAAGGATCCTATTTTTAGCTCTGGAAAATAGGATCTTCATTAATTAAAAGGATCCTATTTTTAGCTCTGGAAAACAGGGTCTTCATTAATTAAAAGGATCCTATTTTTAGCTCTGGAAAACAGGATCTTTATTAATTAAAAGGATCCTATTTTTAGCTCTGGAAAATAGGATCTTCATTAATTAAAAGGATCCTATTTTTAGCTCTGGAAAATAGGATCTTCATTAATTAAAAGGATCCTATTTTTAGCTCTGGAAAATAGGATCTTCATTAATTAAAAGGATCCTATTTTTAGCTCTGGAAAATAGGATCTTCATTAATTTAAAGGATCCTATTTTTAGCTCTGGAAAATAGGATCTTCATTAATTAAAAGGATCCTATTTTTAGCTCTGGAAAATAGGATCTTTATTAATTAAAAGGATCCTATTTTTAGCTCTGGAAAATAGGATCTTCATTAATAAAAAGGATCCTATTTTTAGCTCTGGAAAATAGGATCTTTATTAATTAAAAGGAACCTATTTTTAGCTCTGGAAAACAGGGTCTTCAATTATTAAAAGGATCCTATTTTTAGCTCTGGAAAATAGGATCTTCATTAATTAAAAGGATCCTATTTTTAGCTCTGGAAAACAGGGTCTTCATTAATTAAAAGGATCCTATTTTTAGCTCTGGAAAACAGGATCTTTATTAATTAAAAGGATCCTATTTTTAGCTCTGGAAAATAGGATCTTCATTAATTAAAAGGATCCTATTTTTAGCTCTGGAAAATAGGATCTTCATTAATTAAAAGGATCCTATTTTTAGCTCTGGAAAATAGGATCTTCATTAATTAAAAGGATCCTATTTTTAGCTCTGGAAAATAGGATCTTCATTAATTTAAAGGATCCTATTTTTAGCTCTGGAAAATAGGATCTTCATTAATTAAAAGGATCCTATTTTTAGCTCTGGAAAATAGGATCTTCATTAATTAAAAGGATCCTATTTTTAGCTCTGGAAAATAGGATCTTCAATTATTTTTATTTAGAGAAACGTTTTTTCTTCGCAAGAAATAAAAAAGTTGAATGAAGCAATTTTTTATTGTTTTTATTCGCTAAATTTAACTCTTACATTTTGGAATATTTTTTCTGAAGTTAATTTATTGTATAATAATAAATTTTTATAGATTTAACTGCTATTAGAATTTTATCAACGATTTTACAAAAGAAGAAAATAATGGTCACATCCATTAATTATAATAGACCAAGAGAAAAAAACCAAAATTTATTTTTAAAAAAACCTTTTGCCTTGATGCCATTGTCATGTTTTTTGGAAACCATATTTTAGGTCTTTTACAGTAATAAAATTTTAAAGAAATATTAAATTTAGTAAAAATTAAATTTATAGTTTACAATGTTATCCTTTTAGCCCATGCAAAAATTTGCTTACTTTTGATTTATAATTAATGAGAGTTGATTTAAATTAAAGTTTTAACAATTGTAATTGTCATTTTACATTTTGTCCTTTCTTATGTTTAAAGTTCATACAAATAAAGAATAATATGTATCTATCACATTTTTTAGTTCGTAGTTATTTGTATATCTTGTAAGTTTGAAAATGAGATGATTTGTAAAAAAATCAAATTAAAAAATTAGTGTAACGCCTTTTTTTAAATAATATTAAAAACGAGCTTTTTGCAAAGAAATTTCAATTGGAAGGATAGTCATTTAAGGTTATCATTAGGGGTTGAGGAAATTATAATAGATTACACAAGTTTTTTGTTAAAAAATTATTAAAGATTCAAAAAAGTAGATGTTCGAGAAACGATTTTTTTTTCATTTTCTTCAATTTGAACAAAGTTGTTTTTTTTTTCATAAACTTCTTAAAGATTTGAAAAGATCTGCGATTGTTGATATATTTTCGGTCAAAATCGATCTTACGAAATAAAAAAATATAAACCGCACATAAATCAAATCAATTTTTCGTGTCTTCGATTCTTTCTCCGCAGTATATAAATTTTTTAATATTTTGTTCTTTTTTTTAAGATTTAATAAAAACAATTTTGTTATAAACAAAAAAATAAATACATTTGATTTATTCCTATGAAATTCCAATCAAATTTCTAAGAGCTCAAGACAGTAAATAATTTAAGTGATCGATGGATTTTTGCTATAAATGAGTATTACAAGTTTATTAGGGATTTGCAGCTTAAATTATAATTTTTAAATTATTAAAACAAAATATTTGAAAGAGGCATACATCTAAACGACATTTATTTTTTTTATTAAATAACTATTTATATTACAAAAAATAACAATATATTTCGAAAATAAAATCAAGAATTTTTATATCATATTTAAATCATGAGATTCAATGTGGATATTATTAAGTCGCATATGCGCAATAAAATGAAGTTACCATTACAGAATTGTCATTCATATCACAGCCTTCAATTTGTCCACTATGATTGCATAAAAGTACTGCAGTTTTTTGTCCTGAACTTGCTTCACTTAATTGTATAGCTTGTTCATTTGCCTAAACATGTAAAAATATAGTTGTAGCTCTTAAGTAATCTTCACCGGCACACCCAAAAAGAAAGTGGATTGCGCGCAAGCTGCAGCGAAAAAGCCACCCTTTTTTGAAAAAAAGGAGCCAAAAGAGTGGCTGTGGTTGCGCACAGTCCACTTCCTTTTTTCTTTTGAACGCAGCTGTCTTGCTTTATTTTCTTAAATCCCGTGGTTTTACTTACTCCAATGACAACAAACTTGTTTCCATTTGCATTACATGTCACGTCATATCTTTTACAGCCGGTTTCAGCGTCAACAGATTCTACGACACCACCTGCACCATCTGCAGTACCGGTAGCAGGAGGTGAAACGGTCTTTGGAAGAGTTCCACATGATAAACATGCTAAAATATAAAATTAAAAAAATTTCTTAATCCTGAAATATACCTTGAGCGTTCGAAACATGCAAAATTTGTAAACCAACAAGAATCGACAACAATAAATGATACATTCTTGAAATCTGCAAGAATAATGCGTTGGTTTACTAAATTTTATAAAAATAACCGTTGAATATATGCCTATTTATATTAAGACCAGAAGCAAAAGAGGTGGAACTAAAAGTGATCGATGAAAAAAGTGTTCACAATGATTTTGAATAAATAAGGATTATGGTTTTAATTTAAAAATCAAAAAGTGAAAGTATATATGATGTTATCTTTTTTTGGAATGTCAAAGGTTTTAAATTGATGTTTATGAATAATTTATTTTTTGAACACGTGGAGGTTATTAAACTTGTTCTAAAAAAACGAATTTTATAGTCTTATTTAGAGAAAATTGTTGTGTTTATGCAAGATTAAAATCGTTCACAAAGTTCTTTGTAAAATATAGAAACATACTTTGAGCATTAGAAAACTTTTTAAACTTGCACAAAAATTTTTTTAAAATAATTATTCTGAAAAAAGAGAATGACAACATATCAAAAAAACGAATGTTCTGAGAAAACGAGAGAAATACTAGGCCATATATTTATTAACTATTTATATTACAAAAAATAACAAAATATTTCGAAATAAAAATCAAAAACTTTTTTTTTCTTAAATTTGAATAATGTAATTCAAAAATTTTCCCATTAGGTTGTTGAGCAATAAACTGATGTTACAAATACAGAGCCATCACTTAAATTACAGCCTTCGATTACTCCATCATTATTGCATAAAAGTACAGCGGTTTTCTTTCCAATACTTGCTTGACTCAATTGTATTGCTTGTTGATTTGCCTAAATATATTGTATATAGATATTGTACATTCACTATTTTCATGTAACTTACTCCCATAACGACAGTTTTAAAACCTTTTGCATTACATGTTACATCATATCGTTTACATCCGGTTCCAGCGTCAATAGATTCTACAACACTTCCAGCTCCATCAACGGTACCACCACCAGGGGGTGCAACCAACTTTGGAAGGGCGCCACATGATAAGCAATCTAAAACACAAACTTAAAAAGTTCTTTGTAAAATGTAAAAACATACTTTGGGCATTAGAAAATTCAAATATTTGTAAACCAACAAGAAACAACAACATCAAATGTTGAATATATTTAATA
The DNA here is from genome assembly GCA_963922195.1 of Panagrolaimus sp. PS1159. NCBI lineage: Eukaryota > Metazoa > Nematoda > Chromadorea > Rhabditida > Panagrolaimidae > Panagrolaimus > Panagrolaimus sp. PS1159. The sequence goes on from CAWUHW010000004.1 coordinate 4,161,035, forward strand.
TCAGACATTCTTGAAACCTGCAAGAATGTTATGTTGGTTTACGAAGTTTTGTTCTAAAATTTCACTCTATATATATTAAAAAGACAAGGAAGTAAAAGTGATCAGTGCAAGCGCGCTTAAAACCAAAAGTGTTCACACTCGCTTTGAAATACTCAGAGATTATGGTTTTAATTAAAGGTTTTGAAAGTGAAAGTGGGGGATTAAATTTTTTTTGAAGTATCATAAATTTATAATTTTTTTGAACATATGGCTTTTATCAAATATTGTTTAAAAAAACGAGGGGGTTTAAAAATATTTTTTTCATTTTTGTGTTTTTGCAAGATAATCCTTTCTTTGAACTGGCAAAAAACGAACGTAATCACTTCCAAAATTAATATTCAAAATAAAAAAAAATTACAACGCATCAAAAAATTATTATTTTTTGCAAAAATGGAAGAAAAATTGAATATTTTGTTTATAGTTTGGTTTACCCCACACATTTTATCAAACCATATTTGATAAAATGCACATGTTCAAAAAATGAAAAATTCGTATACATCATTTTAAAACCTTTAGCATTCCAAAAAAGATAACGACAAAAAATTTCACTTTTTGATTCTAAAATTAAACCTTTAATCCCTGTGTTTTAAAATGATTGAAAAAACTTTTCATTGAACACTTTTTAGTTCCTCCTTTTTTCTGTTTTATTTTAGTATATATAGGAAAAATTTAGAATATATTTTTATAAAATTTAGTAAACCAACGCATCATTCTTGCAGGTTTCAAGAATGTATCATTTGTTGTTGTCGATTCTTGTTGGTTTACAAATTTTTCATGTTTCCTTTGCTGCTTGTCAAAATGGTATCCCGATTATACCAAAATTGAGCACAACCACGACCACTTCAACCACTTCCACAACAACCACAACACCAACAACTACAACTACAACCACAACAACTACAACACCAGCTCCAACAACGACAACAACAACTCTTGCACCAACAACTACAACACCAGCACCTGCAGGTAAGCCTTTACTAGGAACCGTGTTAATATAGGCATACTCGGAAGAGTTAAAAGTTCCCTGCTTGCTAAATTTAAGAATGGCCAAATGAAAAAATAAGTACATTTTATTTTTAAGCTTGTACAACATGTGGAAATCTTGGTTTTGCACCTCCACCACCAGAATACTCTATTGTTGCAAGCGGCGGATTTATATCTCCATCAAACAATGCCGCAGGATGTAAACAATATTTTGTAGGTTGCTATGAATATGCTGATAGAGCTATTATTATTGGGGTAAGTTATTTTTGAAGGAAATTGGACGGTGGATATGTATTTTGTTTCCAACTGATTAAATAGGCTCAAATTTAATCTGTTTTGAATCCATCACCGCCTACCTCAACTTAAAATAACATTTTCTAATAAAATTATTTTTTAGGCAAATCAACAATTTTTACCATTAAGTTTGGGAACACCTGGAGCAAAAGCTGCCATACTTACATGCAATAATGCAGGACAAATTGAAGGACCAATGTGGGGAAATGGCGCTGCAATTGTCCCCATAACTTCTGTATATTGTGCAAGACAAATTTAAAGGTCAAATTGGAAAAGGAAAAAAAAAGACGAATTGAAATTATTTTGTTACTAAATAATTAAAAAATGTTTCTTAATTTTTTGTTAATTGTTTTTAAAGTTCTGTTAGTTACGCTAGAAAATGAAAATAAATACCTCAAAAATGTCAAACATTTTATTATTTCAAAAAAAGAAACAACTAAAAAACAGTTACAGCAGTAATAGTTTGAATACGAGTTTTAGTTGATTGTTTCCCAAAAATATGTCGAACAAATTCAATAAAATCAATCCTGAAAAATTTGCATACTAGCAACAAAATGAAAGGTGTCACCAAAGATCGATAATCTTCAACATATCGAAAATATGCAACTGCAAAACCAGTTAATTGTAGATATCCATTTGCATTTGCAATAATTAGCATTGCATAATATGCAACAACTAAAAATTCAAAAAATAACATTATTACTGCTTGTGTAAATAAATAAATATCTTGTCGCATTGCAGATGATGCATTTTCATATTTATTCAATAAATGTCGATAACGGAAAATTGTTATTAATGTTAGAACAAAAGCAATTGAGCAAGAAGTTATTACAATTGCAGGAGAGGCGATTGTGTGATACTAAAAAAATTGTATATTTGATCATTTTGATTTTTGTGAAATTTACTATTTTCAATGGTTTAACATTTCGTTGAAAAGTCAAAAATGCTAGTTTGAAATATTTTAACTTTAGAACCCCCTTTTCCATTTTTATAAGTCAAATCAAAAGTGGGATTTTTGATTGGCAAAACGTTTCCAAATGCTACATTGAAAAATACTGTAGTGCTTTACAAAGCACCAAAGAAATTTTTCAACCAAACGCAATCCGATTTTTACCACCGGTAGGTACAATCAATCGTGTTGAGACCACCTCTGTTGTTTGAACTCATCAAACAAAAAGAAAAAATTTTTTGTTTTTTTTTGCTCCTCTTTTTTTTTTCTCTCTCTTTTTGTTTGATGAGTTCAAACAACAGAGGTGGTCTCAACACGATTGATTGTACCTACCGGTGGTAAAAATCGGATTGCGTTTTTCTATGGTGAAAGATTTTATATCGGGGCTTAAAGAACACTTATAGGCAGTATTTCCACATAGAATCAAAAAAAAGTTTCGATAATTAAAAGAACCGTGTTTATTTTTTGTGTGAAAACATTTGATGAAATTTATTTCATAAGTTATTTCATTTGTCATTAAATACTGTAACTACTTTTACTTAAATAATTACTTATTTTATTGATATATAATTTAAAAAAATTTTACAGTACGTTGCCATGGCATTTTTTTATGCAAAATATTATAACTTTTTCAAGCGTAAATCTTTTACGATAAAAATTACTCTTTGCTCCAAGATTTTGTGAGAAATAAATACATAAAAATGTAGTTTCAAAGAAAAGGTTTTTTCAAAGCTTTTGTAAAAATTAAAATTTGTGAAAATTCTAGGAAAGCACAGTTTTATATCTTTTTACTTACACTTTTTGCAAATGGTTGAACATAGCCAGAAGCCGTTCCACCAGGGATATAAAAATATGTTGCATGTCCAGTTAATCGAGGAATCATTAAAATTAATGGTACCAAAGGCAAACACCAAATTAGTCGAGTTCCAATTTTATTCATTGAAAGATTTGTTGATGAAACAGAAAATGAACCCCAACATCGATTAATTGCAACTGCAACTGGAAATGTTGCATGGGAATAAACAAAATATCCCGAAAAGATATACGTGATTGATGGATAAACAGGATTATTGAGAGCCCAAACAAATATGTCTTCGTAGGTGATGAACTTCGTTTGAAAAAAATTGTTTATCACTGTACCCATATCAACAATACATAATTGTAAGTAAAGCAAGAAAAACCCCGATGCATAATTTTTATTTTTCCGAAGTCGTTGTAGGAAAATAAAAAATGTTACGAAACAATGAAACAAAAATAAGAAAAAATTAATACCCCAAAAAATATAATCGCTAGTTAAAACAGCCATAATTTTTTTTAACTGTCAATTATTACTCTTCAGCAAATATTTAAATAAAAAAAGTACTCATAAAAATTGTAGTAAAAAGTAAAATTCGAAGAAACACTTTTTACTTTTATTTATGGGTACTTTAAAATTGCTTTAGTTCTTATAAATCTAATTTACAACTTTTATTCACACGGTTTTTGCACTTATTTTACAAACTTAATTATAGGAGTATATAAAAGTCCAAATGTGCAAAAGTATTTAAAAACAATAATTAAGTTTTTAACTAAGTAGAAAACAAATTAAATAAGGATTATTTTTACTGTAAATTTTCAAATAAATTTTTGTTTTGCATCAAGAAAGTGATAAAAGCAAAAATTTAAACTGATACATTTTATCACAAAAATTATGAATTTAAACATTTAAAGTTCGAATAAAAAAATCATTATGAAAATCAATTTCGAAATTTATGTCGTTGCAGTTACCAAATCACTCAATGGTGAAATATTAGCAGTGTTTCCAAAAATTTGTTTAACAAACTGAACAAAATCAATTCGAACAAATTTACATACGAATAATAGCGAAAAAGGATTAACCAAAGATCGATAATCTTCGACCCAACGAAAATATTCTACTGCAAATTTAGTCAAAGCTCCAATGCCTTTAATATTAGCAATTATAAGCATGACATAATATGCTGCAACTAACAATTCAAAACAGAATACCACCATTCCCTGACCAAATAAATATATTTCACGTCTCATTAACGGCGACGTGTTGCCATATTTTTTTAATAGATGACGATAACGTATTATTGTTACTAATGTCAAAATGAAAGATATCGAGCATGAAGTTATGACAATTGCAGGAGAAGCAAACGTATGGTACTAAAAAATAATCATATGAATTCAACTGTGAAAACTCGAGGAACTAATTCGAAACAGACATGTAAAATAAACTCACAGTTTTTGCTAATGGTTCTTTATAACCTGATGCAGAACCTCCAGGAAGACGGAAATATTCTGCATGTCCAGTTAAACGAACAACCATAAATAATAAAGGAATAATTGGCAAAAACCATATTAATTTTATTCCAATTCTTCCCACTTTTGTCGAACCTGACATTAGCGAAAATGCCGCCCAACATCGATTAATTGAAACTGCAACAGGAAAAATTGCATGGGAATAAACAAAATATCCCGAAAACATATAAGTTATGGAAGGATAAATTGGATGTTCTATAACCCAATCCAAAACTATTTCGTAATTTATTAATTTTGTTTGAAAAAAATTATTTATTACAGTACCAATGTCAATAATCGAAAGCTGTAAATATAGCAAATAAAATGGTGCTGTATAATTTTTATTTTTTTGAAGTCGTTGTCGAATTATAAAAAATGTGACAAAACAATGAAATATCCATAGAAAAAAATTTGTAGCCCAAAAAATGTAATCAGTGATAAGGATTGCCATAGACTTTACTAGAGCATATATTTGTGGCACTAAAGTAAAAAAGATAACAAATCTGTAACTCGAGAAGCCTGCACACATTTGGGTCAAATGTAAGCAGGCGTTTTTTCTTTGAAACGGTTAAAGCATATAATTTTCGAAAAAACTGGAGTAAAAACCTTACAAAAATAGCTTATAAAATAAATTAAAAAGCACCCATTAATTTTTTTGATTACATACTGTTAAATAGAAATAGAAATTCTTAAATGACTAAAAATTATTTGAAAATATACATAAGCATTTTTAAATAAAATTTTACTGCTTCCAGTCTATGGCAATTCTTAAAACAGATTTTATTGTTTGGTTCATCAATTTTTTTCTATGGATTTTTCATTGTTTTGTAACATTTTTTATATTTCAACAACGACGTCAAAAAAATAAAAATTATACTGCACCATTTTATTTGCTATATTTGCAGTTGTCAATAGTGGATATTGGAACTGTAATAAATAACTTCTTTCCAACAAAATTTGTAAACTATGAAGAAATTTTGGATTGGGTTATTCAACATTCAATTTATCCTTCAATTACATATATTTTGTTTATTCCCATGCAATTTTTCCTGTTGCAGTTTCAATAAATCGTTGTTGGGCGGCATTTTCGCTAATGTCAGGTTCGACAAAAGCTGGAAAATTCGAATAAAACTTTTATGGATTTTACCAATAATTCCTATTTTATTAATGAATATTTGATTTATTGGACATGCAAAATATTTTCGTACTCCTGCTGGAAGTGGTGCATCATGTTATGTTGAACCTTTAGTAAAAACTGTAAGTTAAATTTTGAAAGCGATTTCATAAATTTTTTAAATGTGATTTTCAGTATCATACATATGTCTCTCCTGCAGTTGTCATAACTTCATGTTCGATATTATTATTTTTGACATTAGTAACAATAGTTCGATATCGTCATCTATTAAAAAAATATGGCAACACGTCGCCATTAATGAGACGTGAAATATATTTATTTGGTCAGGGAATGGTGGTATTCTGTTTTGAATTGTTAGTTGCAGCATATTATGTCATGCTTATAATTGCTAATATGAAAGGCATTGGAGCTTTGACTAAATTTGCAGTAGAATATTTTCGTTGGGTCGAAGATTATCGATCTTTGGTTAATCCATTTTCGCTTTTTATTGTATGCAAATTTGTAAGGTTAGATTTTATTGAATATGTCAAAAGTGTTTTTGGAAAAAAGACAAACATTGCACCAACATCTGGTTTAATATCTGCTTCAACATAATTATAACAATTAAAAAAATGTAATTTATTTGCAATACTAATATTTTTTAATGATGTTGTTCAATCTTTTTTTATCCTTTTTTTACTCTTAATCCGCTACATTTTATTTTTTAATGTACACATTTTTCAATAGTTAATCTTTTTTAACAAGTATAAAGTCCAAATTTAAACATCATTTTAAAATTGTTTTTGACAGAAATCCATTCATCTGGTTTAAACTTATTTGCAATCCGACAAAAAATTGTTGTCATTCGTTTTTGAGTTGCAAATTGATTACATTTTCCAAAACCTTTCACAACAATTGCTTCTTTTGTTAAACCTTTTTTGAAATATTTTGGATATAAATCAATCAGTTGTTGGCAAAATGCAAAAAGCTGAAAGTGGTTTCAATTTTAAGCACTTGAAAAAACTTTATGCAAAGATTCAAAATCTGATGAATTCAGAATTCTGTTCTTTGTAATTCGTATTATAGCTTACAAAAACTTACATTATAATATAATGCATCACTAAGATTATTGAGAAGAGTTTCAAGACCACCTTCAACTTTTGAACTAACTATTAAGCCTTTTGCAGCAACTTCACCCTTTTGTTTAACGGTTAAAATTCCCATTAAAAGTGGGACAAATTGACTCATCACTTCTGAAGCATTAGTTTTTGTCATACATAAATCAGTCAAATTTGAAAATAACTAAAAAAGCTTTAAATTTGTTTTTTAAATATGTTTGTAAAAAACATACAATTTGATATTGTTCCGGTGAAAAATAATCTGAAACCATTGAATTCATTTTATTAAAAAATTTAATTTCTTGTGGTGATTGTACTGCTGCAGTTGCTTCGAATGAACAAAAGAAATAAAGGAGTATCAAAAATTTGTACATTTTTTTATTAACAAAAGTGATGCCTCAAAAACATTTTCAGTTTTTGGGATAATTGTTTTTATAGCAATAAAATTTAAAATGATGGGATTAAAAATGTTGTTTTTAATTGTCATATAAAATAGATTTACTGAATAATCTTCGATTGTAGCCCTTCCATCACCAGCCAATTTGCGGAGGTTGTAAAAGTGCAACAAAGATAATGAGTATTGATTTAAATGAATACTTTCATTTACTGTCAGGACTTTTGGACAGAAAAGCCCTGATTTATCAAAACTTTACCAGACTTTTCCAGAAAAACCTCTGAGAGATTTGTCTGGGTCAAGCTCCCCTATAAAAGCAGTTGAATGCAAAGAAAAAGGATAAGTTCTTAAGTTCCTGAAGTTCTTCCAGTTTATTATTAACTGCCTGCCTGCTCTGCTCACTGCTCTCTGCCTTTTGTATTATTTATTATTATTGTTTTTACTGTGTATTTATTATTGTGTTTTGTAATTATTTCTTTGTATTGTATTGTGGTTGTTATACTTTATTATTTTATTTTCAATAAACTTATTCCCCCTTTATTTCTCTGTCTCATTTCTACATCAGTATTGAATCTCGGGACATTTACAGATAAATCTCAAAAGGAAAACAAAAAAAGTAACGTTATGTGTTTTTGGCGAAAAATACAAATATTTTTTCATTTGCTCTTACGAAATTTTAAAATGGTTCAAACAGCCTTTGTAAATTTGAACGAATTATCTTCGTTTTTCAAAGCTTCAAGATTTTTTAGGAAATTGACATTACAGTCGAACCTCGATTTTACGCCTCTCAATTTTACGGTTACCTCGATTTTACACGCTTCTTCTGCAATCTCTCCATATGGAAATCTCTGTAAATAGACCTCGATTTTACGCGTTTTTTCACTTGAAAGGCGTATAATTGAGGTTCAACTGTAATTTTTTGTTTTTGGAAAATGACATTTTTGCCTTTTTAAGATAACATTTAGTTTCAAATTTTTGTTTCTTCTAAGACGTAAAAAGGGAACACGTCATTTGTTAGTATCATATCGTTTATTTACTTTGTAAAACGGAATTAAAAGATTTAAAAACACATTTAAACATAATAAAAAAAAATTTCTCTTTTTTTGATTTAACCAAAGAAGCCGCCTGATTGGCCACCTTGTGGTGGTTGTTGACCACCTTGTTGGCCTCCTTGTGGTGGTTGTTGACCTCCTTGTTGTCCGCCTTGTGGAGGTTGTTGACCTCCTTGTTGTCCACCTTGTGGTGGTTGTTGACCTCCTTGTTGTCCACCTTGTGGTGGTTGTTGACCGCCTTGTTGTCCGCCTTGTGGAGGTTGTTGACCTCCTTGTTGTCCACCTTGTGGTGGTTGTTGACCTCCTTGTTGTCCGCCTTGTGGAGGTTGTTGACCTCCTTGTTGTCCACCTTGTGATGGTTGTTGTCCTCCTTGTTGTCCGCCTTGTGGAGGTTGTTGTTGTCCACCTGATTGACCACCACCTTGTTGAGGTGGTAATGGTTGACAGAGTACATTACAAATTAATGAAGATGCAACAAGGAATAAAACAAGAGCAAAGCGTGACATTTTTGACTGTCTTTGGTGAACAAATAAATGATTTTTTGATAATTTTCGGTGCCCTTTTATATGTGATTCAAACCCGGAACTTTCCTAACTCTGGAAGAAATGTTCTTGATCAGGGATAATAAAGTCAAACAGGTGTTTAAACAAGCATTTTAAAAAGGTTACCTTTTTTAAACAATAGTTTTTTTAAACTATTAAATATATTTAATATATTTGGCCTTCAGTTTTAATTTTTTGTTTGAACAACCTTTTTTAATTGTATAACTAAAGAGACCTCCTCTCCTGAAATAGGTATTAGGGAAGTTATTTGTTTAAATGTTCTTTATATTTAATTGACTTTTATTGTGTTTTAGATTTTCGAAATCCACGTTTTTGTTTGCGTTATATGAGTTCAAAAAATAGTAACAAAACGCATAATCTTAGATTTTTTGCTTTTAGAAACAACTAATTAAATAAAATTTTAAAAAAAGCTCAAAACTCATCTAAAAGAGACGATGTCAGAAAAAATAATTGTTTGAAAAAAATATTTGTGAGATAAAAGTACTTTAAAAAAAGCTAGCGATGTAACTAATTTCATGCCCAAATATGAGTCTCTTTATTCAAATGTATTTTTATTACTGATAAAATCTTAAGATCATGTTTGTTTATCATGTTTAAAAATTATATAATTATTTTAACAAAGCCAATATTTTTATCTTGGAAGTTATAGACATTGCAGTATGAACGCATCCATGCATCTCCAAGGATCCATTGAAAGCCAGCATCAAAATCCATGCCAACAATACCAAATAGGCATCACCCATTACCTTCATCAAGAATTAACTGTTTTGCTGGAATGGTATATTCTTTGCCGCTGATAGTAAGCTTAAAATCATCAAAGCTTGCATTACAGTCAATTGACCCGCTAGCATTTGCATTTTGCACCAGCCGCATCAGCCAAAACGTTAAAAATTTCTGGCGGTGCAACGATTATCGTTGTTCCAGTATCAGATATAACTTGCCATCCATCTGAAGATTCTGCTGTTCCAAATGAAAAAGAATTTATCTTAAACTGATAATAATCTTCCGATGTAAGATCAACATAATCAACGTCTGGACTGCAATGTTCAGTATCTAATCCTCCATATGTAATAGCTCCAGCAACAACATTTTCAACATGACCTCTTTCTTCTAGATAAACACTAAAAATTGGTTTATCAAGTAAACCTTGCTTATATGCATTAAACAGAATTGGATCAGATTTTTCTTCATCAATCGATGGAAATGCCAATCCAAGAATTCCATCAGTAGGAAATTGACTAAAATCAGATGAAATTTGATTTGCTTGTCCAATTGCGAATTTTGGAACAACTAGTATATCATCACCGTTGTTTTCAAATCGGACTGTATCTTCTCCAACAATACCTTTAGCGTATCCGTTATCCCCATATGTAATAGACCATTCTTGTCCATTGTTGATATGTTGCAGATGCATTTGAGTCAAATTTATGTCGACAAACTCTATTGTCTGTACATGAATTATCAGGAATCCAAAAATCCGATGATCCAGTATCAAGTTGAACAAGGAAAGATTGTGGAGGTGTGCCAATTGTGACATTTGCAACATATTCAATATCATTAAAATCAGTCATTGGTTGTGAGGCTGATTTCGACTTCTCATATGCTTCCTATGTTCCTAAAAAAGCAAACGTTGTGACAGAAATACAATTTTAATAAAACAACAAACCTTTTTCCATCATTCGTGTTTTTCGACTTTTAATTCGAATTAGCTGATGTTGAAATACAGCCGCAGCTGTTAAACAAAATAAAGTAAAAAGAATTAAAAGCTTCATACTTTCTTTTTATCAATATAATTAGTTTAAGGAGATTTCGACCATTTATTTATACATTCATAAATACGTCGTTTTACGTCAATCCAATTAGGGAAACAATAGAAAATTTATTTATTTATAAACGTAAAAACGAAATAATACAATAGTGTTTTTTGCATTTTACTTAATAAAAAATCAACAAACATTAAACCAATTAAAAATGAAATCTTCCTAGACATTTTCAATAATTATTAAATTTAAACAAAAAACAAAAATTAATGACAAGCAAAAAAAACTTGTAAAATTTTTTATGGTCTGAAAAGTACAGGGTGGTTCAAGAATTTTTCCCCCCATAAATGTTGATCGCAAATTAATACTATTAAATAAATCAAAAAACCGACTTCACATTCGTTTTTAGCACCTAATAGGAAAGAGGTATCATAAAAAAAATCAAATTTTTAAGACCTAAAATTTTCGAGTTTAGCTTGGTCCCCCCTGTCAAAAATTTTCAATTTTTTTCTTTTTTCGTTTTTTGAAAAATTTTTGAAAGCTAAACACGAAAATTTTAGGTCTTAAAAATTTGATTTTTTTTATGATACCTCTTTCCTATTAGGTGCTAAAAACGAATGTGAAGTCGGTTTTTCGATTTATTTAATAGTATTAATTTGCGATCAACATTTATGGGGGGTAAAATTCTTGAACCACCCTGTATTAATTAACCATCCATTAATTATTTGTTGAAAAGTGCAAAATAGGGGAAAAGATTGAACTTTTTGAGCTCGTATGCATTTTAACATTACAGATTACAGTTTACGTTATTCCAGTCGAAAGATTTGTTTTACAAAGTTTTCGAGTACTGTAAAGGCTATTACTTATATTTGAATTATGACAAATGAATGCATCTGTAGTATCAAAAATATTTTCATCTGTTTTATTTTAAAACTCATGTGCTTTTTTACACTTTCTTTTGTCATGAAAAAAAACCAAAAAACATCATAGCTGACGATTATATTTTCATTTTTTTAAATATGAGTAAATATGTGTTAAAATAATTGAATTTTGTTTTACTTTGCTTTAAATACTTAACAAAATCTGTTGTTTGGAGCAACTACAGCAGTTTGTGTCGGGGAAACCAAAATGGCATTGTTGATTGTTTTTCCAAAATAAAACTGGATATATTTTTGACGTACTGTGCCACTGAAATTATAAACAATTTTTTTATTTCATTTAACGGGGAAATGAGAAATAGGGGATATCAAAGAATTAAATTTATTAGAAAGCAAAGGTTTTTAAACAAACGTTTTAATTTTTTCGTCGTCGGAAAATCGATTTTATTTTAAAATTGAAAAATCTCCGAACCTTAAAACAATCAAAGAAATGCTTCCGCTCCAAATAGAAATATCTGTTAAAATTGGTAATGCAGCATTGAAAAAAGCGATTAATGAAATATTTGATGGAAAAAGAAGTCCAATCACATTATATAAAAGTCGTAAATAAAAACTTGGGTAATAAATATTATGATTGAAACATCTGAAATTTTGAACTAATTTAGTTGCAAAAATGAAACTTACAAAGTAAATTTTTTTCATTAACATTTATGGCAGCATTATTTTGTTTTCTCAGCAAAAGTTTGACAAAAGCCAAAACATTTAATATAGCTGCAAAAACAGTTGTTGAAAAATTGATAATTGTTGATTGAAGATTATTCCAGGTTGTTACATTTTTATCGGCAAATGTAACGCTGACAGTTGAATCTTCACCAAAAACAAATTTCGATGATTCTCCAACTCTTCTTGAAATGCTTAAAAGTGATGAAATCAAAATTATTACAGTATACCATTGTTTGTGCCAAATATTTTCATGTTTTAATGGAATCCAAATAAGCGTAAATCTATTTAGAGCCATTAATAAATGTCCAATAAATTGTATAACTGTACAAAAGTTTCCAACCATTGAATTAAAAGTTGCAAGAAATGGATTTGCTAATAAAAAATCAGTAACAAAAGGGGACTGGCTAAACGCTGGACTGGACTGATAAAACCTGGACCGCTAGGATAAAACCTGGACTACAGTATGAAAATAGTGAAAAATTTAAAAATGGGTTTAGAGGGCTCAGAATCCGGCTATAGAATCGAACCCTCAGAATCCATTTTTCAGAATTTAAATAAAAAAATTTTTAAGACTCAGAATCTTCGAGGATTCTGAATCCATGATTCAATTCAGAATCATGGATTCCAAAATTTATTTTTTTAGAAAAAAGTATGAGCAACACGTTACTCATACTTATTTTTCCAAAATTTTTACATCCAAAATGGATGATGACCAAACGTCAAACGAATGGTTCAATTTTTTTTTAAAAAATTTTTTTACTTTTTATTCTTTTTTGCAAAGTGTACTCGCAACGAAATCCATAGCGAGAAAAAGATACAAAGAGACGCACTCTCTTTGTGCAAAAATTTTCTTTTTTTCTTTCATCTTTTTTTGTCGTTTCTTTTAATTTTTTTTTTAAGCATTACTAAAATGAATAAAAATCCTATAATTAGTTTTTCCTGATTGAATGTGGGATGTTAAAACATTTTTTCTTCATTATTGGTTTTGATAAAAAATGTATTAAGGTTGTAAAACAAGAACAAAATAAAAATTGCTTATTAATATTGAAAAAGATGTTTTTTACATTTTCAAAATCTCATTTATTCTTACAGTTAATAGCTTTTTGTACAAAATATTCAAAATCGTCAGCTTTATAAAAATGAAAATAAGAAATTTTTCTTTCAACTTACATTGTTTCATCATCATTACTGAGATACAACAAATCGGATGCTGAATAGAGAAAAAGCACAGAAAACATAAATATAATCACGGTCTCTTTTTTACCCCTATTTTGTCCGGTTAAGACGGATTTTGCGGAAAAGCGTTGTAGAGGGGTGATTTTGGTATCAAAATGTAGCCTGAAGCTCCCTGAGTGATATCAGAGGGGTACTTGCTGATTTCAGGCGCTTCTGAGGATTCTCGAGCCGGATTCAGAATCCGAAAAAATTTTTTGCTCAAAATGCTTCAAAAATGATGTTTTATAATGTTTTTTGGCACAAATACACATTAATAAGTAATAATAGATTGGTGCAAAATATGCAAATTTACGTCATTTTTCGGCATTTTTCAATTTTTACCGTACCTCCATAAAATGACTTTAAATCAACTGGGATATGGTTTTTAATCATTTTTTATGCCATTTTGCATCATTTTATGTCAAATCCGCCCTAACCGGACGGTGAAAGAGACCGTGTAATGCTGCAATGAAATTTTGACATTTCTTTTTTAAAATAGATTCAAAGTAACGAAAAAACCATATTCATCTTGTCCGATTTGTACAGAAAAAATATAAAATTTCTTTTTTTGAATATTTTATCAATTTTAGTGAGCTCTTATTGTTTTAAATGATTGTAACATTCAAATACTCCAAATACTTTACTTTTAGGTTATTTAACATTTATCAATTATAAATGGCTTTTAAATCATTAATGATTTTTAAAAAAATCCCGCATTTTTTTATGAAATTATTTTAATGAGGAAAAAATTTGTTAAAAGTTTTTTAACAAAAAAGGCATTAAAATTTGAAAAAATACAATTTTCTGATGGATTACTTTATTGCTAAAATGTCGAGAAATGTGATACGTTTCAATAAGAAAAACGACGTTCATCATCAATCAATAAAACTTTTTGCATTTCCCTATCGAAAATAATTGCAAATGTGCCTTTTTTCTTTTTTTCTTCCTATAAGCAGATGCAAAAGGCAGTTTGTCAGACATTGCTTTTAAAACGTGAACGTGTCTAATTTTTTTATGATTTATTTTGAATATTTTATCAAAAGGATATTTCTGTAAAAGGTAAAAATTTAAAATTTTTTTTTGAAAATTTGAAAATGGGTTAAATTGGCTATTAAAAAAAGAACAGCATATTACTATACACATAGAAACAATAATTAACTGCCGCTAATGTGGCAATGACTGCCGTCCAAGACTTTCTACGAGACTGTGTCCAAAATGAGAAAGTTCGTTTTTCCTACATTTTTCGATTTGCTAATACCTCCTTTTTGCAGCTCGACGAGATCATTTTTTGTGTGTTTGATGCTCAAGATCAACAAATTTACAAAAAATTGTTCCCAAAATACTTCCCAAACAAAGCGTAAGAATGACAACGGTATTGTAAAAGTTAATAGAATTCGGTTCCAAAAAATTGTATTTATGATAATTTAAAATAATTGTTAGATAATTTTTGGACAAATTTATTATTTTTTGTATTTTAATTATAGGATTTTTATTCATTTTAGTAACGCTTAAAAAAAAAATTAAAAGAAACGACAAAAAAAGATGAAAGAAAAAAAGAAAATTTTTGCACAAAGAGAGTGCGTCTCTTTGTATCTTTTTCTCGCTATGGATTTCGTTGCGAGTACATTTTGCAAAAAAGAATAAAAAGTAAAAAAATTTTTTAAAAAAAAATTGAACCATTCGTTTGACGTTTGGTCATCATCCATTTCGGATGTAAAAATTTTGGAAAAATAAGTATGAGTAACGTGTTGCTCATACTTTTTTCTAAAAAAATAAATTTTGGAATCCATGATTCTGAATTGAATCATGGATTCAGAATCCTCGAAGATTCTGAGTCTTAAAAATTTTTTTATTTAAATTCTGAAAAATGGATTCTGAGGGTTCGATTCTATAGCCGGATTCTGAGCCCTCTAAACCCATTTTTAAATTTTTCACTATTTTCATACTGTAGTCCAGGTTTTATCCTAGCGGTCCAGGTTTTATCAGTCCAGTCCAGCGGTCGGTCCAGTCCAGCGTTAAGCCAGTCCCTAACAAAAGGGATTAATGAAATCTTTTTATAAAATATTAGCTGTACAAAAGTCAAAATATCAGCGATTAAAACAATTCGAAAAATATTATAAAATGGTCCTTTAAAATTTGTTCTTCTTTCAGCAATCATCAAAATTAAGATAGAAAAATGAAATAAATTTAAAATTATTTCGAAACCAAAAAATATTATGATAAAAGTACTCAAAGCCATTTCTTAAAATAATACAATAACTTTTCGAAAGAAAAAAGAGAACTGTGTTAATTATTTTTTACTAGTTTCATTAGTATACATTAATTAAAAATTTATGAAATAATGCATTAAAAACAAAAAAGTAGTTACACTTTCATTACAAAGAAAAGTACAATCGTGATACATTTATAATATAAGACGCGGATATGAAAAATGTTTTTTTACCCCCTTCAAAAAAGCGGGATTTTTAAAATTAATCTCAGGCCGTTTTCACAATGAGATTTGGCATTGATTGTGAAATAAATCTCAGAAATTTTTTCACGTAGCGAAATGAAGCTGGCGTTAAAATAAATCTCATCTCCGACTCTCAGACTGAGAATTGCTAACGGCAATAAAATAAATCTCAAATTTTTTTTCAGAATGAGAAATAAGGGAGGAATTAAAATTAATCTCACCCTTTTTATTTCAGCTTCGGTTTCTCATTAATTTTTAAAATTAATCTCAATTTTTGAGATTAATTTTAATCTAAAACGAATTTTTTATTTAAATGGCATGGTCGTATTTTTGAAGATCTTTTTTTATCATAAAATATGTCAAAAATAGAAAACGGCCAAAATTTGCAAATAAGCTCGATTTTCCCAACAGTTGGGAAAAGTGAGATTTTTCCAACAGTTGGGAAAAGTGAGATTTTCCCAACAGTTGGGAAAAGTGAGATTTTCCCAACAGTTGGGAAAAGTGAGATTTTCCCAACAGTTGGGAAAAGTGAGATTTTTCCAACAGTTGGGAAAATTCAGATTTTTACAACAGTTGGGAAAATTCAGATTTTTACAACAGATGGGAAAATTCAGATTTTTACAACAGTTGGGAAAATTCAGATTTTTACAACTGCTACCATAGTGTTTTAAAATTGACATTTTAAAATTTAAAATTAGTGATAATATGAAATTTATTCTCACTTTTTTCCGATCTTATGAAAATTTTGTCAATTAATCAAAATTGAGCAAAAATTCATAAACTACCTGAAAAGTCAGTCTGAACAAAACAACTGAGAGTTTTTTTAAAATGTTACCCATTTCTTAGTCTGAGGCTTGAGAATGAGATTTATTTTAACCTCAGTATGATTTCCAAACGTGAAAAAAATTCTGAGAATTATTTAAACGTATGTCCTATTTCTCAGTCTGAACAAAGTTGCTGAGACAGATTTTAACGAGCCATTGTTTTTTAAAAAAAATGGCTTTTTTGTCTTTTTCTAGCCTTTTTTGAAGGGGGTAAAAAAATATTTTTCATATCCGCGTCTTATATGTTGTAGTCAGAAAAAATTTTCTATGGTTTAATGAATAATTGAAGAAAGTGTTTACAAAAAGTTAAACTGTATGAAGCAGTGTCTATTGAAACATATCCTGTTCAATTTCAATGGATAATTTGTAGTTAGTTTAAGCAAGACAATTTCAGACTACAGTAGATGAATATAAATTAAGCATGAACTATAAAACGAATGTAATCAAAAGCAATTATAAAGAAATTAAAGTGTTCGGTTAATGGTTCTTTTGAACTTCCATTGTCTGGGAAATAGAACAATTTGTTGTTTTTATAAAAAGTACAAATTACGAAAATAATAAAGAAATAGATAAAATTATGAAGTAATTACTGTCGGTTTTTATAAAATCAGAAAAACAATATGAAAAAAAGTGTTTTAGCGAAAAAGATGCAATTGATTTTAATTAAATTCAAAGGTAAATTCAATTGCATCCATTTCACCTTTCTTTTGAGCGAAAAATCATTGTTCATTGAATCAGCTATCTCAACAACTGGAAAAAAGTTTGTGCATTGAGTTTTGTATAACTTAAAAGATAATGTGAAATCAACGGTGTTATCCATGATATAAAACGGAAATTCGAAAGCCTTTTGAAGCAGGGCTGTCCGGAACAAAAATTTTCATCCGGAACACGGAACACGGAATTCCGGATTTTTTTTTGTCCAGAATACGGAAAAATCCGGAACAATCCGGAACAAATTTTTTCAAACCCTATATAAAAGGCGAAAAAATTTTTTGCGTCTATTAAATATCAAAAAACGATCATAACAGGTAGTACTTTAAGAAAAGTGAAAAACTTTAAAGTAGAGAAGAAGTTTTGGTTTTTGTATTTATTTGTTTCTATTTAAAAAAGTAAGCTGTGCTAGAGTTGTGAATTTTTAACGTACTTTGCCTGTTTTTGTTCCGGATTCCGGACCAAAAAATCCAGAATCCGGAACACGGAATCCGGAACGCAAAAAACGTCCGGAATTCCGGATTTCCGGAACACGGTCCGGAATTCCGGACAGCCCTGTTTTGAAGTTTGAAAACCTTTAATGAGGAGTTAAAAATAGTTTTCAGCAAAACTTAAAAATACTAATCGGCACATAAATGGGCGCTGTAACGAACTGGGAAATTTTTTATTGTAAAATGCGGCAGTGTAAATTAAAAAAATCATGCAATATTAAAACTTAATATTTAACAGGGAATTTTATAAATTTGTAATGTTGAAACAGAATAATAAGAACGTTTATTAATAAACATGTGACATTTTATACCAAATTTTTAAAAGAAATGGTAAAAACAAGACACATTTTCGCAAAATTTTAAAAAAAAGTAACATCTTAGTCAATTTTTTTATACCATCTTTTTTAAACATGCGACATTTGTTTTTCTTCGTTTTTATTTTTTTTAAATTTTTATGTTAAGGCATGTTATGGTTTGAAAGTGTTAGAAATTGTTATTTTTCTCAATTAAAGCGAGAATTACTAATATCAAATTTATATAGCTGTCAGGTAACAATAAATTTAATATTTTATACTTCAGGGTTTTAGCAGGGTTAAAATATTACTTAAAAGATTTTTAAAAACCTTCGTGGAAAACAATTTATAAGAGTAACAAATATTAGCAGTACTTGAAAATCCTCGGTATTTTGAAATGCCTGAAAAACAATTTTTTAGGGGTCTATTGCGCCAATTCGCAATTAACATAGCAGAACAAATGTAAAATAATGCAAAACACATGTTGTAAGTAAAGTCATAAACTTACCAAGATTTACGCCATCTGCAAAATTAATACGCCATCCCTTGGGTTGAATTTACTGACAACATGACAGAAATGATTAAGTTTTTATATTAAAAGTGCATTTTTTGTACATAAAAAGAAATTAATATAAAATAAAATATTCAAAAAAATACTTGTCAAATACTCGAGCATAAAATGAAATAAATCTGCAATGAAAAAAAACTTTGCTAAGAATCTTTTTTTCACTACTCACTGTTGTGCTGTCGTTGAACTTTTTTTATTCATTGATTTTTTTTCTTTTGTTATGGCAGTCCTTTAGTAAACAACAATTGACCTCTTTTGTTCCATTACCTATTAATGTGCCTTTTTTTGCAAACGTGGATTTAGTGATATTCTAAACTAATAATTTCAGCCAAGTGTAGACAAGAGATTACCATTGTTTATAAAAGAGGGTGCGAACTTTTTTCTTGCTCTAAAGGCGCACTTCAAAAAGGAAAAAGAGAAGGAAAACTTCATAAAAAATTAAATGCGGAAGACTGAAACTACAAAATATTTATTTATCAAAGTACAAAAAAGCAAAGCAAAAATGCGAAACATTAAATGTTTTAGAAAAAATTTTGTTTCTTTAAACAGCAAATTTTTAAGCAAAAAGAGGCTATTGTTTAACAATAAAATTTGTTAAAAGCAAAAAAATTAAAAATTTTTACTAAAATGTCTGAATTTTTTTTCAACAATTTTTGAGTTTTCGAAATCAGATTGTTTTGATGCAACCAAATCTGGACAACCGCTAATTCCATATTGAACAAAATCTCTACCATAATAATATTTGTGATCTTTAATATTTAATTTACTTGCATCAATTGAATCACTACAAGATGGATCTTCACCAGTTTCATAACTGCAGGTTGTAGAATCATCATGAATTCCCATATCATTATTATACCAAATTTCTTGTCGATGATGAAAATATGTTGAATTTGTTAATATTGGAAGATGTGGAAAAATATCATTTTTATGAACAATTCGGGATGTTTGGATTTCCTTAAAGTATAAAAATTTCCAAGTCTTTGTTATTTTTAAAGTTAAAACGGAGCAGCTAAAACTTTTTTTGACCTCAGTTAATTTATTTAATTTTCAGTTTTTGCAATTGAATATTGATTAAATTAACATTTATGGTCACAGAAACTCTCATAGCTCCCCTTAGCAGCCTCAAGAAAAAAAGTTTTTTTTACCAAAGAATTAAAACCATCAGCAAAATATTTGTCACCAGTTCGAGGTTGTCCGAATGTAAACAATGAAAGCTTATCTTCACTTAAAACTCCTGTTGCAGCTACAACTGCTGCAGCTAATGAAGCCAAAGATCCACCTAAAAATTAAAAAAAAATTTAGCCATAGTAATTATGTTAAAAACGAATACCGATTGAATGCCCAACAAAAATATAAATATAATTTGGAAATCTATTTTTTAAAGCATAAAAATCATTCCTCATTTCAGAATCTTGCCAAATTCCACTAAAACCATCATAAAAATATTTTCCAACTTTTCCATCTGAAACAAATGGCACCATTTCGTTTGAATTCCAACCTTGTTTCAAAAGTTGATCAAAATTTGAAGGTCCACGAAATGCAATAATAATTTCTTGTGTAAAAGAGCTAATTGCAATATAAGCTGAACATGTATTATTAAAGGAATCACAATTAATTGTATATTGTCGATAAACCTAAATATATGAATTATTTTTACTTAAAAATCAATAATAATGAGTCAACTGTAATATTATAAGATGGATCTAAAGTTGGGTTCAATAATTTGTAAACATTTGAAAGACATAAATTTGGATTAGAACTGTATGCCGCAGCTGCATATGGCATTGCAATATCTTTCTTATATTCTGATCCATTACAAAAATGAAGAACAAACAAAAAAGTCAGTAAAAATAAAATTTTCATTTTCAATCAAAATTAAATTTTTATTTATTTCTTGCTAAAATTATTTCTGTATTTATATGTTTTTCTTATCAAAAAGTTGCAAAAAAATAATCTTTTTTGTGTTCTTTTTTTGTTTCATCCGGAACAAAGAATAAAAAAAATGTTCTTTGGACTAAAAAAATTGTGACTAACTTTTTTCTATAAAATCAGGTACCTTTTTTGAAGTTCCGTAAAGCATGATGCAACAACCTTCTTCAAAAACAAACTTTTGTAAAAAAATAATTCGATATGTGTTTATACAAAATTGATGCCAATTTTACAAAAGTAAAAGAAGATTAAGGATTTGGCAAGACTTATTAGACAAAAAAATCCATATACCCGAACTAGCAAGGAAGGCGTAAAAATGACGAATTAGGCGATATAAATGGCAAAAAGAAGGCGCTTCTTTTGAGCTTCCTTGCGCCTTCTTTTTGCATTTTTTTTGAGACTTAACGTTTTTAAAATTTTTTTTTTAAAAAAGTTAATGATATTTTTGCAATTTTTAAAAATGTCGATGTTTATTTTTTTATGGTTTTATTTTTTTATATAAAAAAGTTTTTACTTTCCATTAGATGTTAGATAGACAGATTTTTTTAACATTTTTTTTTACATTTTATTTTTTTACGCTTTTTCACTTGATCCTTTTTTGAATCAATATTGTGTAATGTCGGTAGCTCAGTGGTTATGAGGAAAGGCTTGCGTGCAGAAAGTGTCGCGATCGAATCCTATCGAAAATTTTTTTATGTAAAAAAATACTGTGATTCTGGAAAAATAATTTTTTTTTATTTTTGGACCTTGAAATGTTCAGAATCCGGATTCTAAGACTTTTTTTCTTTTTTTTGATAAAAATCATTAATTTTTTAAAAAATTTAAAAAAAACGTTTTTTTTTGGGTATATTTTTTTTTATATAAAAAGATAAAAACCAGAAAAATTTTTAACAATTGCAAATTCAAAATTTTTAAATATATATTTTTTTTTTAAATCGTTCGATTTTTCTTAATAGAATATTCAAAGACCAAAAAAACGAACATAATGTGAAGAGATGAAAGCAAAAGGGAATTTTTCGATTCGTTTACATTTTTTACATGTTTTGCTCTTTTTGTTTTCGTGTAAAAACAAAAAAAACTGATTCAATTTTTTTCTGATTCATTGATAAAAAAATAAATAACATTGAATGATATTTGGATGAAAGTGTTCTGTTTTTTAAGTCATCATTTAAGATAGTTTTTAAAGTTTTTATATATTTTATTAAAATTTAAACATTAAAAAGGAATATCCGTTATGCTTAAACTCTGATTTTCAAGGATTTTAAAACATGTAATGACGGCCGGTAATTGGCATTAATGATTAAATTATGATTTATAAAAATTATGTTTTAACACTGATAATGAAAAAGGCAATTTTCAACTCTTCACTCGCTGTGAAGTCAACCGTCCAAAACACTTTGCCAAAAGACGTTTGTTTAAAACTTCTTCCCCGTAAATTCACTGAAAAGAAATTTTATCAAAAAACTTTTAATAGAAAGAAAACAGAGATATTTTTTAAAGGGATAATGGAAAACTTCATTGAATGGTCTTTTATTTTAATTAGCAAAAAATTTTATTCAAAAAAATCTGCTATGAACTTGTTTACGAACATTACACAAAGAACATTCAATAGAAAAATATTCATTCACAGAAAAATTTTTTGTAAAAATGTTTCTAGTGTTTGAATATTTTATTAGAAAAAATCCTGAAAAAGAAAGTTTGTAAAAATGTTTGTAATATAATATCGTAAATTTGATTTCGTGATCCGTAGAAATTTGTTTCTAAACTTTTTGGTTTTTCGTCTTTTAACATCATTAAAATAATGGATACATCAAAATTATATAAATAAATAAATTATTTTTTTAATTTAAACATGTTTTCTTATTTGAAGAAATAAATATTAGTTCGTGCCGGATTGTCTTTTTAAGGTTGTCCGTTTGCGAATATTACACCAAAGGAGACAATAAACAAAAAAATGCATTTGAAGAAATTTTTCGTTACTGTTCTAAAATCTCTTTAAAAAAAATTCAATAGTTTTTGAATATTTTTTAGAAAAAAAAAACAAAAAACTTGTAATTCATTTTTCAAATAAGTTTACAGTTTTTTTCTTAAGCAACAAATAATTATCTTTTTTGTCTACAATATCTGCAGAGAAACGTGTTAAAAAATATTATGAATTACTAACAACATTTTGAGTAAAAAAGAAATCCATGCTTTTTTCAATAAAAAAACGTTTCACATTTTTATATCATAAAAATTGTTACAAGAGAAAAAAAAGTTTTGTTGTAACAAAAATGTTGTTATTTAAAAAATGCCTTTTTTCGATAACATCTGTTCTCTTTTCAGTGTAAGCATCAGCTGTCTCTGTTTATGTCCGCTTTCGAATGTAACAAAAAAAAGGGCCATAGCTTAAAATATCATTCACCGAAACACTTTTTTCATAAATCAAAAATCTTTTTTTTAGATAATTGTTTGGCTTTTTGAATGTTTTATTATGAAACCTCTAAAAAAATTTTTTTAAAAAGCTAAAGTTTGTTTTCACAAAGTTTTTATTTGTAACTACTCCCTTTAAAATACTTTTTCGTTACAACATAAGCAAAGATCTGGAATCATTATTAAATAAAATTTTTTTCGCTAATGCATCATATAATTTAGTGCATTTCAGACACCAAATTTTTACATGTGTATTACATTAAAATCCAGAATTAAAAAACGTTTAATAAAGCTTTTCACTAAAACGTTCAAAATAGAGTTCTAAAAAACGCTGTCTGAAAGCATGTTTAGTTTTTATAATATAAAAACATCAAGTTTTTTGTGTCAAAACAGCTTTTTGGAACTAAAAAATGAAACTTTTTTTGATAGTTTTTGTATTAGCTGCTTTTCAACTATATTATGTCAAAGGATTTCAATATACTTCCATTGAACGTGGAGATTATAAATTTTATGGATTAGTAAAATGTGCCAATGGAAATCCAATTCAAAATGAAGCAACAGTTCGATTAATGGAAAGGGATGATGTTACATCTGACGATTTAATGAGCTTTGACAAAGTTCAATCAAATGGAAAATTTTTTCTTACAACTATTGAAGCTGATGATGATTGGCCAACTCCAAGATGGGAGTTATATTTACAATTTTTGGATGTTTGTGAAAAGGGTGAATATAAATTGAGTGGCTTTGTTAAACCTGATACCTCAAATACCGGATATACAACAACATATACAATTACTCCAAATGATGTTTTTGCAGAAGTTTATGGATTATAAGAAATTGAAAATTCATTGACTTTTTTGTTCTTTTTCCTTTAATATAATAAAATTCCTTTAATTTCTTAAAAAACTCTTTTTGTTTAAACTTTTATAAATAAATATAATAAAATAATGGAAAGTTAAATAAAGTGGAATAATGTGCTCTTGTTTTTGGGGAACGAATATTAGTAAAGACTAAAGGATAATATGATACTACTGTAAAAAATCATTTTTTTAATTACAGTTGCTTCTCTTTATCTATTTATCGAAATTTGTGTGACAATATTTTGTGGGATTTATCTTTTTTCACGTTAAAAATTTTTATAGTAACCGATTTATTAATGGTTTTCATTTGAAGCAGGAATTTGATTTTACGTAAAATTATTATCATTTTTGACGAAAACTACTAATTTCTCGGATTTAACTATCTGTAATAGTTAAGAGTCAAAGATTATTCAAATATTCAAAAAAAAAAAGAAAATGGTGCTTTTTGCAAAGAAAACTGAGTTGGCATTTGATTTTCACTGAATGACACATACTTCCCCTTACACATCATTTTTTTTCCTTTTTTCATTGATTAAAAAATGTACCTTCTAACGACCTTCTTTTGCAAATGAATTCCTAAACTTTTACTCCCCCTTTTCTTTTTTTTTCTTTTGTGCTGTCTTTTGTCAAAGCTGTTTGGAAAAAAACACAACATATTCGTCTTTTTAAAATGCGATCTTTTTTTACAGATTAAACACCATATCATTTTTGTGCTTTAAAAAACAACAAAAATGCTAAAATTGATTAATTTTATTATGAGTCTTTCATTGCAATAACATGTCATTTAATGATGTAAGCACTTGAATTTTTCAGATGTGCAAGCGTTTTTATTAATTCAGTTTAAATAAAAGGTAATACTTGATAAAAAAAAACTACGGGATTTAGTGAAACTTTTTATGATATTGCTGGCAAAGTACTCCTTGAAAAACTTGAACATTATTTATTTTAGAGTGAAATTTTTGAAATTGTTTTTCAATTTTAAATATAAAACTAAATGTTATGTTTTTATAGTAATAATTTCATTCTATAATAGTGGGATCGAATGGTCCTTTAGCCTTCAGTTTAAAATCAGCAAGAAACTTGAAAATCCTATTATTTATCCTTACATATTTAGTGATATCTTATGAACATTAATTTCAGAAACAAAATATTCAAAAAGATTGAAATAAAAAAATTTTTACCAAAATAAATTTGTGGGATTTATGGTTGTGACAAAAAAAGAGCCAGGACATTTCCCTTTTGTTCATTTATATTTTGATTTTTGCATCCGTTTCCTTTTTTTCGACTGATTTACTCCATAAAAAAACTCAAAGGTCATTTTCTCATCAACTAAGAAGAAAAAACACTACACAAATATGTTGGTGATGCTGGCGATTGACAAAACCAAAATTCAATGTCGACATGCAAAAAAAAAAATAAAATAAATCATTTCGCTGCTTTTTCCTTGCTTTTTTTTTGAATTTTTAAGTTTATTTTTTTATTAAGAAATTTGAAAATTACAGTTGGTTCTTTGGATAATACTATCATAAAAGATATGTCTTTGCTTAAATCCATTGGTGAATGTTCAATTTGTATATCACTTTAAACTTTTACAAATATTTATGCAGTATCAAAATGTGGACATACTTTCCATCAAAAAAAGCGACCAAATGGTAAATTATAAACAATTTTTTTGTTTCAAACAAAGAAATCTTCCTCCAGCAAAAAACTTTGATAAATCGTTTCGCTGCCTTTTCCTTGCTCTTTTTTTTTTAAGTTTATTTTTTTGTAAAAATAAAAAAAAAACTTATTATTTTCAATATTAAAACTCAAACCAATCACCAGAAATTGAAGAGACACTAAAAAGAATAGCCAAATCAACCTTCTCATTGTTAAAAGATTTATATATTTTTTTGTTTAGATAATATTTTTTTCGTTTTTGGGTTGGGCAAAACAAAGGCACTTCAAAACCATTCAAGTGCCACTCAAGTGCTTCCTTTAGGGCGCTTGGATGCTAGAGTCAGGATACGTTTTTTAGGGACGTTACAAATTTTTATATCGATATTTTAAAAATCTTTAAAAAATTCAAATACACTGTTTTTCTCTTAGAAAAATGAAAAAAAAAATGTATTGGTTTTTTTGGAAATCGATAACTCCTCCCCTTCCTTAAAAAATGAAAAAAAGCGAGAGCAAGCAAAGCAAAAAAAATCTATTAAGAACGATCAGAAAAAACGAGCAAATGATTTATTGCACTTCTCAAAAAAAGGGTGCCATACAAATTCGCTGCCTCTTTTGTGGCTATAGCACAATGTTGCAATAAAGAAAAGGTTTAAACTATTTTTTTGTCGCGCATTTATTTAAAAAAAGGTTGTTTTTGCCAAAGAACAAGATGTTTTTAATCAAAAGATTTTAGTTTTTATTCTTTTTCTGCTGCTGTTATTTAATTAAAAAGCTAAAGTATGAAATTAATAACATTTGATAGAGCAAAAAGTATAAATTATTTTGGCGAATGTAAGCTTCAATTTAATGGAATTGAAAAATGTTTAAATTTAAAAATGTTGGATAAAAGTTAGTTTTTTATAACAATTTTTCTCCTGTTAAATTAACATAAATTTTAGACCCTGAAGAAACAATGACTGCAACATTCAGTAGAATTTTTATTTGCAAAAGTGTAGGGTTTTTGTATTACTTTTTTAAAAAAAACTGATCTTCTCTATTTTAGAATTTTCTTTGTTGTATGAATCAAAATTCAATGAATCCTTTGATTCTTGTTTTTTCAACAAAAGAAAAATGTGAACTAATTTTTGATGCTATTCTAAAATCAAAAGTAAGTTTATTTCGTGATTTATCATTTTTTTATTTTATGGTTCATTTTAGTCAAGTCAAGCTCAATCAATAAATCCAGTTATAAATGAAAAAGAATTATTTGAAAATATCTTTTATCTTCCTTTAATAAAAGCAATTAAAAATGGCGCAAATGAATTCCAAGATTTAAAAACAATTGTCCTTGATTTTGTTGTTTCTCTTGAAAATGATGAAAAAAATTATTTTTTTAATGCATTAGCAGAATGTTCGCTTTCTTCAGAATTTAAAGAAAACGTTGAAGATGAAAAACATGTTGAAAATTCTATTCAATTTCCTTCAGCTTCTGAAACAGTATTCTCGATACCATTGTAAGTTTTTTTTAAAAATATTATTATAAAAGATAAATATTCTTTCAGGAAATGTGAAAGACCTAAACGTTCATTAAATAAAAATATTAGTTATCAAGAATGTGATGAAAATGATGAATCACAAAGAAAAAGGAAAAAAATGGCGGTTTCTGTTAAACCTTCACATAAAAAATCAACGACCTTTGATTTCGATGTACCAACACCAAAAAATTCTCCTGAAAATGTTGATTTTGATATTGTTAAATATTTACATGATGGAAAATTTGATAAAAAGTTACTTATTTTTACTTCAAATGAACGAAAACACTGCTATGAATTTACTTTCTGCAAAACATCAATAAGCTTTTATCGATGCATCAAATGTATTGCTCAAAAGAAAGTTATTAAAATTAAAACTGAAACTCATGAAGATGGAAGCAAAACTTTTGATTTTAATACTGAAAAACACATTTGTGAACCGATTGAATATTTACCAAGAAATTATCAATCATCTTTAATTCTCAAATCTCCAAATTTCAAATTAGTTAAACGTGAATCTCGTGGACAATTGCATCCGTTATTGATAATTTTTGCTTCAGATGATAGAAATATGTGCTATAAATTTGGTTTTGATTTATGTCATAATATGTTTTTCTGCTATGAATGTAAGAAGCAAGGCCGGAGCTTTACTGCCCGTTTTATTCAATATGAAGGAAAAACTGCAGTTGAATTTAATCGACTTGAACATATTTGTAAAACTCAAAAATATATTCCTTAATTTTTGTTAATTTGTTTGTTGTTGATTTGTATGAACTTTTTTGAAAATATATTTGAATAAAATTTATTGTCAATTTTTTTAACGAAAGTGAAAGCAATTTTTTTATTAAAATTAAGCAAAGGAAAAATATTCTGTTTTATGACATTTTTGTTTTTTGAGAGACAACAGTCCAACGCATTTATCACTATTTTTTGAAGAAAAATAAACCTTTTTGAAAAGCTCATCTTACTTTATTATTCAGATCAATTATAAAAAAAGTGATTTTTTTACTAAAAATTTTAATTGTAAGCATCTTTAACAAAGACAACAATCATTAATTTTTAGTTTAATTTATTGCAGCCCTTTTTTGGTTTGGTTTAAAGTTGGAACCTACCATTCAATTTTATAAATATTAATAATAGTTTAATCGACATTAAAAGGAAAAGTTTTTGGTTCAGTCAACCGCCAGCATCACCAATACACTTGTGTAGTGTTTTTTCCTTTGTTGATGAGAAAGTGACCTTTGAGTTTTTTTATGGAGGAATAAGTCAGTCGAAAAAAAGAAAAAGAGTGCAAAAATCAAAATATAAATGAACAAAAATGAATTGGTCTGACTCTTTTTTTGCCACTGCCAACATTCCATAAATTTATTTTGGTAAAATTTTTTTATTTCAATCTTTTTAAATATTTTGTTTCTGAAAATAATGTTCTTAAGAATGTTAATCAAAATGACCCTCAAGCAACTGTTTATCAGCATTACCAATTACAAACCCTTTTTCTTTTTCCTTATCGGCTACATCCAATATACAAAAAAATATTAGCTGCAGTAATTTTGCCACCATCAATCTGCTATCTTTATATCCATTTAGCAGTTTTGTGAGAAAGTCAAGCAGGTGGGCCAACAACGTTTAATCTTACACGCGAGTTCATTTTAAAGTCATGAAATAGCTGCAGTTGCACAGTTGTTTGACAAAAATTGCCTTTAAGAAACGTTAGAATGCTACTCAGATAAAGAAAGGACGTTATCGGTTTCGAATTTGTTTCAGTTTTTATACTTGGTTTTGAAGTTTCTATTAATTACGTTTTTTTGTGATTTTTTTTGCCTTTTATTAACTGTCGCTGGCATAATAAAGTTAAAGCGTTCAAAGGGTTAAAAAAATTGGAATTATTGCAAAAATATTTTCTTCAGTTCACATTTAAAGTACTCATTTAAATTAACTAAAAACCAAAGTAATCTCAATTAAAAAAACACCTAAATTTTTTTAATAATGGAACATTCTTTAGTTCAAATAAATCTTTAAATTACCTTTTCTTTACCTAATGCTGAAAATGGAAATTTGCAATTATTAAAAATGTTAATAGCTGTGAAATTAAAAAAAAAAAACTTTACAAAAACTAATAAAATATTCAAAAAACATAGAATAAAAAAAGACAGCAAAAAAGATTGTTTTTTGAAAAAAAATATTTTCCGCTTGTTTGTTCTAAAAAAACTTGACATTGAATGAAAAAGTTTTTTTTTCAATCAATCGCCAGCATCACCAATACATTTGTGTAGTGTTTTTTTTCCTTCGTTGATGAGAAAGTGACCTTTGAGTTTTTTTATGGAGGAGTAAGTCAGTCGAAAAAAGGAAACGGATGCAAAAATCAAAAAATAAATGAACAAAAGGGAAATGTTTTTTTTTTCTTTTTTTGCCACAACAACATCGCACAATTTGTTTTGGTAAAAATTTTTTTTTATTTCAATCTTTTTAAATATTTTGTTTCTGGAAATAATGTTCTTAAGATAAGAATGTTAATGAAAGATGAATGTTATCTTCAACTGTTTTTCCTGTAAAGCGTGTGAATGTTAATATTCATGGTATTGAATGTTTAGCTGATGGAAAAAAGGTTAATGCATCCAATTCAAAATTATGGGTATATAACACATTTTATGCCGTAAATATTTTTAACACAACTTTTTAAATGCCTGATTATGAATTTGATATTCATTTTTTGGAAATGTGGCATAAAAAATTTACATTCAATGATTACCGAAAAGTAACATCTTCTGGTTCTTTGAAATTTATTGAATTATCTTTATGCGAAATTAAAAATTCTGATGGAACAGTTGTTACCACAGATAAACTGCTTGAAGGTCTTCCCCATCTTCAGGAATTCAAATTGTAAGTTTTTGATAGATTCTTTTTACGTGTTTATAATTTAATTGCAGGGCTTGTTTGAATCCTTTAACTTTTCAATCTGATACTGTTCAGCATTTAAAAAGAAATAAAAACATTCGTGTTTTATAATTAATTGGAATTGGCGAAAGTTTTGATTTTTCATCTTTTGCTGAATTCCTTTTGGTTAGTTTGGTTGTTTTCAGTTACACAATTTTAACTTGGTTTTTAGAATAATAAAGCTTTAAACATCGAAATTTGGTTTTTGGAACCAATTTCGATTGAATACAAATTTTTAATTCAAAATGTTATGATTAAAATTAAGAAAAATCGTTCCTTGAAAGTTCCAAAATTTAAAATTGATCCTGCAGGTGCATGGGGTAGCGGTTTTTAAAAATTGTTTTTTAATTTTTCTTTTTTTTACGAAATTGTCCATCCAACATAGTTATTCCATTAAGTGAAACAACAATTTTACGTAAAATTTGTTCAAATAAGCGTTTTTCTGATGTTCACTTTATTTCTTCTGATGATACACAAATTCAATCTCATCGTTGCATTGTTGCTGCATACTCTGATGTTTTTGCCAAAATTTTTGATGAATCTTCTGAAATTCTTGTCAAAAT
Organism: Panagrolaimus sp. PS1159; assembly: GCA_963922195.1. NCBI lineage: Eukaryota > Metazoa > Nematoda > Chromadorea > Rhabditida > Panagrolaimidae > Panagrolaimus > Panagrolaimus sp. PS1159. The sequence goes on from CAWUHW010000004.1 coordinate 4,191,632, forward strand.
TAATGCTAAAGATTTTGATGCTAATACAATTCTATCTGCTATAAATTTTTTACATGGTAAATCTCCAGCAATAAATGGCAAAGAAATGGAAGTTTTTAAGTTTTCTGTTAAATATGGTATCCAAGCTTTAAATGTAAGTTTATAATTTGGTTTTTCTTGCAGTACTTTTTATTTTGTCGATTTTCCGATATTATTATATCAAATACATGCGATTTTGATGTAGTGCTGTAAATTTTTGATTATTTTTTATATTGGCAGAAACGATGCATGTCGATGAAAGAAAATTTTGCAAGACTGTCGCATTGGTTTCCCATTGTTTTTCAAAATATATGTGACTTAAATTTTACATGTTATACTTGGGTGTAATAATAGCATTCTTAAGAACATTAATTTCAGAAACAAAATATTCAAAAAGATTGAAATAAAAAAATTTTTACCAAAACAAATTTGTTGGATGTTGGCAGTGGCAAAAAAAGAGTCAGACCAATTCCTTTTTGTTCATTTATATTTTGATTTTTGCATCCTTTTCCTTTTTTCGACTGACTTGCTCTTCCATAAAAAAACTCAAAGGTCACTTTCTCATCAACGAAGGAAAAAAAAAACTGCACATTGATGATGCTGGCGATTGACTAAACCAAAAACTTTTCTTTTTTTTGGACTGCTGCTAGCCCGAGCACTAGCCGAATTTTTGAGGGTGGTTTTTGTGGTGCACATTAAAGTGTGTTAACACAGTGCTGGTTTTACAAGCGCAAGTATATTGGTGATGCTGGCGATTGATTGAAAAAAAAAACTTTTTCATTCAATGTCGATCAATAAAACTTGACTGAAAGACTTTTTTTGCTCCACGTCTTTGAAAATCAAAGAAGCAAAAAAATATCATAAATGATTTCGCTGCCTTTTCCTTGCTTTTTTTGAATATTTTAGTTTATTTTTTCAAAAATTGGTAAAACTTTAACAGTTTGTGTTGCCGGTAAGACTTGTTTGCAAATCAGACCACATTTACAAAAAGGTTTTAGGTAAAACATATGAAAAAGTCTTCTTCCAGCTACTGAAAAAGGATTGGCAACAATCTTTCTCTATGCGATTTTATCAGACGTCCCAGTTAAGGTAGAAAAATGTACCATTAGCGATTATTAAAAGGTTAATTTATTGCAACTGATTTTTTTGGGTTGGTTAAAATTTGAACCTGCTTTTCAATTTTACAAAAACTAATAATAGTTAAACTAGGACTCCCGGGAGATCAAAAAAGACGGGGATTCTTTTTATATTAAGTATGAAACCAGTGTTGTGCTTTCGAATTTGAAATGACTCCTGCAGTGAGTCCGACTCCGGAGTCGGAGTCGGAGTCACTGGAGTCGACTCCGGAGTCATTTTTTTAAGGTTGAAAAAAAATTTCCAAAAAACTTCAAAAATTTTTTATGAGGAATTTAGAAGCCCAGACATGTTTTAAGTGTTAGTTTTAACATAGTAATGTTAGAATAGCTTGACACTTATTACGTTAAATAACAAAACTAGAAAAATAAAATTTTTAATTTTTTAATTTTTTTTTCTTAACGTACTCCCTGTGAATTTGAAAAATCTGAACGGGATCGACTCCACTGCCGTGACTCCGACTCCGGAGTCGGAGTCGCAACAACACTGTATGAAACTACGTATAAGATTTAAATCCAGCAGAAAACAAAATTTTTTCATTTTTTGATAATTATATTTTTTTCCCTTGTTATTGGAATCATTGGTGCTTTTTTGTGACAATTTAATCTGCATAAACTTGTAATGGTTTTATTTTTTTTAACAAATATAGATATTGAGTCATACACATTTATATATAGGCAAAAAACAATATTCATAATTTTAAAAGAAATGCAGAAAAAAAGAAAACACTTAAAATTCCATTGGAATTTTTTATTTCTAAAAATAAAAGAAAAAAGTGAAGCTTTGCAAAAAAATAGGACAGAAAAAAGTAAAAGGAAAGAAAAAGAATGAATAACTTTTTTTTATAAAAAATTGCAGTTTTTGTATTATTAATTTAATAATTTGATTCAATAGCAATTGATTTTCCACCAAGAAAATCTCTTGTATTTGTAGCTGAAGATGTGGCAGTTGGAAGTGGACCAGATTCTGAATCGGATGCCGTTGTGGAAGTTGAAGTTGAAACAGATTCAATTGATTGTCGTTGTTGTTTTGAATGAATTGGAGATGGTTGTGGTGAATCTCCCAAATCTCCTAACATTGCTTTTAGCCCCATTATTTCACCTTTTACAACAAGCAATTGTGGAAGGGTATGAAAATCTTCAAGAACTTCATAATTTCGACATCCATGTACAATAAGCTTTTTAAGGTTATTGTGACGGGAAAGTTGTTCAACAGTTGCACGATTAAGACGTTCAAGATTGAGTTCACGAAGATATACAAACTAAAAAGGAGCATATTAATATACTCAGATTACTGAATAATGTATGAAAAAGATATTTAAAATTAAAAATAAATGATAGTAACAAAAAATTTCATTTGTGTGTTACTATCATTTTCAATGATAGTAACACAAAATAAAGAAAGTTGAAAATTTTTGTCACTATCATTTTTTCATGCTTTTTACATTTTTTCAACATTAAACAAAAAAGTTTTACCTGTAATTGTGGCAATGAATTTGCAAGGAATCGAAAGAAGGAATCAGGTAAAAATGAATAATCCACTGGCTTATCCACCAAACATACTCGTTCAATTCTGGTATTAAAACGTGCCATTAATTCCAATAATTCTTCCTGCAAAAAAACCAGTGTTTATTTTTCTTTTTTGTGTTTTAAACTTTTTTGTTTATGTTTTAATTATTTTTTTTGCAGAGAAAAAAAGATAAACCATCAAAATTGTTTGCAAAAAACGTTTTTTAAACTTTTCGCAAATTAAAATTTTTCTAAAACCCTTTCTTTTTATTACCCATCTTTTTAAAAGCATTTCATTTTTGTTTAGTTCGTTTTTTTCGAAACATAAAAAAAAGAAACATTGTTTCTAAACAATTTTTATTCTTTTTTTTTAAATCCTTTGAGGCTAGACAACTCTTTGATATACTTCCTTATTGGTTGTGAAAAGAATGAGTTGAAAGGGTGAAGGGTGAAAAGTATGTGGAAAGTTAGAAGAAAGAGGGCTCATAAAAATATACTCAATCACAAGGATTTCAAACAAAAGTATTACTCCCAGATGATATTTTTGTTAAGTTGGAGGTGGAGATAAGGAAATGATTACTGATGTACCAAAAAAAAGGATTTTCTTTCGTCATTAATGAGTATAGACAAAACTTTGAACTTGTTTGAAGTAGATCAAAAATTTTTGACAGATTGAGTAAAGCTCAACGTAAAATTTTTTCAATATATGTTGCTGAAACATTTTACCTTGCCAAAATTTTTCCAAATATTGTTGGTTCTTGGGATATTTTTAAAGGGAGAGTCTACTTTCATACAAATGGTTTTGACCCGTTTTTTCTTCCACGAAAAAATTTACCACAGGATGAAAATGCGTTTAAAAAAATTGTCAAAAAATATATATTTGCATCATAAATAAGTTAAATTTCTCCGTGCTAAGAAAAAAAATGTGTCAAAACTATTTGCATCAAAGTAGACGTTTCCTTTAACAAGAAAAAGTTTTATGAGTTTAAATTTTAAGTAAGATATAAAAAAGCCCATTCGGATTACTGTAACCTCCAAAGATTTTTCTTTTTCTCAAAATAAAAGCATTTTCTAAGTACTCTATCAAGTTTGATTTATTTTAGAAAGATTAATCAAATCCATTCCAAAATCCAAACTTACTTCATGCTTTTCAAAATGACATGAACAACAAAATGCATAAATAACATGGCGATTCCAAAAAACTGGTCCATCTTGACTAATATTTATAGACATTTTTTCATGACCAGCAGAAGGATTTTTTCGAAAAATTACATATATCCAAACTGGCACACCATCAGCGTATGTTGTCGTTGATGCCATCTTTTTACTGACTTGAGTTCCAACTTTTTAAGAGATCAACTAAAACAACTTTTTCCAAGTTTTTTGAACTCCAAAAAATGAAATAACTGATGGGAGTCTAAAAAGAATTTTGACTTTTAAAAAAAAAATTGCTTCTCAAAAAAAAGGTTGTCCCGAAAAAAAAATAATGTTCACGAAAACAAAAAAGAATTGCAATTTTTCCGAAAAAAAAATGGTTTTTAAACAACCCTAAAAATGCCGAAAATGGAACGGCACAAAAAAAGAGGAGGGAAAAAAGGAGTGCCAAAAAATGGTTGAAAAAAAGGCAAAAAAGAAAATTAATGAAAAAAACAACATTAAAATTGACAGGCGACAAAAACAGAAAACGAACAAAAACCAGAAAAAAAGCAAGAAAGGATTAACAAGTTTTTTTTTATGATTACAGTATTAAAATAATAAATAAAAGAATAGCAGAAAAAAAGTTTTTTGATGAAAGAAGCGAAGCAGGGGGGCGTTTTTTGAAGTGGAGACTAAATTTTTTTGGCACTTTATTTGATTAAAATAATAATAAAAAATATTGTTTATTTTTAACAGCTGTTTATAATAGATAATTTCAGAGAAAAAAAACAGAAAGACAGAGATCAAAACAGAAAAATTTTAAATTAAAAAATATAACAAAAAGTACAGTAATATTTTTGGAAAATAACCAAAAGTTTTAAAAAAGTTGAAAACTCCTACAACGAAGATAGTAATTAAAACTTTTTGAGCTCGCAGTTTTGGTGTTACTATCACCTAAAATGACCAATTTTTAAATTCAACTTTTGAAAAGTGTTTAAAAAAACGAAAATTGCCCAAAATAATAGCTTTAAAAATCCGTTTATATCCAAAATTGTAATACCACCCATTATATATTACTCAACTGTTTTGAAATCTGATAACTACATCACCCCATTCAATACCCTTCCCACTTTTTTAAAAAGTAACGCAATATTATTTTCAACTCATCCATTTACCCTCTTTTTTTCCTTTTAACTGCACAAAAAAATAATATAGTAAACTGATACATATTTACTAAAAAAATAAATACACAAGCTTTTTTCAAATAAATCTAATGGTCACTAAAAATGCCATTTTTGGCCATCTCTTATTTTTTTGAAGGATGTGTAAAAAAGCTTTCTTCATCGCTTTTTTTAAGGATAAAAAGGAGCCGCTAAAAACATGCCTCCAGCTTTTTTCAAGAAAGAAAAGGATAAGATATTGGACCAAAAAAGTTTTTATTTATTTGGGACAAGTGAAGAGCAGCAACATTAGTCTCTTTCCTTTCTTTTCTTGCCCTTATAAAAACTTTCAAAGGCATTTTAACAAGCGTGTGTGAGAATTCTTTTTTTTTTTGGGAGAGGGAGGAACCGGAAATGGACATTCATGAAAATGAAACCAAATTTTTTTTGTTGAAAGAAAATTTTTGGAAGTAATATAGTTTTGAAATAACTTTAATAATGTTAATGCGTAAAGATTTTAAATAAATTAAAGTTGATGAATAAAATTTAATTATGACGAATCAGAGGAAATAAAAATTTAACGGGATTTTTCTTCCACAACGAGGACAGTAACAAAAATTTCTTAAGTTTTATCCTTTTGAGTTACTATCCAAAAAAGGGATAGTAACTTCAAGCACCACAAAACTCATATTTTTTGTTACTATCCATCCCATCAAAAATGGTTCATAGGATATTAAAATTTCAATTTTCTTATTTTTTTCAAACAAAAAGCAATATTTAAATGACACGAAAAAAATGTAATAAAAACAATGCCTTCCCCGTTATTTTTTATTAGACTTTAAGTGGGATAAATGGAGGGGGGATGAAAGCTGCTAAAAGTCATCAAATTTTTTAAAATGTGATTGACTTTTTAGCTGTTGCTGTTTGCAAAAATATAAACCAAAAAAAGCTGTCAGATATTTCAAAAATTTTATTAAATTTTACACTAAAAACGTTATTAAAAAAAGTATAAAAATTGTGCAAGCAAAAATTTGCAAATAAAAACAAAAAGGTTGAAAGCCTTTGGGGGGTGTCTGGTCTGATGAAGCTAATAACTTATGTGTGAAAAATGCTAAATTTACTTCTAAAGTGATGGAAAATAAAACATATTTTCAGACAGGAATTTTCTTGATTTTATACAAAGCTTGAAATAAAACAGAATATATATCTTTTTTGCCACAATACAACCTCCATTTTTTTAATTGAAAGGTTGAACATCAATCAGTCAGTCAGCCAAATTTTAACCTTTCAACAAAAAAAGCTTCCAAAAAACAAATGTTTTATTACATTAAATTCGTTGAACTTTCAGCAAACAAAAACTTGTCTCATTAATATTCTTTCATCAGAAAAAAGAAGGAAGTTTAAAGAAAGACTTCATTTTTTGGAACAATAAAAGCTTTAACAAATTCGACGTCAGCTATCGTCTATCACTTTTTAGCAAACAGATATTAAAAATTCATTCGGTTCTTTTTATGACCTAAGACTTTTTTATATAGCTTTGCCAGACTCGAACAGCTTAAAGAAAAGCTTTTGTTGACTTTTTTTATTGCCTCCAACAAAAAAAAATGCGTGCATTTGTGTTTTTTTTTATGATATCTTTTTTTGCCAATAAAATTGAACTAAAATGAGATATCTCTGGGAACGAAGAAAAAAGAAATAGAGGATAAGAAAAAAACCACTCAACCAACATAAAAACACATAACCCAGAAAAGTATGTAACTGATACTCTTTTGTCAATAAACATTAATATAGTGTTTTTTTTCTTGAGAAAGAAATAAAAAAAACAAAAAAATATTATAAAAAAAGTAAATGATAGAATTTTGTTTTTTAAAAAAAGGAGAAAAACAATTGAAATTCGTGGAAGTTCTCAAAGCAAGGAGAAAAATGGAAGAAAAGAGATAAAACAATTTGCAATTCTAAAAATTTTAAAGTTTATTAAGAATGTTAATTTCAAGTTTTTGTTTATAAGTATCCAGACTAGGAAAGGACTTTGATTAAGTGGGTTGTTTATTTTTGGAAAATTTCGGATGTACTTTTATCAGAAATGGAATTAACAAAATTTATCAAACGTTCAAAAAAGGAGATTTTCATTTACTGAGCAAATTTTTTTCGAACATGTTTTATGATAGTAACTGCTTTTGAGCAAAACTCCCCAAAAACGTTACTATCCCAAAAATCTCAGCGCGAAATAATGGAAGAAAAGTTTCCAAAATTGCTTCCTTGCAATTTTGACAACTTTAAAGTTTAAATGTCAAGCAAAACTAAATTTAGGCTAAAAATCAAAAAAAAAATTTGGTCTTTAAAAATTGAGGACAAAAGAAAAAAAAGCGTCATCGTTTAAGACGTAAAACATCAAAAGAGGAAGAAAAACTTCCGGGGCCATCTTTATTCTTTCTTTTGCATCAAAGAAGAAAAAAAGTGGACCAAACATAAAAAAATGCTTTGGCCATTTTTTCCGTTGTAGCTAAAACTTGTATATATTTTTATGTTCTCTGGAAAAAAAAATGTGTTAGAATAAAATTGGCCACCCTCAAAAATGAAAGGAAGTATTTTGCAGAGACATATTTTTTTCATCAGCTTTGAAGTTGCAGCAGTTTTAAGGATTTTTTTATCGATAAATTTGATCTTGATAGAAAAATTGAAAAACAAAATGTGTTAGATTTCACATGAAAAAAGAGATAAAAAAATGTGTAAAAATTTGTTTAACCAAAAACAAATTGCTTTTTGCTTGAAGCTGATTGAATCAAACAACTGTTGTTTGATTTCTATTGTTTTTTTATCGATTTTACGTAGTTTTTTGAACAATAAAATTTTCAATGAACTTTTTAAAATTTTAAAATCATACTTTTTTCATAACCCCAAGTTAAAAACAATAACCCGGAAATGAGGTCATATATTTCACAAAACATGAAAATTTATGTTTATCCGCGGATATATCATCGGCAGATAAATGCCGTGATTTTTGACAACTGGCAAAAAAATAAGATTTATGTTTTTATCATTTGTCATTAAAAAAGATAAAATCAAATGAAACGTGACATTCACATTTTTTCGATTAATAACAACAAAAAAGTGTAAGCAAAAAAATGTAATAAATTTGTTTGCTGAACTTTAGTTTTCTAGGTTTTTTGAGATTAATAAGTTTTTTCCTGTTGAAATACTCTTTATTTGCTTTTTTGCTTGGGTTTAAAAAACAAAGATTGCCTAAAGCGAAAAACACAATCATTTTTTGTCTCGAATGGAAGATAGTAATATTTTTATGCAATTTTTAACTAAAAAAGCTTACGATCTTTTTAGAAATCTTGATTTATGAAAAAACACCCCCGCCAAAATAACTCATTTTTTTAGTAAAAACAACCCAAAAAAAATTTGTAAACATGAATTTTTGAGCCCAAAAAAGGCATTAAAAATGACGAATTGCCCCAAAAATAGCAATTTTCGACTTTTTAAATCTTTTGTTTTTTTACAAATTTGTTAAAAATCAAAAAACTGCTTTTTACTTCCACTTTCATATCCACGAAAACACCAAAAAACCAAAGTCTTTAAAACTCGTTAAAGATTGACAAATTAGTTCACATACATCTTTTTTTTGAAAGTGAAAAGTTCCATCCCGGAAACATTTTTTTAACTGCAAAAAATAAATACCCGAAAAATAAATGAAGCAAAAAAACGTCTAAAAAAAGAGCCGACAGCAACCGCAAAAAGTTAATGATAGCTTTGCGCCAATTTTTTTTTCGTGTCCATTTTTGTTCCCCGTATTTGTCATTTTTCACGCTTTTGTTTTAACACACAAAAAAAGTAAATCATAGCTCCTTTTTCCCTTCTTGTTTTTTTTGGCACATTTGTTTTGCAAGCAACAGCCAAAAAAAATGAAAGTGAAAAAGTCAGTCGATGTTTGTAAAATGTGAAGAGGAAAAAGTGAGGGTGGACATAAATAAACTAAACTAAAACAAAGAAAAAAAAAGAAAGCACAGAAGCGATTTGCATTTTTTTACGTTTTTTTTTGTTGCTTCTTTTTTTTGCAACATGAGATTCGCCATCGAACGTAAAAAAAAGTAATTGCGGGGCAGTAAAAGGTAGCCTTTAAAGAGAGTTGCAGAAAAACAACAAAAAGACAGACATATTTAAAAAGAGATATTAAATAACAGTAAAAATGGATCAAAAAAGTATTGTTTAGGATAAAAACAAGTAAAAGTTCAACGAATATTGTTAGAAGTTCAATCAGATCAAAAATTCTTGGCACAAAAGAAATTAAAAAATTGAAATGATAGTAACACTTTTCTATCAAAACAAAAAATTTTCAATTACTATCAGAAAAATACAGGAAAACATTTCGGAAGCTTTCAACTTTTTTTCAATTATTTTTGAACAAACAAACACAACTTTTCTAAAAATAAATGCCGCAAGAAAAAAAAGAAAAACTTAATAAAAAGCTTTGATGAAACTTTTATTAAAGCAAATAAAAAAAGGAAACTTTGCTTCCAACTTTTTTTTCGACTCCAAAAAAAGAAAGCAAATTTTTCGAAGAAACAAAAAAAACCGTTGGCATTTTTTCTTTCAAGAAAAAAATAACAGAGTCTAAGAAAATAAAAAGTCAAAGGCATAAAACAAGAAAGCATTTTTTAGCTTTTCGCCTTTCAACCCTCTGTTTTTTGGGGGGTAAAAGTGCCTCAAAAAGTCAAAAAGAGAAGGAAAAGAAAGGTCCTCCTGAAAAGTGGCCGCTATATATTTTTTTGAAAGAGAGTTTATTCGTCCGGAAGCAGAGCAGCCAAAAGAGAAAAAAAAATATATTTTTGAAAAAGGGTACTTTTTTGACGTTATTTCAACAAAAAAAAAAGAGAAACAAACATTTTTAACTGGAGAAAAAAAATGCATGCAAAAGAAAGTGATTGTCTTTTTTAAGCTGCTCCTTGTCGAAGAGTCTTGTATCCTCCCTTAGGGGATATAATAACTAACATACTTTCTTTTTTTAAATCTTATATTTATATCTTTTTTTTAAGACTTTAAAGAGATAAATAGTATTCCATGAATCTCAGAAAAAAATAAAAAACTAGAGTAATAAACGAGAAACAGATGTGTGCCCTTTTATCTTATGTCTGTTGAATGAATGGATGGGATATTTCCATGATAGCTCTTTAAAATGTATCTCTTTGTGTTTTTTTAAACTTTAAACTTTTACAGCATTGGTTCATGTCTGGAATTTGGAAAAAATGCCAAATATTTCCAAAGAATATGCCACAAATGGCATTTTTAAAGAAAGATATGTGAGGGTTGGTATTCCCAAAGGAGGGGTATTTGAACCATTTTTCATGGGAGGATTAAAAATAGAAACAATGAAATAAGATATAAGATATTCAACAAGGTTTAAGGTTTTTTGGCACAAACAATAAAAACGTCGAAATCACGTCATTTCTGATACTATTGTTTTAAACCGGATATACGAAAGCAATGACGATTGAAAGGATCTGATATATCCCTGTTAATATATATGAAGTCAGATAAAAAATTTCAAATTCATAAAAAGCCGATATGGAAAATTTTTTATGGGATATATGAAATCCGAATTTATCTACTAAAAATTTATAGCTTTAACTTATATCGCGTTTTGACAGATATCCAATTTTTTCTGCTCGTCCATTTATAACCAGCTTTTGAAAATCAAATAACTCCAGCTTTTCGCAGAATAAATAAAACCCAAAACTCCAACTTTTATTTGTCAATTTAAAACCAATAATCTCTGAAAAAAAATTGCGTTAACTGTCTTTTTTTTTCGTTTTGTTTGTTTCTTTTCATTTGTTTTTATTCAAATTTAATTACAGCTTTAAAACAGAAACCCCTCTTATTTGCTCGGTATCCCTATTTTTTATTGTCTGCTTGTTTTCAAAACATTTTATATTGGAAAAAATTGAAACAAAATTAAACGATAAAAAATAAATAAAAAAAAGTTTGAAAAAACACAGAAACAAAAAATGTGAAAGCTGATTAAAAACGGTAATCGGTAAAAAAAACTTTTTTTGTGGGGGAAAGAAAAACGAAGGGGGATAACGACGAAAAAAATAGATGAGCATGTTTCATGTAATTGAATTAAGGGGATTCCTTTAGAAAAAATGTCAATGACGTAATCGTGTCTGTTTTTTCATAATGACGTCATTAATAAAATTAAATTTTGATAAAATGCTCAAAACATGATATGTACAAACGATCATAACAATTTTCTGAAACATTCGTGAAAGATTTGTTTTACAATAAATTTAATTGAAATTTTTGTCATTAAATATTATAAAAACATTAAAAGTTTTGTTGCTACATGATTTTTAAATGTTTACATTAAATGGTCCAAATTAATCTTCAATGATTAAAAAATTTATTTTTTTACAAATCAAAAAAAAAAGTTTTTTAACGTCCATTAATTTTTGTTTTTTATGCTTCAAAAAAATTGAATGCTAAAGTTGAACATTAAACAATTGTTTTTAAGGCTTAAAACTTGAATTAACATTTTTTATGCTTAATTCCAATGTAGTTTCCGGTTTTTTAATCTTTATATTAGGTTACTGTAGTCTAAAAATAAAATAAAAGTTAAAAACTTCTTTTGTTTAAAAATATTTCAACAATTGCATGTTTTTTTGTTGAACTGAAAAGAATAAATGATTTGAATAAAAAATTTCATCAAAGAAAACAGCGATTATTAAAGATTAAACTACACTCTTTCATTGTTACTGTACTTCACAGAAAACACAATGCAAAGAAATTTTTTTTCAGAAATCACATGAAATTTTTTGCTGCCTTTTTGAAACATTTTTTGAAATTTTTAAAAATATTTTTAATGACTTCCGGTTGATTTTAAAAAAAAGCATGACTTTTTTTAACACATTTTTTTGCGTGAAAAAAACTGCCAAATTTTAAAGCTGCAAAAGAGCGTTCAATGAAATGTTAAAAATATTGAGACATTTTTATTCAATAAAAAATATATAAAAATGGAAATTATGGCGTCAATGGTATTTATAAAAATTGAGTTTTGTTTAGTCTCTGAGAGGCAGTCTCTATTTTCAAAAGTGAAAAGTGAGACTCAATGACGGTCGATGTTGGGAATGAGCCAAAAAATGTGCTGTTAAAAAATGAAAGAAAAAAATATTTTACAATTTTGATAATGTGATTTGAGGGTTTTGAAATTACATTTTCAACAACAGATTTCCGTGTTGAAAACTTCAAAGAGGAAAATATATTCATGTCGTCATAAAAATCAAAATATATTTAAGTGATAAATAACCCGCAGTTCTTTGAAGGAACGCCATACACTTGGTGAAAACCCCACCAAATGAAATTTTTTTCCACCAAGTGTATTTAATTTTTAACAATACATAAATAGTTACAATATTAAAAATTATTTCACTTTTTGTTTGTTTTTATTTTTTTTACTAACTTTTTTCATACTTTTTTAATTTCCCTAAAACTATTCAAATTTTACATGTTACCTCAAACAGAATTGTTACATCATAATAATTTATTAGAAACCCGCCATTTTTAAATGTCTTAGGTTTGAAAATGCTTCATTTTTATTATTTTTTTAAAAATAACTTTGTGACAAAAATAGTTTCAAACAAAAGAATTAAAAGAAAACAAAAACAAAAACTTTTTTCTTGTTTATGAAAAACTTGCATTTCTGACTTTTTATGTCCATCCAACTGTTGTAACTTTTGTTTGTTTTATTACAGTCAGACTTGTTGTCGAATTTTGTTTTTTGGAATTAATTAAAGACGCATAAATAAGTAATCTAAATAATTTTTAATTATTTCTAGGAAATTTACTTTTTTTAAAAAAAGGTACAAACTCGTTTGAAGTGCAATACAATAATGTTCCAAAACACATAAAGAAAAAGTTTGTAAAATCTGTTGATTCAAATATGGCAGCAATAAAAGAAAAGAATATGCAAAAGAATGTTGTAACAATTGAAGTTGTAAAAGTCTAAAAAACAAAATAATTAAAAAATCGTTTTTAAGCTTTGTTGTTTTTAAAATGTGTGTGCGTATGTGTATGTCCGTGTGTCTAGAGATATGAACTTTATTCAACTGAAATTAGTTGTTTTAATTACAAAACACTTACTTGAATTAAATATCTTTTTTCAATTTTTGATAATTTTTGCTGCTCTAAAAAAGTTTAATCTTTATTTTTAAAGAAACAAAAAATGCAGCCGCTTTTGTATCATTAAAAAACTTACGTGTAGCATTTTTCTTTTTGCAACAAAAACGCGCGGAAGATATAACATTTAAAATTACTGCAAACGGCAAACAAATTAAATACAAATGACTTTCAATCCATGATGAAAGTTGGCATTTTTCAGGTGATGTTGGCCATGTAAAATATTCCAAGCTATATTTCGGTTGGCATTCGCCGAAGAAATTTGGTAAAATTAATAGAACATTTGCTGCGAAAATTAAAATAATAAAAATTATAGTATTTTTATAGGAAAAAATTGTTGAATATTTCCAATAAAATAAAATTGCACATAATCGATTGAGAGATTTTAGAACTTGGAAAAAGATTGTTGTGGATGAAAGAAAAAAGCAAAGGTAGCCGAGATTTGATGAAATGGATTCGAATGATCTAGAATTGGGACTTTAGGATTGATTAGATTTGCCAAGAAAAAAACAAAATTCCCAGGTCACAGAATTTCGATTTCGAGTTTTAGCTGCCGAATCTTTTCTTTTATAGTTATTTAAAAACAGGCTTTACAGTTGTGTTCAGCATTCTTTAGAGTTTTTTTCATGCTGATAAAAATTTTGATAAAATTTTGAAATTTTATCCTTTGGAAAAAATTTAGATTTTGTAATTTAAATTTGCAAAAAAATATTTTACAGCTACTATCTTTTTTCTTTATTGGTGCAGTTTTTAATAACACAAAAATACGATAACAAAATTTTTTTTGCAGCTATCTCTATACAGGAAATTTGCATATCCGGAATTCGGAAACGTTTTATCACAAAAAATCCTATGATTTATCGAACACAACTGTGAAGTGCGTTTTTGAATATCTGTAAAAGAAAAAATATGGCAGCCAAATGAAAAGTGTCAATTTCGATGGGACGCCCTGTCCCACCGAAAATTAACACTACAGCAAAAAAAGCTTACAGTAATGCCAATATTGTTGCAACAGAATATTCGAGCATAAAACCCAAGAATATTAGAATATCAGCGGCACAAATAATTCCAAAACTGCTTTTAAGGTGCCCTTTTTTGTACAATTGTACCAATGACAGAATACTTAAAACAGTTGCAACAAAACAAGTCTAAAACATATCAATCCTTAAAAACATTAGACAAAAATATATGAAACTTACAATAGAGATAACAGCAATTTTTATGGCGTCAGACATTTTAATACATTTAATGTCTAAATAAAGATTTACAAAAAAAACTTCAGAAATATTTATATTTATTTTTAAGCAATTAAATCCAAAAGGATATTTAAAAAGTGTTTTTTTAACTCTTAATGAACTTTTAAGTTTTTAATTATTCTCTCGAAAATTTATAAAATAATAAAAACACCTTTTTTGTACTTATTTCATCATGGGAATTTTAATTATGATAATTAAATAACTTTAATTAATTATAATTTTAATTATTTTCAAAAAAGCATATATGTCCGGATCTTACGTAAGCAGTTTTATGGGTGAGTAAAGGTAAGCCAAATCTTATTCGGCTTTGATGTGCGGCATAAGATAAAAGGAATAAATCTTACGATAAGGGGGGGGGTTTCTGAATTTCTAGAATTTTGCTTACGTAAGATCTGAACAATCCCATACTTCCTATAAATAATTAATTTTTCTAGCTAATTCCAAAAAAGGTATTTAGCCTTTGCGTAGAAGGAAACTTAAAAAATTTTTGCTTTTCCCTTTACAAATTTTATTCTTTGATTTATGGGCAAGAGAATATACTGTAAGTTAGTAGATTTAAGACTGTTTACAGTTGCAAAAAAATATTAAACAACAGCAATTGTTTAATATTTTTTCAACAAAAAGTCATATATCTTATTTTATGATCGGTTTGTAAACTTTAAAAGCAGAATTGCTAACAGCAAAGGGAGGAACATGGGACACATATTTGCAATATTAATTGTAAATCATTTCAACAGATTTGCCAAATTTATAAACAACTTTAAAACATTCCAAAAATAGTTTCAAAGTTATTTTGAAAAAGTATGAAACTGCAAAATCAATCTCAAATCTCCTTAATTAATACCTTTTTGTGCAACAATATAACTATTTTTACTTTTCTTTGTTTTTTAAGAAGACACAATAAAATTAAAAAAAATCTTCTTATCATACACAGATCAAGCACTTTTTTAAGCTATTTGAAATTAAACAAAAGTTTATTTTTTTGCAGAAATAAATCATAGGAAAAAAGAAATGTTAAAATATTATATTTTATTTTTTTATACTTGTAAATTAATTCTGCTTTTATTTTCTCGATCTCCGTTGATATTATAAACAAATCTATTAAAAGATTTAAAGCGCTGTTTGTTTTACAGAATTTTATGATATTTTTAAAATTTTAAAATCCACAAAAAATGACATTTCTACAATAAAACTTGTTTGCACAAAATTTGAAAATAAAGTTTTCAGAAGTTTTTTTCCATTACACTTTTAAGGACGTCAAAACACAACAAGGTTAAAACATATTGCATCATTTAATTCACGATATACTTGTATCAGCAACAAATTGGGTAAACAAAAACAAACTATACACAATCATATCATTGTTACATTTTTTTGATTTAAAAGTTCTTAAATCAGCTTTTATTTCTTTGTTGATAATAAATTTTCATACATCAAGCACTTTTTTAATCTTTTTGAAATTAAATGAAAGTTTACTTTTTTGCAGAAATAAATCGTTTGAAGAAAAAATGTTAAAAAAAATTATTCTGTTATTGTGTTTTTCTAAAATAATATTTGGAAAAACTTTTTATTGTTTTAACAACAACAAAACAAATGTATTAAACCCAAATGAAGTGGGATTCTTTCAAACTACGAATTTTCCTACACTTTTGTCACCAGATGAAATTGAAATTTGTAATTTTAATTTTTCTATGTCACATAAAAATATTACTGTAAGTTTTTATTTACATGTCCGTGCAGTTACAACTTTGCAAATGGAATTTTTTTTTATAATTTTATAAGTTTTCAAAAGAAGTGGTACTTTCTCTTAAAAGTTTTTCACAAAATCACACGTGTGCTTAATTCTGCGTTTGGTTGAATACACTTTTTTGCGTTATTTTTTGCATTCTTTTTAAACGTTTTCTTTTTCTCACATGTCTGTCTTTTTTAATACTTACGCTCTTTGAGAGAGACAATGTATTTGTTACCTTTCGGTGACTAGAAAAACCTGTCAACCGATCAATGGTTAAAATTTTGTGTCAAAATAAAAAACGACTGACTCTTTTTTTTATTCTTTCTCGCGTTTTTGAATTTTTTAGAAAAAAAAAACAAATGATGATAACTATAATTTTTAATACATGCGAAAGTACCAGATTTCATAGCTTTTAACTTTAAAAAACATAAAGTTTGTGACACAACACTTGTCCAGTATTCAATTTATGGATTAGAGTAAGATTATTCGAAAAAATAAAATTATTTTAAAACGCTTTTTATGGAATATTTTGCTCAGAAAATACTTGAAAAACAATTATCACTCCTAATGAAAATTTTTTAGAATTTTAACACATTTATAACATTTTATTTTATGCTTGAACCATTTATTGAACCGAATATTAAATACATTATTGCCAAAAATGTTTCCAATATTTCTCTTTTTGAAATTTACGATGGTTTCCAAAATTTTGGTTCAGCTATACAAGGAATGATAATTTTCGATACTTGGATAAATAGTTGTCCAATGGAATCTATAAGCAGAAATAGTCCTCTTTTAATAAATGATGAAACACAAACTATTTATATTCAATCAAGCTTTTATAGAAACAGACATAGGATATTTCCTTGTAAATGGAAATTTATGGCACCCAATGAAGAATATGGCTTTAAAATTGTTATTTTAAAATTAAATATTTCTGATTCAACGAAATTAATTATTAAAAATTCAACAAATGTGTTTTTAAAGTTAGTTTCTGTAATTTAAAGAGAGTGGCAACTTTCAGACAAATGGTTTGCGACCAGGGTTGTCAAAGGGAAATTTCCCGATTTTTGCGGGAAATGAAATTGATTTCCCGGAATTTTGGGTATATAAATACCAAAGTTTTAGAAAAATCATAATTTTTTTCGATAAAAATAGGTTTTTTTTAGCTTTTAAAACAATCAGAACGAATTAATATAGGTAAAAAAGGGTAGTTACTCTTAAATCATGTTTTTAAATTTTTCGGGTGTGAAATGTGAAATCTGAAAAATTGGGTTTACGGGAAATTTCCCGATTTTTCTGATTTCCCGGGAATTTAACAACCCTGTTTGCGACCCTGTTTTTTTAGCACGAAAAACTTTCCCTTTGAAAAAAAGTGAGTTTGCGATGCAAATATAATTTTTAAAACAAATTTTTTTAAACGCATTTTCATACTAACATAAATTTTTTTGTGCAAAGAAAACGCTGGTCATTTGTATGAACGTGAAAACTCCCTTTAAACAAAAAACTGTAAAACCAAAATTTCATATTTTTTTAGTCATCGTGGCATAAAACTCAATTATCCATATTACAACAGTGACATGTATTTAGAAATAAATCTATCGAAAGGAAATCCGGATTTTATGACAACAATGGAATTTAGAGCTTATATAAGTATTGTTAGAAAAAATATAGAAAAGAATACTGCAAATTGTATTTTATCTACAGAAGGTTCATATAAATATTGGTCTTTAAATTTTGATACTGGACATGTCAATGGTATAGGATATGGAAACAACGAATATTGTAGCTATAATTTGGTTATCCCAGAAAATAGAACTTATGTTGCTGAAATATTAATACTAAGTTTAGAAAGTAGTTCTGATTATCTAAAATATTATTATGATAATGAAGAGGGAACAATTGTCACGGATGTTATTTCACTTATCTTTGATCCATATACAAATGGATCTGATAGATTAGTAAAATGGGAATTTGTCAGCGATGGAAGCTTACCTGCACTTGGGTTTTATATTGGTTTCAGGGAAATAGGCAAGATTTGACATTTTTGTAGAAATCAGCTAAATTAACGCTTTTTTACAGGACCTTGTGAATGTAATAACTATAAAATGCACTGTAACCAATCATATCAGCTTATGCTTTCTGATAATAATGATTTATATTGCAATAATTTAAGGTGCAAATTTATTGTAAGCTATCTAAATATTTTCAAAAATATCAAAAAATAACTTCAGATTTAGATTGTCGGTTGCAACGAAACAATTCTTACAAAATTAAGAATTAAATTTGGTGATGGATTAAAATTAAATGATAAAATAACAGTTTTTTCAAATGATCAACTTATAAAAGAGATAAGCGAAGTTTCACAAGAGAGAGAAATTGTAGACGTATATTTAAATTCAAGAAATTTAAATTTTCTTTATGTTGAAACGTATTCCTCGGTAGAAGCAAGACAAATGTTATTCGAGATTGATTCGTTTGCAGGTAAGCTATTTTGTAACAAACGCTGAACTATAAAAGTCACAGTGATTCAAATCAAATTGTAGGACCGAAAATTGATTTATTTATTACTTTATCACAAAATAAGCCTGTGTATCTTATGGATACCAAATTTGTAACCTCTGCATTGATTTATGTTTCGGATAATTTGGTATAAATTTTTTAGATTTTTTAAGATTCTTGCAAAACTGATTTTACATTTTTTAGAAATCTCAAAATTATACAATTACTGTCACAAGCAATTTAAAATACAGCGCAGATGTATTCAATAACCAAAGCTTAACAACAAGTTTATTAGGCCCAAAATGGTAGGCTGAAACTTTTTTTCTACGCTGTTAAAAGATACTATTATAGTTTTGGAAAAATGAATCCTTTTAAGTGTGAAATTAACAGTAACAAACTTGTTTTAAATCCAAAGCCAGTAGAATCTGGACTTTTTGATATTTATTATTCCTTTTTAGTAATTAAACTTTCGGGTATTTATTCCGCAAGCATTTCGTAATACCTTTTTAATTTAAAAATTTGATCTTTTGTTTAGCACCTTCCAAAGAATGTGAAATGAAACAAAATATATTTTTTCTTAACAAAGAAGTTTTTCATATCACTGGTATTGCAACTGCAGCAGCAGAATGTTATATTTATATTTTGGTTGAAAATCAAATAAAATATTATATATCAAATTTATGGACAACTTCAACAAAAAAATATGTAAAAGTTTTTATTGGACTTGATCAAACACATTTATATTTTCAATTCGATTCAAAATCTGCGAAAAAATGGCAAAATATAGGATTTAATTCAAAAGTTTATACAATAATTATTCCCCCAAAAGCTTCAATACATATAATTTTAAAATCATACAATACCGACAACGATGAAGTATTAAAATTAGATTTTCCTTATAAATCAATTTTTGCCACCCCATTTTATGGAACTTCCAAAAATGATTATCCAATTGAACAATATTTTATTGCCTATAATCTAAAAAATACAGCTGCAAAATTTACTATTTTCCTTTACAAAATGTTTCAAGAAGATATATTCAATTTTTTCACTCTTACGGATTATGATTGGGAAAATCCTAATCAGTTTTTGTAAGTTTTCAAAGAAGTTTCACAGAATCAAAAGTTATTGCTGAACAATCTTTGAAATAATTTTTTGATTTTTGAACAAAAATTTTTTAGCGTTAATAAAACTGGTGAAATTTTAATGTTTGAAAATGAAACCGTTTATGTTGAATATATTTCTGGAAATGATAGTGTTGGAGATAATTTTTTTGGTGCTGTAATTCTAGTTGAAACATTTAAAATCCAAAAAGAAAAACGAATTACAACTTAAAAAATTTCGTTGATTTTTTTTATAAAACATCTATGATTATTGAAGATAATTTTAATTGCACAATAAATGTTCTTTCTTTGAAAAAATTTTGTAATGATTAGAAAGCAAAAATTAATGCTAACAAAAATTTTGTAATTTTATTTTACATTGTTTATTTCTGCAAAAATGACGTTTCTTTAAAAATCATTGTTGCAAAAACTTATGAAATACAATAATTAGAAAACATCACTTTTTTGCAACAAAAAACATTTTTGACCCACATAAAAGAGAAATCAAATATTAGTCATTTTCGAAAATTAAAAACGGAAGAAAACATTCGTCATTGAACTGTTTTTAAATGTGCCCACCTTTGCACCACACACGCAAAAACACACACTGACGCACGCACACACAAAAACGTACAATTAGTGTAAAATAATACGCATCTAAAAAAAAACGGAAAAAGACTGTCAGCAGAGCCTTCGTCAAATTCAAACATTAATGAATGATTTTTATTTTTATCAAAAATTGAATTATGCAACAAAAATCAAAAAAGATTACAAACAATTGAAAGGCAAAAAAATATGATTCTTCAAAAATCATTTGTTTTACAAAAAATAAATTTTGGTATAAAAAGGGTCATCAAAAATTTTATGTTTATTGTTGTAAAGTCAGACGAGAGAAAGAGAGGTGTTTTATAAAATTTAATAAAACGCGTTGACTTTTTTTATTTAAAAGGAAGAAGATGGGAAATTAAAAATTGGAGATGATCCAAAATTGACCCATTTTAATTGTCTTTTTTGTGTCCAAAACATGTTAATGGTGAGTTAATGAAGGAAAAAAATTTTGGAGGACGCTAAAAACAAAATTTGCATATTTGAGTAAAACTTTATGCAAATATTTTTAAAGCTTATTTTTAATCTCCAGCAAAATAAGACATAAAAAAAATGCCGTTTTGAACTTCAGTGAAATTAAAAGTGCCAAAACAGCATTTTTAGCTTAAAAGACTTTTCCAATAATTTTTATTAAGGGTATTAGAAAACATGATCAAATACAAAAAAAAATTTTAGACCCTTAGGATTTTTACGGAAAACGCGTCTTAAAAACTGATTTTTCGAGTATTTTTTAGAACTTACGTTTTGTAATACGACAATTTTTTAATTTTTTTTAAAGAAAACAACTAATTTATTTCATATTTTGTTGATTATTTATTTTTAAGGATTTAATCTTTAACTTCCAAAACATGATATTTTTGTTTTCTTTTTTTTTCATTTAAGTCAAAAACCGTTTAACTCTTTTTCAAAAAAGTGTTGCATATTTTGTTTCAAAATAGATCAGTTTTATCAAAAAAGAGTGACCACATTGATTTTTAATTATTTTTTTTAAAATTTACGAAAACAAAACACAATTTCGTATTATTTATTTTTTTTTTGCTGTGAACTTTTAATGATTATTAGTCTTTATTAGTTTTTAGTATAGTCACGTTTCTGGTTTTCTAAAAAAAGACATAAAAATTTATGGAGCATTGTTTTTGGAGAGGGGGTGATTTATTGGGTTTTTCCAAAAGAGAGTGATGTGGAAATGGAGTAATGGAAGAAACAGCTGAAAAGTTGATAGAGATTATCTGAGAAAGAATTAAATGGCTAAGTTGATGAGAGTTTAACGAAGCTGCAAAACTATACCATAAAAAAGTTTTTTTATTTTTTCTAAATTTATGTGTTTTGCTTTTTGCTTTAATGGCCTTGGACAATTTTTATTCTTTGGAAAAATATATTACGTGATATTTATTAAAAATCAGCTTTGAGAAAAAAGTAGATTTTTTGCTCAAATCTACAATTTTAATTTATTAAAATTTAAATTCAAATTCGCTAAATTTAGCACAAGATGTTTTAAAAATTTTATCAGTTCCATGGTGAGTTCAAATATTTCTTAGCACGAAAAATAATTGGAAGATTTTAATTTTTTGACTTGAAAAAATGCAGAAGTTCTACCTATTTTTCGTACTAAAAAAAATTTGAACTCACCGTGCAGTTTCACATGAGTAAGCCATATAAAAGCTTTTGATTTGTATTTGCTCAAAGCTATATTAGTCATCATCAAAATCCAAGACCAGATGAAAAAATCAAAAAAATTTTTTTGATCCTTTTTGATTTTAACGTAGTGTCTGAAAAACACTTTTAAAAAAAAGGAGAACAAAAAAAGAGATTTTCTTTAAAAACGGTAACCGGAAATCAGCGGAAATGTATTTGAGCGGAAATGCGTAATTAATTAATTTTGGTTTGTTTTAACTTTTTGCAGCGTATATTTTTTAATGAATGAATGAAACAAAAGCAGTTTTTAAAAATTTGCTTTGCAAAAATAATCTTTTTTACAAAGACTTATTTAAATGAATGGAAAAAACTGTGATTTTAAACGAGATAAATCATTTCTAGTTAACGTGAGATCTTTGCCACCGGAAATCCGATGTGATGAAATTTTAAGGGTTACTGTAGCAATTAAAGTAGTATAAAAGCTTTATTACTGATAACAATTTGATATCAAAGATTAGGGGGTTCCGGTGGCTAAAAATAATATTTTTCATAGTTCAAAGAAGAGCTTTTTTTTGAAACTTTGTGTATTTTTTTCTTTGATAATAGTTTACCATACTATAAATACAGACTCGTGATCAAATTTTTAAATGATAGTAACACTAATTTGTCCAGCCCCCTTCCGGAAGTATTACTATAATATGCTGTTTCTACCTCTCGTGTCTCATCGCGACTTTTTTAATTTGCTATAAAATTAAATTAAATTTGTATTACAAATTTTATTTTTTCAGAATCCAAATAATTATATTCTCCGTACAAAAACGATAATGTCGATATCAGTTGTAAATGATCCTCAATTACCTGTTGAGCTTTATGAAATCCTTTTTCGACCAAATTCATCTGCCCTCAATCAAATCTCAAATTTAAGATCAGCGATGAAACCATTTCTAAATGTTACTTTTTCATCTCCATTGAAATATTTTTCAACATCATCTTCTTCATCGATAACAGCATCAACAAATGTTCAACATCAAAAGCAAGAAGCATCAATTCCAACAACATTTTTATTGAAATCTGTTTTAAGAATACCTTTCAATAATTAAAAATTCTGTAAAAATTGTTATTTTTTGTTTAATGTTAAAATAGTTATCTTTAAAAAAATTCGATCTCCGTTATATATATTATTGCATTTAAAAATTTAAATATATTGTTCAAAAACCCAAAAAATAAAATTTTAATATTTTTTTTGTGGATGGCATTTATTTATAAATATTTTGTTGCATTTTTTTCTCTGACAGATAAAACGTTTTACACTTTTTTGTAGTCTCAACTTATTATATTTTTTTGCAAAATAGTTTCAAAACTCTGTTTCTCTCGCATGACTTTTTTCTCTTCCTTTTTTGATGTTCATTGAAGTTTGATCACAATTTTTTATGACTAATTTTATCAGCCGTTACCTTCGCTCTCTCAAAAATACACCGAGTGTTTTTACGACGGACTTTTATTTATTACAAAAAAAAATTTTGTACTATTTTTGCACCTAATTTTTTCTTCTTTGAACTATTTCAAATTTTTCGGGAAACAAAAACACCATAAAAAATTTTTAGTTCCAAATTTAATAGCAGACAATTTTTTTATTCTTTGAAATTTTACGTTTTTTGATTTGATATTTATGTTTGTAACTATTTTTTTAACTCAAAGAAACAAAATGAAATTTTATTTTTTTTTTGGGAGGGTTTCTTTTAATAATGGTTGTTTATTTCTTTGAATTATATGTGTTTATGAAATATTAATTAGTCGAATTGGGTAAAAATTTTGTAAGAATCTATTTGGTGATTAAAATTTCGAATTTCACTAAAATGCAGCAGAAACATTTGACCAATGCAGTTTTTTCTGGATTTTTTTGGTGATTTGAGCTTTTTTTATTGAACTTTGAAATATTGGAATTCAAAGCACAAATTACAGATATTTCGATGTTTTGAGAAAAACGTATAAATTGGTCAGTTTTATGGAATTTTTTTCTTGTCTCTTTTTCAGCTTTGTTTCTATTTTTTCATTTTCCAGCATCACAGATCTTTGACATCAAAGAAAAATAGTGTTCAAAATTTAGTGCAAATCATTACGGAAAATTTAATCATATTTGCGTTTTTAGATTTGATTAGCTTATTTTTCTAAGTTTTATTAAATCTTAAAATGTAGTCATTTTTAACTTATTTGTATTTTTTTTAATTGATTATAGCTCATTTTTGCCAGTAAAATTCTACCATAAAAATTAAATAATGTAATTACTTTTTAAAAATAGATATATAACTATATTTTAGCCAGCTCTTTTACGTTAAAAAATTATTTTTAAATTTTTATACAATTATTAGACTTGTATTTAAACAATAAAAAAAATTACAGCTACCTATTTTGGTACTTTTATAGCTTTCCCCCCCCCCCTTTTTTTTTAAATTTTTCAAAGTCTTTTTTCTCGTAATTTTTACAAGTCCGATTTTCTTTTCAAATTTTGTAAAAATTATGAAAAATTTTCGAAGTTGGAGAGAGAGTGATGGAGCAACCGTTTAGCAAACCGTCGAAGAGTGAAAAAAAGCCTGTTTTGTGTGCTTTCTCTCCTTTTATAGCACTTTCCTTGATTTTGTTTGATGTCATGTAAATTTTTTCTTTGTGAATGAAAAAACATAGTCGATGAGAATGCGGGGGGAATAGTATAAAAGATGGCAACTGACTTCTTTTATAGTATTCCCCCCGCATTTTGCAGTTTGAAAACACGGCACAAAAATACACAGAAGTCTTTGTAAGAGAAACAACGCCGGATATGTAAATTTCAGGGAATTTTGAGAAATATTTTTTCGCAGAAATGGGGGGAAATACTATAAAAGAAGTCAGTTGCTATCTTTTATAGTATTCCCCCCCCCCCACAGCATAGTTTTAAAAAAACAGCAAAAATACTTTAAATCCCGAGTAAATAGATATTATCATCTTCTGGTTTATTAATAATATCATAAAATTCACGATTTGTTAAATTTCGAAGTTCATCCATGATTTGGAAAATAGAAAAAAAAGAAAATTTTAGAAAGGGAAAATATATTTTATGTTGATATGCAAATTTCAAAGAAAAAATGTGAATTTTTGTTTCAAAACTTGTAAAAAAATTTTTTGAAAATGGGGGGGGGGGGGAATACTATAAAAGTGCCCCTATTTTTGTGATATTATAATAACTGAAATTTTTGTTTGGGTTAAATAAGCTTTAATTCTAGATTTTTTTCTCTCCCCCATTTAAAGACAACCTATCGTATCCCTTTGATTGTTGTCTTCTTTGTTAATACTCTTTTTTTTCAAAACTTTTATTTACGTTTTATTTTTTTTAATAAATATTTATCAAAAATTAAGAAAAAAAAGTAGTCTCAAAAAAGATCAAAAGTTTGCCACCCTTACTTTGAATTTTCGGTTTAAAACTTGTTTTATGCGAAATTAAAAATTCTTGAAATTCATTGTTTCAATAAAAAATGCAAAAAGTCAAAGGACATTGCACTAAAAATTTCACGTTTTTTTGCAAGAATAGAAAAACTTCCTTGCTAAAAATGTTTATTTAATTACAATTGTCCCATGATAACAATCAAAAACTCATCTTTTTTCATAATTTTTTGCCAAACAAAGAATTTTTTATAGGCACCTGATTTTTTTTTTCAATCTTTGCTGATTTTTTGATGTTTACATGCAAAAGATGAAAATTTTTGAAACAATGTAGAGATTTTTTCATACTGTAATTTGTTAGAACAGAGCAATAAAGTTTTTGGGGGCGGTACTTAAGACAAACCAAGAAATACTAAAAACTGAAAATTTTAAAGGTGAAAAATGGCAGTACTCTTTTTGAAATGTTCTTTAAATATGTTTCTTAATTCGCTTAAATTACGGTAGCTTTGTTTTTTCTCTCTTTTCTTTCTATCTCTATTTTTCCGCAACAAAGCAATTAATTTATCAAAGAAATATATCACGTTTTTCTTCTTTAATAATAATAAAAGTATGACCAATGTCACCTTTTTTCTCTTCTTAATTCTATTATGAGTAACCTAACTAAAAAAAGCTTATTTTTCTTTTATTTCATTCATTCATTCTGATTTAACCTGCTTATTACATTTTTTTGCACGCTTCATAAAAGGAAAAGAAGAAGGAAACTTTTTCTTTAGGAAAAAAATTAATCGTTCAAAATAATTTAAATGCACACTTCATTCGTTGCAACTGCTTTTCTTTTTTTTAAACTACTGAAAAAAAAGATTGAAAAACAAATGGCTTTCTTCTTTTTTTCTTTGCATCTTTTTTCTTCTCTTTTTTGTTTTAGCAAAAGAAAAGAGATATTTTTAATGGAGAAAAAAAATAAGGGCATTCTGATAGAAGTTTTTTTTGTTCTTTAATAAAAAAAACAACGTCGTCGACACTGATTTGAATTGAATTCAAGCATATAAAAAGAAAATAACGGAGAAATTTGTAGAAAAAAAGAAGAGAAGAAAAGAAATTAGGAAATATCAAGTTGAATTGGGGGTTTTATTTAATTTATATAATTTATTCTTATTTTTATAGTTCAAATTGAGTTTAAACGGAAATTTGGTTAGATTAAAAAGTTGAGGAGGTGGTGGTAGAATAAAATATATGTAATTGGAATATTTTTTTATTTTTGTTTGATTTTAGATGTCAAAGTTTTTTTTTAAAAGGTAGTGATCACTAAACGAATACTGAAAAGAAGTTTTATCTGGTGACTTTATGCAAAATCGAAATTATGATTTCTAAAAGCCTAAATACTGAAATCGGTATATTTCGATCTCGGAAATATTTTGGTATTTCGGTTTTGGCTTTATGGATTTTGATTTCGCAGAACTGTGGTGAGGGTTCTATTACAATCATATACGATTAAGTTTCCAATGTTGGTGATGAACAATCTTCTAAGATACATTTAGCCCCCATTCCCCCCTGAAATGTGTTAGGTTCCTCACTAAATTTAATTCTGGCTACGTGCTTGGTGTTGAAAGCGGAAGTTGATCATACTTGGATGATCCCAGTTAAACAGGATAAATGAAAAAATCCGCTAACCTGATTAAAACTTCAAACCAAAGAATAAAGTCGTCACTGATTATTTCTTTTATCATTTTAGAGCACACACATACATATATGTTGTAATCGTTCCCTTTTATGTTAAAGGTATACTAAAAATAGCACAAAGCTTTTGAAACCAAGATTTCCCCAACTTTTGTTGCTGCTTTCAACTTGCTTTCTTTCCAAGTTAATCATAAAAGGGGGGTTTTCTAAACTAACATTTACCTTTATTTTTTCCATAAAAACTAGTTTATAGTTCTTTGATAACTTTTTTCCTAGCTTTAAAAGCAGCAAACTTTTTTTACTTTTATAAACAACAAATTAAATAATTAATTTATAAAAAAACTTTGTACTGTACAAACTTTTTTCTAATCAAAACATCTTTTTTTTGTAATGTTTTTTATTTCTAAAAACATTCGTCGATTTTTTTTCTTCCTTGTCAAAAAAAATTCTGCAAACAAATTATTTCTGCTGCTTTTAAGGGGTTAATTATGTGTGACTTTTTTTTGGTGCTGCTGATTCCTTTTGTTTTTAAAAAAGAAAAACAAGCTTTATTTCTGTTTTTCAAAATTGATTTTTAAATTAAGTTTTTAAAAGTTTAAAAAAAAGTTTTGTTGTAATTGTACGATTTTGGCCTTTGCACTTTTAATGGAAAACAATAATTTGACATTGCTTTTTTTGGAGTCTTTTTTCTGAACTTTTTTATGAAATTTCTTTGAAAAAAAAATTGCGGAAGTAACTTTTTTTCGAAAGAAACGGTAGTTTTTGAGTTTAGTTTTTTAACGTTTATTCTAAATTTAGCAATTTTTATTGAATTAAATATAAAATTTAACACTTTTTTTGCTAAAATTTTTGTTTAGTGAATTCATTTTTGCAAAAATGGAAAAAATTGTACTTTGACAAACTTTTACAGAGGTCAATTCAATGATCTGTATTTTAAAACAAAAAACAATTGTGACTCAACAAGTGTTTCCCAATATTTTTTGTCTTTTTTTGAAAATCAAAAAATACATAAAAGGACAAAAAAATACAGATATTCAAAAAGAATTAAGGTTAAATTTAGGGTGGGGTACTAAAATGTCTGTTAAATCTAAACATTTTACAGATTCTTTTTTGGAGGTCACCAAATTAGCAGGTAAGGGTCAAATTTAGGAAGTAAAAACTTTTTAGGTATTTAAACTTTAAATTTTCAAGTAATTTTTCATTTTTAAAATTAAAATGCAAAAATTTTTTCTAGAAATTACTACTATACGATTTCATTGCTTTTTGGTTTTCATAGCCAAAAACCACCAAAACATATGTTTAATAATTGTTTATGTTTTTTGATTCCAAAAAAGAAGAAACAACAACAAAAAAACTGCACTTGTCGTTTTTTGCTGCAAAAAAATGTTTAAAAACGTCTCATTTCTCTCTCTCTCTCTTTAATTCCCCCTGTAATTGTAAGAAAGAACGAATTTGATAATTTTTCTTCCAAAAAAAGAGAGACCTCCGATTTTTTTTGACATTTATTAATTACAACTTTTTTTAAAATATCCGCGGTTATTTGTTTTTCCTTTATTTTTACTGAAAAATAATCACGTTTTTTTCTTCTTAAAAAAGTGTTCCTTTTTTTGCTCTAATTTTTTTCTCTTTTTTATCTTTTCTTTTTAAACTTACATTTTTCCAAAAAATGACATTCCTGCATTTTTGAAATTTTTTAAATATTTTTTATCCGCTTATATCTTTCTTTTTCTATTTCCCCATTTTTTGATTAAGATTGATACCTTTTTTGCTAGCAAAAAAAAATTCTTCTTCCAAAAACGTTTGTTATTTTTCTTGCAAAAAAAACTTTGTTACGCCTTTTTGCAACCATTCGGTTGGTGCTTTTGTTGGCTCTATGAAATCCTTCCTTTTTTCCAACTTGAAAGTTCTCTTCCACAGACAAAATTGGTAAAAACGGAAAACCCCCTTGATAATTGATAACCTTCCTTTTTTTACTTTTCTTTTTTTCTTAAAAAACTTGTATAAAAAAAAGTAGACGAGACTGAAAAAAAGGGTTTAAAAAAAGTTTTGAAAAAAGTATACTTTTATGTTTGCTTTTTGCTCGTTCTTCAACGTCAATTGAAATTGAAAAAGAGTTAAAGTAGTTCAAAGAAATTGTGTTGTAACAATGAAAGAGGGGAGTACTTAAAGGAAGGTCAAAAAGTGGATTTTTTGTCAACGGTTTTTTTCTTGTTCAAAAAAGAGTTCGTTTTTTTTAATTTTGTGTATATGTTAGTTTACTGTACATTTGTCTCTTTTTTTAAAGAGATTTAACTCGTGATTAAATTTTTAAATGATAGTAACACTAATTTGTCCAACCCCTTCCGGAAGTATTACTATCATATGTTGTTTCTTCCTCTCGTGTCTCATCGCGACTTTTTTAGTTTGCTATAAAATTAAATTAAATTTGTATTACAAATTTTATTTTTTCAGAATCACAAATAATTATATTCTCCGTACAAAAACAATAATGTCGATATCAGTTGTAAATGATCCTCAATTACCTGTTGAGCTTTATGAAATCCTTTTTCGACCAAATTCATCTGCCCTCAATCAAATCTCAAATTTAAGATCAGCGATGAAACCATTTCTAAATGTTATTTTTTCATCTCCATTAAAATATTTTTCAACATCATCTTCTTCATCGATAACAGCATCAACAAATGTTCAACATCAAAAGCAAGAAGCATCAATTCCAACAACATTTTTATTGAAATCTGCTTTGAGAATACCATTCAGTAATTAAAAATTGTGTAAAAATTGTTATTTTTTTGTTTAATGTTAAAACAATTATCTTTAAAAAAGTCGATCTCTGTTATATATATTATTGCATTTAAAAATTTAAATATCTTGTTCAAAAACCCAAAAAATAAACTTTTTAAATCTGAAAAAATCCATTTTACCTTTGATTTGATTAAATGGATTAATTAATTGAAAGTATTCGAAATCAATAAATCCATTAATATCTTTAAATAAAATTATACATGCAAAAATAATAGCAAAAGTAGTTCAATTTTTACATAAAAATACATATAAAAATGAAAACTGCAATAAATTGATAAAACATTTTTTCTTCCTTTTTTTGATCAAAGTCCATCGTTTTAGAAAAAAAACTTGTAAAAAGATTTTTGAAACTTTTGCTACAAAAAAAAAACTTGTAAAACAAGTAATTCAAACATTTCAAGTTTTAGTTTATTTTTTTGCGTCACAAAACTCAAAACACGTGTCTTTGAAATATTTACGTCAATCAGACAAAAGCTTTTATGTAAATAGTCAAAAAAATTTTTAACAACAGTTTTAAAATTGCAAGGATAAATTTTATTGTACTTAAATAAATAACTTCTAAAACACAATTAATAAGGATAAGCGGGTACAGAACATGCATAATATGAACGAGCATAACAATCCGATCTGATCCAAGCTCCATTTGAAGTGTCGACAAGTGCACAATCAGCATAAGCGTTACCACTTTGATCTAAATTTGGATATTATATATCTCTTTTAGCAGAGCCAAAACTTACAAGTATACCAATCTGCATAATCAAATCTTGAACTATCAGTCCAAGCCCATTGTTTATTTGTTAAATCATTTGCTCCAATATAAAAATTTGAATTCGAACCAATCATATTACGAGCATAATCTAAAAAAACATATTTTTTCATTTCAAGACCAAAAAAGCCTTCAAAACAAACCATTCAAAAGCATATTATCAAATGCATTATGAATTGAAGCTAAATGTCCATTTCGGGATTGGCAATCCATTTCAGCTTCAATGAAAGTTAAATTTCCAAAGAAAAGTTGGAAGCATTGTTGCTTGGACATTGATGAAATGGCACCATATGGGCACATATTATATGGACTTGCAGTTGTTGTTAACCAATAGCTTGGAGTTGTTGTATACCATGGATACCATGTTGTTGGATTATTATTCCATGAAGTACTTGTTTGCCATGGATACCAGGTTGTAGGATTATTCCATGGATTTGAAGTTGATCCACAACCATAGCAAGGTGGTGAAGAAAAATACCATGGATAGGAGATTGTAGTGTAATATCGTGTAGTTATGACAATTGGAATTGTCGTCTCATGTGTTTCAATATCTTGAGTCTTAAACCGTTTTAACTATTGCAAGCGATGACTTCTTCTTGTTAATTTTGGCCCTAAAGCAACCGATGAAACAAAAGTTAAAAGCCCAAAAAAGCAAATCAATAAAGTCAACTTCATTGTTTGACAATAAAAAAGCATAATTTAAACAAAACTGATTGCTTTTAACCTCATAAAAAGGTTAAAAGCCATTATTTTTGCCACACCTCATTTTTATCAGCAATTTTTTCAAACATCTTTCAAAATGACGTTTTTTGATTTTTTCGAACAAAGTTATTCGATTTTTGTATTAATTGTAGCAAAAAAAATGCAGAATAAAATAAGAAAAGCAGAAAAGATTTAAAGTTTCTATTTGTTTGAAAATATAATAAAAACATAGCTTTTTGTAGTTTCACATTTTAATAACCATTGTATTTTCATCATCCATTATAACATTTTATAATGGTTAAATTTTATGAAACACCGTAAAACATAATAGTTTAACAAAAAATTAAGTTGATAAAAAAAGAGGACTGGACTGCGTTGTTGGATCAATAAATGTTTAGGAAATGGAAACATTCATACCTGGAGAGGGGGGTCAGATTTTTTGATCCGAGGTCCGGTCCCCCTCGTCATGCTGGGCGAATTTTGCGAGCTCGACTTTGGTATATGTTAAAAATTTTTCGGCGGCCCTTCGGGCCGCCGAATTTCCCTTAAATCGTAAGGGTCCCCCCTTAGCGTATATTTATGGTTCTAATTTTTTCATTTTTCCAAAGAGTCCCCCCTTTGCGTATATTTTTGGCGACCTTTTTTTTAGACATCGATTTTTTTTCACCCACCATTTTCTCTATTTTATTTTTTAAGAGGCTTTTTCTATATTATCTTTGACGGGTGTTTGTTTTTTTTTGTTGCATCCTTCAATTTATAATATAATATAATATTTTGCTTTGTTACTTCACTTGTGTCATATCTTTTTTTATTCATTGGTCATATATTAGTTACATTTGCTACTTATTTTATTTTTATTTCGAAAAAATTAAAGTTGAACAGTTAAAAATATTAAAACATGAAATGAAATTACTTAATATTTTATTTGTTACGATTATTATTTTAATTACTATTAAAAGCATGGTAGCATGGCAGGGAGCTAACGGTAACTTGTTTTTAAGAGTATTTTGTATTGGTGTCAAACAAAAATCCATCCTTGTTGAAACATCTGAAGATATGAAAATCAAGCTTTATGCTTTAAAACGTATTTTTGATACTCATTGGGCTGCAACTCAGGAATCTGCGCTGAAAGCAATTGTTCAAACTTATGTTTGCATGTGGAAAACTCTCTCCACTTTGGCATAACTTTGAAATCCTAAATCCCGCAACCATCAATGTCGATTTGGGAAGAAATAAACTTAATTTTCCCAAATGCAAATGAAAAGCATAAGCAGCTGACCGAGCGATTGAAAATCAATTTCCCCAAACTTGGAGTTCAACTTCATGATTTTTTTGAAAGTGTTGCAGTTGAATTTGGTTATGAAAATTTTAAAGATTGGACCCAACTTCCAGCGGAAGTATTTTACAACAAAATCTTGCAAAAACAAGCTGCAAGTGTACTTAGCAGTGATGCAGAGCGCGGTTTCTCCATACTTTTTCATTTTTTTGGATAAAAGAAGAAGCTGTATGTTGTTTGAAACTATTGCCATTAAAACATTTTGATTGTCAAAAGTATTTAATTGATTGGAAAGCAAGAGGACATTTAGAAAGTGATGCTCAAAATCCTCGTGGACCTGATAATCCAAGATATGGCGCTGAAGACGAGGAAGATGATCCAATCCATGCAAGATTGGTTTATAATGAATACACGAAAGAAATGTGGGAAAAGTGAGATACCATTTTCATTAAAAACCTAATTGAAACTTAAATTCTGTAATAATTTTTTCTCACTTATATTTTTACTCTTTTCTATATGTTAAAAAGTGTAGTCAATAAAAAAATTTTATTACTTATATGCATTCTTGCTTCTTTTTTAGTTTTCCGTTTAAAAATTTTTTAAAAAAATTTTTCTCATGCATGAGCTCATGCTTTTGAAAAATTTTGCAGCTATTATGTTCAATGATTTTAATAAATTATAGTGTTAAAGTGTTTTAAGCATGCATTTAAATATGGAAATTGTAGTATAAAGAGTAAAAACCAAATATTTGTGAAGTTTATTTAAGAATTTTGAATACTTTATTTGCTAAAATTTTCATCCAAAATTCTGAATTTTTAACGTACTCTCCCCTTTGCCCGTTTTTTTTCCGACCGGCTTCGCCGGTCGGTTGGTCGGTGGGGTCAGATTTCTGACCCCCTCTTCCGGTATGGAAACATTTGTTGTTTTATATTTTGTTCGAATACAATTTTTTCGGCAATAGTAATATCTCATTTTTATCATGATGCTTTATGCTTTTTGTCAGGTGCTTTTTCATTTCCTCTGCCCAATATCGTCCTGTGATTAATGGATGTGGAGGCTAAAAATATCGAAGAAAGAATGAACCAGATGTTCTTTCTGATGAAATTTCAGAGGTTGAAAATGTTGATCAACAACAAGAAAAAAAATTCTCCATTGAAGGATACCAAAGAAAATTTAACAACGCCTAGCCAAATTAATGTTCCAATTGGATCTCATCAAAATGGTTATGAAGAAAGCTTTTTTACGCCACCTGCAGCATCTGGAATGGAATTTGTTCATCAAAGAGCAAAATAATTATATACAATTTTTGTTATTTTTCATTTATTTATTAAAAAAGTTGTTTTAAAATGCTATCATAAAATAATTCGTTAACATTTCATGAATTGGCACAGCAAAAAAACTGGGAGCTTTAAAAAATAATCAAGATAAAAAAAGTCAAAAAATTTATATTTGTATACACAGTTTTTGTAAAGAAATATTTAAATTTTTATAGAAAAAATATGTAAAAACAAACAGAAAAGACTAAAGTAATCCGCTGGTTCGATTTATTTTTTATTTTTGTTATTTTTGAAAATATACTCAAAACTGTTAATTTTTCACACGTATTTGTTATTGCATGTTTATCTTTTTTGTACACTCTTTAACGTGAAAAATAAGAAATTCTGCTTGAAAAATTTTAAAATCGTTCATGTTTTTTTTTAAATTGTGCATGAACTTTTGAACATTTAAGGGTTTATTGGGGGGGGGGGGGGGTGTCCACCAGAACCACCTTATCATGAATGCCAGCAAATGAAACAAAAAAAACATATTATTTATTGTTTTTCACAGCTCAACCAAAATATTAAATTAAATTTGTTAACCTTATTGTACAAGAGCACAAAAAAATTTAACAAAATGGAAAATATTTTTTAAAAAAGCCGATACTCGGCTCTGGAGTCAAACGTAATGGTTGTCTAGGTTCAGAAAGGCCTTCAGCAAGCACATCATTGATTCTTCTAATTTCTTTTAGAATTTCGTCATATTCATTGATTCTTCTAATTTCTTTTAGAATTTCGTCATATTCATCATTTTGGGAATCAGCTTCGCAAGGATTTTGCCATTTTTTTAAAAATTCAGGTAACTTGGAATAGTTACAAGATGTTGAGTCTTTGATAGTATTCTATAATCAAACATTAATAAAAAATTGATAAAGAGTATCTTTATCATCAAAACGAACCCATGAAGATGGAGAAATGGTATTTGAAAAATCTTCCATAATTTTGGTTAACATTTTAAATGCATATTGATGATAATCTGCATCAGTGATGCAAATGCCAGCAAGATTATCTTTATTTATACAGCAATGAATAAAATATCCACTTTCAGAAGCATCACCACCCCTTGAAAAATGATACGAATTTTACTTACTATTTTAATGAGTCTTTATGAGTACAAATAAAAGTAAATTAAAGTATTCATGGTTTGTTTCGTTTACTTATGCAGAGATTTTTTTCTCTTATTCTGTAGCATAATTACTAATTTTGACTACATGTGAAAGTCGAAATCAGTGTTACAAACGAGATAAAGTTAGGGATAAAAAAAGTTGTTTGTTCGCACCATTTTTCCCGGGTAAGACTGGAGGTTCCAGCTTTTTCTGCTAACAGCTGCCCAGCTAATTCTGCCGATTCCTGATTTACAATAAGATTACAATGATAAAGACAAAAAAGAATGCTACCTTGAATGGTCCCTTTTGAAAAAAGCTAAGTTCTTTAAGATCATGTACCTCTTTCAAAAGTTTTGGTTTTTGACCATCTTGGAATTTTTGAAATAATAAAATTGAATACAGCTTCATTTCAATTACACACGAAAATTGAACACAAATGATTGCTATGCTATGCTTAAAGACAGTTATTGAAAAAATTATTTCTCTAGCTTTTTTGAGCTTTTGAAATAGGAAAATTTTCGATAAAAGATATTTCAACATTTTTAATTGCTTTTTGCTTAATTTTTTTGCCACTCCTTAGATTTTTATCTACAATTTCGACAAACATGCTAAAATGACTCATGAAAGAACAAAAATCATTCAAGGACTGCTTTGTTGGATCAATAAATGTTTAGGAAATGGAAACATTTGTTGTTTTATATTTTGTTCAAATACAATTTTTTCCGCAATAGTAATATCTCATTTTTATCATGAAACTTTGTACTTTGTTGACCTTCATAAAATAATTTATTTACCAAAGTATGAAATTATTTGAACAAAAGTTGTATCAGAAGAACCATAACTATACGATTTTTTAACAATTGTTTGCTTTCATTTAAAAAATAAAATAGAAAAAAGCTACCAAATATATAAATAATATTAATTTAAAAAATTTTCTCAAATAAAAAATATTTAACAAAAAACCTATGAATAAGTAGGAGCCACTTTTATAATTCTCTCAGAAGATAGGTGACATTAAATGAGTATTAATACAAATCAGGATAAATAAATCTTTCAAAGAAAGCATCTTTTTCGGCATCGGTCATTTTTTTAATCCAATTTTTACGCTTCTTTGGATGCTTTTTCATTTCCTCTGCCCAATATTGTCCTGTGATTAATGGATGTGGAGGCTAAAATTGTAGTTATAAAATTAAAAGCTACATGGTAATGTTTACCGCATTAAATAGAAAATCGATGAATTTTGATTGTTTACTTTCAAAAACTCCAACCCGGCACCATGTTGCAATATGTTCACAGTTATTTGCAAATAAATTATAATCAGCTCTTTCAACCTGAAATTTTGTGAACAGAAATGAGAGAATTCAGTATGAAAGATACATCATTTTCCGCTCGTCGAATTATTTCATCACTATCAAATGGTTCATTATGTTCGTCACAGCTGTTATTTATTCTAATTTGAAATTCGCCTGCACCGTTTTGTAACGTGTCTTTTTTAACAATCCCTAAAAAGTGTGTCATATTAATAAAAACTCAATTTCAATAAAAAATAAATTTTTTATCAATTATTTGTAAGTTTGTGTAATGATAAAAATCTTACGTTTTTTATTTTCTTCGTCATAAGAAAAATGGATTATTTTATGAACGCCATTGACACAACCATCATATATAATCCAGTGCTAAAAGTCGTCTATATTAATTTTCTGTTCATAAAATATGCTTGTACTTTATATTTGAACACGGCATAAGCAGAACATGCAACCTCAATTCGATCACCTTTAAGTGGAGTTTCATTTGCAATAAAATCAGAATAATTTCGCCATTGAGTTACTCGACCTTTTTGTCCCTTTTTCCATGTTGAACATTTTGCTCTAGGTTTTTCAGACTAAAAATGTCAAACATTTTATAAAGTCTTCAAAGAAAATACTTTTTACCACATATTTCATTAAATCAACCAATTCCGATTGTTCTTTTTTAAAAACCCCAACTCGACACCATGTTGCAATATCTCTATAGTTTTCGGCAAAGAATCCACTGTCCGCTTTACCAACCTAAAATAATCAACAGAATATTTGGTATAATTAATGCGAAAAAATCTGACTTCAATTTTAGCTCTTTGAACAATCACATTTTTAGCAAATGGGGCGTATGGTCGTCGCAAATGTTATTAATTCGGATAAATTTGTCTTCTGCAACATTTTTTAATGTATCTTCTTTTATAATTACTAAAAAGAATTGACAATGTTTTTTAGAATCAAAAATTTTTTAGCATACTTTTGTTTCCATTTTGGCTTTTCATAAAATATATGACATGATGATATCCATTTCTATGTCCTGTATAAATCGACCACTTCTAAAGATTAAAGAGGTTATACAGTGGCGGACAAAAATTTCCGGACAAAGTGTTTTTTGCCCATAACTTTTTTTTCTGTAGTGATACTTCCATAACCCCTATGTAAAATTTAAACCTCTATCGATGACAGATATTATGGTAACATTTAGTTTTCGAAAAACTCTCACCACGAAATTTCTCATGCTTTCAAAAAAAAAACGTCGGACAAAAGTTTCCGGACAGCCTTTTTAAAAAATCAGTGTGACCTTATTTCTGCACCAAAAGTTGTTTTTTAATTTCAGAATTGTTCCTTAGGTCCATTAGAAGTTTTTAAGAGCTTCTGGAGTCATAAAACTAATTTTCTGATTTTTTGAAATAATGCATTTTCCTCATTTCTGATGTTTTTACCCCATGTTTAACTCGGCGGTGCAGCGGTGCACATACTGTCAAAATACATTTTTAAGTACTCCTATTCATCGATAACAAACCCTAAAAATTTCACTATGATTCATCTAATACGCGCGTCAGATCTTTGAATTGAATCGCCTGCATTTTCAGTCTTTTTAGACCTTTTTAATTTTTCTCAAATTTTTCGAACAAAAAATGCGTTTGTAGCATACTTTACTTAAAAATGTATTTTGACAGTATGTGCACCGCTGCACCGCCGAGTTAAACATGGGGTAAAAACATCAGAAATGAGGAAAATGCATTATTTCAAAAAATCAGAAAATTAGTTTTATGACTCCAGAAGCTCTTAAAAACTTCTAATGGACCTAAGGAACAATTCTGAAATTAAAAAACAACTTTTGGTGCAGAAATAAGGTCACACCGATTTTTTAAAAAGGCTGTCCGGAAACTTTTGTCCGACGTTTTTTTTTTCGAAAGCATGAGAAATTTCGTGGTGAGAGTTTTTCGAAAACTAAATGTTACCATAATATCTGTCATCGATAGAGGTTTAAATTTTACATAGGGGTTATGGAAGTATCACTACAGAAAAAAAAGTTATGGGCAAAAAACACTTTGTCCGGAAACTTTTGTCCGCCACTGTAATTTCCCCTAAAATTAAAGGTGTATATGTTACGTCCAAATTGCACAACGGACGTCCAAGTTGCACAACCATATGGAATAATAAAGTTTATTAAAATCAAAGTAAAAAATCATTGGGAATAATATAGTTTATTAAAAGTAAAGAAAATGTCAGAAGCCCTCTGACAAATGTATGGCAAAAAATAAAAGAAAAAATTATTGATTGGTAAATAAGGGCTAAATAAGTCCATAAAAGATAAGGCCATGGTGGAATTGGAGTAATGTAAAGTAAAGCATTTAAAAAAATATGAAGAAATTACAAAGTAAGTCAGATTTTTACCTTATAAAGCGCTGTAGAATGGTGTTCAATGCAATTGCCGATGTCATAATAGCAGCAAAACATGCAAAAATAAATAATTTATGTTTCTTTTGTTTTTTTCCAATGATTTATTACCTTGATTTTAATAAACTTTATTATTCCATATGGTTGTGCAACTTGAACGTCCGTTGTGCAATTTGTACGTAACATATATTTGTCGTTTTTCTTTAATAAAAAGAACACAAAGGTAGCATGAAAAAAAAAGGGAGCGGAGAAAAAAACAGTGGAGAGACTAATACCAAAAAAATTATCTTAAAAGCGCTTTAATGAGGCAACTAAATTTTTTAAAACATTTTTTCATTCCAAAGTTAATTTTTTTTTGTGACCACGTGTCAATCTACTTTATCGAACGTTGATAATCTTGTCAAGAGTAATTTAAACACTTAGCAAAATTTTTTGAAACTGTAATATATAAAGTACCTTATCATTAAAAGGAGTAACAAGTAATTCAATGCGATCACCAATAATTGGCATTTCTTTCTTAATAAAATCTGAGTATTCCACATATTCGGTTTGTCGGCCTTTTATATCGTTAAAACAACATATCCCAAAAGCTCTTTGCAAAGCAAAATTTGGATGATTTTTTATAAGGTCAACAACTTTTTCTGGAGTTCGCTTGATGTATGAATATTTCTAAAATCTTACATCATAAAAATCTTTTTTAACTAAACATACTACTAGATATAATGGGAAATTTTTTAGCAAATCTATTGTTTTTGTTTTGCCATGTCCAATTATTTCTTTATTTCCAACATAAATGTATCCAGTTCTGAAACCAACATAATTTTATTATATTTTTTAAAAAAACCTTACTCATGATAATTATCTGTATAAAAATCAGGAATAATTAGATCACCTGGTTTTAATGATTTATCGGGATATTTGGTGACATCTTTGGGTAATAATTCAACAATAAGTGAAGGCCTAACTAAGCGTTCTTTATCATCCTATAAAGTTTAAGACAAATTTTATTGGGGATCCGCGTTGGGTTTAAGTTACTTATCATTCATTTTTCATGCTTGCACACGGGGCCGCACTAAACGCCGCTCGGCCCACTAAATGGTGGCCCGGCCCAAGGGTAAAAATTAGGGTTGTTCATTCCCCGGGGATTCCAAAAAATCGGGGGATTCCCCGGGGAATTCCCCGCCATTCCCCGAAATCCTGTTTTGACTGATTTTCAATATTGTCCTCCATTTTGACTTAAAATAGGCTTCTTTTTTTTGAAACGTTTTTAAAGAGTAAAAAGAAGCTAAAACAACAAAAATAAAAGTTAATCTTCATCTACAGTATCTTGAAGTTCAAAAACATCGCGAACATTTTTTGGAACCTCTTTATTTAAAGCATTTTGGGCCTCAAAATATAAAAAATGGGTAATTCTATTAGTTTTTGACGTTTTCTATGTTATTTTTGTATTGCAAAATATTATTTAATATGAAAACAATCTCTATTCTTTAAAGCCAAAAAAAAACTTTTGCGGGGAATCCCCCTGGGAATTCCCCGGGGAGGGGGAATGAACAACCCTAGTAAAAATGTTCAGCGAAGCTTAAGGAATCATTGACCCAAACACCCATACACTTTTTACAAACAAACAATGCACAACATGTCCACAAAAAAACCCCGTCCAGGTGAAACATACATTGCCATATAACAAAGCGGATGGAATATAGTTTGTAAACATTTTTTCTGAGCAATTTCTCACAGAAAAGAAATCTTCGTATTCTCCTTTACTAAAACAGCTTTTTAGCTTATTGATTTCATATTTTGCATCGTCCCAGGAAGATACATTTTTCTCTTTGACTAAAATAGGATAAAAAGGAAAGCGAGGAACAACAAAAGTTTCAAAGTTGACTACACATCTTATTTTGTAACTCTTTATCTAAAATAATCTATAAATCAGACGTTAAAACAATATTTAAAACTCACTCCATTTGTATATATGGCATATGGGAGGCCATCCGTAGTATATCCTTCTTGAAGATCAGTAAAACCTTTTAACCATTCACCTTGAAATTCCTTTACTACATTTTTTACTCGTTGCATTTTTTCATTCCAAAAAAAGCGAGCAAAAGTAATAAAAAAAACTTTAAAGAATGAAACGAAGAAGAAAAAACCTTTAATGGTTGACATTAATTTTCTGATAAAGGTTTTTGCTTGTGATTTTTATCTTGTAATTTGGCTTTGATACTTGTGTAGCAAAGGAAAAGAAAAAAGTTTTAGTTCCGTAATAAATTTTTATTTCAAGTAAAGACATCATAGAAAATATACGTTAAAGTTTTTTAA
Organism: Panagrolaimus sp. PS1159; assembly: GCA_963922195.1. Lineage (NCBI taxonomy): Eukaryota > Metazoa > Nematoda > Chromadorea > Rhabditida > Panagrolaimidae > Panagrolaimus > Panagrolaimus sp. PS1159. The sequence goes on from CAWUHW010000004.1 coordinate 4,232,671, forward strand.
TGTGGCTAAAATTTTTCTCTAAAAATGTTTCATTGTATAATTTTGATAAATAAAAATGAGTATTCTTGCCACACTTTTAAAAACTTTTTTTAACTATCGGTTTTAAGTGTGGAATCAAATATGATTAAAAAACAAACAATTTGCTTCAAAACATTATCCAATATCATTAAAAATCTGTCTAATCATTGTATTTATAGTAAGATAATCAAATATTCAAAAACGAAAAAATAACAAAGCATCCCAAAGCATTTCATACCCTTTTTTCTACTATTACATAAAAAATATGTAATAGAAGAGAAAAGGATACTTTTTTGAATTACGACATTTGAAACTTGTGATGTTCCACAGACATAAAATAGTTGTTGCTGCGCTGCTTTCACATTTTAGTGTAAAAAAGGAGAGCTGTTAGTTTATTTCGTAAGATTTGCAGACACCAAGTCAAAATTCACTTTAAAGTGAAATAACATTTTATTGTTGCAATGCAAAAAAATGTAACACTTTCATGCATTGACATTTGTTTCATTTTATTTGTGCTTGAAATCATTATTCACATTTGTGTTTTTGAATTTTTTATATTTTTGACAATATTTTGTTATTGAAGAATATAAAAAGCGTTTAATGGCATATTTTATTTGAAAGTACACGGATGCGGCATAAAAATGAGCAAATAAATGATCCATTTTTTAAAATTTTAATTATTTGTTTTATCTTTATTGAAATGCTATAATATGTAAGCATAAAAAAGTTTTAATCGATAAACGAATTTGACAGTAAAAACTAATATTTACTTAAAAATTACAGCCTTATTAATCAAATTTCATTGAAGGTGAATGAATACAAATTCCACCATCAACATTTACCATTTGTCCGGTCATATATGCTGCTTTATCAGATGCAATAAATGCTAAAAATTCTGCCATTTCTTCTGCTGTTCCCCAACGATTCAATGGAATTAAATCAGTAAACATTTGTTTAACCTAAAAATTTAATATTCTTAATTTATGCAAATCTTATTACATTAATTCTAATCTACCTTTTCAACATTTTCTGGTGGAATTCCAGAACGTGTAAAGATTGCAGTATCTGTTGCACCAGGATTTAAATTATTAATTCGAATACCTGATGGAGCCAAAATTGCTGCATAATTTCTAGCAAAATGATCCAAGCCTGCTTTTGCAATACCATAAAATGGTGCAATTGGATGGGGTTTAATTGATGCAACACTGCTAACATTAACAATATTCCCTTTTGTCTTTTCCAAATGTGGAATTGCAAGTTCCGTCAAAGCAATTGGACTAAAAGTGTACATATAGCTCCATTATCCCATTAAACTCAACTTACGCTTTTAAATTAACATCCAAGCAGTAATCCAATGATACCATGGATCTCGGATTTTTTTCATCATCTTTCATTCCACCAGCATTATTAATCAAAATATCAATTCTTCCAAATTTTTTAATTGTTTCATCAATCAAAGCCTTTTGAACTTCAGAATCATTTACAGCTCCACGAACAGAATGAATTCGTTCTTTAGGAATTCCAGCTTCTAAAATTAAATCTGTAGTTTTTTTAATCCCATCTTCAGATCGTCCATGAAGAGTTACAGATGCACCAGATTTTGCAAATAATATTGCTGCCGCTTGTCCAATCCCAGATGAACTTCCCGTAATAATTACAACTTTTCCATTAAAATTATAAGACATTTTTTGAGAAATAAAAATTTTTGTGTAAAGAAAATAAAACAAAGTTACATCGATTTATTTTATACTTTTTGCAACTTGTTTAATGGGGGTCGGAAAAAATCTAAAAAAACATAAGTCATAAAGCATAAAAATTGTGTCAACATTGTTAATATTGTTGTAAAGGTGAAAAAATATAGCGCTTGCAAAAGAGAGCAGAAACTATAAAAATTTTTTGTGTTTGATTACATAAAAAATGAATGAATTAAAAAAAGTGCAAGAAATTTGTAAAAACTGAAACGCGTTTCATCCTTCTATAAAACAGTGAATGTTCGTTTTCTTTCTTTCTTTCTTTCTTTCTTGAGCGTGCGTTTTTATTTTTTCAGCTGCGAATGCTTTGCATGTTACATGCATTTTGATGACTTTTTTTGCAACAAAAAATTTTTTTGATGACGTTGCTTATTTTTTTGATTAAATTTTTTAGTCACCATTTTTTGTGATTATAATATAAACACATAAATATAAATAATTTTTCATATTTTTTTAAAAATTTTTTTTTATTTTTCTTTTAACAATTTTTTAATTGTAAACATTAGCTTTTTGCTAATAAAAATTTTGCTGCGTAGTTTTAGACGCCTCCTTTTTGGAGTTAACTAATTCCCTTTGTCATAATTCCTTTTTTTGACTGTCGTTATATTCGTATAACGAAGGATATATACTTCATTAATTCATATACTTATAATCATATTTCAATGTAAGATCATATACATGTATTTATGTATTTATAATCTTACATTTTTTCTTTAATAATTTTTCTACATTTTGTATAAACATTTGAAAAATAAACTTTTTTTGCAATGGGTAGAAAAAAAATTGAAAGAACTGCATCCCAAGAAGCACTTCATTAAGCAAAATTAAACAGAAAAAAAGCAGAGAGATCACGAAAAAGACGTGCTGAGCAAACTCGAAAACAAAAAGGTGCCGTAAAGAAACAGCAAATAACAGAAGCAGAAAAGATATTAAAGTTCTCTAAATTTTGTTTGTACACACTGTGGTGCTAAGCATTTTGAAAGTGAAAAAGTAGCTAATAAAGGTTCATCGTTTTATGGTTGTTGCCAACATGGCACAATTAAAATTGAAATTCCAGATTATCCCGAAGAATTAAAACAGCTTTTTGATCTTGCAGAATTTAGAAAAGATATTAGAGTTTTAAATAATGCTCATTCTTTTGGTTCATTTAATGCAGATGTTGTAAATTTTAGAATAAATCGTCCAGGACCATGTTCCTATGTTGTTCAAGGACAGATTTATTACCAAATCAATACATCTATAATTAATGAACCAATTTGGTTCAACCAAATCAACCAAAAAGTCATGAGCAACTATATATTGTTGATCCAGATGAAGCTGTTGAAAATAGATTAGGCGCTTTTAGTAAATTAAATCCAGACATTGCTAAAACAATTAGTACAATTTTTGCTGAAATTAATGAACAAGCAAAGGCTTTTAAAATGCTTTATGAATCAATAAAGCTGCAACGTGAAATTGCAGAGGAAATGGGAATTGATCCATTAAATATATCTTTGCATTTTGGGATTAAACCAGGCCAAGATAAAAGAAGGTTTAATTTACAAGCATCAAATGAAGTTGCAGCAGTTTTTGCAACAACAGATGATGGAGAAATCCTAGATTCATATATCATAATTTATGACAAAAACCAAAAAAAACTTAAAACAGTTAATGTAATGGATCGAAACGTTGAAGCTTGGCTTTATCCCATTTTTTTCCCAATGGGCAAACATCTTTGGCACCCAGATGTTTGCCCATTGGTAAATGCTATAAACATTTTGGAGAACATTTATATAGTGAATGTCCAAATTATCTTAACAGAAATTTACGTAGTCGTTTTTATAGATACAAACTCATTTTATTGTTTCCTTCTTTTTTAAGTTTTTTTCCTTCTTTTCGTATATGTGTTTTACTGCATACATATTCTTTGTTTTTGATTTGCAATAAATTTTTTTCCTTTGAATAATATTTAGTTTTCATATAAAAATTTTAAAAAGTTTTTGCAGTTTATTATTTTTGCAAAAAAACTTGCAGGCGGGCCGAAGGCCCGCTTATGTTCTAGTTATTAAAAAACAAAACGTTTGAATTTTTGTTTTCAAATATGTTTTTTGTTAGTTTTTAAAAACACGAAAACGTTTATTTTTGTTTTTTAAATGCCTTTTTTTGTCGGGAATAAATCAACCTGAAATTCTGTAACATTTGTAAAAATAAAAACAAAGTTTTTAAAAAAATTTATTGAGAAAATTCCAATAAAAATGGGCAAAACAGCAACAAAATAAGTGTTCAAACAAATTGGTCAATAAACTCCTCTCACTTGCACAACCTTTATCATTACTATTTATGCAGCAATTTTTCAGCTTTCTTCTCAATCAATAAAATTCATAGTATAACCAGTTTGCAGTATCTCAATATTTTTTTTAAATTTGCGATTTTTATTTTATTGGTATCTATATGGAAATCATAATGTGAAAGAAACTTTCAATTTTCAATTTACTGAGCAAATTCCAAAAAAAGATAAACTAAACTCAAAACAATGTATGAAAAAACTGAACAAATTAATTAATCCACTGAAGCTTGCATACATCTTCAAATAATTTTCTGTCAAAAACACAATCTCCTTTGCAAATATATTGACGAAAATCTGCAATCGTGTTGTTCAAAATTTCAAGCGATTCGTTCATTAAAGCAATTTCAGCCTTATCATTAATGTCTTTGACAACAATTTTTTGAGTTAACATTAATGCCACACGAAGTTTGTTCATTTTTTCTGCACATTTTGGATCACCTATATAAGTTAGATCTCGTTTTTTTGTAAGGCAAGGAATAATGTCATCTAAATATCCTAAAAAATTCCGAACGGGAATTATACTGTTTGAGCATAAAAAATATCAGCTTCGAAAGTCCATGTAATGTATGGCATAACTGCAAATTTAATCTCAGCTTTTGCAATTTGTTAACAGAATATGAAAACTGAGGAGGGAATAATATACATAAAATAAACCTGCAAAAAGAGTGGAAGAACCACAACTTTAGACTGGCTTTATTCAAACTGCAGTTTGCTGTTTTTATGTGTAATATTATGACCTAATAAAGTCCAGAGAGATTTTATTGACTTTTATTTAGTAGAAACAACAATTCAAGAAATTTTAACTGGCATATATGTGACCATAAAAAAAGAAGATCAATAAGTTCCTTTGAGATTATTTATACTATCAACTCAATCATTACAAATCTATCACAAACTTTTTTAATATCTATTTTTCTTATAAATAAATTTTAAAAATCTGTATTGTGTTTACAGCAACCCGGATATAATTTCCGATTTTAAAATTACATACATACAGTATCGATACCGTAGACTTATATTACAGTCTCATCACCGAAAATTTTTGATTCCGAGAAACAAACAAAACAAATAAATAAATATTTATTATTTTTACAAATATATACATTTTATATTTACATTATCTAATATCTTAAAGTCCAAATGGATAAGTTTCAGGTTCACCCTTTTTAATATGTTCTGGACGAATTGGAGTAACAGCAGAAGTTTCATCAAACCAAACAAATGCATCAAATTGTTCTGATAATTTACATTCAGAATAATGGCTCCATCTTTCAGTATTTGGGCGATAAATAACACCTAAAAAGAAGATATTGGTTTATGAAATCAGAAAAACAGTTTTTTTTACCAATGAATCGTTCCAATTTTGGTTCCATTAAAGCTTGTCGAACATTTTTCTCTTTTTTTAAATCCAATAAAAATTTTGATTTCTTTGTTTCATGAAAAATTTGTTCAAAGCTTCCATCTGAAGATGGACGAATTTTCATTGTTTTTGCTGGAGAATCCCATTGATCGGCAGCTGTTACAGTACCTTAAAAAAACTTCTTTATAGTTTCAAATGTGCTTTAACTTTACAAAATTTACCCGTATGAGTTCCAAATCCAATCATAGCAGCTTCATCACCAAACATTTCTCGGCATAGCTGACCAATATTTAATTCACCTCTTTCTTTTCCCATTTCAGTTGCACGTGCATCACCAATATGTGAATTATGTGCCCAAATAATTGCTTTTCCATTTGGAATTGTTTGAAGAAGTGATTGAAGGGTTTCAAACATATGTGTGTCTCGAAGATTCCATGAATCTGCATCACCATAATACATAATTCTACAAAGCAGAAGGTGATATTAGTTTTAAATAAAAATCTCATTGTCCAAAAAAGCATTGCTTAAACAAAAATATGCCACTTTTGTAGTAATATTTTAGTCTAACTAAAGCATTACAGTAACTCCGACGTTTTTAAAAAAAACATACCGATAATATTTTTCTGCAGATGCAATAACTCGTGCATTCATTTCTGCATCAAAATAGGAATGTCCATCATTTTCAGCATATTCCAATCTCTTCTTTAAAAGTTCATGCAGTTGATCAATAACTTTCTTTTCACACTTTTTAAATCCTCGTAAAACTGCTGCCCCATAATCTGATGGCTCTTTTACCCAATGCATTAAACAACCATAACGTTCTCGAGCTGCTTTAGCTGTATCAGGATCAACCTTTTCTAAATATTCCAAAACTTGTGCAATTGATTCTCCCATACTATACATATCTAGCCCATAAAATCCAACTTTATCTTCTTGCTTCGAAATCTTATTATTGTATTCATGAAGCCAATGAATAAATTCCATAAAATCTGTATTTCTCCACATCCATGTTGGAAATCGTTGAAATGGACGTTCGGATGGCATTTTTGATTTTCGATGACGAATGTGTCGATCTACGGCAGCGGCATCTGGCCAATCAGCTTCAACAGCAATAATATTAAAGCCATGATGTTGAATTAAATATTTAGAAATTGCTGCACGAGCTTGATAAAATTCTGATGTGCCATGACTTGCTTCACCTAAAAAGGTGGAACTTTAAATCCCTCAGAAATCCTAATAAAGACATACCCAATAAAACAACACGTTTATCACCAAATCGATCAAAAAGTTTTCCAAATTCTTCCGAACCAAATGATGGCAGCGGTTCAGCAGATGCAGCAATGAGGTCAATGAGTTTTGTATCTGAAGAAGTGTGAAGCTTCTTTGATGGCTTAGTTTCTGGGGTATTTTGTATCACCAACATTGTTCTACTAAAATCAAATTTAAAAAAAAAATTTGGTTAAAACAATTTACAAGAAGTGTTAAAGACAAAGAAAAAACAACTACAACAATCCGGTAGTAGTAGCGGAAGATGAGAAACACTTATTTCAACCTTATAAAAATGGACAACAGTAAAACAAACATGAACAACTACCGAATTGTTGTAATGCATTATTAACCCCAACACTACCATTAAAATTATGTAAAAATAAAAAAGGAACTTACTTTGTTGCAAAAATTGGAGCAGTGAAGGCAGCTGCCAAATAACACGGATAAAATAAACGAAGTGTTCTCGCAATTTTTAATGTTTCTGTAACAAACATTGTATAAGAATGTTAAAAAAATAAAAAATCGGAACAAAAATACACGAAAAAATTACTTTAAAACATAAATTTTGTAATAAAAAACACATTTTAATATTTTTATGAAACTGAAAAAAGAGGATTCAACCAGGGTCTCCACCGTCCCATTATCGATTTTATCCGTCCCTAGCTTGCGTGCGCTTAAATTAATTAATTTGAAAAATCTTTTTTAACAAAAAGTTTAGATTTATGCTCCTCTACATCTTCCAAGTCTTTTGAAATTAAAATATTTTGCCGTTCCATTTTTACAGCCAGGGACGGATGAAAAAAGCGAAACGTCCCTTGCATCCGTCCCTTGCATCCGTCCCTGGCTGTAAAAATGGAACGGCAAAATATTTTAATTTCAAAAGACTTGGAAGATGTAGAGGAGCATAAATCTAAACTTTTTGTTAAAAAAGATTTTTTAAATTAATTAATTTAAGCGCACGCGAGCTAGGGACGGATAAAATCGATAATGGGACGGTGGAGACCCTGGATTCAACACAGCCGAAAACAGCTGATGAAAAAAATGAAAAAAACAAACGAAAAAAAGTTGTTGTTTTTTTTGAGAAAAAGAAAACACCAGAAAGAAAGAAGAAGAAAGACAAACGCGTGTTTGTGTGCATTTTTTTGCAAATGCACACAAACACGTGCAACAAAAAAAAACAATTTTTGAAATTGAAAATCTTTGAACTTTTTCAGCTTTGTTTCAGAGATTAATGCTTATTGCCAATTTTTTTATTTAAGGATTTTTTTAAAAAAAACCTTAAATAAAAGAAATGAAAAGTCACAAAAATATAGCTAAAATAATTTTCTGTGATTTTTTCTGCTTTCATTTTTTTTTCTGATCCTTGTTTGACAATTTAAATAATTTAATAATGGCACCATTGAAAAAAAGAAATTTTCTTTTTAGTATGGAAAAAAAGAATTTTAATGGAAAAAACGGAAGACGTTAAATTTTCTTTTTACAAATTCCGTAGCTAAAAATAATTTTTAAATAAATTTAAATGACAGTACAAATAAATAGTTTGATTTGCTTATTGTATATATTTTTTTTTAAATTAACTTCAACTTTTTTTTGGCTGTTAAATAGAAGAACAAAGATTAATTGCCAATTAAAGTCAGTTGAATACATTTTTCTTATCAGCACTTTTTAATACGGATGTAATTTGAATTTATTTGATTTTTGAGATTGTACAATGATATCATTATCAAAATAATTTCAAATAAAAACTTTAAGCTTTGTTAGAGTAATTGATAACAAAACACACTAAAAAATGATGTCGATTAAAAATTTCGGTTTTAAAGGAGTGCTTTGTTTCTTATATAATTTTTTTATGATAACAAAAGCATGAAAAACTTAATATAAAAGCACTTGCAAAATATAGCTTTTTTCATTAATTTTACTTTTTTTTCAAATATGGCAATTTTTGTTAAAACTATTTTGTCTTTAATGCTTTTGTCATCTTTTTTGATATTTGTAAAAGCAACTGGATCATGTTATGCTGCACCAGATTTTTATGGCCCAAAATGTGATGACACTCAACAAACATTTGGAGGTTCGACTGTTAGCTATACTATAACTCCAAGAGAAAATGCAGGAACAATGATTTGCTGCAAAGTGAAAGGTTATAAGGTATGACATTTAAAACAAGTTTAAAATAAATAGCTTTTTTAAGAATAATGTTGAAACATGGTTTGATATTGGTTGCAGCGGTGCATATACTTTAAGCCAAACAGTACCATGGGGAAATTCTCTTGGATACAAAGGAGTTCAATGCAAAGGAATTCCCTTTGGATGTTTTGTAGAATTTTAAAGAACATTTTATTTCATTATTCTATTTCGTTTGATATTAAATTTAATAAAAGTTATTCCATTGTTTTTAGTTTGCACGGATTTGTGAAATAAATAATAATCAGAGAAAACACTTTTCAAGTGCAAACAATAATAAGTGAAAAAAATTTTTCTTTAAAGGAGGCGGATGTTTTGATACAGTTTCGTAATCTTGGACTTTCGTGATTTTCAGGCAAACTGAGAGTCTTGAAACGAAAATGCATCTTTATTTGATAAAAAAATTAAAAAAGGGTCATTTTCGTTTCAAGACTCTCAGTTTGCCTGAAAATCACGAAAGTCCAAGATTACGAAACTGTATCAAAACATCCGCGTCCTTTAAAATTTATTTTTTTATAATAATGCATACGTCAAAATTGAAAAATGTTAAAAAAAATAATTCTTCAAATTTATCAATTAAAACAAAGCTCTGGTTTTCATAGTTTTCAAGTCTATGTTCTTCGAGTTTTTGGAATTTTTGACAAAAAAGTGTTAAAGATGAAAAAAATCCAATAATGATATTAATAGCAAACATTAAAATTATTCCAGTGTTATCCAAAAGATTTTCAACCTTTCTTGGCCATTCTAAAAATATAGTTGTCAATACGGCTTTTTTAATACGTAAAAAACAGTTACTTTCGCTGTAAATCATTACAAAAACATATGCAGCCACCCCCCGAATAATTAAACCAATTATTCCCTAAAAAAAGTTAAAATATTACTTTTGAGAAGAATCATTAATGGTTTTAATAAAGCTTAATCTATTGGAGAATATTAATGGTAAAATTTATTACCCAACAAATAAATGATCCAACATAAAATTTTCTATTTTTTAAACGAATTGCCAAAGCATTAAAAATCGATGGAATTGATGGAATAAGGAATATAAAATATCTGTAATAAATTTCTCCTGTTACAAAACCAGGAAGAACAATTGCTTGAATAATAATCATTAAACAAGAAATTGAAATAGTAACATTAAAGAAAAATGTAATTTGTTGATAATTAAAAATAAAACAATTTTTTAAGAAAATTTGTTGAAATTTTGAATGATTTCTATCAATTCTTTGTTTGACTTTTTCTTGAAAACAAAAAATTGTTGATAAAAACCAAAAAATTGTAAATGGAAATGTGACCAAAGTAATGAAGAACTTTTTATCATAGCTATAATAATGGGAATGGCGACCTTAAAAATGCCAAAGTAAGTTTTTTTTGCTCATGTAATACAAGGTGGTTTAAGAATTTCCCGGATTTTTATGTGATTTGGAAATTAACGAAAACGGTTTCCACATGAACACAGGATTTTAAAAATAATTTTTTCTTCAACAAAATGTTGCTTCAGAAAAAATAAAAAATTTCAAAAATAAGAAATGTTAAAACTGAAAAGATTAAATTTCTTTGCCTATCCATGGATGGATATTGATGATTTCACAGAATTTCTTACATTAATTTTTTCTGGAGAATGTAAACTTACAAATGAAAATATTATTTCAATGGTTGATATTGCTGAATTTTTTGGTGTAAAATTATTCAAAATTTATTTTTGACAAAAATGAACTTTGATTCAAACAGTGTCTTTGATTTTCGAGAACTTTCTCAGAAATATTCACTGAATGAACTCAAAAAAGTTACTGATAAATTTATTTCTGATAATATTTCATCCGTTCATCAAAATGAACAATTTTTGAACCTTCGAATTTTTTGAAGGGGTAAATATTTTAGACATAAATTTTAAACATAAATTTTAATTATTTTAGATTTATAAATGGGCCGAATATCTTGGATCGAAACTTCAAAAAACTGTTGAATTGGAGGAAATTTTTGAAGAAAATGCTGGAATAAAAAATGAAATGCTTTCGTTTTTGCCGTTCTTCAAGTTTGCAAAAATGAGAAGTAAATTTTTTAATGATTTTATTGGTAAGTATTTTTTTGAGAAATAAAAAATTTTCGATAATAAACTTTTAGTTCAAAAAAACTTTATTTTCACCGATGATGACTTCGATAAAATTTTACAGAAGAGAATTATTCATGGTAGGTTTATTTAAATAATCTGTATCTTCGAAAGTTAAATATTTTTAGTAAAAGTCACTGTTGGAAAAGGATAAAGTATGAATGGTGAATTTTGTGGTGATCAATTTGAAAATATTGTTGATTTTATTCAATCTGTGAGAAGTAATTGTACAAGTTGTGTTTTTGATTATAATCCTGGAGAATGCCCTACTATAACCTGGGATATATTTCCCATGAAACCGAAAGTAACAATGCCACATAAATTGATCAAAAATGATAATATTGAATTTTATGTTTTATTAAGTGATTATGGTGAATATGGGCATATTTTTTTAAAAAAACGAAGATGTCTTCGGGATGATGATCATTTACTTGCTGAAATATTTGCTGAAGATGGTTTTGATTATGGTTTCTTTTATCACAGACACAAAATTGCATTTTTCCGAGATGTTTGAAGATATTGTTACTTTTTTTACAAAAATAAGTATTTTTTGTCATTTTCTTTCTATTTTTTTGTTTTGTTTGGAACACAAAATTTATTTGTAATACACATTTTTTTAAATTTCTTTAAAAAATTCGATTTCGGAAAATTTTGATTTATCAATATTGGATTGGTGTTTGAAATGGAGGATTTTTTTAGCTAACATTGAATCATGAAACAAAATAGTGACATCATAAATTTTTCGTAATTTAAATAAAATATTCAGAATAATTTAAAAAATGGATGAATTTGAAAGTTATATAAGTTGATTACTTTATAAAAGAAACCTTGGTTGTTTTATTTAATAAAGTGTTTATCGATTATCTAAAATCGCTGAATATGAAAATAATTATGAATATGAACTTTAAAAAATTTTTTATACTACAAGGAAATGTCTCCTATATGTTTGTAAACATTACGGGTTTAAAATAAGATTAAACGGTGCACATCGAACTGAGCGTTCACTTTTTTGGATCGAGCACTCAAGTTAGGCAAAAAAATGATAACTTGAGGGAGCATAGTTTCGAAAACTGTGTGACTTGAGTGTTCGGTCCAAAAAAGTGAACGATTTTCTTGAGCTCAATTCGATGCGGATGGTTTACGGGAACCAAAGAACACAAAATATCAAATTTAACAATAGATTCATTAAATGAGAAATATTTGCGACTATAAAATACCTTTTTTTGAATAAAACTTTCTTTTTCAAAATATTTTTATGTGTACTAAAAAAATATTTACTTTTATTAATAATGGAAGCATCAATTTTAATCAATCTTTTATTTATTTATCAGAAGCCAGCAGATTTTCATGTAATTTCTTTAAAGAGTGTATTACAATTTTAATAAAGCATTTCAAATATTCAAAAAAATCCTTTAAAAAATGGATAATCCCTTAACACAGAATGCTGAAAAAAGTAAGCATCTTTTTCTGTGTTGAAATTTTTGTTTTTCCACTCTCCAATCCAATGTTGAAAAGGACACAAAAAAAGCAAACCTTCGTCGTTTTGTTTTTTTCTTTTTTTTTTTAAATGTGCTGTAATATATTTTTTCAACAAAGGCAATCTTTACTAAAAAAGTATCGGCAGCAACAATGCAGATTTTGCAGAAATATAGAAAGACAAAAAAATGATTTTTTTCTATTATCAAAACAAAGGATGATTTCAATTTTTTTAATTGAATAAAAAAACTTCGACGAATTTGCCTACATTCAAAGGCAAAAAAATTTGTTAAAGGATGCAATACAATTCGATCGATTTTTCATTGACACCTTTTTGAAAATAGAATATGTATTTCGATTGTTTGATTTTTGTAAATATTTAGTTTAAAAAAGTTTGTGATAAGTCGTCTCTGTTTAAGTTGTTTTTACTTGAAATTTTTAAGAAAAATATATTTTATTGAACGATCATTAAGTTTTGTGATAAAATATGAACAGCAATTGTTTTGCAGAAGAAAAAAAATACAAAGAAATTGATTTTATCTTCAAAATAAATATTTAATTTGCTCTCGACCATTTAACTGTTTTCAATCCATTGTAAAGAAACAGAAATACAGTAATTTTAAAGAAAAATATAATGTTAAAAGAGTGACGGATATTAGACAATGTAATATCAAATTTTCCAAATAAAAAACTATTGGAGAAAACAAGTGAGTGTTAGCCGATGATTTTTTTGTAACAAAACTTTTTGTTTTTGTATTATTTTGTTTTAATTTATGCACAAAACCAGTTACTAGTTCAATAATGTTTTTTAAACTTTTAAATTAAATTTTTTTGAAAAAAATGATATAAGCTACTTGTTTTTTTTTCTTCAGTATTGAATAAGGTAATTTTATTCAGCTCTTCATCCCGAGGTAATGCAACAAGAGATCTGTTGCATCAACTTTTTTTAATCTTTTTTACGTTAAAATTTGAATGAAAATGAAAGAAATAAAAAATTCAAAGAAATTTTAATGCAACGCATTTGCGCAAAAATTCAGTAAAAAAAGAAGTGGTTCACAAATGTTGATTTTAAAATTTAGAAAATATAAACAAGTTTCTTTGAAAAATGAATATTTTTCAGCGCAAAAAAATTTGAAACAACAATTCTTTTCAAAAAAAAAAAGCAAACAGCTGTAAAAAATTTTTGAATAACGAATCATTCGATTTTTTTAGCCTTTATTTTTTGAAACAAAAAATGGAAGATTATTTTTGTTTTGTTTAAAGTGATTTGAATATTTGGTTTTTCCAGTTTAAAGATTGTACCTTGCATAAACGAAATAAAATAATATCAGTTTTTGTTTGGTTTTTTGTCAGAAACAAATTTTACTATTTTAGCGAACTTACAAAAATTTCAAGCACTATTTAAAAAAAAATAAAGGTAGGCTTTGACAAAAAAAATTTTAATAAATTATTAAATTTTATTATTTCAATAAAATCCCCAAATGTGTTTTTGGTTACGGAAGAATAAAAATATGACAGGTTGGAATATATAAGAGTAATTAATAAATAGTTTAAACATTTTGCAAGATTGTTGATATTTATTTTTAATAAAGCGAAAATTCGATAAAATTTATACTTTTATTATTTATAATGGTTTCATCTGTTTTAAGCCGATGTGAAGCAGTAATTCACCAAAAAAAACGTGTTGAAAAATAAGCAAAAAACTATCAACTTTGACATTTTAAAATTATCGTTTTTTATAACTAGATTTTCTTGAAATTTGTCACATCAGTTAAATTTGCGGGAAGATCTTCCGGGAGAATCTCCCACATTTTTGATCTCCCGGGAAATTAAAAAACCCTATTTATTTTGTAAAAATTTTTGCAGTAAAATTTTAACAAAAATTATTACAGTTTCTTTAACATTTTCAAACAATAATTTAGTAGTGTTGTGTTTTTGTCATTCCTTAATGAATCATAATGAAATTGATGATGAACAAATGTTTCAATTAAAAATGTTTAAATGATTGATTATACTACTCTAATATCATAAAGCGTAGTGAATTAGTGATAAATTGAAAATTTTTTTATTTTATCAACTTATATTTAATAAATGTTTCAGAAAATGAAAAATAAAATATTAAAAAACAAGAAAAAGCGAATTGAAGGTATTAGGAGAAAAAAAAAAGAGAAAAAAATAACGGAGAAAAAAATAAAAATAAAGGCGAAAAAAATAAGCGGAAGAAAAAACTTTATACAAAAAAATAATTTTACAAAAATACAAAAAATTCAATTTCCCCCAAATTTAATTTTATTTGCACATTGAGTTAAAAATCGAATGACTGAACATTATTACGATTATCAACATTGCTGTCATGCAACTATTAAACAAATGTTCATAATCACCAGCATGATTATGAACATTTTTAATTTCAAATGGTAAAGAATCTTATTCCGTTGTATCAGAATCAGATTTGTAAATAAATCAAATAATTGAAATTAAAAATTAAATAATAAAAAATTGAATAGTTATCACACTTTATATTATAAGTTATTTTTTTCTCCGTTGTTTTTTCTTCGGAGATAAAAATAATTATTTTTTTCTTCACTTATTTTTTTCTCCGTTCACCGAATTGAATGCATCAACGAAGAAAAAATACGAATAAACGCTTTTTAAAGATCAAAGATTGCATTAACTTTTTTTTACTTTCAACGATTTTTCAAAAGATTTTTTTGTCATTTTTAAGCAAAGATTTGAGATGTTTTACAAACGTTAAAAATCAATAATAATTTCTTGGCATTTTTCTATTTTTAAATTAAATTTTAAACCATTGTAAAAAACTTTAAACAAATTTCATTAAAACTGGACATGAAAACTTAAAGCATTTTTGAAACATTTATAAATCAATCAACATATAAATTTTTATTCAATTTTTCCTTTTATAACAAAAGTGTTATTAAAAAAAATTAATAAAATATTCAGTAAACCTACTCCTTATACAAAAATTTTGATGAAAAAGAAACAGCAAAAAAATGTTCAACGCTTAAATATGAGCGAATGTAAAAAATCGGGTTATTTTTTCGTTGACAATTTTTTTTTTCAACGAAAAAAAATTATTTCTTTACCTCTGCTCGTTTTTTTTTTGAACGTTGAAAGTTTCTGGTGGAGCTTTTCATTATACTTTTTCATTAATGAAAAGCTCCACTATTTATGAAAAAATGCACCTGTTTTTAATTTCTTTGAATATTTTGTTTCTATCAAATCATTGATTTTTATTCGGAAGAAAAATGGAGTCAAACGACAATTTTGAAATGGCAATTGAGTACTTAAACTGATGACGATGATATTATACATTTTTAATGAAAATTGATGAAAGCATTTTTCTTCAAAGATTTAATATTGGAAATATTGAAAAAAACAACAGTAATAAACATAACTTATTAAAATTTGAAAAAAAATTTATGATTGTCTTATTCATTTTAAAAACAATGAAGTTATTGAATTGAAAAACACAAAACAACTCAATAGGGTTGTTTAATCTCCCGGGAGATCAAAAAAGTGGGAGATTCTCCCGGGAGATCTCCCGCAAATCTCCCAAAATCTCCCGATTTTTCAAAGTCGCTTGTTTATTACAAAATTATCCCTTTTTTGCCTGTTTAAGATTTTTGCATAACGTTTTTATCAGAAACAAAGTATTTAAAACAAAAACAACAACAACAACTTAAATATCAGTAACCTGAATTTCTTGTTCAGTATTTTCCAAGATTTGATAGGACATGTTTCCCGTTAAAATTGCCTAAAATCAACAGAAAATAATTACAATTTAATTAACATTCCCTACTTTAGTCAAAAGTCTATCAGCAGCTTCTTGAGTACCCTTATCAATTTGATCAAGATGATAAGAAATTTCTTGTTTATTACGAACTTCACCACGAGCATCTTTTTCACTTGTTGTTGTAGATGGATTTGAAGAGGAAGCCAAGGCAGACGAATCAGTAAGATTTTTAACAATTGATAGAGCTTTTGGGTTAACAGTTTTCGAAGCATCTCTTCTTGAAAGTGTTTGATATCTTTGACGATCAGCAAGACTTAATTTTTCGCATTTCTGTAGATGTCCAAGCATTCGACTAATGCTTCCATTAGCATATGTTGCAGAGCAAACCTTGCAGGTAGCACCCTTTTTTGTTGTATCTTCGTTGTAGAATTGCCAACACCAATGTTTATTTTTGTTTGGCATTTTAAAAAATGTTTACGTACTTTTAAATGTGTTTAAATGAGTTTAATCAGTGCCAACTTTGTTCTGGTGAAAACTTTTTTTATAAAAATAAATCAATTTTCACTTTTCCCGCATTTTAAAAATGCTTTATGTGAAATTCGTTGTAAGAACTTTTTATTTTTAACAACGCAAATAATCATTGATTTGCTTTCAATGTCGTACGACCAGCAAAAACAAAAAAAATTTTTTGGGAGATTTTGCGGCAAAAAGTGGGAGATCTCCCGGAAGATCTCCCATATCTCCCGGCAGATCTCCATTTCACAACCCTACAACTCAAAGCGTGCACGCTTTTAAAATTTTAAAAGAAATGTTTCTGTATGCATTAAAAATTGAAATTCTTTTATAAATAATATTTCCATATTTTTATCAAATTTGAATTTATTTATCAGAAATGAGCTTTTTTTATTATTCAATTATTAAAACAATCTGACAGAATTGCAAAAAAGTATTTTAAATATTCAAAAAATAGCTAGCATTTTCAACTTTTCAATGTTTTCCACTCTCCAATTTCAAGTTTATAAAATAACACAGAAAGAAAAAGAAGTCAAAACCTTTGCCGTCTGGAATCTTTGTTCGTAAAAGTAAACCAAAAATGGTGCGCCTTAAGGGCGCGGAGAAATTCGCCCCTTATGCTTGAGTTCATTTTTTTTTTGACTGAAAAAAAATGAAGGGGAACACTGGCGTCGCACATTGCTGAGCACGTAGCTAGGCATAATTTTATAAAACTGATATTCCTGTTGAAAATCGCGGATTATCAAAACTTGGTAAAATTTTTGATCGAATTCATGAAGGTGAAATTGTGGAGATTGTTGTTTTAGATAAACATGTTTTGTGTTTTTTTATTGAAATTTTTCACAAAATAAATTTACATTTTTTATAAAATATATTTATTAATTTTACAGATTCATTCAGTTTTCATATTAAATTTTAATAAAATGTTTCTGCAAAAAATCATGAGAAGAAATTCAAAATCATTATTTAAAACAAAAAAAATATAGATAAAAATCATACAAAAAAAAGTAATTTTATCACTTTCCAAAAATTTTTTTAATTAAACTTGGCTTTGTTGTTGTTCGTGAACGAACGTCATTGCTTCGATAGGGGGAAGGTGTCGTCGTTTTAGATTTGAATAATGAAAATGCCATTGTTGGTGGTGAAACTGTTAAACAAAGAAGAACCAACAAAAAACAAAATAACACAATTCTCATTTTTTTAAACCAAAAATAGGAAAATAAATATAACTTTAATTTACTTTTTTTTATCGGCTTTAAATAGTAAAAGTTATTTTCAAGAAAGAAAAAAAAGAGTAAACACAAGAAAAAACTTTAACAATTAAAATAAAAGGGGCAAATCAAGTTTTTTTTATGTTTACAAATGTCAAATGTCAAACGTTTGCTTTAACATAAAAAAAAGTTTTTAATCAAAAAAGGAGAAAAAATGTTATAAAATCAAGTGACAAAGAAAATGAAAACTAAAAATGTGTACTTTTTTTCTTTTTTAAAATGGTAAAGTGGACAATAAAAGTTTCAGCATTTAGAAAGATTTGAGTTATGAATTAATCAAGAATTGCTTTTCAAATTCGGTTACAATTTTATTCTTTTTTTCCAGAAAATATCCAAAAAAAGTTTTTAGTAAAAAAATATTTTATTTGTTAGTGGCATCCATATTCATCAGAGGAATCTGTGCATTCATACCAAGAATTGCATCGAAAACTCAAATCAATGCATTCCCCATTATAACATTTCCATTTACCATAGCCGCAATCAGGGCATCCCAGCAATCAATTTGATTTTCATCACATCTTGGAAAATATGGAATGCACGCCAAGTCGTACGTACATTGCTAAAAGTTTGGTGGACATTCTGATGATGCGCAAATGGCAATCGCCATTGCCCAAAAATATAATTGTTTTAACATATCGCAATAAAAATAAAATTCTTAAAGTGAAAACTATGTTAGAAACAGATGGTGTTAAGTACTCTTCCCTTTGTGAACATCACTACGAATTTTAGGCGTTGTCTCAATTGTGGTTTGATTTTTTGTAACTATATTAGTCAAAATAAACTAATAACATAACACAAATTCCTGGCTACAAAGTGATAAATGTAAGAAGATTATGCAAATTCTTTGCAGTCACATTAATTTTTGCTGATGTACGTGACTTTTGCATTTAAAAACACAGTTTAAATAATTCGTAAAATAAGAGATATCAAAACTCTCCAAAAAACTGTGAACAAAAACATAAAAAATTTCGGTCAAAAAATGTCACACTCCGAACAAGATAATTCAAAGTTTCCTTGAAAAAAATGTTTTCTTTTTTGGTGCACTGATTTCTTTTCAAATAAATAAGAAAAAGAATGTTGAAATCTGTAAAAGTTTGTATTATACTTACCTTTGGAGGCGTTTCGACCGATTTCTCTGTTTTTTTTTCAAGTACTGTGGATCCACAGAGTGCTACTACATTGAACTTCCATAGAAATATCATTTGAAAATCAGTGGTAATAATTTTACAAATAGTCCGAAATGTTTATCTCAGTTTTTTGTCTTTTTAAATTTCAAAATTTCAACAACAAACACGTAAAAACAGAAATTGTTGTACAAACTTTATAGCATTTTTAAAAATTCAAAGTCGATTTTTGCATTAAGAACCAACATTCAATCGAATTTATCAAATTTAATGATTTCTTTTTTTGTTCTGAAAAGTATTGAAAATTGAATTAGAATTTCATGAAATGAAAATGACATTGAACGAAATTGCTTTTATTACTTTTCTCAATTTTAAAACTCTTTGGCATATATGTGGTACGTACGCAAATCCAAATGCAAATTCCTTAGTGAATCTTTAATTGAGTTGGAATTTTGTTGACTTTTGATATATTTGTTGCGGATGACATTATTTGAACATTTGGTTTTCCTTTTTTGAATCCAATATTGAAAAGAATGAAACAAAATCTTAATGTGAAAAAAATGTAAATTCAAAAGCACAAAACATTTTTAAAAACCTACTGATTTAAGCCATGACATAACGACCATAATAAAGTTGTGCAAAGGAATTCCGCCCAAACGCCCGTGACCTGGGGGGCTACGACATGCCATCCAATTAGCATTGTGCCGTAAAAAAATGACGTCAAGCATGTCTAAAATAAGATGGATAAAAATTTGCATATTTTTAAATATTGGCATATTGCGGCGATGTATAATATCTATTAACTTAAAAATTATAAAGAAGGAGAGACGATATCAAAGTGGATTTAAAAAGAAAAAACTAACTTGAACAAAAAATTTTATTTCACGTGAATATGAAATGCGAGAATCTTCAACTGCAAAAAGGTTTTTGTAATTTTTTTTATTAAGTATGGAGAATAGAGTGACAAAAACATACTTGACTTCTTTTTACTTATTAAATAAAAAAATGTGGTTAAGTCACAGATCAATGATATCAACATTGTAATCATTACAGTTCCAAAATCAAGAAAGAAAAATGCTGTTTCACAAAAATCATTTCGAATTGTCCAAACATATTCATAGGTATCAAAGAAAAAGTTGCAATCATAAAAAGTATATATTATAATATGTAAGATGCAAATAATAGCAACTGCGGCAACAATTCTCTTTGCATTTTCTATCGAAAAATATTTTCGATATTGAGAAAAAAATAAGATGGCACAGACACGATTAAAGGATTTAATGGTTTGGATATAGCATGCGCAATACAATAAATAATTTAGTAGAGTCCCAATAATTGTGCCAAATGTTGTGATGCCGAGGTCTTTGTCTCTGGAAATTAAGGGGTGATTTTAATATCGTCGATGATAGATGAATAAAAATATTCATTTCAGTGTCACAAGTGATTTTCATTGTTTTCATTTTTAGTTAATTTTTGCCATCCCAATTATTACAGCAGCAGTTTAGTTGGGACTCCTCCGATTTATATTCCAGGTTTTTTGCCCAAAATTAAAAAAACTTGAGTATATAAACAGTGCTGATGTGGCTCCGGAACAGAAGCCTGGGCCATTAAAGAATTTTTTTAAATGTTAAAAACTCTTTTTTTATGATCTTAAACTCATTTTTTGATATACGAAGTTCTAAACAGCAGCTAAAAATGCCTTTCAAAATTTAAAGAATTTTGCAAATGTTGGCACTTTTCTCGTTTTCGCCCCCCTCAAAAATTTCATTCACAAATTTGCATAAAACCAGTGAGTTAATGTTGAAAATTCAAAAGGGTGAACGGTTTTGTGAATGATTTTTTTAAGGGGGGGGGGGGCAAAAACAAGAAAAGTACCAAGCCGGAGCCGGTACAACATTATAAATAAATGCCTTAAAGGATTAAAAAATCCCAATATCATTTTCCCCCATCATAAAAATTTGCCCAAATTTTCCTAGCACCAATAATATACACATTTACTTGCAAAATGAACATACAACAATATGATTGGGGCAGACCAAAATGTAAAAATGAACAAAATTATTGCTTCTGCAGTACTACCTGCAACACAAAGACATCCAAAAGCGTTGTGAAGGGTCTTCTTTTTATATATTAAAAGTAATGAAATTATACTGCAAATGAATCCTACTAAGCTAATCTAAAATAAGTCAAAAGATTAATTATTTAGCTTTTATATCCAACAAAATCTCTTACAAAAAAAATTATGCAAGTAACTGGGATATCATTTTCGTTCGTTCTCGTTTCCATTTTAAAATTGTGGCAAAAAACTGTAATTATTTATTTGATAGTGACTTTTTGAAAATATCAGTTATACTAAAATTGAAAAAAATGTCAGCGTGATTTACAATCTTTATTTCTTAAAATTAAATAAAGTTTTTCAAATGATTGTTTTCTTGTGACCACAGAATATTGAAATCTGTAAGAGTTTTGTACCTTTAGAGGCGTTTCGACTGTTCCCTCTGTTATTGTAAGTATATGTTGAATAGATTTTGTAATACAAATGATTACGAACAATTTGTTTATTCATTTTACTTAGAAATGAGTTGAATAAGGGCTTAATTTGCTTCTACACGTTTTTTTAAACTATGAAAGTAGTTTTTTTTATGAATACAATTAATAATATACGTATGCTTTAATGCTTTTCAAGTAATACTATTCTACAATATGCAATATGGGAACGTCCAGAGGTGACGTCACCATAAAAAAATGTGAAATTTTTAATAGTTCAGAAATTCAGAAAACGTTTAACAATTATTGCTTAAATGCAAAATTATTAAAATTTGGCACATCCGTTTGTATAGGCTTTAGAAACGGATGTGACAGATTGTAAAATCAGGTCTATGTTTTACCAAAACACAAGCAATCAAAAATAAGAAAAAAACTATCAAATTTGACATTTTAATATTATTCACATCGAAACGAATGTTCTTTTTTTTGATCTAATGTCTGGCAAAATGCCATTTTTGTAAGCGCCCATTGCGGGAAATTTAAAAATTTTCAACTAACAAAAATTTGTTTTTTTCTTCGAAAAAGAAACTATTTTTCATTTCTTTTTTAATAAAACATTTAATTTTTATGTTTTTTTAATATAATTATGGCATATATTATATAGTTACAGGTTTGTAAAAGGTTTTATGTTAAAATATTTTGTTTATATGGCATTTTATATGATAAAAAAATTATATAAACGTTGTTTTAGTTATTTTTCAAATTCTTAAAAAATCCTTATGCAGTTTTGGCTGTAGGTTGTGCCGAATATGAGAGAAGAAAATATATTCCAACATCATTTGAATCAACCAATAATTCTAAACACACTAATTTAAATTCAATTCCAAGTTCTATATGTGTAGACAACAACGGCGAGATTGCAGAAAATACATATATCCCAAAACCAATAATCCCACAATACCGTTTTCCATAAACCAAAACCCCAACAACCCCTTAAAACACTACAAAACCAAATATAAATGTTTTTACTAGTCAATTTAAATTAAAATAATGTAAATATGATACATATAATTAGAAAAGAACAATTTCAGTTCATCAATAATAATAATTTTTTTAATCATACATTTATTCCTTTTCTTGTTCATTAGCTTCTTTTGCAGGTGGTTGATTTTTTGATTCTGGATCTTTTGCAGGAGCATCTTTTTTATCTACAGCAGCTGCAGGAGTATCTTCTTTAACAAAATCAGCTGCAACTCGACGTATACCTTCAGGTGTTGCAGATGGAATCTAAACAGATCTTGGCTTCTTATCATCATCTTTGCATGGGATATGATAAAATACAACATAATAACCTTCTGGTGGAATTTGTTTTGCCAAAAAATAATACTAATTGTAACAGTTTCATTTGGAGCAACAAATCCATGTGGTAGACGAAGACGAAACATATGCATATCATTTGATGATGCTTTAACCTAAAAAAGACAATTAAAGAAGTTATCCAATATATAAAGATAGAACACATACCTTGAAACATTGTCGAATTTTTGTGGTATTTGTTATTTTGACAGAGACAAAATTTTACATATCATTACTAAAACAACGTTTATATAATTTTTTTATCATATAAAATGCCATATAAACAAAATATTTTAACATAAAACCTTTTACAAACCTGTAACTATATAATATATGCCATAATTATATTAAAAAAACATAAAAATTAAATGTTTTTTTAAAAAAGAAATGAAAAATAGTTTCTTTTTCGAAGAAAAAAACAAATTTTTGTTAGTTGAAAATTTTTAAATTTCCCGCAATGGGCGCTTACAAAAATGGCATTTTGCCAGACATTAGATCAAAAAAAAAAACAATTTATATACTTTCAATTCGATGTGTATTGTTTTTTATAAATGAATTTTCTTGAAATTTGTCACATTCTTTTATGGAGGCTGCAAAAAAAGATATGAAGAACTTCATCGAGATGTTCTTAACAGCAATGAAAAATATGTTTATTAAATCTTTAATCATTGGCATTCGCATTTTTTGAACTTCAAAAAATGGACGATGAATATTCTCTTGCATAAAGAATATGTAAGTTCTTTGCTATGCAAAAGCTTTTTAAATTTGTATTTGTTTTTTTCATTCATTCTTGATAATATTTTAATGTCAAAAAATTTTGAAAGTGGCTTTTTTTTAACTTATTAATTTCGTGGATTTTGCAAAAAATCTGTAAAAATTATTGTAAAGGAATTTTCACAGCAAAAAATTTAACACAAGAATATAAAAATGTGAAGGTGTAATTAAAAGGGATTATTGATAACACTTTAAAAAACATCCCTTTTTTGTGAAAATATGTATATCAGTATTTTCGAGAAAGACTTAAATTTTTTTGTTTACATTTTTAAATAGAAAAACTTAATCTACGAAAAAATTTAAAAAATAATGATTCAACAAATATTCTATAAAAAAAGGCAGTGTAGTTTACTTTTTTGTTATAGCTAATAAAAAACTTTTCGATTATTATTGGTAGTCTTGTTTGTTTTTCAAAAATGCATTACAAAAATTGTTCAACATCATTCAAATGGGGAGAATGGTCAATGGAAACATGTGCATTAGAAGCATATTTTGGAATCCGATTTCCACAAAATGATATATGTGACTATATTATGGTATATATTTTATTTGATTGGAGAATTTTTAACAAAATAAATTTTTGTTAAAAAAAAGTTTCTTTATCCCTTGAACGACTTGCTAATTATTGCCGATAATTAGTGCACAAAGGTGCATACTTTTATGCGCATTCAGGAGGGTCAAAGATCCATCGTCTCATCCATTTTTAAGACATGCCAATCAGCTAGCTGGGGTTAAATGGTGGAATTGGCCACCATCCCACTCCTGTCGAAAATACAAACTGTAATTTGTAATCGCACTTTACGGGAGCGATCCCACTTGGTTTTTCGAGCAGCGCATTAACAACAGTAAACCACTCGGCCAACCAAGTGGAAGACAAACGATGCATTTTTTGAAACACTTTTTTGTTGAAAAAAAAAACTTTTTTCCCAATAAATTTTAAACAATGTTTTTTAGACTTTTAATGATGCTTTAAAAAATTTCTATTACATCCTTGTTTTAATACCGTATCTTCTTTGTTTAATTACAGTAATTACAAATTCTGCTTTTGTTGTCGTTTCAACTTTGATTTTGAGAAATAAAAATAATCCGTAAGTTTTTTGTCTTAAATAAAATTTTGGTATAAATTTTAAAAAGAAAAGAAAAAAATTATTATTTATGTTAAATGGTGGATTTATCAAATCCAAAATGTACATCAGATACAAATCAAATATTAAAAAATTCTAAAATAACGTTTTAGGTCTCGAAACGTTTTCACATTTCTTTTAAATCGAGCAGTTAGTATTATTTTATTACAAATAATTACAACATTTTGTATTTTAAATATTGATACTCGAATTCAATTATTGCTGTTTATTCTTCCATCATTTTTTTCCATATTAATTTATATCAAAACTTACTTTGTTTTATCAGTTTTTATTTATTCGTCGGTTAATTTTATAAAATGGTATAAACGAAAAGTTACATTTAAAAATTGTATTATCTTGAATTTAATTATTTGGTTTTCAAGCTTGGCAATAACTGTAGGATTTTGATAAACTTTTCTTATTCTACAAATTTTAATTTTTTCAAGTACAAAAATTTATTCTCGGCGGTGATCCTTTTTTCATCAAAAAAATTTATTTATTAAAATTTAATATTTTTTTGCAAAATCGAAAGTCGAAAATGGTTTTGACTCTGTAATTTTTTTTCGGCTGATTTTAATTTTCGGTCTTTCAAATTTTTGAAATTTACAATAAAACCTAAATCGAAATTTTGATAAATGTCAAATTTCTTTTTTAGATTTTCCTTGGAATTTTCTGTTTTTTCGTTTTATTTTCCCAAAAAGAAAATGAATGCTCATTTGAAAATTGTGAAAAGCCAATTGCATACATAACAATTTTTATGTTTATTTTTTTATATTTTTTTGCATTTGCATTGACTGCAATTTATTTCATTACTTTAATTAAATTAAAACAAAGATTATCAAATACAAAAAATAGTATCAGAATCCAAAATACCAAAAATATTACTGTAATGAAGCGTTTATTTTATAACATTTTATTATTTGTTTTTACAAGAAGTCCATTTTTAATAATTTGTATTTTTCTTTTAAATACTGCAGAAAAATTCAATGAAAATATTTCGTGTATTCAAATTTTTCAAGATGCAATTAATTTTGAAGTTTATTTGAATTTGGTAATTATTATGACACAAATTGGTAAACCAAAATTATATTTTTTGTTAAAGCTTAATTAAGTTCTTTTAGGAATGATTACAGACCCAATTATAACAATTTGGAGCAATTTTAAAATGATAAAAACACTTTTTGGACACAATTAAAAATGATTTAATTGAAAAATTTGTATCTTTTTTATAAAATATCAAATATTTGCAATAAAAATGTAAAATAAGTTTTTGCAAAAAGTGAAAGAAAATTGATAACAAATCAATAAATATAAGACCAAAAATATTTATTTAAAAAATGATTTCATGAAAAATGAATCATTTTTGTCTGAGAATTTGAATGTTTTACACATTTTTATAAAAAAAAATGAAAATGAAATGTTTAAATTCTTTAAATAGAAACAAAATTACAATAATTAATTATTTCGTAATTATATTATACTGACATTTTTATATGACAATTTGTTAAATAAGACGAGGATATAAAAAAAATTTTGGCGAGGGTCCGAAAAAGGCACAAATTATGAAATATGCGGCACCCCTGTTTCAACTTGAGTTTTGAAGGGAATCGTGAAATGGCGTATGGCGATTTTGCCCAACTTGAGTTTTGAAGCAAATCGTAAAATGGCGTATAGCGATTTTGCCCAACTTGAGTTTTGAAGGAAATCGTAAAATGGCGTATAGCGATTTTGCCCAACTTGAGTTTTAAGCTTTTTGAAAAAATGAATTTTAGCAGTTTTTTTTCAAGTTTGAAAACTGCAAAATTTTCGAAAAAAACGCAATTTTTCAATATTTTCGTATTATTGCCGATTTTGAAGTTGAAAATAGGTCAAAATGGGAATTAAACATTTTTGTGAAATTTCCAACGGTTGGAAAAATTTGGATTTCCAACCGTTGGAAATTTCACAAAAATGTTTAATTCCCATTTTGACCTATTTTCAACTTCAAAATCGGCAATAATACGAAAATATTGAAAAATTGCGTTTTTTTCGAAAATTTTGCAGTTTTCAAACTTGAAAAAAAACTGCTAAAATTCATTTTTTCAAAAAGCTTAAAACTCAAGTTGGGCAAAATCGCTATACGCCATTTTACGATTTGCTTCAAAACTCAATTTGGGCAAAGTTGCCATACGCCATTTTAAGATTTGCTTCAAAACTCAAGTTGACCAAAATCGCTATACGCCGTTTTACGATTTCATTCAAAACTCAAGTTGGGCAAAAAAAAAGAGCCCAAATTGAGAAACTACCGAAAAAGTGTCAAGTGCTGGCACTTTGCTTTTAAACGGCTTTTTTCGGACCCTCGCCAGAATTTTTTTTATATCCTCGTCTTAAATAACAGACGGTAAAAGTTTTGTTATTTCTTCAAATTATGTGTTATGCTTGAATTTTAAAAGTGCATCCACAAGCATTTTTTGGCCTAAAATTTAATGTTTCTTGTTTCTGTTTCTTGACCTCTATCCAAAAACTTCTGGTGATAAAAAAAGTGTACCGAAATTTTTGCATTTTTTAAGCTTTGATTCTTTAAACAATTTTTACAAGGAAGCATAAAAATGTTTCATTGAAAGACGAGGGTCAAAAATGGAACGATCGGGGAACACTGATAATAATCCAAAGATTATTTTGCTTCGTCATAAAAAAATATATTATTTTAGGATAAAAGAAAAAGTGATTTTTGAGAAATGAGCAGTTTTGTATAAAAATCATGAATTTCAAGATATTTTTCTGCTTGGTCAGCAAAAAAAAATGTTACAGTAACCAACTTTTTTTTCCGTTACTCATGACAGTATTGCTTTCTCATTTTTTCTGTTTCTATTTTTGCCATTTTCACATTTTGTTTACCTGTTTTTTCGTAGCCTCAAAAGCTTTTTTTATTTGCATTAATATTAACGCTGATTTATATTACCTTCTTTTTGCATTTTTCAACAAGTTTTTATTTTCAAAAAAATGAAATATAAAAAAAGCAGCATCCAAAATGAAAAGACAACAAAAAAAACAGGCAGAGTCAGTCACAGCGTAATTTCGAAAGAGATAGAGAGAGAAGAAAGGGAAAGGAAGAAAGAAAGGAACCAAACATTAAAGTTGAAGCACTCCCATTTTTTTCTCTCTCACTTTTTCGCCTAAACAAGATTTTTTTCCTTCCCTTTTCTTTTTTCTCACAAAAAAACATTTTTTTTTCTCTTTGTCCTTTGTTGACCTCACTTTTCTTTTTCATGGTTTTTTTTTGCGGTTCCGCAAAAATAGTTGTTTTTAAGTATTTATTTTTTTTCGTTGGTAACAAAAGTTTTTAAATAAAAGCAGTAATAACGTTTTAATGTAATAATCATACTGTAGTAAACGCTATTAACGATAAAAAAATACGAAAACTGCTAATTTTGGGAAATATTTTTTTAGTTGTTGTTTTCTTAGCAAAAACATGTGATTTCGTGAATTTGAAATTTGTTTATGCTTTTTTGCACCTTTTGACTCACCCATATTTTTTTTAAAGCTAAAAACGGAACACTGCTATGAAAAAATAGAAAAAAGAATTTTCTTCGGTAGTTGAAAAAAAAATTTTTCGTCAATTTGCGTTTTTTATTGCTTTTAGTTTTTTTGGGCAAAGGTTTTTACAAAGTCCGTTTATCAATATCAATTTTAAATTTGCAGTAAAGCTTTGCTAGCTAATTTTCAAAAAGATGTTGAAAAACTTATTTGAACTTTTCAGTGCTTATGTATAAAAACAAATAGAAGCTTTGTAGTGTTAACAACATTATCTAAAATAGCTTCGTTTCCTTGGCAATGTAAAAAAATTTAGTTTTGAAAAAGTTATTAACACGAGTCGACAAACCAAAAAAAACGGCCATCAAAGAAAAATTTAGAAAGTCGATTTCGTTGTGGGACCACATATTTTTCTTCTTCAAATTTTTTTTTGCAAAAAACTGTTTTTTTGATGAAAAAGTAGCTCGACTTCTGGAGTTTTTATCTGGACATCTGTATGAAAAAATATTATTTTTTTTTATCTCTATGTGTTCCTTACATGCTAAAGTACATATTCCGGTAGACTCAAGTCTTCAAGTTAATTTTAACTTATTTTTTATTCTGGATGAAGTATACAAGAAAATCATTAGATTTTTTTGACAGGGGGCACCAAGGCAAAAAAATTTAAAAAAAATTTTTTTTTGTTTTTTTTTAAATATTAGAATATGTCCAAAATGTATAAAAAATACTATAAAAATCATTTTCAGCGCTACAATATCTCAAATATTGGTGATATACTATCAAAATGATGTTAGGGGTACTGTAAAAATCTCTTTTATTAAAAAAAAAATTTTCACTGCTTTCCTTTGACTTTAATTTGATTGAATATTACTAAATCAAGGTCGGGGAGTTAAAATAAAGCATTAACAGGCGTTTAAACTCAATGTAAATAGCATTTTTTGGTAATTTTCTTCTATACTTCAACGAGAATAAAAAATATGTTAAGATTTACTTGAAGACTTGAGTCTACCGGAATATGTACTTTAGCATGTAAGGAACACATAGAGATAAAAAAAATAATATTTTTTCATACAGATGTCCAGATAAAAACTCCAGAAGTCGAGCTACTTTTTCATCAAAAAAACAGTTTTTTGCAAAAAAAATTTGAAGAAGAAAAATATGTGGTCCCACAACGAAATCGACTTTCTAAATTTTTCTTTGATGGCCGTTTTTTTTGGTTTGTCGACTCGTGTTAAAAAATTAGGTTTTGCAAAAACTTTTTTGTAGAGAACTTTCCTGCTATTTTTCAAGCTCGAATGTTGTTCCTTTTTCCTTTGAGAGATTTGCAATCGTTTAAACGTTTTTTTTTGTGATTCAAGTTTAATCAAAAACAGGGTTGTGCGGTACCGATATTTTTACAAACGATACCGATATTCGATATTTCGATACTTCCAAAAATTGATTCGATACCGATACTCGATATTCGATACCACTCAAATTTTTTTCGATACTGATATTCGATACCCATACTCGATACCGATATTTCGATACGATACCGGAAAAAATTATTTTTTAATTCCTTTTTACTATATTTTTGAAAAAAAAGTTGACATATAAGTATAATTAAGAAGTCAGTTTCATATGAAAATGAGAAAACAACATAAAAATAAGCAAAAAACAGATGAATTTCAAGTTCAGTATCGGTATCGAAATATCGGCAAAAAAATCTCGATACCGATACCGCTCAAAATTTTTCGATACCGATACTTCTCAAAAATTTTTAGATACCGATATTCGATACCGATACTCGATACCGATATTTCGATACGATATATCGGTATCGCACAACCCTGATCAAAAACTTTATGAAGCAATAAAAAAAAGTATTATAACCTTTTCTCAGTAGTTTACACATATGTGTACACAAAATATGTGTCATCTTCCATCCATTATCAATAAATTAAAGCAGTCATTGATCGTTTACTTTGGGGAAAAAAGAGATCAGCTGAAAAAACGTATGTTTTTTTGCTGCAGCGATCAAATATGAAATTGTGTTTATATTTTTTTTTCGCTCTCAAAAAAAATTGCTGATTCATTTCTTCTCTCTTTTTCTTTCATAATTATTTGTCCAGTTTTGTTTTATTCCATTTTTGATGATTCTTATCTTTTCTAGCTTTTGATTTGTGCAAACTTGATTGTTTTATCCATTTCATATATACTTTTCGTGAAATATTAAAGAATATCTTCCTTGCTTGCTTATAAATTTTGCTTACCCGTTACTAACAAACCTCACTTTTTAGCATCAAACAATCCTTAAAAAAGAAGAAAAAAAAAGATGGATCCATATTTTGATCGTTTAGCAACAAAATATCGATGCTGCTGTGGTTGCATGCATGTTGAAACTGGAACAAAGATTATTTGTGGTGTTGCTTTAATTATGTATGTTATCTCTGGTTTATCATATTGGATTCAAGGTCCTACAACTATGTGGGGCAATGGAGAATTGATTCGAATTGTTATTGGTGGTCTTGTTGTTGCTGGTCCATTAATGGGTATTAAGAAGACTGTTCCAGCATACTTTATTCCTTATCTCGTTTTCTCTGTAAGTTTTTATACAAGTTTTGAGAAAGGGGATATATAATTGTGAATTGTGATTCTGTTAGGATATTTTCATTACTTTATTACTATAATCTTTTAGCTTGTCAGCATCATTGGCTTCCTTGTTCAAATTCCATTAATGATTATGGCCCTTAACTCTGGTAGTCATATTGGAAAAAGTCTTCGCGAAATGATTCAACATATGTACAATGATAAACTTGTCACTGATGCAGGTAAATCTTTTTTCTTATCTCTTATTAACCTCTCTAATAACCTTCATCTTTTTTAGAAATCGATAAAGCTGTGTGGGAAATCTTGGTTCATTGTGTTATTACTTCACTCTACAGTATCTGGTTCTTCTCTGTTGTTGCAAATTGTTATAGATATGTTGATGATAAGAAAAAAGCTGGATATAATGAAGTCTCACTTCCACAACCAAATGCTGCTCCAATTTATTAATAATATGGTGTAAAGAAAAACCGGTGTGATATTTTCTGTCAATGAGCTCTTCTTTATCTTTTTTTATTCGAATGAATTAAGTGAAATGACAGCTTTATGAAAATCACTTTTTTTAAATTATTTTTTTGTGTACTTTTGGTAACCTTTTTATTTTTGTTTATTGTAATAATCTCTGTGAAATGTTTTGAGTTTTAATAAATCGTAATAAATCAAGCTTTTTCACTTTAAGAATACCTACAGTATACTGTATCGAGCTAGTAAATCTCGCTAAAACATAATACATGAATCTTTTATAACTAATAAAAATTTGACAGCAAAAACAATTGAAACAAACAAAGTGTACAGATTTTAAACATCAACTTCTTCAAGAAAATATTTAGTTTCATTACCATTTGCCAAATTTGGATTATTTGAACCAGATGAAGGTTGACGGATTGTTGGAAGAGGTGAAGCTTCTGCTTTTGCAACATAATATTGATAGCAGCGATAAACAATAAGAAGCATCCAAGCTACAACTGCAAGTACAGCAATATAAGTTAAAAAGAAGAAAACAACACTTTCAGCAGTATCTATAAAAATTACAAAGTCAAATCGACCAAATAAAAGTTAATAAGTAACCTTTTTCAGCAAAATAATTATACCATGGACTTTCACCAGCATACCAATCATTGATATATCGAAAAGCGCTACAAGTTTTTCCAATTGTAAGAACAACTAATCCCATAGAAATAGCCAAAAACGCCCTATAAAAATGTATATGTTAACAAAAAGCTTTAAAAGCACAACTGAATCAATAAAAAACTTACAAGAGAAAGAAGATATGGAATTAAAAATTCAGGTTTTTGCTTCTTAAAGGCATATACTGCAGAACCAAAAATAAGTGCAATAACTACAGCTTGAAAAAACATAGAAACAAAGTTGGTAGGATCAACAAGAGAATGAGCGCATGCACGAAGAAAGAAGCAAAAACATGTAAAAAAGGAGATAATTTGAGCACCAGGTTCGACATGCCCGAGTCCACAAAGGAAGCGGAATTTTGGATCAAGTGGATTAGAAGGAGAAGATTGAGCCATTGTTTAAAAATTAAAAATAAGGGTAAAAGCGAAAAACACGAAAATGCACAACAAACAAATGACTTCAATAACAAAAGCTGGAGATAAATATTATAGAAAGACAATATTAGATGGAACACAAAAAATGAAAACTTAAAATAAAAGAGAGAGAAAATGTTATGTGAAACTTTTGCTGACAAAAAAATCAATGAAAAAAATTGGGATAATGCAAGTTTTCGTTTCAAAAACATAGAATACGCAAAACCAGAAGGCGGAATTGACTCAAATGCTTCAGATTTGAATTTAGCATGTTCGAAAACCTTTATATCCGTGGAATTACTCAAAACGGTTCACCAGTATTATTTTTACAGTAATAAATGTTAAAAAATGCTTCCACAAAAATATAGACTCACCTCAAGGAAAAAATTTTCAAAAGTAGACCAAAAAAGCGGATGGATGGGCTATCCTGTGCAGTTTTTTATGCTGTTTAAGAATATGTATGTTCCAGATTTCAACTTTTACTTTTAAAGTTATCAAGAGCTGTGAAATCAAATCTATCAAAAAATGCAAAATTATATGGAAAAATGCTGAAAAAATCCAAAAACGGGACTTTCCCAAATAATGATCCTGATAATGTACTAAACAAAATGAATTTACATTTTTCTGTGAGATATCTTTTTTGGTTTTGCATCCATATATAATTTTCCTCACGCTTTTCTTTCATATCAGTTTTAATCATTTTATCAAAGACTGAAGAACGAGAAGAAAGAATAAGTTTATGAACCTAAAGAGAACATGTTAAAGTACTTTAAAGTAGAAAAAAGCTAAATAAAAGACATATATACTTTAATTTCAGTTTTTTGTGTTCAATTTTTGCTGCCAATTTCCCTCGCTGCTTTATTTACTTCTTTTCAGTGTCTCCAAAGTCCCACTTTTTTTTGGGACGCGTCCGTCCCGTCCCTATTTTTAGCACTACCCGTCCGTCCGTCCCGTCCCTAAATTTAAAAAGATACGTCCCCGTCCGTCCCGTTCTTAACGTCAGGGACGGGTATCCCGTCCCGTCCGTCCCCGTTATTTGAAAATAAGTCAAACAATAACAAAAAATTTTGGATTCAATGTGTTCTTTATTGTATACATATTTATTATAAAAGCAAACTCACAAAAAATCAATTTGATGAAAAATAAATATGATAAGGATAAAAAATTACAATAAACTTATCCAAAATATGAAAAAGGTATAATAGGCATAAAAAATTTTTACATAAATTTTTTATTTAAATGAACGACGAGCTTTTCATCCAACACTTTTGCACTTGTTTGACTCTTGCAGCCTTTTGTTGCAATTCCAGCATGATTAAAGCATCTTTCAAGGGGCCCAGTTGTTGCTGGTACAATTAATTAATTTAAAGCTTATTGACGGAGACATTCCTTATAATATAAATGTTTAATTAAAATTTAAAATTTAAAGCGTTCAACATACAAAACTTGGATCTGCATTTGCCCAATATTTGATCGGATAAAATGAAAGAGAAGATGTCTCTTTTTTCATCTTTTTTGTCTTCGATTAATGACCACACAGAAAAAAAAGCCAAACAAAGTGGTAGTACAAATGCATTGCCGACTAAAACTGCTTTTCCGCTTTGCAGCTGTTATGTCATTTCCTTTTTAGTGCACTAATATTTGTAGACAACGTAGAACCAAGTAAAACTTTTAAAGAAAATACTTAGAAGTAATATGCATCACAAAAAATTATCAGAATACTCTTTTATTTTAGCACACCAGAATTGTTAATTCCTTATCCGCAGCACATACTATTTTAACGTTTAAGTTTCAATCATAATTTAATTTTGCAGAAGAAAAAATTTGAAGAAAAACGGGACGGGACGTTCAATACCTGAAAAAGAACGCGTCCGTTCCGTCCCTATTTTTAGCATTACCCGTCCGTCCGTCCCGTCCCTAAATTTAAAAAAACACGTCCCCGTCCATCCCGGGACGGGGACGGGACGGAAGAACGGACGTCTCGGGACGGGACGGTGGAGACCCTGCTTCTTTTGTCACAAAAGAAGTAAAAAAAAAAGTTTTGTGTTCAATTTTTTTGCTGCCAAATTTTTCAAATTTCCCTCGCTGCTTTTATTCCCGTAACGAAAAAAAGCAAAAACGGCGCCATTCAAAATCACGCGCCATTCTCTTTTCTAGGAACGGCATTCTTTATCTTTTTTTCTGTCGTCGATGGCAGCTCTGTCTTTTTGCTCTGCTATTTCTTTTTCTTACCCATTTTGGATAGCTTTTTTTACATAATTTTTATATCCGCGTTTTTTTTGATTCTTCAAACTTTATCTCTTTTCCTTTTTAGATTGTCAATCATGTCTGATAATAATATTACTATTCGTGGCTCAAAGTACAACAAATGCTTATGGGATTTGATTCATGTTGAAACTGGTACACAACTTCTTAGTGGTATTGCTTTGATTCTACATGTTCTTGCTGCTATTGGATTTTTTCTTCGTACCAATGAATCATTCTTTGATTATTGGGATATTGTTCGACTTTTACTTGGCATTGGTGCATATATTCTTGCATTTGTTGGAATTCATCTTGTTAAACCTCGTCTTATTATTCTTTGTCTCATTTGGTTGGTAAGTATTTTCAGTTTTATTTTCTTTGCTTTACAAGGTTCTTTTTTAGGGATCTCGAATCGTTCAATACTCTGGTTCAATCTTTCTTACACTTACATCATATTTTCCTGATTCACCTCTTGGATACTTTTATCAAGAACTTCAGCGATCTTTCTCAACTTTTGGTAAAAGTCGTGTTTATCAAAATGGTTTAAGTGGTATGTTTTATATATATTTTACGTTTGCTAATGTTAATCCGCCTTCTTTTTTAGTAACTCCTGAACGTGTTCTTCTTCGATCTGTTCTTATGGTACTTCTCTACATCTTTGTCTTTGATTTGGTTTACAAATGCTACAAATATGTTTCTCATGAAGCTGTTGATGAAGAAGATACCCTCCCAAAGACAAATGTTACTTCTCTCTCTGTTACCCAAGAAGACGGCAAAACTCAAGTTTAATAATCTTTATGCATTTGTTCATCTTTTTTTTTTGTTTTTTTTTTATCATTTGTCAATGTTTTCTTTTTTGTTTGTTGTTATCCTTTTTTTATAAAGTTTTACTTTTTAAATTTTGTTGGACTTGTTGTTTATACGAAGGTTAACTATCTCAGACTACTACTTTTCAATTTTTAAAAAAAAGTTTATGAGCCATCAATGATGCTGTACTTTTGAATTGTCTAAGAAAAAAGTAGGGAATGTTTTATGAGCCAACAGTGTCGTTCAGTCGCATACAGTATCCTTTAAATTTTTCTTTCCGATATTCTGCAAAAAAATTTAAAGATATCACATTTCAAAGTTGTTTTCTCTTTTTTAGAAGACTCATTTATTAAAAAGAAAAAAATAGTTGTTTTTTTTTTCAAAATTTGACGTAAACAACTTTATCTATTTTTTCTGGCTCAAAAACAACAACGAAGTGAGAGTTTCCTTTCGACGGCTGGCAGCAAAAAAAGATGCGTGACTGCATATTGTTAGAGAAAGGAGAGTGAATAAAAAAGCATTTTCATCTTTAAGAATGGATGAAAAAATGGCACTGAAAAAAAAGAAGATGCATCTGTAAAGAAAATACATATGATAAACGTAAAAATATTCAAAGCATATGCTTTTTTAAGTAATATTTTTATTTTTGGTTTTGTTGTCGCAGTTTGTCTAATCTTTATTAACGTTGATATTTATGATTCTTAATAGTTTACAACGTTAGAAAGTGTAATATAGGTTCATCTTAAAAAGAAACTATACTGCTATAAATCGATGAAATATTGAACTTTGATGCCTTGGTTTAACTTTAACTCAAAAATGATGCTATATATTCAACCCCATAAATATATGTAAACTTTGACAGAAAAACAAAAGTGAAGTGTTTCAAGTGATTGCTTGTTTGGGTTAGATTTTTATGGCAAAAGTAAAAGCACTTTATTAGGTTTTAGAAAACTTTTTTAAACTGTCTTTAAATAATTTAAATTAAATTGTTGGTTTTTCTTTTTTGTTCGAGTTTTAAACGCGAATTTATTCATCCTAGTTTTTGCAACTACAGTAACCCGTTAAAGAAAATCAACCTTTTCCGTGCTTTTTTTGAAAAATGTTTGCCTTAAGTTAATTTTTTTGCTTTTTTTACTCTATAAAACACATTTGTTCTCTTCCATCTTCTTTTTTTAAATTATTTCAATGTTCCTTTTCTCTTTTTGAAAAAG
The DNA here is from genome assembly GCA_963922195.1 of Panagrolaimus sp. PS1159. Taxonomy (NCBI): domain Eukaryota; kingdom Metazoa; phylum Nematoda; class Chromadorea; order Rhabditida; family Panagrolaimidae; genus Panagrolaimus; species Panagrolaimus sp. PS1159. Next base: position 4,269,470 of record CAWUHW010000004.1, read on the forward strand.
TAACCTTTCATTCATTTTCATTGATGACTCTTTTTTTGTTGGCGCCATATTTTTTTCATTTCTTCTCTATATTTTTCTTTCAATCATTCACGTGTTTTTGCTTCTTCGTTTATTAAATTTTTGTTTTTAGATATATATCTAAAAATGGTCGAAGAAATCTTTAATCCAACTGATCCAAAATATCGTTGCTGCTGTGGCTGCCATGTTACAATTGGTACAAAAATTATTTGTTACATGTCTTTCTTTATTTGTTTACTTTCTGGAATTGCTGGTGGAGTTTTTAGTCCACATTTTATTGTTCCTGCACTTGTTTGGTTGGCAATTATTTCATTCGTTTGCTTATCACCAATTTATGGAATTCATAAACGACAACCTGCTTGGCTTATTCCGTATCTTGTTCTTTCTGTAAGCTTTTTTACTTATTTGCAGGCTGTAATCTTACTTCTTTAGGTTATTGGTATTATCATTATTGGACTTTCTTTGATCTCAATTATTGTTGCTTTAATCCCAAATACAACTGTTGGAGAACGACTTCGTATTAGCGCACGGGAAAAACTTTTATATAAAAATCGGGATGAAGATGGTACAGTTTTTATATTCTTATCACCCTTATATATAATGTAGAATTACAGATTTCACATATCCTTTGCTCTTCCTTTTCTTTCAAAATTTTATTTCTTTGGGACTTAGTGTATGGTATTTTGTTATTGTTCTCTGCTGCTATAAATATTTGATCGAATATAAAAATGTTCAAAATGCTCATATAATGTTTTCTCCAACTACTGTACTTGTTACAAAATAACCGAATTACTTTAAACTCTTTTTTTTATTTCGACAATTTTGTGTTTAAGATTGCTTTAAGTTGATTTGATTTTTTATATTTGAACATTTTTTTTGTATGTATGTGTGTTTAAAGTTGTATTTTTTTATCATTAAATAAAAATTTTTAAAAGGCAAATAATTTGAATGCTCTAAACAAAGAAAAGTTACTGTAGAATTTGTTGTTCAAAAAATGTAAGCGTTTAAAAAATATTTGAAATGGCGCTTTTTTTATATTCTTGAAGCGAAAATAGATCAAACTTTTTGCAAGAAAATGGTCGCTCCATTTTAATCAACGTTCGACATTTTTTTTGCTGTGTTTTGTTTTTTTAGTTTTTCAGCTTCATTTAATTTTCTTCCCGTTTTTGTAAAGACTTTCATGCTTGTTTGCTTCTCCGTGTGTTGATTTTGCTTCCGATCTTCTTAGAATTGCGTGACTTATTCTTAAACATTTTTTAAACCTTTTATTTCTATTATAAACGCAATGTCTATAAGGATTTGTCTCTTTCGGCATTCTCCCCGTACAAATGTGCCATTAAAATAACTGATGACACTGTTAACCTGCCTGACGGCGGCATTTTCTATACTCACAAGTGTTAGATCAACTTTTCTACCTTGATGTTCTTCCATTTCATTATTAATTTTGTCTAAGTATTTGAGAGTGATACAATGTCACGATAAAAAAAACTTCCTTTTCAACTGTTAAACCCTTTTGTAGGCATTTCTATGCTTATATCCATTCAAACTGTTTTCGTGCTTCGCGTTTTTTTCTTTTGTTTTACTTATTTTTACTTTTCAGTGATCAATCAAATGATGGTTCAATCTTCTTATAATCCTCCCGATCCTAAATATCGTTGCTTATGTGGACTTTTGCATGTTAAAACTGGCACCTACATTATCTGCTATGGCACTGTTGCTTATCTCATCTTGAGGACAATTGCAGAACTCGTTGTTGGAAAGAGCCTTTTTCAGACTATCTTCATTTCAAACTGGTTTACTGCTTTTGTTTGTGCTTGTGCAATTTATGGTGTTGCTGTTGAAAAAGCTGAATTTTTAATCCCATATCTTGTTTGTTCTGTAAGTTCCTGTTTATTCTTGGTTGATTGTTACTAATGTCTGCATTTTTTAGTTTATTCTTCTTGCTTGCTCTGTTCTTGTATTTGCTTTGGGATTGATTACTCTCATTGTTTCACCTCGAGATATTGTTCCATATTTTTCCTCAAGGCGTAATTGGGATAAATGGAATGACACACATCGTGGTTGGGATAATGGGCAACTTGGCTGGGATGATAGACAACTTGGTTATGATTATCGAAAAATTCGTTGGAATGATGATGATTATGTTGCTAAAAATGGTGAGTTGTTGTCTTGCAATCATTTTTTATCGGTTTAATCTCTTCTTTTGTAGATGCTGCTGGTGAAGTTATTATCTTTTTTGTAGTTGTGTTGGCTTTACTTGCTATTCATGCTTGGGCATATATGATTGTTTACCGCTGTTATCAATTGTTCGTTGCAAAGAAAGAAGCTGCACGTCTTCCAATCCATCAAGTTCCATCTTTTCCACTTCCATCATTTCCAAATCCTTCATATGAAAAAGTACCTGAAGCAAAACCTATTCTTAAGGATATTGTACTTTAAATCATCACTTTGTTCAATTTTTTAATCTCTTGTTTAATTTGTTGTACAATTTTTCTTGTATTATAAAATATCTATCTTTTATGTTTGTTTGTTTTTTGATGGAGGATTGTTAGAAGATTGCTTTGATATATTATCCATCTGTTGGAGGTTACGGTATGAAAATGTTACATGTCTTTTTGGCAAAATTTATTTAAAAGCAAAAAAGTACTGTTTTATTTTTAGGAATTTTAAATTAACACATTTAAGAATTTTTTAAATTTAAAAACAACTCATTTTCATTTAAGAATTTTTTCCACATTGTTTAATTTTTGGAGTCATTTTTGAACAATTATCATATTTATCTTCAAACGGTGGAATATTTTCTCCATTACAAATATCAAGGCAAAAATCATATTCTGCATCAACGCCGGCATCTTTGCAACATTCTGTATTATCTTTTCCTTTTTGGCAACAAGTTGCAATTGCTTGGCCATCAGCCTCACTGCAGCCTTTTAAAATCATCCAAGGGCGCTTAAAAAACATTTTTATGTATAAAAAATATTTTTTTTGGTTCATTTTAAAACTTTACTAATTTTTGCAAAAAGGGTGACCTACTTGTTGTAAAAGTTTAAAAATGGCTGTTGAATCTGGGGAATAATTATAATTGCAGGCAAATGCAACGCATGCATTATTTACGCCATTATTTTTGCAACATTGAGCAAATTGTTCATCATCAAAATCCGCAAAAATAGTTGTGACATAAAAAAGAAATACAATGTATTTCATCATTGCTGTAAATTAGCTGAAACAATTTTATATTATTACAGTAATTAACAAAAAGGAAAGTGAAACATTAATGAAAAACATTTTGGCAAAATCATAAATCTAATTTTTTTTATGGAGAAAAAAGATAAAAGTTGGTTAAAAAATGATTTTCACTGAAATGGCATTAAATGCCACAAAAATATGTGTTCTTTTGTACTAATTTGAAAAAAACGTCTCACAATTATTATTGCTCAAAATGTAGTCATTAAATATACCAAATTTTAATTTGTTTTAATAAAAACGGAAAGAAAATATTTTTGTAAATCCTTTAACAATTACTCCCACTTTTAACATTTACACCACTCAAAAAACCTTTTTTTAAATGTTATTTCATTGTTTTGTTTATCAAAGTTTTAAATAAGATAATGATTAAAAAATGAATAATAAAATTGTCGGTCTTTTATTAATACTCAAAAACATATTACTTTCAGAAATAAATGCGCACGCAAACAACTTTTAAAAATGTGCATCGTTTTTTAAAATGATTTTTCAATTTGAATAGGGAGCCTCAACCAAAAAAATGTTATATAGATTTGTAAAATGCATAACGTAAAAAAACGAAATATATTTACTATAAAATCTTTTTCTCAATGGTAAAATCAAAATCTTATTTTATATTTAAAATTGAATAAGCCCGGATTAAACCATGGATAAAAATCTCATCCATTTGAGCGTCCTTTTGTTTTTTATTGATAAAATAATTTTTCTCATTTATGTTTCAAACATTTTTTTTAAAAGACAAAAATATTCAAAAAATATGGAGATCAAAAAGGTATATAATTTTTTAACATTTTTGAGCTGCACTTTTTGTTTTCAAAATAAAAACGCAGACTTTATTGATTTGAAACATCTTTAAATGTGTTGACTTTTTTTTATTGTCCATTGTTGACATTATTTTTTTACAACTGCAAATATTGATCGCTAAAAAATGAAAAACAGCGTATTGAAAATAGGAAAGAAAAAAATCTATAAATGAATAGCTTTTCTCTTTTTAGCATTTTTGTTTCTTTTGAATTTTTAATATGTATTTTTCCAAAAACGTTATTTTAGAATGCAGTTGTAGTATTTAAATGCTAAAAATACTTCTGAAAAAAAACTATAAACTTGTTTTCATTGCTTCTTCGATAATTTTATAAACATTTCGTGAATATCATTGAATTTTTTTTTTCAACTTCTTTTTAAAGTGTAAAAAAAACTCTTATACGTTTTATTCACACATGGGCAGGTACTAGTGACGAAAAAATTTTTTTTTACCATACGTAAAAACGCAAAGGGTACCCCCTGTCGTTTTTTTCGAATTTTTTTCCAAAATATTGATATTTTAGTTTGGTCCCCCAAGCTTAAATTTTTGATACAATTTTTTGTTTGATTTTATGCATATGTACTTGTTTGTATTAAATATAAATAAATGCGAAGATTCTTTATAAAATGAAACAATTAAAAATAAAAGCAAATGAATGCACTATACGTTCAAGATGGACCCGGCACGAAAATATTATGGCTACTTTCAACGATGTTGTAGATCAGGGATGTGCGAAATGGACTTTTGGCCTGCGAAACGAAACGAAATGAAATTATCATTCCATTTCGCGAAATTTCGCGAAAAACGAAACGAAACGAAATTTTTTTTAAATAGGCTTTTATTTTTTCAAAAAATACAAAAAATGACAAATTAATAATCATAATTAAAAATCTTTAAATTACAACTTAAAAACAATAATTTTTTGAGATTTTCATCACTTAATCTTTTTCTCATTTCTGTTAAAATTAAACCTGCAACAGAGAATAGCCTTTCGGCTTCTGCACTTGTTGCAGGTGCCGTGCCATATTTGCAATATAATTTTGATAGATTTTCAAACCGTCCACTATTTATTTTCCAATAACTACCAGCTGTGGAATCTCGGCTAAGTGTTGGTTCACTAAGATATGTTAGAATTTCCTATAAAAAATTCCAATTATTGTTTGAAGGAATTGCAAAAACTCACTCCTTGAATTACATGCTTTAAATCACTTTGATCCAACGGTGGACGAACAGTTTGTGGCGGCTTTGTAACGCGTAAAACATCAGCAAAAAGATCATCAGGTTTATCTGCTGCAATTTCAACTTCTTGTACAGCACGTGGCGTTGCTGTTCCAAGAAGCTCTTCAACAATCCACTTTTTACACAAATCCAAGATAGCTTCTTCAAAGAAATCTGCTTTAAATCTTGGATCAAGAAAAGTAGCGATTACAAGATGTCTTAAAATTAAAAAATTATTAGTATAGAGATTCTAATAAGTTTTTACGGTTTAGTAAAGCAGCTATCAAATCTTTCATTAATAGAATTCAATAATCCATTAATCAGTTCTTCATTTCCAAGCTTTAGAGCTTGCTTTACTTCTAAATCATGGGTAATAGCTTTTACGATTGGAATAACATATGAAATTGTGGTATCACGACGTTGAAGAACCAGAGTAGCATTGTAAAATTTTTTCAAAGAAACAACAAAATCTTCAACAAGTTTCCATTCACTATTTGTAAGAATCAAATTTTCTTCAATATTTCTTTCAATACAAAACATCTGAATAGCTTTTTTGTTATCAGCAAAGCTTTTAAGCATTAAATATAGCGAATTCCATCTGATATCAATTCCGAGTTCCAAATTCTTTTTAGGTAATTCTTCAAGTTCTTGGCAGCTTCGGAAAGCATCTTTTAATTTTCCTGATTTACGAAGTTTTCTGATAAAAGGCTTAACTTTATTTACAACAGTATCCATTCCAACTGCACAAGCTTTACCATCTTTGACCACCTAAATTTATCAAAAATGGATGAAAAATATGCACACAATTTGAAATACCAATTGAAGACCATGTGCCAAACAATGTTCAGACTTAAATTCATTAATTCTTCAGAATTTTGTACTTCTACATGTTCTCGCTTTCTGCTTTCTTCATATTCTTTCTTTTTAGCCAAAAATTCTGAATAAATCTTCTTATGCTTTTGTAAATGCTTTTCCCGAGTCGATGTTGATGTATGCTTTGCTGGTGGTGTTGAATATGTGCAATACTTACATTTCCATTCATTCATTTTATCACGTCTAACAACTTTTACAAAATGATCATCATATTTTGATGAATTCTGAAACAACAGAGGTTTAAAAGATAAATTTTTTTATTATTGTATAAAATTTTACTTTGCTATACGGTTGTCGATTATTTTTATCAATGGCTTCCAACGATGAAACAACTTTTGTTGTTGATGTTGACGGTCTTTGTGGACTTACTAAAATTTCTACTTCATCAATAGGTGGAAGACATGGTAACGGCGCTCTTGTTGGTGAATTCCTCGCAGCTTCAATTTCCTATAAGAGTTGTCAGTTTTATCAGATAAAAAATATAACAAAATACGTACATCTTCTTCAGATGAACCAAAAGAGTCATAAAATGATTGATTACGGTAACACAACTGATTAGGATTAAGCAATCTTTGGGATGCTCTGTATTGTGCAACTTCTGGTTCTGTTGCTTCATTATTTTCTTGCTGCTGTCTTGGAAATTCTTCATTCAAATCAGATGAAGTTGCAACCATGTTTTCATAAGCTGCAATATGAAGGGAAAGGGTGCTGCTATTGGTGGGATTTGCTTTCTTCCATTCATCTTCTTTTTCATGATAACGTTGTCCAGAATTTGATGATGGATCTTTTGTTGCTTTATTCCATAAATGTGAATCTTTTTTTGCTTTAGTATTTTCAAAGTCTGATAATTTTATTGGGGCTGCAGTCCTTTCAATCTGTTTTATCTTTACTGATCAAGGATGGTAAAAAAGTGACAAATCCATTTCAATATTTTGAAAGCTTAAACAAAATGAAAGGGCATAAAAGGTTCAAAATTTAGTCTTCTGTGAAGAAATTTCTTTTCAGGTATTAAACTAGGACTGCAGCACTGGAGTTACCGTAATCTAAAACTTTTCCTTTTTCCGTTGCGAATTTGCTTTTTGAATGTTCAGAAAATGCACCATTTGAATTTTGATTCAAATTGAGATTACTGTACTGTCCATTTAAATTACCATCAAAAAATATTTCACCTTCATCAATAAAGGTTGAGATGTAATTATCTTTTGTTGCCATCTAAATTTATTTTATATATTGGTATTTTCGGAGGCAGTATTTTAACGAAAAAGTAAAAATTACACGAAAGGTCATGGGAATCAGAAATGGTAGGATTTTAAACCTCTTCAGTGACACGAGATAAACTGAGAAAACCTTACAAATGCTGCAGCAAATAAACAATCAAATTCATTTTATAAAAAAAAACAAAGAGTCTGCAAAAAAAACCTTTTTTTGTCGGCGGTTATATTCGAGCAATCGTTAAAGATATTTTTCATCGTCGATAGTTTTTAGATGCTGAAATAAACTTCAATGAACACTACTTTTTCCCATCTGTTAATTGAAAAACTAGCAGATGTTTCGATCATTTTCATATTTTTTGTCTTCGATTACAGAAGAAAGAAAACAAAAAAAAGAAGTGGTAGCGCCATTGCAATGTCCACTAAAACCAATTTTTCATTTCGCAAAAGTTTTTTCATCATCTTGTAAATGCACATAAAAAAAGGAAAGTCTGAAAGAAAATAGCAAAAATTCCTTAATGGACAAAAAAAGATTACGATTTATTTTTTTGTCAATAATGTTTGTTTAGAAACAATTTTTAAAAATATAAAAAGTACAAAAATTTAAATCTCCCGCGACATTTTGGGAGCATTCATTTTTTTGCAATATGCGCTCCTTGTTTTTGGACCTACATGCGTTTATTGCAGCGGTCGCATTTCCTGTGTTGTTTTATCCATGCGAAATATTATCTAAAAATTTCGCGAAACGCGAAACGAAACGAAATGAAAAAAAAGCGCGAAATTTCGCGAAACGCGAAACGAAACGAAAATTTCGCACACCCCTGTTGTAGATAATGTAAAAACAAATTTTTGTTAAAATTTTATAAGTTATTTAATTTTTTTATGACTTTTTATTTTTGCTTGACTTTTTAATGCCTCTTGGGCAGCTTTAGAGACACTCCTGAAAGGATATGGATGTCTGGTTGCAAAGTTTTAACGTTTGCAAGATGTTGCACTATTTTGCCGAATATCTAAAAAAAGCATCAACTTTTTTTTAAACACTTATTTATTTGAATAATATTATTTTTTGAATTGAGGATAAGATTTAGAACAAAAATAGGGGCTCATATTTGATAAATGACTACAAAAATCGCGAATTTTTTCTACATTTGTTTTTCCAATATAATTACATCTCGTTCAACTGTGCTTTATTATTTATTATTGCTTTCTCTCTACTTGATCTTCAAAGAATGTCTCTTTGGCTCTATGATCCTATTCGTGAAATGTCTGGAATTGCTGGAAATGGACGTCGTCGTCATCAAATGAATGGATGGAATCCATTTCGTGAAATGGCTGAATTAGAACGTTCACTTGATCATTTCTTTGATGATTCAACTCAACAACTTCGTCTTCGTGATCATGCTGGTCAAATTATTAATGATAATAATGGATTCAAATATCGTTTAGATGTTCGTGTATTCAAAGATAATGAAATTAAAGTTGATTTAGAAGGTGAATTGAAGGTTCTGCAGAAAAGCGTTCAATTCCTATTGAATTCAAAAAGAATAATGATGGAGCTGCTTCTGTTGAAAATAAGTAAATCTTTTTTTTATTGTAAAACGGGTTCTTTTTCTTGTGTTTTTGATTTTTTAATGTTTGAATAAATTATTTATTGTTTTAAATTTATTTGTGTCTTTTTGGGGGAGTGGGGAAATGGGAGATAAAGTTGTGGGAGATAAGAATTTCGTAGTTGAATACTTTTGTTATGGGTTTTTCTCTGGCATTCTTTGTTCTTCGGGTTACGGTAGTTTTGAGATTTTGTTAAATTTTTAAAGTTTTGAGGAAATAGGGGATGATTTGGAGAAGGTGTAGATAAAAAATTACAAAACAATGCGGTTGTAATAAATAGGTTTTATTGTTGCATTTATTGCTCCATATGGGTTATTGTAGTTTGAGTTTGTTGCAAATTTTAAAGTTGTTGATAATTGAGTTATATTCATTAAAGTCAAGAATCGTGTTTAAGATAAATTCAACCTATTTGCTTTCTTTTGTTTTGATATAGTCGGCATTACACGAGAGCAAATCACCTAAAATTAGATGTAATTATATTGGAAAAACAAATGTAGAAAAAATTCGCGATTTTTGTCGTCATTTATCAAATATGAGCCCCTATTTTTGTTCTAAATCTTATCCTCAATTCAAAAAATAATATTATTCAAATAAATAAGTGTTTAAAAAAAAGTTGATGCTTTTTTTAGATATTCGGCAAAATAGTGCAACATCTTGCAAACGTTAAAACTTTGCAACCAGACATCCATATCCTTTCAGGAGTGTCTCTAAAGCTGCCCAAGAGGCATTAAAAAGTCAAGCAAAAATAAAAAGTCATAAAAAAATTAAATAACTTATAAAATTTTAACAAAAATTTGTTTTTACATTATCTACAACATCGTTGAAAGTAGCCATAATATTTTCGTGCCGGGTCCATCTTGAACGTATAGTGTGAATGCAAAATCTGCTAATTTAATCACAAATTAATAATTCAAGAGTATTTTTATTATTTACTGAAAAAGAAAGAAGGGTTTTAAATGAAGATTCATCGTTGTGGAATTCAATTTTGTTTCCGTTACCTAAAAATTCTTAATGTTGGTTTTTTAAGTCTCAATAGGTTTACTAATAATACAAAGTGAAGGGCACAGATGTCGATTTAATGCAACACATGCATCTGAAAAAATTGTTGAAGCATTCCAATTTACAGCTTGATATCTGAAGGTTTTTTTATTTGCTAATATCGTTACTGGGAAAACGATATTCATAACTAAAAAATGAAAAAGAAAACAATAGTTGTTTCCAAAAATCTGGCTAACCTTGTTTTTCTAAATCTGTTTCAGAATTTTTTTTACTTTACTTTACCGCCTGAACGCTTCGTTAATGATGAAACTTCTGAAGTCATCACATTTGAAGATGATGAAGAAGAAACAATTGTAAAGAAAAATCAGTTTATTTTTCTTTTGTTTTAGTAAAGAGATTTATCATTTCTCGATTTTTTATGTTTTTTATTTTATTTTAAATCAAAACAATCTTTTTCTTTCTTTTTCTAAAAAGCATTTTTATTTTAGTCTTATCATTTTTTTATCTCTTTGCTTCAAACATTTTATTCGATTTTCTTTATTTCTTTTCTTAAATACAATTTTACTTTTAATCCAAATTTATATTTTCGTGATTTTGTTTTACTCGCGATTCTTTTTTGATGGTTTAATTACCCAAAGTTTGAGGTCAACAAATAAATAAATATTTTGCAACTCAATTTGTGTGTGGTATTCAAGAGCAAAAATTTTATTAACAATAACACAGCTAGATGATATTGCATTTCCCGATGCATCAACACTTGCTGATGATGCGGAAGACATTGATTTTATCTATCCCCCATTTGATGTCTAATTTTTTTGTCTCAAAATAATCATACTTTTTTAAATTTGAATACAATATATTTGTTGAAAATAAAGTTAACTTTTTTTAAAGAAAAATACGTCACGTAAAAAAATTATTCGAAATATTATTTACGTTACCCAAATATTTCAAATAAATAAAATTCCCTTTTCACCTTTCCCCTTTCCTTTCTCTTTTTTCCTTTCTTTCCTTTTTCCTCTATCTTTTCTTTTTTCCTTTTTTTTCCTTTTTTTTACCCTACGTCCCCGAATTTGTCATACCCTACACCATACGTCACTAGGGACAAATCCCTAGTAATCCCTAGTCATGCCCATGTGTGGTTTTATTTACGGACTTACTAGAAGATTATCATCAGTTTCTAATTTAAACGTCCGTATATGACCTTTAAACATGGAAAAATTTTGTAAATGCTTATTTTCGGTTAAATTCAAAATCAGAAACAAATACTGTGTTTTGAAATGCAACAAAAATGTTGAAAGTTCTTTTTTTGTAGCATTTTTTAAAAGACAAGAACATTGGTTTTTAAAGCTCGAAAAATACCATAACTGTATTAAAAATGAGTCATATTGTTTTTTTCCAGCCAACGTAAATATTCTTTGCAATATTTTATAATTTAATTTTCTAAAAATGTAAAAAATTTTACAAACAAAAAACTTCAATTTTTGAAAGTTTATATGTTTTTTAGAGAAATGCAAAAATTTATACGTAGAAAATATACAACAAAAATTAATTTAAGTAAATTAAATCAAAACAAAATATGAGCAAACAAAAAACAAAAATTTAACTGTAAAAAAGGGAAACAAAAATGACTAAAGTTCTGTATTTTTGTACTTTGAAAAAATGGGAAATATTGGTTATCGAAGTGTTTTCTGCCAACAAAGTTTTCTGGATCAATTCAACAATGGTTCAATTTGGAGGAATCCGGTTTTGGTGCCAAAACCAACAGTTAGGGAACCAAAAAATAAAACTTTTATTGTAAGGTTTAAATTTTTAAAATAACATTAAATTTATTTTTTCAGGATACAATCTCGGATTTTGTTCTTGAATACACATATACAACAAAGACTTTAACAGCAAGTGTTGATGGAATTTCACTTTTTTTAATTATATTTTTGTTAATAATTAATCAAAAGAAAAAGGTCGTTGATGGATTTGGACTTCGAATTTTTGTAAATAATATTCTTGGAATTTTACTTTTTCGACTTTTTTCTCGAATGGCATTGAATTTTTATGAAATTATTTGGAATTTTTTAAAGTATCGAATTGGATATTGTGTTGAAAAATATTATTTTGATAATGGAACAATTATCGAAACTTCATTTGTTTTTGATCCCGATAATACAAATATGGATCATTCTTTTAGTAAGTTTTATCTGCAAATCTGAATTTGGAATCTTACAACGAAAAGATCAAAGGCGGCATGTTAATTAAAACACTCTAAACGTTTAGAGTTTAAAAATGGTCCCAAACGGAAAGTGACTTCTTCTTTTTGGTGGCCAGAACCGTTTTTTAAAATTTGCTGTGTAAACATTTGTAAAAAAAACCATAAATTATTCAAATTAAAAAGTCAAAAACTGCGAACAAAAATTCCTTTTTAGTCGCCTTAAAAATTTTTGATTTTCGAATTGATTCATTTTTATATGCAAATGAAGTCATTGCAAGATATGCCCTTCCATGTATTACAATGTTACAATTATTTCTTCATCGAACGACAATTTATGCTGGAATCTCATATCCATCATTATATCAAGAATTTTTTACTGAAAAATTGTTAAAGCTATATTACATATTAATTTCTAAGTAAATTTTCAATGTAAAAGTGATATTTAATTAGAAATAATAACTTTTTAAGGGTTAATTTTTTTAACATATCGATATGGACTTTATTTTCAAGAAAGTGAACTTTATTCAAAACCTTCAACAATTCTGACGTCTCTTTTTGCAATTTGTCATTTAATTATTAGTGTTCTATCATTGACTGCAGTTTGGAAATATCAGTATACAAAAGTGAGAGTTCGAATTTGAAAAAGTTTTTAGTTATTTTAGTTTTTTTGAAATGTGTCAGAAATTTTTGTATCTAAAATTAACATTCTTAATTTTTAGCAAAAAGAAATGCAAGAACTGAAAGCTTTTATCGGATTTTCAATTTACCCAGTTTTAACGTCAATTTTTGAGCAACTTTTTAGTTTAGAAAGAGGGGGATTTTTGCTTCAGTAAGTTTTTACAATTTTTTAATAAAAAGATTTACAATCTCCTCCTTCTTTTAAGTTTAATGCCATCATTAGAAGTTATGAATCTTTTAATGACACTCATCGATGTCTTAAATCCATTATATATGTCATTAATATTTTTTATATTTCTTAAACCGTATCGAAAAGCAACTGCCAAATTGCTGTGTTTTTGGAATTCGAACCGAAATAATATTGTTCAAAATATTCAATCATTTTCTGTTTCAAGAACTGTATAATTTCGAAAATAACTTTTATCTGCTTTTTGTAAAATTTCAAACAAAAAATGAGAAAACAAGTAAACCACGTTTGAATCAAGTCCACTCTTTTTGTTCATTCAAAACATGACTTGGCGTTGTGTTCTTTTTTATTTTTATTTTTTTGTTTAAAAAAACGAAAAAGTGAGCATTATCTTTGACGACTGAGCCTAATCTTACATAAATTTTTTATGCTTTTATTATATACATAAAAATAATCAGGGAAAAAAACTGAGTGGGATAGCAGCGAGCTTTTTTTAAAAAAGTATCTGAAAAACGAAACCAATAATCAAAGATGATGCTCATTTTTTTGTTTTTAAAAAAATTTTTCAAACAAGAAACGACAAAAAGAAAAAGAACACAATGCCAAGCCATTTTTTGAATGAACATCTGATTCAAACGTGAAACACCCTTTTTTAAAGCCTCCAAATTTATTTTTTTTGGAGATTTTTACTAAAGTGCTTTTTTACTCGTATTAATTGCAAAATAAATTAGCTTTGCAAACAATTTTTACATTAAAAACATTGGTCTTTTTTCGGGTAAAAAGAGATCATGAAAGAAAATCATACAAAAAGGGGGTATTCGGGAAATTTGACCGACAAAATAAAAGTTCAAACATTTCAAAAAGTGAAGGCATATTGTTTATTTAATTGTGTTTTTCAACATTTTGTTGCATTTTTAAAAAAAAGTAATGTTGTAAAACGAAAAACTTAAGGAATATGTTTGAAGTGATATTTGGGTTACTGTGTCAAGTGTAATAATTTTGAGAAAAGTCTTAATATAAGTTAATCAAAATTTGTTCCCTTTCAATCAACCGTTTCTTAAAACGCAGATGAAAAAAGTGAAGAAACGATTAAAACTTGAAAAACCATTTTAGAACAACATCTGTTATAAAGTTTGAAAATGTGACATATTTCCTAGCAAAATTTTCCACCTAACTTCGCATTCATTTACATTAAATATGATGAATTGCACAAAAATTATTTTACCCTCACAAAATTTAATCAATTTTTATTTTGATTATTCCTATTTTGTTTTGTTTCTTACACTTACAATCGCACCATTACAAATTTACATAGTTTTAACAAAATCTGAAAATTTAAATAAATTAAAATGGCTAATTTTAAATCATACAATTTGGTGTTTACTTTTTGAAATAATTTTTACATTGATAAAACCGATATTTGTATCTCCGACATGGGGAGTATTATCATTAGGGTTGCTAAAAAATGGAAATTATAAAATTTCAGCATTAGCATCTTATATTGTTTTATTGATTGGTGCAATTAGTATTGCAGCTTTAATCGCAACCCTTCGATCTCGATATTTGCTTGTTTTTCCTGCAGCGAATTGGTAAAACCCGAAACATGGAATGATTCTTCATTTTTTCGAATTAATTCTGGTTTCCGTTCCACTTGGAATACTTTTTATTCCATATTTGTTTACAGATGCCACAAAAATATATGAAATGGCATTTAACTATGATCCATGTTTACAGCAATTTTTTAAAGAACCAGCTTTTCTGTTTATTTCAAACGAAATTTCTTCCATTGTTTTAAAAATTGAATTTTCTTTAATGTTTGTTGTATCAATCCTTGCAATTATACTTGCAATTTATTTTATTTTTCTTGTTAAAACTGTTTTTATTTAATACCGTTTTTAATATATTTTGGAAGTTTAGCTTTTCAAATTCAAAATACAGAAAATGTAATGATTGTAAATTTTTGCATTTTTTAACACATTCCTTTTTGGAGTTTATTGTTACTTTATATTTTGTAAGACCATATCGAAAAGCTGTTGTTAAACTTTTTCAACAATTAAAACCATTTAACATTTTAACAAAGAATTCCAGCCAAATTTCAATAGTTAGCAATGTTGTAAAAAGCTATACAAATAATGCATGTTGACAAAAATATTATAGATTTATTAATAATAAAAATGTTTCGTTGATTGTAAAAAAAATTATAATACAAATTAAATGGATATCAAATGCTTAAAAATTGAGAAAAGTGTTTTTTTAGTTTTAAATTTAGAAAGATATAGTTTAAATAAGAGATTAAAGTCAAAAAATTTTTTTCACCATTCGTATGTGATCATACATCTTTTCAAGTTTGTCAAAAATTCCGTCGCCTCAAAGGAACATATTTCCAAATTTTTTTGTTGTAGAATCGATTGCAAGAAATTGTGGGTGAAAGCTAAAAAAAGGAAGAAAATATTAAAATTTAATATTTTTTGCATAAAGAATGCTCCAAAGATTATATATAAAAAAATAAACTACTTTGTTTTAAATATTAATAAATTGGTTAACAATTTCCCCATTTCATTAAAATTATTTTTCTTCAAAAAATTGTGAACTTCGTTGACGTTTATTCCTGTTTTCACATGCAAAAAGTCAGAAATTTGTGTTACTGGTAAAATGACTTCTTTTCTCTTTCGGATATCATTGATTCCTCTTGCAATACAAGACGAATTGATTTCATTCATTTTTACATTTTCTGAGATGCAATTGTTTGGAAGTGATTTTATTATCAAATGATTTGCAGTGTCAATAATTGTTTTCAAAGGTACATCAGCATTTCGTTCTCGTATTTGTTTTACGATATCTTTTTTAATTTCTTTAAAATATGTATCAAACATTATTTTATCAAATTTTTCTTCTTCTTTGCCTTTAAACCATTTTTCAACGTTTTGGAGCAAATAATATGTTGCCAATGTTTTCTCTAATAAAGTTAATCCTTCTCCAATTTCTGCTTGAATGGCATCCATTAATTCATCATGACGTGGCATAGTTTGAATTGAAAATTTTTGAAAAAATTCTGTTATTTCTGTTTCAATGTCATTATTAATTAATGTTTTGTAACGAAGTTTAACATTATTATTGTCGATGGAAGATTGTACAAGTTTCAGATGCAACGTTTTCAATACCATTACCGCATAATTAGTAAGAAAATATTCTCTAAATTGTTCAATCGTTTTGCAAAGATTTGGCTTTTGTGCGAAATCGCCGTTAAACTTAATTTTCATTTTATCAATTTTAAAGATTTTTTGCAATTTTAAATTTGAATCCAACATTTCAGTCTTCAACGGTTTATTTTTAAAGATATATTCGGAGAGTTGATTTGCAGATTTTAATAATACGTTCATTTCTAAATCGTCTACAGAAGAGTTTTTTTCTTTTCTAGCCAAAGCAGTTTTGAAATCGTCATCAGCTAAAAATTCTTTGTCTCGAAGAAATTCTTTTGAATTCATAAACTTTTTTCCAGAATGATCCAAAAAAATTTTTCGAAAATTTTGACATTCTTCGCTGATGTTCTTATTATTCAAAAAATCTTCATGAAAAACATAGTAATAATCATTCAGCTGCTTTTTATTATCTTTGGAATTCAGTTTTTCTTTTTTGACAATAACTTAATCACTTTTTAAAGCAGATTCATAAATTGAAAACCAAAAATTTTTAATATTAATTTGAACATGAGAAGAATTGTCTCTTTTGCTTTTAATTACAGCTTCAATTAATTCTTCTGCCAATAAATCCAAATTTGTCATTTTCATTAAGCGATATTGAAGTTCTAAACTAATTTCCAAAAATTTATACTTTTTCCAGGTATCCTGTATTCCATCAAAAAGTTCATCTGGTGTATAATTTTCTGTAAACAACAACATTTCATTCTCATTATTAGGTTTTTTTAATTCCAAAGGAAGCTGATAAGTTGTACAAAGAACAAAATCTTCAATATTTTTATTGATTGCTGTCATTTTAATTTTTCGAAAAGAAAGAAAATATTTTTTTATATTTGCAACAGCCTTTTCATAATTGCCCACAAAATCAGAATATTTCAATTCGGCATTTTCACATTCACTATTTTTAATTTGACAATATCGAACATTGTATTTTTTTTCTCCATTTTTTCTATAATAAAATACAGCATCATCAAATTTTTCTGCATCTTTGACCTCGGTTCTCAAATAAAAATCATCAATATTTTTTATTTTGCTTGCCCGACATAAAAGGAATAGTAATACTTTTATTTGAAAAATGGTTCCAGAATATTGTTTTTTAATATCATTGACTAAAAAGAAAGAATTTAAAGCTTAAGAAATTAAAAAATCTGCAAAAGTCTACTTTTTTCATCAAATTCCTTCATTTTTTTAACTGAATCTTCCATTTTGCAACAAAAATGTTGTTTTGAGAAATATTCTAAAATCTTAAAAAGAGATTAAACAAGAAAAAATTCAAAACAATATTTTCACTGTGACGTTTTATCTAAGAATGTACACTTTTCACGGAATTGTAAATTAAAAAGTTTATAAGATTTAAAAAAATACAATAAAAATTGATTAAATAACAATTAATTTGTTCTAATTTTTAAAATCCTTTTTTATCGATAAAATGGCCGTTTTTACTAAATATATTTCAATTAATTTTTACATAAAATTTAATAATACAAAGTCATGATGCAAAAGCGAAATAAAAAAACAAAATTTTTATAATTTAAAAAAAATGAAAGAATTAAGGCTTAATATAGTACGTTGATTTTTTTGTTATCAGTCGAAGAATTTCTTGTTCGTCTGTTAGCAAGTTTCAAGGTGTGTATCAACTATATACTCCACTATTTTAAATATTTTGTGGAATGTGTTTTATTTCGACGTCAAAAAAGACATAATTCAACACAAAAGTTTTTACTCCTTTTTTTAATGATGCAAAAACCATACACTTTGATGTAATATTTTGTTATAAGCCAGAAAAATAAATATGAGTCATTAGTGGTTCGATAAAAACAATTTTCATTTGTTTTATGGCACCATCGAAATATTTTTCTGTTTTTTTTTTCTGTCGCTCCTTCGAATTTTCAAATCATTGCCTTTAACCTCGCCCTAAGCCCTCTTAATTTTTTTTTTCTTCTGAAAATGAGAATTTTTTGTGTCATTTTTTAATTTTTTTGTGTGTATAACTTTGTTGTAATTGCATTAAAGTACGAGTTAAAGATTTAAAAAAAATTTAGAAATAAATTTTTTTTTAAATTCCAACATAGTTTTTTCTGTCACTGACAAGGGACGCGTCAGGGTGTGTTCTGGAGTTATGAGATAAAAAGTATTTCATGATATTCCCCTACCATAAAGAAGTATTCCTGCAAAATATTAGCTGCCCATACGCACTTTTGTATTTTTCATATATACTACATATATATAAGATCGCCTGCTACTTAATACTACAACTTAAGAAATTTATACTTATTTGGGCAAGAAAATAGTCGCAAACAATTTAAAATGCTTTTTCGTATGTTTTCTAATGCAAAGAAATATGTTTTTTAATACAAAAAAGTAGTTGATAAGGACAAATCTTAAGTTGTAGTATTAAGTAGCAGGCGATCCTATATATATGTAGTATATATGAAAAATACAAAAGTGCGTATGGGCAGCTAATATTTTGCAGGAATACTTCTTTATGGTAGGGGAATATCATGAAATACTTTTTATCTCATAACTCCAGAACACACCCTGACGCGTTCCTTGTGAGTTTAGCTACGTGCGCAGCAATGTGCGACGCCAGTGTTCCCCTTCATTTTTTTTCAGTCAAAAAAAATGAAAGAGAGAGCTCCTTAGGTATAGTGTAAAAAATAAAACTTTTTTTAAAAATTTAATTTTTATCCACCTAGATGTAAAATTTTACGGAGATTCCAAAAATCCAACTTTTGACTATTACTTTAATACAAAAAATTAGAGAAAATCGGTTTTTTTGACCTGTATTCTGTCTTCCACCTTCTTCCTTTTTAAAACCAGGCGTATTCAACTCAGAATTTTTTTCTGCATCGAACAGTATATTTAAAATTATCGCACAAGGCCGCACCGCGAAATGTGCGTCTATGGCCTAGTGGGAGAGGCGCTGCGCGACAGTCTACAGTCGTTTGGTTATTGCATTTAGAGAACTTTGAAAAACCTGCGCACGTAGCTAACTGAGTTTATCAAAAACATATTTTCTGTTTTTATTTGCATAGAAAAAATTATCTGCTGTAATAATTTTTAAAATCAAAATGAAATGAAATGAATACTCTTATTTCTCTTTGCTTCCACAAAACTGAAGAAGAAACTAAAATGATTGTGCATAAATACCGTTTTTAAAGATTTGAAGAACACAAAGAAACTGGAGATTATTATGAAACATTATGATTGAGAAAAAAAAAGCATAAAAAGCCACACCAATTGCCACAACTTCATTACGATTTTCGGCACAGCTGTGACTTGTATACGGAAATAATTCATTTAATAATTTTTTAATCACTGGAATTCGACTTCAACCTCCAACAAGAAGAATGTATTCGATTTGATTTGCATCTAACTTTAAAAATGTATGGCAAATGGAAATATTTAAGATTAAAAATATTAGCAGCAATCGAATCAATTTAATCTGGCTTATAACAAAATAAAAAAAGAAAATGCAGCAAACTCAACATGTGTTAAATATGTTTTGTAGGTTTTCCTCGTTGTGCTTTGGAAATTTTTTAGCCCAAAAAAACGTTTATTGGCATTTACAAAAAAATTTTTTTTTAAGCATCTTCTTTTTGTCGACGAAAAAATTTCACAAAACGTAAAAGAATCTTTCACAACATTTTTTTTAACATCACTGAAAACATGTTTATTTTCTTCTTGCAAAAAAATTATCAGTTGTAATAAAAAGTTGTAATGAAAACACAAAATTTCATTGAAAAATTTTCTGCTTTTACTTTCACTTTCATCAAAAACAAACGTGAAAAATTATCTTTGTCAAAAAAAAACAGTAAACAGAAAAAGGCAGTATAAAACCAAAGGCAAAAAGTCAAAAACATTCATATTTTTTTGTTGTTTTTTATTTTTGTTGCTGCAATTATAATGGATCCTCAATGTAAATGCTCTGAAATTTGTTCATGTGGTGGAAAAGGTGATTGTGATTGTAATTACTGCGACTGTTGTCCAAATTGCAAAAAAAAAGATCAACAACAACATTAAATCTGGACAAATGGAATTAATGGCTAAATTGAGAAATTTAAACGTTTTTTAAAAATGCATTTTTATTTTGATATTAAATAAAGTTAATCGACAACTTTTTTATAAGAATTTTTAATAAATAAAAAAATATTTCCAAAAATTTCATAGAAAACTGAAAATGTGTATTTTAATAAATAATAAAATAAATTTTCATGTATTTCTGTTAAAAGCATTAGGCTTTTAAGCTTTTTAAAAAATTATGGCAGTTTATTTAATTCAATATAAATGGATACAAGCAATTTCTCTTAGGTGTATTTTTTAAAATAAATATTTGAATCACAATTTATTTTTCTTTGGTTTCAGAGAAATCCAAAGAAAACTGAAATTTCGATATAAATCAAAAAACTGAAATTTCGACTTCACTATTTCGGACTTTTTG
Source organism: Panagrolaimus sp. PS1159 (assembly GCA_963922195.1). Classification (NCBI taxonomy): domain Eukaryota; kingdom Metazoa; phylum Nematoda; class Chromadorea; order Rhabditida; family Panagrolaimidae; genus Panagrolaimus; species Panagrolaimus sp. PS1159. Next base: position 4,290,148 of record CAWUHW010000004.1, read on the forward strand.
AAATCGAAATTTTGATTTCGCAATACCTTGTTTGTGGTTTTAGAAATTGGAAAACATTTGATTCTTCAAAGAAAAAATTGAATTTGAAATTGAGATATCTAAGAGCATAAATATTTTTCCCCTCGAAATCGAAATTATTCTATGCCCAAAAACCAAAAAACTGAAATTTCGATTTTTGTATTTTCGAAATCAAATATTGGAAATCGAAGTTTTAATTTTTATTCATATTTTGTATTTGGGAATTTTTTAAATTGCAAATTTGCCTGATTTTAAGGTTCGTGCCATTTGAAAAAATGGTAAAAAAAACTTAATCAATTTCTTTTAATTCTAAAAACACTGCTGAAATAACAAATTTAAAAACATGCAAAACGCAGTTTGAAAATCACCTGTTAAAATTTTATTGAAATAATATGCCATAGCAACTGCCAAATATATTTCAATACATTAGTTATTATAATATTTTTGATGAATTGCATGAAATTTATTCCACCATCTCCAAATTTTATTAACTTTTATTTTTATTATTCATATTTTGTATTATTTCTTACACTTACAATTGCCCCATTGCAAATTTATGCAATTTTAACAAAATCTGAAAAATTAAATAATCTTAAATGGCTAATTTTAAATCATACAATTTGGTGTTTATTTTTTGAAATTTTTTCAACTGCAACAAAACCATTCTTTTTCTCTCCTCTTTTTGGAGGTTATCCATTGGGTTTGCTTAGAAATGGAAATTTTAAAATTACGGCATTTGGAACATATTTTGGATTATTGATTGGTGCAATTAGTATTGCAGCATTAATCGCAACCCTTCGATCTCGATATTTGCTTGTTTTTCCTGCAGCAGACTGGTATAAACCAAAATATGGGATAATTTTACATTTAATTTTATTTACATTGGTTTTTGTTCCTTTAAGTATCTTATTTCTTCCAACTATATTTATGGAAACTTCAAACATTCATGAAATGGCACTTAGCTATGATTCATGTTTAGAAAAATTTTTTACAGAACCTGGCTTCTTTTTTTTAACCCCAGAAAAAACAAAGTCTATTTTAATTATTGAATTTTGTATAATGATGATTGTAAATATTCTAGCAATTTTACTTGTTTCATATTTTATTTTTCTTGTTAAAACAAATATTGCTGCAACAAAAACAAAACTTAAAAAATCTTTAATGATTTCTGCAATTGTACAACTTTCAATTACCATTTGTTTTTATTTATTTCCAATTTCAGCATTTTTTGCAATTCTCGCGTTTCAAATTCCAAATACTGAAAATTTTATGATTGTTGTAATTTGTACTTTTTTGACTCATTCATTTTTGGAATTTATTGTTACTTTATATTTTGTTAGACCTTATAGGAAAGCGATTGGTAATCTTTTACAACAATTAAATCCATTTAAAAACATGTTTAACAAATCTCGAAAGATTTCTATTGTTAGTAATATTCTTGTTTTTGGCAAAAGTGATCAAAATGATTAATAAAGGTGTTTTTGCAAATAAAATAATTTTACATTTTTGACTTAAAGGAATGTGTTGCAACTCATACGAAAAGCTGCCAGGTTTTATCAGGGAAAAGCGCGCGGAATTCAAAAAATTCGTTGGAGCAAAAAAATTTTTTTGCTCCAACTTCGCGCGCTTTTTCCTGATAAAACCTGGCAGCTTTTCGTATGAGTTGCAACACATTCCTTTAAAAGGAAAACAACTGCACTTGCATTTATTTTATTAATTTTTTTATTTAGTTCAGCTAACTTTTTTTGAGCGGCTTTCAAACGGTTCATTTTTATCGGTAAAAACATAAAGGTCAATGAAAAAACAAAAGCAAAGAAAACAGATTTATTGGAAAAATTTTTTGTTGGTTTTTTCTTTCTTTGTATTTTTTCCCCCTTCTCTGCCACTGCCGACCACAACCAATGACCCGTTCAACAGCCAAGTTGAAAGGTTTTATTCTATAAATCAATGAAGAAAAAAGAGAGTTTTAAAAAAGTTGATATGATTTTTTGCAACAATTAAAAATATATTTTTTGAGCCATATGTATTTTTAATGGTTTTTTTTGATATTTGTTTTCAATTTATACTTTTTCACCAAACAATAATAATAAAAAAATGTAATGCAAAAGTTGTAAAAATTTTTGAATGTTACAAAACACTAAATAAAATTTTCTCTTTTGTAAGAAAAAAAGCCCCAAAATTCTCAACTAATTTTTAGCAGGGGTGTGCGTTCGGTCAGTCAAAAAGCTGTTAGTCATAAACCAAACGCATTTTTTCTTCTTTGGTTTGGTTATGACTTAACCGAAAAAAAGAATAAAATTTTTCGGTCAGTCAATAACTGACTGAAAAATTCTCGGTCAATGATTAACCGAGTCAAACATTGACCGAGAAAAAAAATGATGTCCGTCACAATGATAAAGAATGAAAAAGTACGTGTGTCCGCATGTAAAAAAATGCATTCACTTTTTTTCGTTTGTTTGTCTCGGTCAATGATTGACCGAACTTTTTTCAGTCAATGTTTGACTCGGTCAAAGTTTGACTCGGTTAATCATTGACCGAAATTTTTTTCGTCAAAGCGTGACTTAGTCAATGTTTGACCGACGAACTTGTGTCAAAGTCAGTCAAGACTGACCGAACGCACACCCCTGATTTTTAGACAAAAAATGAAAAAATGTTTTAGAAAAAACAGCATTTCACGATAAAAAATATGTAACGATTTTTTATTGCATTGTTTGTAGTTTCCTTTCAAAGCCCCCTTCTTCTGTTTTGTTAAATTAGTTCGTTTCTTTAAATTTTAAAGAATAATTTATTTTTACAAATTCATTTTTTTCAATTTTTTCCTCCAACTGTTATTGTTTTTGCCGTTTTTAAACTTTTATATCTAAAAGTAAAGGTTTGTTTAAATTTATTTTTTCAATTCAATTAACCTTTTTTGATCGGTTTTCAAACGGTTTATTGGCCGGCATCGGTAAATACTCATTAGCCAATGAAAAAACAAACTCAAAGTCTTTTGAGTAGAAGAAAACGAAGATTTGTTGGAAACTTTTTTGTTGGTTTTTTCTGTCTTTGTACTTTTTTCTCTTTTGACTGCTACTGCCGACCACTACAAATGACCCGTTGAACAGCCAAGTTCAAAGGTTTTATTCATATTTATTAATCAATGAAGAAGAAAAAGTGATTCAAGAAAGTTCAAATGATTTTTACAACGATAAAAAATATATTTGTTGCGGCAATTGCCGCAACAAATATATTTTAAAGAATAATTTTTTCACCGATGATAGTACTCTTGAAACGAACGCGCGGGCGTCAATTCTCGAATCTTTTTTTGTTTCTCCATCGCTCACTTCTGTCATTGATAAAATTTTATTATTTGTTCAACGTTGTTTTTTTAGTTTCTGCTATTTTTATTTTTTTATATCCATTAATATCCTTACTTTAATATTTTTTGACCAGTTTTATCCCTAACATTTTTCAGGATTCAGAAGCCTGGAAAATGTTGTGTATAAAATTTGATAAATACTGGACAGTTAAAAACAATTTTGTAACCATTAAATATATGCTTGTTGCAGCAGCAAATATCTTTCCCATCGACGAGCATGCTCTTGGAACAGAAATTTGCAAACCGCGGACTTTGAGATTCTCGAATCTTCTTTTCTTTTTTCATCGCTCGTTTCTGTCATTGATAAAATTTTATTTTTTGTTCAATGCCTTTTTTAAGCTTTTCCCTTTTTCTGCCTTTTGATTCTTATATTTTTAATTTGATGTCCGCGCTTTAATATTTTTTAATATAAGTTTTTTGCTTACATTTTTCAGATCCCTGAATCATGGAATCTTTCAAAAAACCAACAGCTGATTGTGGAACAAAGAAAGCAATGAAACAAATAAAGGAATATTTCAAGAATCCTGTACCTGGAACAAAGATTTTTATCGTCGAAAATCGATTGGATACATTTCATGTAAATACATTGATTGAAACTGGTGAATATGTGAATATGCTGGAGCTGTAATTCATTGGAAATTGGTTATCCCAGAAGATTATCCATTCAAACCTGCAAAGGGATGGATTTTGGAAGATTTTCATTTTAATGAACGACATCATCATCATTGCTTCCGGGGTGCTGGAATTTGTACAGATTATCTTCAAAATTTTGAATATATGAATGAAGCTGCTAAAGCTTATGGTGGATGGACTCCTGGATGTACATTAACAAGTTTAATGATTGCTATGAAACAATTTTTTGTTGATCATGATCATCATTCAAGTGGAGAATTTCGTACTGAAGCAAAGATTGTTGTTGAAAGAAGTAAAGGATACAAATGTAAAGAATGTGGTGCAACAGCTGAAGATTTATTTGATGGAAATTCATCTAATGGTGGTACTGGTGCAGAAACTTCTGGTGTTGGTGCTGCAGCGGATATAAATGATAAACAACTTTCACCACAATATCAACGTGCTCTTTGTGAACTTATTTGTCCAGTACTTGCTCGAAGTCCATTAGAAGATGATAAAATGCTTATTGGATTTCCAATTGATATCAAATGTTTTAATAAACCTCTTTCTGCAATTACTCGACAACCACCAATTGGATCACTTCATGCTGCAATGCAAACTCTTAATATGACTTTCAAAGCTGATGATGAAAAACGTATTCGACAACTTAAAATGGTCAATGCTGAACTTTTTCCAGAATTTTTATCTTTGGAAGCATTTTGTACAGATTTGGCAATTCGTGGTTCAAATTTTGATAATCTTAATGGTATACGACTTCGTTCATCAATGGGAAATCGATATACACATATTATTCCAATTTATCTTTCTCAACAACATTACGAAAGAAGTGAATCATATTTAAAAACTTTAATCTCTGTTATCTGTTTTGGTTCTGATGGTTCAAGAAAATCAGATTTTCATCCTGGAATGTTTGTTAAAGTTTATCCAGCTTTAATGAATAAACAAATTGTTTCATTGTTGAAATGTCAAGCATATGATTCTGAAATGTTATTGATTGCTTTTGCAAATCTTCTTCGAACTTATCGATATGCTTGTTCTCGATATCCTGAAGTCCAACAAATCAGTGATAAACATGTTATGGAATTTTGCAAAGAAGAAAAATATCGTACAAAAGAATGGACAAATGATCTTGGAGAACTTTTATTTAAAATGGCTGCTGTAGATCGAAGCAAGAATCCTGAATGTTCTTTTGAAAATTCAGAAATGAAAAAAGTTTTTATAGAAGAATTTTTTGCTCGTCTAATTTTTTGGGCTGATCGTTTTTGGAAGCAAAAAGGTGACTATACTTTTTTCACAAAATTCAATGATGCTGCAATGAAATTATCTGCTGCTGGAAATGTTCAAAGTGATGAACTTCAAAATGAATGCATGGATTTATTGAATAAATTTTTTATGGCTTCAGAAGTTTCATTCCAATTACTTCTTTTTAATCTTGAATGTTTAAAAACTTTTGTTACACCAGATTTTGATGAACTTTTGGATTCAAATTTTGGTTTATTGGATAAAGGCCGAATTCAAGCTTTTCGAAAATCTATGGAAGAAATTAAACAAGTTTCAAAACTTTCTGAATTCTTTCAACGTTCAAATTGTCCAATTCAAAGTCTTCAAGCTGCTTTCAATCTTATCATGAAAGCTTATACTGATGCAAAACGATTTGGATATTTTTCATAATTTTTTTGTAAATTTTTTGTTGAATTTTTCAACACTTTTTTAAACGCTTTTTTTGTATGGGTTTTTTGTTATTTTTTTTTGATTTGTACAAATTTTTTGTTTTGATTTTGATAAGATTCTTCTAAATAAACTGGCAATCTGAGAAAAAAGTTGTTTGACAAATTATTTTTAACAAAGGGGCAAAAATCTTAAATTCTTTAATTTATGCAAAAATTAATTATTTTAAAGTTCAATAAAATTTCAAAATATTTGACAAGGAAGTTGTAAATCAAAAAAAGTAAACGTTGTAAAAATATTACAAAGACAATGTGAAACAGGGTTGTGCGATACCGCCATATCGTATCGAAATATCGGTATCGAAAAAATTTTGGGCAGTATCGGTATCGAGATTTTTTTTGCCGATATTTCGATACCGATACTCAACTTGAAATTCATCTGTTTTTTGCTTATTTTTATGTTGTTTTCTCCTTTTTACATGAAACTGACTTCTTATTTGTACTAATATGTCAGTTTTTTTTCAAAAATATAGTAAAAAGGAATTAAAAAATAATTTTTTCCGGTATCGTATCGAAGTATCGGTATTGAAAAAAATTTGAGCGGTTGTTTCCTAGAGAAGTACAATGGTATAAATGTGTAAAAAACACTTCAAAAAACACTTTATTATCCATTGTATAAAAAATTTCCTACCGATACAAACTTTTCGTTGAATAAAAATTAGGTTCTCATAGTAAATATTTAATGAGTTCTTCTGAAAGGAAAAGAATCTAAATTTTAAATTTTAATTAATTTTCAAAATTTTAACGAATTTATGGGACAGATTTAAAAAAAATAATTTGAAACACTTAAGAAAAAATTCTAAAAAACACCTGCTCTGACGTTTAAGCATATTATACAATGTCAACCACCATAATTTAACATTATTTTATTTTACGATGAACTGCACAAAAATTATTTTACCCTCACAAAATTTAATCAATTTTTATTACTATTATTCATATGGGGCATTGTTCATTACATTATCGATTGCCCCGTTACAAATTTATATTGTATTAGCGCAATCCCAAGAATTAAAAAAGCTAAAATGGCTAATTTTAAATCATACAATTTGGTGTTTACTTTTTGAAATAATTTTTACAGTGATAAAACCGATATTTGTATCTCCGACATGGGGAGTATTATCATTAGGGTTGCTAAAAAATGGAAATTATAAAATTTCAGCATTAGCATCTTATATTGTTTTATTGATTGGTGCAATTAGTATTGCAGCTTTAATCGCAACCCTGCGATCTCGATATTTGCTTGTTTTTCCTGCAGCGAATTGGTATAACCCGAAACATGGAATGATTCTTCATTTTTTCGAATTAATTCTGGTTTCTGTTCCACTTGGAATACTTTTTATTCCATATTTGTTTACAGATGCCACAAAAATTTATGAAATGGCATTAAATTATGATTCATGTTTACAGCAATTTTTTAAAGAACCAGCTTTTCTGTTTATTTCAAACGAAATTTCTTCCATTGTTTTAAAAATTGAATTTTCTTTAATGTTTGTTGTATCAATCCTTGCAATTATACTTGCAATTTATTTTATTTTTCTTGTTAAAACAAATATTACTGCAACAACCACAAAACTTAAAACATCTTTATTGGTTTCTTCTGCTGTACAACTTTCTATTACAATTTGCTTCTATTTAATCCCATTCGTAATATTTTTCGGTATAATTGCTTTTCAAATCCCAAATACTCAAAATATAATGGTTGTCGTTTTTTGCATTTTTTTAACACATTCTTTTTTGGAATTTATTGTTACTTTATATTTTGTTAGACCTTATAGGAAAGCGATTGTTAAACTTTTTCGTCGATTTAATCCAATGAAAATTGTCAAGAAAAACACTTCGCAAATATCCGGTGTTAGCAATATTATTGTTTATAATTAATCAATAAAATTTTTAATGGTCTTTATTTTTCAATTTCTGTAAAATTATCTAATCAATAAATTGTTTCATAAATTACTTCATGAAAAAAGACATTGAGAAAGCAACCGTTTAAATGGCTAAAAATGTGCATTTTGAATTTTTAAGACAGAATTCTAAAAAAAAAAACTGGATTGGAACATCTCAAAATTTATGTAAAATTTTATTATCATCAAAATTATTTAAGAACTGTCTTTTTGTGTCGATTTGTTTCATAGAGAAGCACAATGGTATAAATGTGTAAAAAACAATTCGAAAAACACTTTATTATCCATTATATTAAAAATTTCCTACCAATACAAACTTTTCGTTGAATAAAAATTAGGTTTTCTTAGAAAATATTTAATGAGTTCTTCTGAAAGGAAAAGAATCTAAATTTAAAATTTTAATTAATTTTTAGAATTTAAAGAGACTCTTTTATAACGAATTTATGGGACAGGTTTAAATAAAATATAAGAATTTTAAGAAATTTAAAAAAAATTCTGAAAAACACCTGTTCTGACGTTTAAGCATACATATTATACATCTCATGACAACCACCATAATTTAACATTATTTTATTTTACGATGAACTGCACAAAAATTATTTTACCCTCACAAAATTTAATCAATTTTTATTACAATTATTCATATTTTGTATTATTTGCAACTTTAGCGATTGCTCCGTTCCAAATTTATATTGTATTAACAAAATCTGAAAATTTAAATAAATTAAAATGGCTAATTTTAAATCATACAATTTGGTGTTTGTTATTTGAAATATTTTTTACATTAGTAAAACCGATATTTTTATCTCCGACATGGGGAGTATTTCTATTGGGCTTGCTTAGAAATGGAAATTTTAAAACTACATCATTAGCATCATACTTTGGATTATTGATTGGTGCAATTAGTATTGCAGCTTTAATCGCAACCCTTCGATCTCGATATTTGCTTGTTTTTCCTGCAGCAAATTGGTATAACCCGAAACGTGGAATGATTCTTCATTTTTTCTTATTTATTTTGGTTTCTGTTCCACTTGGTATACTTTTTCTTCCATTTTTGTTCATGGATGGTTCAGAAATATTTGAAATGTCATTAAATTATGACCCATGTTTACAACAATTTCTTACAGAACCCAGCTTTCTTTTTATTTCACCTCAAAGAACAGGCAAAATTTTTATTTTTGAATTCAGTTTAATGGTATTTGTTTTAATCTCTGCAATTTTGCTTGCAATATATTTCATTTTTCTCGTTAAAACAAATTCTACTGCAACAACGACAAAACTTAGCACATCTTTAATGATTTCTGCAATTGTACAACTTTCAATTACAATTTGCTTCTATATAATTCCGATTTCAGCATTTTTTGCAATTCTCGCGTTTCAAATTCCAAATACTGAAAATTTTATGATTGTTGTAATTTGTACTTATTTGACTCATTCTTTTTTGGAATTTATTGTTACTTTATATTTTGTAAGACCATATCGAAAAGCAATTGGCAAACTTTTCCGTCAGTTCAATCCAATCAAAATTGTCAAGAAAAACACTTCGCAAATATCCGGTGTTGGCAATATTATTGTTTATAATTAATCAATAAAATTTTTAATGGTCTTTATTTTTCAATTTCTGTGAAATTCTCTAATCATTGAATTGTTTCATAAATTATATCATGAAAAAAGGCATCGAGAAATTAACCTTTAAATGGCTTAAAATGGGTATTTAGACTAAACATCTATAGAATTCTAAAAAAAAATAGATTGAAACATCTCAGTATTTATAAAAAACTTTGTTAGAAAAACAAAAACCCGTTGAAAGCAAAACTAGCCAAAAAAAAGATACAATAATGAACAAAAATTACATTAATAATTTGCAAAATTATATGATGAACTGAGGTAAAGTAAAAAAAAACCTTATGGAAATACTAAAAATTATCCTTTCAAAAGTCGAATATTAACAATTTCACAAAGTGATGGAAACATTTTCAACGGTGGCCCCCAATAATTTATTCCTGATGAAACATATATTTGTGTATCAGTTGGAGCATAAAAATAATGTCCAAAGAAATATAAATTAAAAAGATATCCAAACGGAAGTGTAATAAACATTTGACCAGCATGTGTATGGCCTAAAATAGTAAACATGTTTTGGGGTAACATGTATCAAAAGTTGAAAACTCACCAGAAAGTATTAAATCAACTTTTCGATTAAGTCTTGTAATTTCTCTCAAAACTTTTGCAGCTCCATTTGGTTGATGTGCCATAACAATTGTTGAAATATTTACCGGACATTGTGAAAGTGCTTGTTCAACATCCAATATATGACCTATAGTAATTCAAGTTATTTGAAGGGGATAAAAAAGATTTAAAAACGAGAGCTTTGCTGTGGCATTCAAAAATACGATTAGATTTTAAAGGAAAAAAACTAACCTCGAACATTCAAAAAATCTGCAAGTAAATCATCTGTACCAACAAAACATAATTCTTTTCCATCTTTTTTCAATAAAACAGCATCATTAACCAACATTTTAATACCTAATTTTTCACTAAAATATGTAATCCAATTATCCACTGGCTCAAAGAAATAATCATGATTTCCCAAAGCTCCATAAACGCCATAAGGAGCATGTAAATGTTTAAAAGGTTCAATTCGATTTGCCATATTTTTAATATATCCATCAACAAAATCTCCAACAATTGCAATGGCATCTGGATTCAACGAATTTACAGTTTCAACAATTTCAAATACTCTTTGTTTTCCAACTGATGGGCCAGCATGTATATCACTGACCATTGCAATTCGAAAATCTTCAAATTCTGGTGGCAGATTATTGATTTTTATGTGTAAGTTTTTGATTGTTGGTTTTACAGAAGTTGAATAAAGTCCTTCGAGGGTAAAAAAGATTGCAAGAAGAAGAGCAACTACAGTATGCATATTTTCTGATGTGAAAAGTGGTTGCCGAATTACTGGAACAATTGAATGTAAAGCTTTCCATTTTGTCTTTAACCAAAGTACAATAGTTGAAAAACATTCAACCAAAATTAGAAGAAATAAAAAAGCTCCATAATGAATCCAGAATCCAAATGCAAGATAGCTATAAAAGTTCATGTTGGATTTAAGAAGCTCTTAAAAAGGATAATAAACTTTTTTAAGTCTCAAACATAAAAATCAAGCACTCTCTGGAGCTGCTTTTTTTGTTTATCGGAGCGATTTTTTTGTTCATTTGAAACGTTTGTTTCACTTTTCGCAGTTTCGTTGAGCAAAGAAAAAACAGCTTAAATGAGTGCCTGGTTTTCCGGTTGGGAAAGAATTTTACTAGCGACTAACCCTATTAAACTCAATAAACCCTAACTAAAACCTTCAACAAAAAAAGCTTACCAAGTTGTTGTTACTAATTCATCATCAGGTAATGGAACAACACTAAAAATTGGTGAAAAATGTGTTGCAAAAATAATTAATACCATAAAAATTTGTAATATTCGATGCAACAACCTTGATTTTGCCAAAGATAATGAATTAAAATGAATTAATGAAGTTCTTTTGTAAGCAAGAAATGATAAAATTGCAAGCAAAGATTCAAAGAATAAAAACTCAAAAATTCTTGCCAAAAATTCAAATTTAATCGTTCGAAATAATTTAAAGAATAGATTAAATATTGTTGAAATAATAAGCATAACAACCAAGCAATAATAAATATGCCCAGAATAAACTTTTTGTTTAATATTAGCTATTCTTGAACATTTTCGTGGATCTCCTTCAGGTGAATGATCATGTTGTTGAACTTCCATTGGAGAAATTCGATTTGTACCACCAGAACCATCGAGATTTTGCATTAAAGGCAGCCGATTCTTTAGTGTATCAATTGTTTGACTGGACTGCATTGGAAAAAATATAGTTATAATTTATACATTTAATGTTAAACTAAAAAGAATAATGTTGTTGTTCAACTTTTATTCGTAATCGATGAAATGAAAAAACGACGCGTCAAAGTACAAACTACAAAAAACATGCGACTGAAAAAAAGAAAAATGTCAAACATCTTTTTTTGAGAAAAAAAAAAGAAGAAAAAGAGAAAAAAGATTTGAAAAATAAGTAAAAATTGAATAGACTTGTTTTTATAAAAATGAAAAACTTGAAAAATAACAAAAAGAAATAGAGAAAAACAAATCGATAAAAAATGTGATAAACAAAGAAATTTATTTTATTTTCTACACTTTTTTTGCTCTTATTTTTTTGTTTGTTTACATTAAATTGCAATTATTTATTAAAAAAACCCGTTGAATGCAAAAAGAAACGTAATAAAAAAAATAAAATTTTAAGATCCAAAAATTAAATAATCAAAAAAATTCAACTCCAAGAACAACGATTATGCAAATTTTCAACAGCAAATTTTGCCAAATTTATCCTTTCAAAAGTCGAATATTAACAATTTCACAAAGTGATGGAAACATTTTCAACGGTGGCCCCCAATAATTTATTCCTGATGAAACATATATTTGTGTATCAGTTGGAGCATAAAAATAATGTCCAAAGAAATATTTGTTTACTGTATAAGTGAATGGTAAAGTAACAAACATTTGACCAGCATGGGTGTGCCCTGAAATGTGGATATTAGTTGGAATCGCATAAAATATTGAAAGCTCACCAGAAAGTATTAAATCAACTTTTCGATTAAGTCTTGTAATTTCCCTTAAAACTTTTGCAGCCCCACTTGGTTGATGTGCCATAACAATTGTTGAAATATTTACCGGACATTTTGATAGTGATTTTTCAATGTCAATTCCATGTCCTAAAATCCTAGTTTTTTAATTTTGTCAAATTTAATAAATTTTTGTACCTTCAATATTAACAGTGTCAGCAAAATAATCATCTGTTCCAACAAAACAAAGTTCCTCTCCATCCTTCTTAAATATTACAGCATCATTAACCAACATTTTAATATTTAGCTCTTCACTAAAATACTTCACCCAATTATCCACTGACTCAAAAAAATATTCATGATTTCCAAGTGCCCCATAAACGCCATATTTTGCTTTTAAGTTTTTTAAAGGTTCAATTCGATTTGCCATATTTTTAATATATCCATCAACAAAATCTCCAACAATTGCAATGGCATCTGGATTCAACAAATTTACAGTTTCAACAATTTCAAATACTCTTTGTTTTCCAACTGATGGACCAGCATGTATATCACTGACCATTGCAATTGTGAAATCATTGAATTCATTTGGGAGGCCGTGGATTTGAATATTTAGGTTTCTAATTGTTGGTTTTTGAGATGTTGAATAAAAACCTTGAAGGGTAAAAAATAGTGCAAATATCAAAGCAATCATGGTATGCAAATTTTCGGAAGTGAATATTTTATGTCGAACAATTGGAACAATAAAATGTAAAGCTGGAATCCATTTATTTATTAACCAAATTAATGCCGTTGAAAGAGCTTCGATTAAAATGAATAGAAACAAAAATATTCCATAATGTACCCATAATCCAAATAATAAATAGCTAAAAAAGATTTTTAGAAAAGTTTGAAATTTTATTTTTAAAAACTAAATTAATTGAAAATTATAAAAAAAATTTATCGTAAGAATGATGCAATATCCTCTCTAAAAAGCCTTACCATGTAACAGTAAATGGTTCATCATCCGGCAATGGAACAATTCCAAAAATAAAAGAAATATGTGTTGCAAAAATTAAAATAACCACAAAAATAAATAATATTCTTTCAATTAATTTTGCATTTGAAATTGTCAAATTCTTAAATGAAACTGCAACAGTTCTTTTAAAAATAATCAAAGATAAAATTGCTAAAATTCCTTCAAAAAATATAAATTGAAATAATTTTGCAATATTTTGAAATTTAAGTTTATGAAGAAAAAAGAATAATCCAAAAGAAATAATATCAATAAATATTAGAATAATAAAATAATATATAAAACTTCCGGAGAGAAGTTTGTGTTTGACATGATTGAATTTTGATGATGTTGAAGTTTTGCGAGAGATTTTGTCGTCGTTTAAAATTGGATCAGAAGGTTCTTGAAGTTCTAACAATGTAATTCTGTTGGTGGTTGAAGAGTCTGGATTAAGCATGATTTTTAAGTTTGGAATAATAAATAAATATATAAAAAATAAAGTAACAGCCGATAGAGGCTTTTTGTTACTAAGAAAGAATGCACATTGATGTTGACTGGCTAAAAAGGTGATTAAAATATTATTAAAGAATTCACACTTTTTCGTTGTAAAACGAATTGGAAAATATAAAAGTAAATAAATACAAAAATCGTTAAAAAAACGGATAATGGCTTTAAACGGATTTGCATTTTAAAAATTAATAATAAAAACAACATGAAAAGCAAAAAGTGAATGATAAAACCAAAAATCTGATACTTATTAATCCAAAAAGAGCCGCAGAAATGAAAAGGGATAAAAGATGAAAGAAAAATCGATGAAAAGAAAGGTAAAAAAAAGAGAGAAATTTGTTTTTTTTTACACTTTTTTCTCACTCGAATGTTGCAGTGTTTTTATTTATGTCAAACAAATTATTTTTAAATGATCAAAATGAAAGCAATTATACTTGAAAGCCTGTGATTTTAAACCTGATAAAAAATGCTAATTTAAAAAAGAAATTAAAAACAGATAAAATATTTTTAATGAAACACTGGAAAAAAACAGCAAAATTGCAATAAAAAAAGCGTTCAAACAAAAACTTTCTAGTGGTGGCCTTGAATGCTCTGCCTCTCTTTCTCTTTTCTCTCTCGTTTTTCTTTTCAATAATGAAAAGTGTAGTTTGAGACTTTTTCTATGAAAAAAGGAACACAACCAGTCGAAAGACAGACGACTGCAAGCAACGAAAAAATTGTGCATTAAAAATGAAAGACGTTTGGATCAAAAAATGAAAAGTTTAATAAATGATAAACGAAACGAGTTCGCATTTTCTTATTCTAATTTTGTCGAAGTTAAGTGAAAAATAATTAAAAAAATTATGAAAGTACAAATTTTTTCATAAAAGGGAACTCGATTTGTATTTTGTCGTTTCAGATAAAATTTTTTTCAAATACTGATTAATAATATCATTTAGAGCTGAACAGTTTTTTAAATATGTGATTATACTTGTATTATAAAAGGTAAACATTTAGCCAAAAAACGATAATTTTCAAATATACAAAAACTGGCAAAAAATTGAATGGTGGAAAAAAACTAAAATGAAAACTTTGTGGCACCAAAAGAAAAAAGACGTTCCTTTTTTTATATTTAAAGGAGGAGTTTTAATTTCAATAAATTTAAAAAAATTTTTTTTGTAAAAAGCAGAAACGGTTAATAATTTTCAACGTTATTTGACATGAACATTAAATATGCCTAATACTTGACTTACGAAACGAGATTTGGTAAAACTTACGATATCGCGATTTGCGAAAAAAACATTATTTACCTTTACAATGTCGAATGACTGTAATATCATATGTGAATTAATAATGGATCCAATAATTCCTACATTACTGTAAGACATGAGGATCTCGTTATTGTTTTCTGATAATGTTAAAATTTGTATCTAGATATTTTTTTAAATTCACAAAAATAGCCATAAATTATTCAAAAAAAACATTTTAAAAAACTAACAAGTCAAAACAGACTTGCTAATCAATTTTTATTTCTTTATAAAAAATGTTCAACAATTTATGATCTGCGGCATAAGATCAATGGAAAAAGCGTGACGGAGAGTTTCTTTACAGTTTTTTTTGCTTTTATTATTTCTTTAACAAAAAATATTTTTCGCTTATGATAAAGTTGTGATAAAAAATTTGGTGCTTAAATTAATAATATAGTTAATTAAAATTTTATTATTTTAAATGTTTTTATTTAATAAAATGTGCCGATATATAACAAATTAGATGCTTTTGTGACTCTGTGATTTGTCATAATAAAATATAAAAACGGCCGATCAGCTGCGAATTTGTTTTCAGATGCATAAACAAGATTTCGATGTAATTTTGTTTTGTTATTTTGTGCTTCAGTTCCATATTCATCAATCTAAAACATAGCGAAAATAGTCAGTGGGATTTGGATTCAAAAATTTTGACAAAAAAAATCCGTCCAAATTCCAAATTCCATGTTAAATAAAAACATAAAAATTAACATACTGTTATGAAAGAAGTGTGAATTAAATTATCAAATTTTGAAGAAGAAACATTTTCCGTACCTTCGTTGAATACATTTTTTAATCCCATCTTTTTCAAAATTTCTTTGAATTTCAGATTCGAAGACACTGTAAATAATGGAATTGTTATATCAACATCAGTTTCAAGAATTGAGTTTCTGAAACACATTAATTTTTTAAATAAATTAAATTTTAATAACCTTTTTGTCCATTCTTTGAAGCTATCAGTGTTTATATCTTTTATCAATTCTGTTAAAATATAATTTTTTTGTGGTAAAACGATATACATCCAAGCTTCAAAATTTTGATATGGAATTCCAAGGCATGTCCATTTTTCGCTTTTTACGAAATTCCATTTCAAATCAGGGGAAACAGTTTTTGACATAAATTTAATTTCTCTCGGTTGATCAGAATAAAAAATTTGCATATGAGCTTTATCAAAATTATTTTCCCAGGAAGATGAAAAATTCAAGAAATTGATTAAAATTGAATTTTTGCATGGATCGAAACCTTTTTCATCGATTATATGTTCGGCAATATTAATTATTGTAGATTTAACGATAAAATCTTTCTCCTAAAATTAAAAGTTTTTATAAGCTTATAATTTCAAAATTTTTTTCTTTTTATACAAAAAATACATTTGTTAACATATTTTTATCATCGAAATTGCTTTGATATATGTTTCCATTGAATTTTTCTTCAATAATTTCGGCAAATTTAGGTGAAATTTCGGTATTCGCAGAAACAAAAAAATTGTTGATAAATTTTATGTTTGCTTCATTTTTGCTTTCACAGTAATTAATTGATTCAGCAAAATAATTGATTATTTTTTCCTTGTCTAAAATTAAAGCAATTTTAACTAACTTAAATCTCCTAGAAAACTTAAAAAATAAACCTTTCCGAAAAAATTGAGCCAAACCCTTTTTTTCTGTTTCATCTTTTGAGTTAAAATAAATCAATGAAAGCCCATTTAAAACAGAAATTGGTGAAAATAAAACATTTACATTTCCAGTTAATTCTAACATTTTTATGGTAAATTTTATTTCATCTTCAAAAGACATTTTTATTTTTTTTGACAAATTGAATCAATAAATTTTAACAAAAATTTTAAAAAATGGGGCAAAAAATATTTTCAATAAAATCAACAAAAAATGTTTGTTTGCTTTTTTGTGAGAGATAAAAAAGAGGGATACCGGCGGATATACAAAAGCTGATGGATTTTTTTTAAGCATTTTTTTGCGTTGAACAAATAAAAGAAAAAAAAATAGAATTCAAATGTACTTATTCTTTTTGATCAACTTTTTGCGGAATTTACCAGCAACAAATCATTTTTGTAATTATTAAAACTTTGATAATTTTTTTTTAATTTTCAGTTTATGATAGCATTTGTAAAATAATTATTATTTATATATATATCATGGTCCATTAAGAATCCTTTCATTATTTTTACATCTGAAGCTACTTTTTAATGATGTCAACAATTTGGTATTTGACATATTTAAAAAAAATTGATTTTCAACCGGATATATAATTTTTATAAATCAATAATGT
The DNA here is from genome assembly GCA_963922195.1 of Panagrolaimus sp. PS1159. Classification (NCBI taxonomy): domain Eukaryota; kingdom Metazoa; phylum Nematoda; class Chromadorea; order Rhabditida; family Panagrolaimidae; genus Panagrolaimus; species Panagrolaimus sp. PS1159. The sequence goes on from CAWUHW010000004.1 coordinate 4,307,486, forward strand.
TAAATATTTTTCACGGCTTCTTTTTCATTAAACTGACAACGTTTTATGATATTCAATATTTTTTTAGTTATAAAAATCATCATTTTCAAATTCAGGATTATGAAATGATACTATATATTAAATATTTAAAACAAAAACAAAACGAGTCAAACATAAAAATGTTTGAAAAAGAATTGATGGATGCTTTCGCAAAAAAAATCAAAATATTTTCTGATGTTACAAAGACTGCAGCTTATGGTGCTTTTTTAAAATAAATAATGTCAGTCGCAAAATCGTTTATTTGTCGAAATATTTCAATAATAAATGGTGCTAAAAATGCAGAAATTAAAAGAAATCAATTCAGAACATCTTTTAGAAAACCACAGGTAAAATCGTAGGGAATCTATATAAAAATTTTGTTGAAATTTGATAAGTATACAAACGAAATGCCAGCCGAAGCTTTTTTTCTAATGACATTTCGTTTGTGCTTATCTGATAGAACCAGAACGTTTACATTGCTTTTCAATGGATCTATTATGTAAAAAAATGTTTTAATAATAAGAAAGATTTAAGCGAGGAAGCGTTGCGCACTTTTTTAAGGAGCAATAGTACACTGTTTGACAACTATCAAGAAATCAATTTTATCAGCATTATTTTGTTGAAAAGCAAGTTAAAAATTTTTTATATCGTCATTTTTGTTCCCTTTTTCGTCTGTTGACTTTGAATATCTATTTCGTTACCCATAAAATTTTGCAAATATCAAATAATATTTATTTTTCTAAATATGTTTTGTTTTCAAAATTTAATAAAAATCAAACACACCTTTCCCTTTTGACTTGTTTGTTTATAAATAAAAAAAATGCTTGAATGTCTCTTTTCATGTTTTTCAATTTATGCACAGTGACACTCCATATGAGAAAAAAAAAGCAAAGGTTAAAATAGACAGTTGAAAGAAAGTAAAAATTGATTCCGTGTCCGTCATACATATTTTTACCAATGCTTATCACAAACAAAACAAAAAAAATTTGAGCATTACCGCCCATTTTCAATGCACCATAAAAAGGACAATTTTTTTGTTGCTATGCTCGTTTTGCTTAAGAAAAAAGATGATTAAATTGTTTATATTACTTGTGTGCTTGACTTCAACATTATGGGCAGCCTGCAGTCGCGATCAAACCATCACAAATGAAGGCCGCCGAAGATGTTGTTACTATGACACAAAAGGAATCCCAACAATTGGAGTTGGATTTAATTTACAAAGATCTGATGCAAAGACTATTTTGTCAAAATTTGGTTTATCATTATCTGATGTCCTCACTGATTGTAGACTGGGAACCCAAAAACATTGCATAACCAATTCTCAAATGGATAGCATATTTGATGCATATGAATATCCGTCAGCCACTCAATGTGCAGATAGTTTTGCTCCTGGATTATCTGGTCAAAGAAGAGCAGCAATTGCAGATGTTGCATTTGCAGGTTGTGGTACTCTAAATCAATTTGCCAAGATGAAGGCTGCTTTATTAAAGAAAGATTGGGCAACAGCTGCCAAAGAATTGCAAAATTCAAAATGGTGCACACAAGTAAAAGGTCGCTGTACTCTTGATGCCGATTGTATCCGTAACGGTTAATGTAAAAAAGGTTTTCTTTATGATTAAATTTTATAAAATAATGTGCTTCTTTTTACGAGGTTACTGAATTCAAATATAATTTATTTGTAATGTATTTAAAAAAGTTTGTGTTACATTGAATAAACAAAAAATATGCCTAACAAGGGAAGTACGCGAATTTCGACATGAATATAACGCAAAATAAAAATATATCGTTATATATTAGTTTGAGTTGTTTTTGTATGTTTTGTTTTGATTTTTTTCATTTTTTGATACGTTTTTTTAAAAAAAGGGTATAAAAAACGCAAAAAAAGTGTTTTTGAATAACACTCTTTAGGCAAAATTTGCAAGAGAAAAAGAGTTATTAGTCACCACTATTTTTCTCAGTTTACTGAAAAAAGAGAGAGATTTTGAGGAAGAAAGAGAATCACAAGCACAATGCATTTTTTGTACTTTGATTTTTTTCTTATATTACGTTTTTTTAATAAAAATTTCGAATTTGTTCACCATTTTTAAGTGAAATACCCTTTCCACCACAAAATTCATTTTGATATAATATTCCGCAAGTATCAGTCTTTTCTGCCATTTCTGCTGCATTTGGACATCTGGCATTACTATTAGAGACAAAATAGAACATTATTAGAAGAGCAATAAAAAACATTTTTACCATTTTCTTTTTTCGACAAAAACTTGATATAAATTTCTCAAAAGTGACGACTTTTATATCGAAAGTTTTAACAAAACAAAAAGATTATGCTAAAAAAAGAAAACCAAAATTTGCAACTCAAACATAAATAAACAAACAAACAAACAAACATGTTTTTGTTGGAAAAATGTTTTTCTGCAAATGCAGAATGCATGATTTCATTTAGAATAGAAATAAATTTTTATCAGCTGTTTTTTTGAATACCAAGAAGGTTAAATACTATTAGTGAATGATGTTGATTAAGTAATAATTTTTTGTGTTCTTAGACTATTTTTAGGTTATTTTTCTTTTGTAAAAAAAAACAACCTTTAAAAATCAAACACTATCAGCATTAATGTGATTCTTCTTTGTTTTTTTTATTATAGCGTTATGAAATAAATTATTAGTTACTTTTCAAATTTGAGCGAAACATTTTATTTATTTTTTATAAATAATGTACATTTTTGCATTATCAAGTTTACATCGCTTTTGTCTTTTTAGTATTCAGATTGTTAGCTGTAAAAATCACTATTTTCAAAACACAAATACACAACACAAATAAAATATTAAAAAACGTTTGCTTTGTAAAAAAATAAAAATAAATCGATGCAGAAAAAAAAACAAAGACGCTCAAAGATGCTTTTTTTGAAATTGGTCTTTTTTAAAGAACACAAAAACTTTCGTAAAAAAAATTGGAAACCTTTTTCAAGGTGCCTAAAAGCGCAACAGATGTTGTTTTAAAAATAAATGGTGCCAGTCGCAAAATCGAATGTATTTCGAAACACTTCGATAAAAAAATGCAGAAATTAAAAACAATGTTTTTTCAATATTATTTTTTAAGGGTTCAAGCGATTTTATTTTTTCCTTTGAATGTTTTAAATTAACAAATTTAAAATTAACTTATTTTTTAAGGGATGAAGAAGTAGAACAAAATTTATAAAATAATTAAAGATTCTCCATTTGAAATCATTAAATATGAAAAATTTATGTTTAAAAAATAAAATTCAAGCTAAAATTGTTTTGAAAACGAAATACTGTGCTTTTTAAACATATCAGTAAAGAATAATCAATAACTTTTTTTAACTTATTCGATTATAAAATTCTTTGAAGACGTTCTTCTTTTAAAAATTGGATAAAAAACGAATGCAATTTATAAAAAGCTGTAAAAATGATAAACAAAATGAAAATAGAAATATTTACAATTTAAAAAAGAAAGCATCATAAATAATATTTTTTGGTGCTTTCTTTTTTTTTCAGAATTAATTTCTTTTTTATTTTCAACCAATACTTTTAAACATTTTTGTTTTAGTCCTTCAAAATTATTTGCATTTGTAATTTGAATTAATTCGCAAACGTTTGTTACACAAACTAATTTTTCTAAAGTTGAAACACATACATTCTAAATATTATTCAATTACAAATTAGAATAATTATGAAAAAACTTACAATTAAATGTTGAATTTGAAATTTGATTGCAAATTTCAAAACATTAATTTCCTTTCCATAAATTGCAACAGATTTGTCATATAAATAATTTAAAGCAGATTGAAATGTTTCAACATTAAAATTTTCTGCAGAAATATGAACAAGAATTTCAAAAGTTTCGTCAAAAATTTTAGCAAAAGTATCAGAAAATTCAGCAAGAATGCAACGATGAGATGGAACTTTTGTTTGATCCGATGCAATAAAATAAACATCTGAATAACGAAGATGTGGACCAAGTTTGAATAATTTTGGAACACTTTCATTTAATGAAATTTGAGAAACAACAGATTGTGGACGACTTTCATTATTTGAAGAATGTTTAGCTGATTCGAAAATTTTACTCAACAATGAACAAGTTTCATTACTAATTGGAGTTTCACTATTTTCTTTATCCAAAATTTTTTTTTGAAATATTTACATTATCAAAAGAAGGTAATTTATCCAAAATATCCGGATAAAAGCTAAACGTTAAAAACAAATCGAATCTCTTCGATGAATTGTGTTGAATTTTGTGATCACCTTTTTTTTCTAAAATTATCAAACATTTTAAAAAATCAGATATAAATCTTAGAAAATAGACATACCTAGAATTTCAACATCATATGGATTTAAAATATCAATTTCAATGTCATTCCCTTCTGAGAAATCAGCTTTGATTTTTTTGACATAATATGTAAATTTTAAACTATCATATCCGTGTAGATAAAATTCCCCTTTAAAAAAATGACAAAATTTTAGGCATTGAAAACGAACAGGAGAAATATGAAGGTTATATCCAACGACACACATTTCTTTCATTTTAATATTTGCAGTAATATAAAATTTAAATGTTGAAGGACGAATATTGGATGAACCAAATTCAGCGGAATCTTTATCATATTCTATTTCACGTGTTACACCATTATCTAAAAATGAGCGTTTTTTAAAAAAAACATTTTATTTAAAAGAAAATCCACCACAAATTTCTGTAATTTTTGTAATCTCAAAATCACCTTTGGTTTTATAAATATTATGAGTCCACAATTTACGTTTTACATTAAAGTGAAAATCATCAGAAAATTTGACAGTTTTTTGTGAATATTGACATAATTCAACAGTTTCAATTAAATCAACATTTTGGCGCATTTTTTTAAAATAAAAATGGATATTTCTGTAATAAAAAAAAGACACTAAAGAATGAGCTACCAAAAAATATGGATAAAATTAAAGTTATATATCGATGAAAATGCTCCAACTCAGGTCGTCCATTTGTCAAAATCAATAAAATCTTTTTTTAAGGGCCAAGTAATAACCTTTTTTTTACATGGTATATGCCAGACTGACATTGCATTTTCTTCATGATGGAAAAATGAAGAAAAAAAAGTTTTAAATATCAATGCCCGTTTGCTGTCGACAAAAAAACTAAATTAAATAAATTGATTGTACAAAGTGATACAAAAATTTTTCTCATTTGACTGGAAAATTGTTTTGATGTAAGTTAAATCGCAGCTTAATTTAGCATTGAATAAAATCTAATGATATTTTTATCCAATGCTGAAAAAAATTTTCGTAAAAAATCGTAAATTTTACTGTAAAACTGAAAAAATAAAACTAATTCCTATTCAAAGCTGAATACAACTGTGAGAACAGTTTTTGTTTAAATCAAATACAACAAAATTTGCCAGTGCTTAAATTTTTGACAAATATTTTTTCCCTGTTTTACCCTTGTTTTTGTTTTTTAACTGTGTCTTTCAAAAAATGAAGAAGCTTTATGTTTGAATATTGGAAAGCTTATTTTTGATGAGAAATTAAATATCAAAACATTTTTATTTAATAAAAAACAAATGAACTTTTGATTTTTTAAACATTTTGGACAACTTTATATTAAGTGTTTAATATTAGAAAAAGTTAAAGGACAACAAAAGATAATTAATAAACGGTCATTTTAACGAAAGCATATTCGAACAATCGTTTTTTTTTCACAAACAAGTAAGAAAATTCACTTCAGTTGCCCCAAAAACATATTTCCCGGTAGCTGCATTGCACATGAGATTAATGGAATCGGCGCCAGAACCTTGATATGCTCCAGCCATTGTAGTTTTATATTGAACTTCAGAAGGCGCGGCACACGTAAATGTAAGAACATTATTTTGAGTACATGCTGAAGGCATGGGAGCTCCAGCTCCTGTATCTTCTGTCATCGGTTGAGTAGGACATGCACTACAAAATGCTAAAAAATATGTAAGTTAATAGTTTATGTTTAAAAAAATTTACTTTGAGCAGGTGTCGTAGTTGTAGGCATTAAAGGTATATCAGCCGTTTCAGATACATTTGGAGTTCTCATACATCCATTAGAAATTCTTAACAACAAAAAAAATGAAAGAAAAAAATAAATATCTGATATTTTCATTTTTTTTTGTTGAAGACTTTAAAACACAAAAAATAAAAGTGAAAGCGGAAAAAGAAGATCTTCATTTTTTTCACACATTCTTTTATCGAGAAAAAAAACAATAAATCTTTCATTCCTTTAAAAAATCAGGTTAAATGCACTTTTCGCTAAAAAACTACTCTTAAAGGAGATAACAAAAATATCAATGTTATTTTAAGGATTATCGATGAATCCAGATAATGGGTAGTAGTGGTGGCATTGAAAAATAAAAAAACACAAAAACATATCGGACTTTTTTAAAACAGAATCAATGAAATCTAATGATTAAATAAAATGGAGAATCGTAAACGATAACAAATTATAGTTTTTGAAAATAGATAAAAGATAAAAAGATCTTTGTTGATGGAACATGTTGGAATCAGCTGTTCAGTCAAAAAATGCTTTGGCTTGTGTTTTTTTTTTGTTAAAAAAATGAAAAAATGATCTTTTACGTGCCTAATCTAGTATTAGTTTTTTACATACATTTTTTTTTCAAAACACTCTGCTATCCCACTCAATTTTTTATGCTGATTAATAAAATTAATATAAAGAGGCATAAAAAACTAATATAATTAATAAAAATGGCGAATTTCTTTCTAAAAGTGAGTCACTGCCGCTGTGAAAAAATTGTTTTTTTGATCCATCTTTCTTTAAAAGTTGTAAACTTATTTTATATAAGAGTCTGGATACAAACATACATACATGTATTAAATTAAATATCAATAATTAAAAATACATTAGTTATGAAATTTCAATTTCTTCATGATCTTCAACAATTGTTGAAACTTCAGGGATTGAAGGTGTGAATGGCATATCTGGCATTGGATCAATTCGATAAAGGATTTCATAATGTACGTAATTTCCATCATCATCCTGAAATTTGTTTTTTAGGCTTTAATTAAACAAATTAGTAAGTCAATTTGTTTTTTTAATGAAAAAGCGAGTAAAACTATCTTTGTGGAAATAATCACCAAAAAAGATTTTACCTTGAATTCTTTCATATTAATTTTGTGAGCTGCAATATCATACGTGGATGCAACTTCTGATTGACCAATTTTACTAACACCAGATGATGAAGATTTAGCATTTGTAACACTTGCATTTGCTTCTGCAACATTATATGATTGCTTATTTCCCATTTTTGAACAGAGAGAATAATAAATATAGCAGAAAATATCAAACAAACTACAAAAATAGATTATGATTAAAACAGTATAATTTTTATTTGTAAAAATGACGAAGCAAATACGAATAGACTTTTTAAGGAAACAGAAAAAACATAATCAACGAAAAAACTGTCAAAGCAACAGAAATCAAAGGCAACAGGTTGGCTCAAAGCAGAAACAAGGTGGCTTATAAAAATTACAAAAAAAATGTAAGAAGAAAAATGCAGTCACTTAGAAACATATATTTTCTTCAATCAATAAAAAATGGACCCTTCCAGAAAAGAAAAATAATTTTTTTTTACAAAAAAGGTGTTACAAAATGTGTGTAAGCTTGTTTTTCTTTTTTTTTTGGTTAAAAAAATACAGCAAAAAAGACGGGAACGAACACAGTCACTTTAATCATATTTTTTATTATGACTAACAAAAGCGATGCGTCAAAACATTACAAATAATTTTTTTTGCTTTAAGACATATTCTCTGATTGTTCTATTTCGGGAAAAAAGGGAAAAGCAGGTAGTAAAAAAGTGAGAAATATTGTTTAAAAATATAGAAAAAAACAATGCCTCTGAAAATAAAGAAAAGCGGAATAATGAATTTTAATAAAACTTTATTATTTTCGAGTTTTCCATTTTTAAGAAAAGAAATGTAATAAATAACGGGTCATCAATGTTTTGATCATCTTCAATTTTAATTTTTTACTTTTCTAACTTAAAACCTTTTCTTTTACAAAAAATAAAGTTCTATATTAACAGTTTTTTTTCAAATATTCAAAGAAAAAAAAATTTTTCAAAATCATAAAAATTTTTTGGAAATGCGTTTATTTCATTCCTTTCCAACTTTTTTGGCAATGTTTTAGTTTTAAAAAAAAAGAAAAAAAAACGATTGTTAAAGCCCGCCTTTAAGTTTTTATTTTTAGCAAATAACGAAATTTCTTTCCGATTTTGATGCAGAAATTGTGTTTTAATATTTTAAATTTAACTTTTTCATTTTTTCGAGAATAGCAAAATCAGAATTTTATCAAGGAACAAAATTTTCTAAATTTTCAGTATTGAAAAAACTTGGAGCTGATTTGCCTCAACACAATAATAAATTAAACTCGAACAAATTGTATCAAACGAAATTAAGCACTTAAAGAAAAAAGTTTCTATCATTTTTTTCAATTATTGATAACTACTATATTTTTTCTAATTATTACGTAATTTGAAATTAAGAACCCCAAAAAAAGCTTTATAATTTTTTCATAAAGAATGTATTTTCTGTGCACAGTTTTTAAAAATAACTGTTTTTTTTTTTTGAAATTTCTATGCCACAACTTTTTTAAAGCCAAACTTTTAAGTTTAAATTTCAAAAAAAGACATAAACTATTTTTTATGTTTTTGCGAATATTAAAAACAATTTTATGTGTTATATTTATACTTTCTAGTGATGAAAAATACAAAAATGTTTTTACATTTATTTCATATTTTTTAAAAAACATAAATTTAATTGTTTAATCAATAAATGAGTTTTATGATACTTTTTCGGGAGGTTTAACTTTTAATTAGTTGGATATAGGTGAATAAGTTTCTGGATTTCCAAAATTTTTTAAATATTGCTAATGAAATACATTGGCCGATTTTGTTTTCTATCATAATGTTGCTTAGATAATTGCATTTATATCTATAAAATTGTGTTACATGCTCTAATATATATGCAAAATATTATTAAAGTATGGAAACACATGTTTTATGATGAAAAAAAACACATTAAAGACAAATGTCGATAATGTTGAAATATTTTGTCTGCTTTTGAAAAAATAGCATTAAAAGAAAAAATGAATGTGTTTAATGCTGTCTTCGAAAGACATTGTTTTTAACAAAAAAAATAATTTTTTTGGGCAATGACTCATTTTTCAAAAAAAAAATGCAGCTTTTATTGTTAAAAAAATAAAACCAATAAAAGCTTCATTTTCGTTTCAAGAGTTACCCTGATCACAAATATCGATGGTTTGGAAAAAAAAATATTTCGAAATCCTTTTTTTTTAAAATGGATCAAAGGATCCGCCTCCTTTAATTTTAATGACAACAACATTTAAAAAGTTTACTTATAACGATTCCACCTGGAATTTCATGCGTTGTTGTTTATACCAATATAAATCAGTGGAAAAAATTTAAGCAACTTCTTTTTTTAAATGATCTAATTTTTTCAATTATTTCACAAAATATTCAAAAAAGAAGCAACAGAAAATAAAGAACGCTCTCAACGTTTTCGACAAAATAAAAATAAAAGGCCGCTTTTTAAAAAAAAATGTTGGCTAAAATTGTTGCAATGAAAGAGTTGGTTATTTCGAAATAAAAAAAACATACGTCTGTAAAAAGAGAAAAAAGAAATTTGATGGTTGTAAAATAAGAAAAATAATCTTTTAGTTTTTTAAAGAAGAGACAAATCTTTAAAACATTTTAGTTTCTCTTGATTTTTTAAATATTTTAATAAAAATTTAAAAATTTTTACTTATAGCTTTTTAAGCTTACTTAATTTTAAAACAATAAAAAACTGAATTAGGAACAAATCATTATTCTCTTCAAAATGGATCAGTATACGAAAAAGATACATTTTTAATTTTAAAACGAAGCTGCAGATGCCTATCAAAATTTTAATGTTGTAAAAATTAATGTCAACATTTTTTAGACTCCTGTTAATTGTTCCATTTATTCATGTTTTTTGAAAAATCCAATAAAATACTTAAAAAACATTAAATAAAATTTGGTTCGTCATAATTTACAAACAATTTTTTTCTTCTAAAGTAAATGAGAGCAATCCTGTGACAATTTATTTATAATGGTGACAAGCAAATACAAGAAAAGGTGCAACTTTTTGTTCATTTTTTAAAACATGAGTTCCAAAAAACTTTTTTTTTGAGTTCCAAAAACTTTTTTTTAAAGTTTATTACCAAAACCAAAAAAATACTTAAATATTCAAAAAAAGAATTTCTTTGAAATAATAAAGCTTTATATTATGATTTTTTTAGCAGCTCATAAAAAGATTGACCAAACAACATAAAAACATTAGTTTGATTGTCTTTTGAATTTTTTCTTTTGCGAAGCACACTGACACGAACATCAGCCAAAAAAAACATAGCATTTTTCAAACATCAAAAAACACAAAGTGTTGCGCTTTTTTTTAGAAAAATAATTGATTTTTTTAAGTTTCAACAAAAATATCAATTATTTTTCTTGTGGTGACTTTTTAATAATATTTGAATATTTTATTTCTCTTTTGAATTTACATATGTATCTAAAAGTAAACATAGAAACAATTCATATAGGCATCGAAAATAAATCGTTTATTACAGGAAATCTCCGGTTAAACGTGCATTATTTAAAAAATTTTCATGTCATATATGTTTAATATTACACAAAACAAATGTCAATCGGCTTTAATCAAATTTAAAATAAATAAAGAAAAATAATCAAAAGAAAAAAATAACAAAAATTCGTTTTTTGCAAAATGATAAACAGTTTCCCTGATTTGCTATATCTGCAACATAAAGGATTTTGCTTGCTAAAAAAAACTAACATTTAGTTACCATGAGGCATCACTTCAAAAAAATGCGAAATAAAAGAAACATTTTTCAAGATATTCCTGAAAGTTGGTATCCGGTTTGAGAATTGACAGTTAACAAAATCCGGTACACGTTTTACGAAAAATAATACATTGAGTTTTCTATTTAAAAAAAATGTTTTTTTTTTCTGGAGTGAAAAAATAAATTAAATTAAATTAGATTAAAGACCAAAAAGAATATTATAAAACTATATTAAAAAACAAAACCTTCAGTAAATGCCGTCGAATAATATCTGTCCATACTTGTAAAGCGATTTAATTCATATAGTTTTTTTTATTCATTAATATTTTAATATCAATAGAACACAATATTTGTCTTATTTTAATAATTTAATTTGGTGAGGTAACACATTTTTTATTCGGTAAAAATAAATGGTTAAAAATTCTATCTTTTTCAAGGTAAAAGTAATTGCATAAAACATTCAAAAAGAGATAATAAAGAAAATGTGTTTTTTGTAAAATGTAAAATGAAAATTTCAAAATGTTTTATGTTCTTAATGACGATTAGACTAAAAATTTCGTCATTGATGTAAACAAAAAAATTTGCCATTTTGGAAAACAAATAAATTTTTTTGGTTTGTATTTCAAGCAGTGGAAACACATTTTATTATAATCGATTGTGGAAAAAACAACTGTAAAATATAAATCAGAAAACGCTGATTTGAAGCTTTTTGGAATACCTTTCATAGGTAACCTATGGAATATTTTTCTTGTGTTTTTTCCACTCAAAATTTATTGCATTAAATTCAAAAATCTTTTCCAAAAATATTGTAAGGTCAAAGTTGAGGAAAGTTAAAATATATTTTTTTAATTCCTCTTTTCTTCAAATCAGTTTGCTACAACTTTTTATCTCTTCAAAATACACTTTAACGCCGACAATAAAATGACATTTCTTCTTCCAGAGTTTATTTTTTTTTCGCTTTTGAAAACAATTATATGTGTTAGCTTAATTTTTTTGAAGAGGGATATTTAAAATGTTTTCAATACTTCTTTTAAAAGGTAAATTTTTAAGTTAATCCTGTCCATGAATTTTATAATATTTTTTGGTAGTATCTACGTTTAACAAGTTTGGTTTAAATTTAGGGTTGCTATATTTTTTAATTTTTTTAATAATGTGCAGATATCAACTTTGGTGCACAGTTTTTTCTATCAGAATGAAGTTAGAGCATTATATTTATATTTAAAAAACTTTGTAACACACTTTTATATATAAACAAAATATTATTAAAATATTCATACATGTTTTTTATATTGAAAAAAAACGTAGAAGACAAATGTCGATAATGTTGAAATATTTTGTCTGCTTTAGCACAAAGAACATTTGACTGAACAGTGGATGTGTTTATAGTTGATTTTCATTCGACATCACTTTTTTAGGAAAAAATTATTTTCGGCAATGACTCATTTTTTGAAATGTAAAAAGGCAGGCAATGAAAAAGTGCATAAAATTTTGCTATGGAAATATTTTCTATTTTTTCTTCATTTAATGGAGAAATTTGTTTCAATATTTTAGGTTTATTTTTTAAATTGTTATATTTTGAAAAAAGATGAATTAAAAGGAGTTAACTTGTAGAATAATAGAAGATGTTGTTCATCTTAACTTCATATTCACCACATCTTCACGATAATAAAAAGTAAAATGATAGAAAAATATTTTCAATTAAATGTAATTTCAGTTTTTCATCAATATCGCCATCCTTGGGAATATATACTTTGAGCTTTTCTGCTTCATTTTTTGTTGATAACGTTTGAGACATTTTTTCATAAAAAACGTCTTCTTGTAAAATGGAAAGTTTTATTAAAATTTTTTTTCTCTTTTGTTATTTTAAAACGTGGAACATTTCCTCGAATTGTAAAAATAAAGTCCAAAAAAAATATTCCAAAAAATAATCAAAAATCTTTTCCTTTTTTCCAACTAATGCTGAAACTGCAATAAATGTTTTTCACGTTCACAGACGACATTTGAAAGAAAACGTTGTTTTTGCATTTTCTCTGTTGTAACAAAATAAAGTGGTCATTGCTTTAGCGAACAATGTGAAAACATAATTTTTTAGCAAAAAGTATTTCCTTTTCATAAAAAATGTTAGTTTTTTTTGAAATACTTGATCATCTTTTTAAATTCTTTTTTTCATGAAAAAAAAACTAAAGCAAACAATTGCATAATTTTTTGACTATTTAAAATTCCAGAATTCTCTAGATGAAGAAGTATATAACGTTGTTAATGAACGTAATGTTTGCACACAACAATCTATAAAATTTTCCACAAGTGTTCAGAATTTCGCGTTTTTACTGACGTATTAGTTGCAAAAACTTTTATGCATTTTTCAAGCCGAAATAAAAAACAAAAGAATATCCGGAGATTGGACCACGTCTCTGAAATCTTTATCAAAATTTTGTTTCTTCTGCAATTTAGTTTTTTATTTTGACCAAATTCAGTCGAAAAATATGCGAAAAATATAATGGCTACAAATATTCGAATTGTAAAAATAATTTGAAAGGAAAAAAGTGCTGAAAATATTTTGACCTTTATTTTTTTAATTTTGATTTAATTGATTTAAGGTAATTCAAGTGCAAAAAAATAACTCACAAATGTGACTGCTTTTTTTACAATATTATTATTAAAAAATTTCAAAAATACAAACCCATTAAAATGAATGATTTTCAGCTGTAAATTAAAGTGTTTTAACCGATAATTTTACATAGAAAATATGTCATTAAAATTGAAAAAAGGTCATTTTAAATTAATAAGTTCCTCAAAAAGTCCCATTAAGCCTTTCTTTGAACATGTTTAAATGTCGTAAACTTTAAAATTTTTTAAGTGTTATGTTTCTTGTATTTTAAATTATTGCACTTGCAGAAAAGGAATGGGCGAATGTAAAACTAAAAAAGACGTGTGTAAATCTTTTTTAACACATACTATTTTTTTTCTCATTTTGCGCCTCATTTTTCTTTTTTTATAAAAATGGCCTGGTCAGAATATTTGCCATTTATTGTTTTATTTCATCACATTTTTTGCATTGCTTTTGATTGTTTATCTTTAAAATTTGCATCAATTGTATTTTTACATCGAAAAAAATATGAAAAACCTTTAAAAATTTCTCCAGTTTTAAATTTTTACTTCATTTTTATCATTCTTTGGAGTGCCACAGATTTCATAAATCGCTGTTATTCATTAATTTTTTGGCGGCTATTTGAAAATATCTATAATGGCATAATTTTATATTGGTTTGGATTTTTTCCATTTATGCTTGGATATATTGGACTTGTAATTGAAATTTTTTTATGTATTGATCGATGCATAACAATTTTATTTCCAATAAAATATACATCAAAACTTCGAAAGTATTTTTGTTATTTTACTGTTTTTGGATTAATATTTTATGTGATTGGATTTCTTTTGCTTAATAATTTATTTGCTTCAATTCCAATAAATCCTGAAACGAAATGCACAATTTTTGGATGCCTTTTAAATGATCTTCCGTTTCTGTCTTCTACAAAATTATCGATAAATATTGTAAATGTTTTATTTGGTATTTTATTGCGCTTATTATTTTATAAAAGTCATAAAAATGGAGACAAAGATAACATTAAAAAAATTGGAAAAACTATTTTAATGATAATTGCATGGTCAACATTTTTTGATCTTTTGCCAAATATTTCTGCATTAGCAGCAAATCGAGTAAGTTTATTCTTAAAAAAATAGAATCTTGGAAAAATAAAATGGTCACGTAACTGAGTGATTTAGTTTTGGCTCAGAAGTCGGCAGGTCTCAGATTCGAGCCCCAGAGGGCCTGTTTCGGTTTTGAAAATGACGACATCCATCTTTGGCGAAAAAGTTAAAAAATACTTGTTTCAGGTATTTCAAATACGATTAAATGATTATTTTGGACCATGGTCACAAACTTTAATTTCACTTAATATTACAATTTGCTCTTTCCTTTATTCCAGAGCGTTTAATAATTCTTCTGCTCTTTCATCTTCGACCAACGGAATTACACCGAATTTGAATCGATGGTAAAAGAATATTTTTCTTGTTAAAATTTGTGTTTATTTTCTTTGTTAATTAATAAAATTCAAAAATGACACAATCCTAACAGAAGACTTAATAATTAGATAACAAAAAAACAGTCAATTACATCATTTTATTTTGTTACTGACAAAAAAAACGTTTACCAAGTTTTAAAAGTATAACAATTTACTTCAGATTCTTTCAAATTAAAAATGATGTTGAGTTTTCCTTTTTTTACATTGAAAGTTTTCATCACATCATTCGTTATGCTACTTAAAGTTTATTACCAAAACCGAAAAAAAATACTAAAATATTCAAAAACAGAATTTCTTTGAAATAATAAAGCTTTCTATTATGATTTTTTAGCAGCTCATAAAAAGGTAGAAAATTGGTTTTAAAAAAGGAAAGAATCTCAACTTTTTTTTTCAAAAATGGAAAATACAGCGACGAAGGGATGGACGTTCATCTATTTTTTGATTTTTTTAACTTAAAAATTTAAAAACAAAGCGCAATATTTCGAAATAACATTTAAACTTTACAATTCTGTGTTTTGTTGGTAAAAAATGAGTGGTAGTCAATTTTTAGTTGATTAACTTAAATTATTTTTTACAGCCATTAAAAAACAATGTACAAGTTTTTTTACAAGCAATAAGAAGTATTTTAAATAATAATAATTCTTTTGAATATTTTATCTTTTTAAAATATAAATTTACAAAAATTTGAATATACCTTGAGAAAAAATAAGCAAGAAAGCCAAATTAGAAATAACTTCATGAAAGTTCATTCAAACGTTTTTTATTAATTTAAAAAATTTACCATATCTTTTTTCTTTTTCAGTATTTTTGGGAACTAAAAAATTATTATATTAAATGCTAAAAAAACGATTACATTTAAATTTGAAAGGTCAAAGTTGAGAAAAAGTCCAAAATATAGTTTAATTTTTATTTGCAAAGAAAAAAATTGATAAGAAAATTGCTTGCGGACTGCCTCATTTTTTTCAATAAATAAGCATTTTTACACACAAACTAGAAAGTATAATATTTATTTTTTCTTTAAATAATGACAAATCAGTGATTGTTGTTGAAAATATTTTTTATGTTAAAAATGGCAAAAAATATCAGTCTAATCAAATATTTTGCTGCTATATCTTTTGGACTCGCGGTAAGAAATTTTGAATTTTTCTTTTCTCTATGCAGTTTTTTCAGATATGTTTTTTTTTAACGAAACTTTGTTTTGCAATTTTTTCACACTTTGATTTTCTCAATTTAATTTTTATACCAAAATATTTCCCGCTGACTATTATCTTTGGTATTCGATGCTTAATCAATTTATCAGCAATTTTTGGAATGAAATGGAAATTATATTTCGGTCCATTGTTATTTGCGATTGTTTGATATAATAAAATGAGCACGGAGTGGTAAGAAAAATTTGCATAAAACTTTGTTTTGAGATCTTTGACAAAATTTTTAAAGAGAAATACGGCTCAATACATTTTTATTCAAATTTTATTATTACCATTTTGTGTTGGTAAAATCTTTTCAGATCGATGTTTGCTGCTGAACAACATAAACTTTTAAAACTTGTTAAATCATATTTTGGTTTTTTAGGGAATTTGCACTTTTATTGATATAATATTATTGATTGCTTACATTTTTATTGAATTAAATTTACCAGAAACATTTGAAATTGATTTTGAAGATACACACGCGGATTTGCAAAATGAAAAACAAGGTTCAAAAAATGTAAAATATTTGTTCAAAATAATCCTTTTTTTACAGATTATAAAATTTTTTGTCAAATTTTTATTTTTTTTGAAGTCAGTTTAATTGTATTCACTTGTTTTATGTTAATGTTAATTCATGGAAAACATTGGATGATGAAAAACTATCAAAAACTAAATAACAAAGAAGTTGATTTTGGAGATACCATGGAATTACTTGCGTAAAACAAAAAATCAAAAAATAAAAATTTATCTGTCTTTTAAGCTTAATACTAATCTTTTTTATGTTATTTTTTTTAATCGGAAACCTTTTTTTTAACCTTTGATAAAGCAATCCATTTTTGACTCGTAATAAAAGCAGCAAATATTTGTTTAATAAATTTACGTTTAAGGAAATTATGCTAAAAATTAATATTTCAAAAAATATTGTTAAAGTTCCATAAAATTGACAATTATAAATATTAAATAATTGTAAAAAGTGTTTCTTTTTTCAACTTTATTTAGGTAAAGTGTTAAAAGTTAAAGACGAATTTTTAATTAATGAATTATAAAGTCGCATATTTGCTCCTCATTTTATATTATTTTGAAATAAAAATTACTGAAAAAACAGACGATTTTTTATGTTGATAAAATCTTTGTAAACAAACATTTATATAAATATTCAAACACATTTATGTTAATTTTATCTCAATAGTTTCACATTTGAAAAATTAAAGAAAAATTCAGAAATGATATTTGAAAGCGATGATTTTTTTGCATTTTTTAAAATTTTTTAAAGTTTAAAAACGAAATCTTTTCCAAAAAGACTAAAAATTTAATCAGCACCTGTGATCGTGAATAAACGGCATTGTCGACTTAAAAAAGAGCAGCAACGCCGCGGAACATCTGTTTTTTACCATCGCAAATCAATATAACAAAAACGCATACGTTTTATTCAATTTTTGTTTTTTATTGTCATTTATCGCGTTTTTCAACGATTTCCACACCTTTTTTTCAGACATTTTCAAAAAAGTTTGTTGTCTTTGTTGTTTATCGATGGCAAAAGAAGTTTTGAATCTTTTGATATATATTTTTTAAAAATAGAATTGATGAACAAATATTATAATATATATTTTTGTTCAGTTAATTTCAAGATGTTTCAGTATAAATAATTTGGTTTTTTGGTCAAACGATTTTATCAAGATTTTTATTCATGCATAGCATAATTATTTATTTTATAAAAGCGTCCAAGAATTTCATATTTAAAGAAATAAAAAGAGAACGCTGCTTTTGAAAAAATGTTTATAAAAATTCATTCATAGAAAATTGAACAAGGAAAATATTAAATATTTACGATAAAATTAAAAAACAAGGTGCCATTCAAAAATGTATTAATTAATGCTGCTAATAATTCTTTACGTGTTTTATACATTATTTAACAATGAAATTTTTGGCGAAATCTTTTTTGTTCATCTTCTTCATCAGCAACAGCAAAGTTAACAGAACGTTTTTTCAATGTACTTGCTGGACTTGGACCAGCATTTGATGATGATGGCTTTGAGAATTTAATTTCATTTGCTGCAAGTTCGGTACTTTTCTTAAGTTCATGAACTGGTGCTGCTGTTGAAAATACAAGCAAAATGGCACAAATGGACAATAAAAAAAATGTGTAATTCATTTTGGTACTCTGAAAATACATATTTTAATTAAAAATGTTAAAATAATTAATCAAAAACTTAAAAAAATTTCTAAGATAAACTAATCGGTTCACGAAATCGAAAAAAAAAAAATATAGACAGGTATAATAAAATGAAGTTATAAACACAATACAACGAATATCCGAGACAGCTTTAAAAAAAGAGTATTAGAAATTAAAAATAAAAAAGTGCAAATAATCTGATGGTAAAAAAGGCTGCGAAAAAAATACATTCATTTAATTAAATAAATGTCCGGCGGTGGCAGGAACAAAAGAATCAAGTTATATCTTTTTGTCTAATGAAAATGACAAAATTTCAAAAAAGTGCAAACAGCTGCCATTAAAAAAACAAAAATAAATTTAGTTTTTTATTACCCTTGAAAGCCGATATGTTTAAGCATTTGTTTAAAAAATCATAGTATGAAGATGGATATCACTAATCAAGCCAGGTAACAGTAAGCAAAAATAGATTCCAAAAAATAAAATTTGAAATAATTCAATTTAAAATGTTTTCTTTTGCATTAAACATTTTTTCAGTTTTTAAACAAAACACATCGAATCGAAAAGCAATAAAAAGGTTTTTTTTATGGTCCCTTTTGGCAAAATGTGTGTCTTTTTTTGGCGCGAAATTTATATTTTTTCTATGATTAAATTTTTAACTTTTTTTACAAAATATACGCTTTGTACATATTTTTTATGCTTTAAATCGGATATTTGTTTTATTTCACATATATTTATTTAATTTTACATGATATTAATGATATAAAGGTAGATTTTATTCATTTATTTAGCAGTTTTACAAGTACATTTCGTTATTTTTTTTCTTGTACTGAGTTTACTGTTATATATCACAGAATGCTTTGTCGTGGTGCACGTAAACGTTGAGAATTAGTTTATCGAAGACCATTGGATTAAAAGAAAAGAGATACTCAAGAAAAGCGTGAAAAAGAAAAGCCAGAATCAGTTGCTGAACTAAAGTCTAATAAAAGTAAACCAAAAGATCCATTTACTTTACCAAGGGATATTGATGATGAATATCGATGGGCAGGTGTTGAAGTTCCTGTTGTATGTATTACAACCAGTCATAATCCATCAGCAAAGTTAAAGAAATTTGCAAAGGTTTGTTTACTTTTTTTTTTTTTTTTTTTATTAATTTTTAGGAAGTTACAATAATAATTCCAAATGCAAAACGTGTTAATCGTGGTAATAATGATGTTAAAGGAATTATGAAAGCATGTAAGCAGAATGGTGTAACTGATGTTATTCTTTTGCATGAAACTCGAGGCCGTCCTGATTCAGTGGTTATTTTACATTTACCTCATGGTCATACTGCATTCTTTACACTTCATGATGTTGTTATGCTTAATAGTGAAGATGAATTTACAGAATGTCAGATTGAAGGAATTAAAAATCGAATGAAACATTTTGTTAATTATATGAAAGATAATCTTCCTGATGTTTGAGTAAAGCAGCTGGGGCATTATTGGATTTCTCATGTTCCATTAATATCATGTAAAATTAAATAAATATATGTGAAATAAAACAAATATCCGATTTAAAGCATAAAAAATTTGTACAAAGCGTATATTTTGTAAAAAAAGTTAAAAATTTAATCATTGAAAAAATATAAATTTCGCGCCAAAAAAAGACACACATTTTGCCAAAAGGGACCATAAAAAAAACCGTTCGATTTGATGTGAAAAGTAATGCAACATGTTCATTTCATTTTTAATTAATGAAATAAAAAAAAATTACTTCATGCTTTTAAAAATTTTTGGATAAAAGTTCATAATTTTGTGTGTTTCATGCGTTTTTTACAGAAATTTTTTTTGCCAATTTATTAATCTGAAAAATTACGCTTACAAAAAGACAATTTTTATTGCCAAAAATCACCTCCTTAAAAGAATCAACCTTGTTTGGTCAAGTCAAAAAAAAATTCTCTTTGTTTTACTTTTGTTCTCTGTCAAGAATGATTGATGTATTTTGTAGTTTGGGTTCCTTTTCTTCGTTAAACAAAGCAATCGATTTGCATTAAAAAAGAAAGAGAGAAAAAAAATAAATGCGCAAACACTTCACTTTTATAGAAAAACAATCTCGAGCTTAGTTTGCTTTTAACCAAAAATGTCTTCGCAAAGGTTTATTGAAGCTAAAGAATTGAATAATTTGTTAAAGTATGTTTTAATTTTATTATTAATAGATTAATTTAGTTGGTTATTTTAATTATTTAGTGAAAAGAAAGGCAATTTGCGGGTTCTCGATTGCACATATCAGATGAGCTCAAAGGCAGATGCAGAAAAATATGCAAAAATGTGTTTGGATGATCCTTCAGCAGCTCTAAAAAATGATACGTCGTAAGTTTTTTTGGGCGTCTAGAAATTAACACTGAAAAAAATATAAATTGTTTTTAGTCAATTTCAAGCTTTTGCAAAATCTCATATTCCAACAGCTCAACATTTTAATCTTGATTTTGCAATGGCTCCTGGAGAATTTGAAAGATTTTCGTTTCTTGAACCAGGAAAATTTCAACAATATGTTCAAAGCTTGGGAATAAACAATAATGATCATATTGTACTTTATAGTCGTGGACCAATGGGTGGAATGCTTTTTTCTTCAAGGGCATATTGGATTTTTAAGGCAAGTTTTTTACAGAATTCAATGGATCTTCGTAAGCATAAACCCCAACACTTTTTTTTAAACTCTAAAAATCTTTTTTTTTCAATATTCTTAATTCTCTTGTCTTAATGAGATCATAAATCTTCTCATGGAACCTCTCAACCGTTAAAATTTTTTTACCAAAAAATGTATTTCGAAGCTCCTAAAAATCTTAAAGCCAAATTTCTTTTACACTTTGAAAAACCAGTTTATGGAAAAATCAGTGAATTCACTCCTTAAGGATGGGCAGATAAATATCATGCCAATGTTAAATATTTTTTTAGTGTTACGGACATGGCGATAAAATTTCAATCCTTAATGGTGGACTTGATGCATGGACAAAGGCCGGATATGAAACTGAATCCCTTACAGATCAGTCCCCAAAAATTCCAGTTGGAAATTGGACAGCTGAATATTCTCTTTACGATCATATCATTAATTTTTATGATCTTACAACAAAGGATCGCAGCGGCAAAGATGTTTTTGAAAAATCTTCTGATGTGAATATCTTTGATGCTCGACCATCTGCACAATTCAATAATGAAGCAGATAGCGGATTTGAAAAATCTAAAGTTCATGGAAGTCATATCTCTGGCACAAAAAATCTTCCCTGCAATGAATTCATTGATTCAAATGGCTTTATTTTACCAGAGAAAAAGATTAAAGAAAAACTTGATTCAAGTGGATTTGATTTTGGCAAACCGAATGTAACTCTCTGTAGAATGGGAAATCAAGCTTCAATGTTAGCAACAATTGTTGAAAGCGTTTACCCGAATGCTGAATTAAAAGTTTACAATGTACGTTTCTGGAATTTTTGAAATCTTTAAATATCCAAAATTTTATAGGGAAGTTTAAAAGAAATGGAACTTCGAGCTCCTGAACGAATCAATGGAGGTGTTAAGAAATAATATACCATAAATAAATTTGCATTTTTTCACTTTACTTTCTTTCACTCAAAAGCGGATATAAAAATTTTGTTTTTGTTTATTTTTGTTTACATAAAAAAATATTGAAAAAAGAATTTTCAACGAAAATAAAAAAGCTACAAAAATAGAAACAACATTGAACACAAGAAAAAAATAATAATTAAACAAATACAATTTTGACTTCCTTAAGAATACCACATCGAATTGAAAGTATATAAATTGTTCTTTTTTTTGATCTAATGTCTGGCAAAATGCCATTTTTGTAAGCGCCCATTGCGGGAAATTTAAAAATTTTCAACTAACAAAAATTTGTTTTTTTCTTCGAAAAAGAAACTATTTTTCATTTCTTTTTTAAAAAAACATTTAATTTTTATGTTTTTTTAATATAATTATGGCATATATTATATAGTTACAGGTTTGTAAAAGGTTTTATGTTAAAATATTTTGTTTATATGGCATTTTATATGATAAAAAAATTATATAAACGTTGTTTTAGTAATGATATGTAAAATTTTGTCTCTGTCAAAATAACAAATACCACAAAAATTCGACAATGTTTCAAGGTATGTGTTCTATCTTTATATATTGGATAACTTCTTTAATTGTCTTTTTTAGGTTAAAGCATCATCAAATGATATGCATATGTTTCGTCTTCGTCTACCACATGGATTTGTTGCTCCAAATGAAACTGTTACAATTAGTATTATTTTTTGGCAAAACAAATTCCACCAGAAGGTTATTATGTTGTATTTTATCATATCCCATGCAAAGATGATGATAAGAAGCCAAGATCTGTTTAGATTCCATCTGCAACACCTGAAGGTATACGTCGAGTTGCAGCTGATTTTGTTAAAGAAGATACTCCTGCAGCTGCTGTAGATAAAAAAGATGCTCCTGCAAAAGATCCAGAATCAAAAAATCAACCACCTGCAAAAGAAGCTAATGAACAAGAAAAGGAATAAATGTATGATTAAAAAAATTATTATTATTGATGAACTGAAATTGTTCTTTTCTAATTATATGTATCATATTTACATTATTTTAATTTAAATTGACTAGTAAAAACATTTATATTTGGTTTTGTAGTGTTTTAAGGGGTTGTTGGGGTTTTGGTTTATGGAAAACGGTATTGTGGGATTATTGGTTTTGGGATATATGTATTTTCTGCAATCTCGCCGTTGTTGTCTACACATATAGAACTTGGAATTGAATTTAAATTAGTGTGTTTAGAATTATTGGTTGATTCAAATGATGTTGGAATATATTTTCTTCTCTCATATTCGGCACAACCTACAGCCAAAACTGCATAAGGATTTTTTAAGAATTTGAAAAATAACTAAAACAACGTTTATATAATTTTTTTATCATATAAAATGCCATATAAACAAAATATTTTAACATAAAACCTTTTACAAACCTGTAACTATATAATATATGCCATAATTATATTAAAAAAACATAAAAATTAAATGTTTTATTAAAAAAGAAATGAAAAATAGTTTCTTTTTCGAAGAAAAAAACAAATTTTTGTTAGTTGAAAATTTTTAAATTTCCCGCAATGGGCGCTTACAAAAATGGCATTTTGCCAGACATTTGATCAAAAAAAAGAACATTCGTTTCGATGTGATACCAGCTTTAACAAAATTATTCTTTAAAATTTCATTTGGAATAAAATCATCAAATTTAATTTCAATTTCATTTATACATTTTTCAAATTTTGTTGAAATTCGATTAATGCCATTTTGAAAAAAGTGTCAATAAAAATGCAGGTTCTGCTGCTTTTTCGCCATCCAAAGTTTGCATTTGAACTTTTAATGTTTCAGCATCTTTGAAAAATTTGAATCCCCATTTTGGATTTTCAATATTTGCATCTTCAACAGAACATAATTTGATTAAATCTAAAAAATAAAAATATTTTTAAATTTTAAAACTCAATAAAAAAATACCATAAACAACAAATTCAGGCTTTTTATCGTATATTTCTATCGCAAGTTTTCCAATAACAGGTTTTTCGGCAGTGAATGAGATATAAATTGGAATTTTTTCTAATCCTAAAAAGTAAATTTTTTTTATTATTCCAAAATGAACAAAAACCTACCATCAGAATCTTCAAGGATATATTCTTTTTCATTTTCATCAAAAACAGTAACAGAAAAGTGTTGTTTCCCAAAAATGAATCGAGCTTTTGAGAGATTTGTTGGAAGAATATTTTCGATTTCTTCAACATTAAAATCCCGCATTCCATTGTAATCAATTTTCAACGTAACTTTAACAGTTTTTAATTTAAAGGGTAAAAGGCTAAATCCTTCCAATAAAAGAGGAGGTGATTGTATAAATTCTTGATAAATCTAAAACATTTATCCAAAAACGTAATGATACAAGAAAGTCTCAAATTTTTATAAAATTTAAAAAATAAAAAATGGTTAATATATTCATCAAAGAAGGGAATGGAATCTAATTGGTGCTTAAAATTTTATAATAAAAAAAGGTTCATACCAAAACATTTTTTGCATTACCAGAATCAACAATAACAGATTTTTCAAAAGGTAAAGCTTGAAATCCTTCGACTTTGAATAAACTTTTACTTCCAATTTGAATATTATACGTATGTAGAGATGGAATTGTAACATCATATTCAGGAATTTTTTTATCCAAAATTTGTAAAACCTTTGTTGTAATTGCAGCAGGATAAAGATCTTTTTGTTTGTAAATAAAAGAGATTGGTGAATATTTCTTAAAAACAGATCTAAGATGATCCACAATTTTATCTTTTTTTTGTTTCAAATAAAAATCTTCAATAATAATAACTTTCTTAGGTTCAAAATCTTTCATATAACAATTTAGATATCCTTCTGCAGATTCCTAGGGACGGGCATTAATAATTTCATAATAAGTTTTTTTGCGAACCAATTTAATTGCCATAAAATCAGGACCAACCCCCTTTGGACGAATAATCAAAATATTTTCACCTTCATTTACCATTGTTTTGGTAGATGAAATTGCAGCCCAAGAACTAATAAAAAGTTGTCCAATAAAAAAGCAATGGAATCCATGTTTCTGACATAATTTAATACATCTTTGACGAAATTCATAATCTTCTTTTGGCGGAAGTGGTTTAGTTTTAATTAAATTAAAAACTAAAGCTTTGATTTGATTGAATGGAACCATTGATGGAAGTAAAGAAAAAAAATTTTCTTCTTTTTTGGCAAATGAGATTTCAAATTTTCTTGTTGATACTGAATCATTCTTTAAATTTATAATCCGAATAATACTTGAGAGATCTTCAACTTCAACAATTAAATTTCGATCTTCATTTGATGCCATTTTGATTAACTTAAATTTTCAAATAAAATAGACGGCAAAGAATATAAATAATTTAAAAGAAATACTTTTTTAGGCAAATTTGACGATAAAAGTGTCAACAAAAACGAAAAAAGAGTGAAAAAAAAAACTTTTGGAAAACTAGCGCTTTTTGAAAAAAAAAGCGAGTCCAAAAAAAGCACAGTGAAAAAATATTACACTAAATTTTAGTGCCATAATTGAAAAACACAAAGAAAGAAAAGTATTACTGGAAAAAATGATGATTTTTATAGTTGCAGCTGCGCAGGGTTTTGATTTTCTTTGGCAATACGAAAAAACGCGCTTTTAAATGTCATCATCTTTTATGTGAAAAAATAAGAATATTTCGCCATTTCAAGATGAACACATTGCCTTAGTTTTTTTCCTTCCATAATGTTTTATTGTTCCTTTCTAAAAAACCTTTTCTTTGCGTTTTTTTTGTTTTAGAAACACAAAAAAAATTGTGCATAAAAGATTGCGCTTACACTGCAAAAAAAAACATCAAAATTGTTGTCATTGATTTTTACATCTTGTTTTGCTGTATTCTTTTTTTTAAATATTTAAATGCATCATAACATTTATCAAGAAATATCAAATGTTAAAAATATCAATAAATAAAAATTAGTGTTTGTGCCAAAATTCATTGCATAAAAATCAAATTGAACATTAATTATTGTTGGTTTTTTTTTGGAGCTGTTTTTTCAATATAGCGAAAAAATTGAAAATTGATACTAAATATTTTTGCTATAAATACCTAATTTTATGCAAGGATGTAAACATAAATTTTAAAAATACTGATGTTGTTTCTACTCTCTGTTTTTATGACTTTTTGTTAAACATGCAAAAAAAATTTTTAAACAAATAAACATCAAAATAAATGGTTCTTAAAACTTTTTATATCATTTTTTATATTCTTTTTTTGTTATTTCAGTATGTTGGTTTTTTTACAACCTTAACAAAATTTGTATTAGTTGTTATATCACAGTTTTTAAATTAAAAATGGTTCTTGAAATAAATTTCAACTGTTAATTGCTTTTTTAAATTTAATTATCAAGATTTTATCACAAAAACAACACTTTTTTTGTTTGTCTGTTGGATTTTTTTATTACAAAAAAAATAACATTACCAAAAAAATCTAAAACATTCAAAAAACTGAAATAAATGAATGAATAAAAGTGTTCGTTTAATTTAATTCCATTTGGCAGAAAATAAGAATAGTCTGTTGAAGATCGCAATGGGATGAGAAAAGGGCAAAAAATGACACACAGCAGAACATCATTGTTTCTTTTTATTTTTTTTAATATTTTGTAAATGTTGAAATAACGATAATCTAACAGATTATAATAAAATAAAAAGTAATTTTTGAATGCATATTTAAAGCTTCCCGATTTTTTATTGAAGTTCATCCTCAAAAAGGGTAGTTACAGTAATAAAAGAAAAAAAGTTATATTCCAGTATCATAATAATAAAATTATTTAGAAAATGCATAAATCAATTTTCTTACTCATAAAAATTGAAAATCATTTCTGTTACAAATTTGAAGAATGAATTATTTATTTTTCTTATTAAACAAAGATTTATCAGAAAAAGATAAAAGTTAAAAAGCACAATAATGCTTAAAGTTTCGCAAAAGTTACTTTATTTTCTTTTATTTGTAAGTTTTTTATATGTTCGTAGCTGCAATGTTTAATGCAATTTTGTTGTTATCATTTTCCATCAATGCTCATTAAAAGGATGTATGGTTTGCGCAATCTTCAAAGAGTGACTAATGGCGGAATTCATTAAGCTCTTTTCTTTTTTCTGTTGATTTTTTTTAAAAGCTGAAAGGAATATTTTATGATTTGTATCAAAACTACATTCAAGTCACAAATCCAGTAAAAACAAAAAATATGTTTGTTAGTTTAAATTTTGGCAGATATTTTTTTATCATTCACGAAAAAATTAATAATGAAATATTTCAGAGGAAAAAAAAGTTTTGAAGATTGATTTGTCTATCTTTAAATAAATCTAAGAAAATGTACAACACATTTTTTTCTATCAAAACATCTTCTTTTCCTTTTAACGTTAAAGACTGACATTTTAATTATGAATCATCATTTCAAAGAGAATTATAAAATGACACTTTCTTTTAACAAAATGGCATTTTTTAAGTTCAATAGAGATAGCTCGTTGAAAATTAATATGAAAAACATTCATATTAATCCCAATTTTTTCGAAACATCGTTGTAAAGTTCCATGGATCAGATTCCTTTCACCAATGAAAATTATAGAATATATAATCTCTTTTTAATATGTTGCTTTTATTAAAGTTCTGTCACATGTGAAGCAGATGAATATTTAAATTTCTTACCAACTTTTTGTATAGATTGTTACAACATTTTTAAACACTTTTTATTAGCGCGGCGTTCTTTGGTGATGAAGGCGAGCGAAAAATTTGCATTAAATCTTTGAAATTTAAAATGCTTCTATTATTTCTTCGTTTTACTATGATAAATTTATTCAAACATTTACAAAATATTTAAAAAACAAAAGAAAACGCATTTTTAGTTATCCCATACAAATATACTCTACTACAATTAGCCCTTTCCCAATAGATTTGCACTGCCGAGGGTGTCTTTTTCTTATATGAAATTTGAATATTCGAACTTTCAACAAAAAAGACAACAAAATTCAAGTGAGTAATGAAGTTTGAAATTTCAAGCTCTATCAAACTTTTTTCGAATTTGACATTTTGCCAAGGCTCGTTGCTTGACTTGAGCTTTGCATTCCCAAAACACCTCACTTTTCCCTCGGCAGCGGCTGCCGGATGGTCATCTTCCTTTGACCGTCCTCCTCTTTATTTTTTATTTTTTATGTATATATGTATAATTATGTTACATCCAACAGTAAGTTTAGCGGTAAACTTTTTATGTTGTTATGGTATTTCTATTTAACTATTCTACACCGGCGTCGGCCAGGTTAATAGATTTTAGATTATCTTCAGATGAATAAGAATCGACTGGACCAATATTTAGCTTCACGGGAGGCATCAACAATTCGTCAAACACATTATCGGCTTCACGGGAGGCAATCTTTGATAATGTACCATCAATTAAATTGTTATATGTATTAACTTTGTTCTTGGGAACTTTTAAAGGTTTTACATAAATAATATATATAAAAGTTTGATCAAAATTGTTATACATTGCTCTAGATTTGAATCCTGTTTATATAGTATAACAATATATGCCAAATTCATCACACCGGTAACATATATGATTATATGGTTGTATGCTTTATTGATCGTTACTGTTTGGCAGGTCCGGAAGTCGAAAATATGTTTGTATACCAGATGATTGTTCTTAGGTTCAAGTTACCGATCAACTTGTGGTATTTATTTGGGTGACAAAGTAATTTTAGTTACAGCTTCACGGGAGGCTTAAGATAACTGTATGCTACGAAAAACTAATTTGGGGCAAAATGGGGAGACCATCATTAAATTGGTTTTGTTACAAAGCAAGAGTTGTGACTTCACGGGAAGCGTAAATCAACATACACTATAAACAAGTGTTAAAATAAACTCATTAAGATTGAAGCAAAGTCATTATTCTTACTCCTTGAAAACTCATTGATCATTCGAAATCTCCAAACCCACGGAAATTATGTTATTTCAAGCTTTCGGAAGCTGCTTAGAACATTTGGATTGGCATAATTCATTAAACTATATACCAATCACGGGATTGGAAACTGGTAAAAAGTTTCTCATTTCAATTACGTTAATGAGAGCGAGATTTATCTGAAAAATCCAAGTTACAAGTTCTGGTTCTCCTTGCCCGCTTTCTTCCAAGTGCAAAAATGTTTATGAATCTGCAGGCACAGTGATTCAGGCAGAAGTAAATTTATTACAGATTTCATACAAGCGATGGATGCAAATACAATGGAATGGTAAAATGTTTCAAATACAGCAATAATAAACTTTTCGAGAAGTTTTTTGCTGGCATGTTTTCGTCCTTGATTTATCATTTATCGAAAATGGTATCCGCATTTGGATTTGTTGTGCCACGGGGCAAAAGTTTATTTGCAAAAATAATTCAATAAAATGTAATACAAGGACAGCGGAAAGAACGTCACATGCAATAAAACGTACTACATAGCTGTGATACGCTCCTCGACGACATTCAAAAATCGAAGCATTCGGATGCTATCTGGAGCTCAAGTATATTAGTTTACAAAAGTTTATCTGCTATTTTAAAGCATCCAACAAAATTAGCTTCTTGGGAAGCAAAAAGTAAATCAAAAACTTTGGTTTTACAGGCAAAGCAACATCAGTTAAAAATGGTTAAAACTGTTCTGTTCCATAAATGAATTCATTATTGGGTCATATCCATGCGTCA
The DNA here is from genome assembly GCA_963922195.1 of Panagrolaimus sp. PS1159. Lineage (NCBI taxonomy): Eukaryota > Metazoa > Nematoda > Chromadorea > Rhabditida > Panagrolaimidae > Panagrolaimus > Panagrolaimus sp. PS1159. The sequence continues at coordinate 4,337,112 of CAWUHW010000004.1, forward strand.
AAGGTAATTTTGTTTGGGCAAACAAAAATTTTATTACTGTACCCTTTATTTGGCAAACAGAAAAACTAATGAAAGCGTTCAACTTTCTAACCCGTGTTGCTGCACAAATCACTTACGGATGAGCGAGAACAAAGTAAATTTAAAACATTTTTGCTATGAAAATGAAAATGCGAATGTAAACTACAGTAACCTTAGAACTGCCTCTTCTCATGAAACGTCCAAAATTCTGGTGAAGTTAAATCATTTTAACCTGATATGATTACAAAAACGGCTTCAGCTAAAGACAATAGCAGTATAGTGAAGGGACAATTCAGCAATGAATTAATTTTTGTATTCATTAAAACTTCTCGGGAAGTGGAAATGCTCAAATCCTGCTGGATTTACAGTCCAAGGTAACGGCAAGGCAAGGATACTTTGCGCACGCCTATATTTTTTTGCTCGAAAATATCAATCAGAAATAGATTTTAAATGACGTTCAGGTTACAAATTATTAAAATTTCTGAATTCCTGCTTAAAATGTATAATGGTTACAGTATTCAAGTTACCGTATGCCATAAGAAACCGTTTTAGTGTTGCGGAACACAAAATAAACGAATGACAATTTCGGACGAAAAATTTTTTCGATTTTTCACAAGTGAATATTTTTACCCGATTCTACGGTAAAACAACGTTGGTGTCGTAAACAAATTGTTTACCTTCATCTAAAAAGCCATCGTAAACTTTATTTTATAGAAAAAAATGATGATGAAAAACCAATAAAATCGGTAATGTAAACAAAATTTGCTCGGGCAAAGATTCACATGTAAATTACCATTAAAAAGCATATATATATTATATGTTCTGTGTTGTCGTTCGACGACAAAAGGGTGAATGTCTGAAATTGCTATATCAAAGCAGATGATGGAAGTATTGCTACACGCAAAATTGATACTCCATAGAAGAAGATGTGCAAAGCATTGGACCACCTTTTCGCATGTTTACTTTACAAAGAGCCTAAGATGATGACGAGAAGTGTAAATCTTTGTGGATAAAGAATACAAATGAAACCATGTTATAGAAACACCAAGATATATGTTATTTTACTTAAAATTGTAAAATTCCAAGACCCTGGCGGTTTACGAAATAGAGAACTAGTTAGCATATTCTGCGCATGAATATTAAATAGAATAACTGGAAACTGGCAACTCTAACATACATTGGCAATGTATTTAAGATTAGAGAACAGTCAAACATTGTAAACAAACGTATTAATGTACGTAGCATTGTTAAAATACGTTATCCATGTTGTCGTAATTTAGACTGGTAAAATATTGGTAGTGGATGGAAAAGACGACCAAGTCGAAACTCAAAAATGTAAGAACGACTTACTCGGACAAATTACAGTTGCGTTCGCCCCTACAGTATTCCTTCAAAGATGTAATACATACAGAATTTGTTTTGCAATTTCGTTCATGTTTAAAATATCATTATGAAGAAAATCCACGGGGATTCGTTTATTTCTTCGTTATTACATCTTAAAATTCTTTAATCATAATTTTGCAGAACTGTGTGGCTGTTTTAACCAAGGAGGTAAAAAAAAAAAAATCTCTAGCAATTGATTAAAGAAATACGAAATGGACTGATCGTTAAATGACATTTTATACTTCTCTATGTCAAATTAAAATATGTCTTTTAAATATGTAGACAGAAAACGAAAAGAATTACATGGTTTTTGAAATATGATTTGGTGTAAAACTGGAAAGTTAAATCTAACTTGACATGGGCAAGATAATGTCCAAATCGAAAAAAGTAAAATCACGGGATTCAAGAACCTTATCATTTTTATTGTATATACAAAAGAATAGATTTATCGCTATCCAGTTTTTCAAATTCTAAAGCAATGGGAACCGCTTTGAAAGCGCTTTTCTCCATGTTGCCGATAAAATTAAAGATGATTCAAATAGTTGCAAAAGTTATTTAATCAAAATAATGCAACACGAATGTTATGGATCATACCTATTGGGAGGCAACGCTACGATTCAATGTTAAACAGGGCTAATTGTAGTAGAGTATATTTGTATGGGATAATTATTATTTTTTACTAGATTTATTTATAAATTGAAGGAAAAAATATATTATCACATACAAATATACTCTACTCCCTCCCAAGCAATTCAAAATTGCTCCCACCCAGGTAGTAGCATTACCTCACCTTCCATAGATGCTGACCATTTGGCTCTGATTTGAATCAATACAAGCAACAGAAATATTTTCTATTGTGGAACATATATAAAATTTTTAAAGCGTACTAATACGAGAGTACTGACAAATTATGCTGCGGAGCATTAAGTTAATTCAAGGTATCAAAGAATGAGAAAGTTGATACCATAAGTTACAAATTCAAATACGGGTCTCTAAACTCAATTGGATGACTCTTATTTCAAACTTTATTGCTTTAAAGTTATGAAATGTCCAATGACCTTCATACCGTGAATACGAAATGACATCCAAGGTAGAACAATTAAGATGAACACGAACACGTGGAGTGTAAATCCACCTACTTTTTTTTCAGTGTATTAGCATTGATTGACATAATATTTAAATCAGAACCATTAAAATACCGGACTTGTGGATCATCAATTGTAACATTACCATTGTAATACATATCTGATAATATCAATGAATAAGGATTTATAAGCTGTTTAATATAAACTTTAAATTGAAAATTTTCAGGATCGGCATTTTTAAAGTTCCATTTGCAAATTGGATTTGTAAAAATTCCGAGAACTCCGAAATCTGATGAAATTGGAATAATCGTTTCATTATCCATTGTAATGATTTGTTCAGAAAATGGACATTGTGATGACGAAGAAGGAGCTAAAAATAAAAATATTTTTATTATGGCAGGAAAACAATGTTGGCTCTGTGGATTAACTGGATTGGACCAATTTTGGACCCGACTAGGGTTTCATGGACTCGCAATTTAAAAAAAAAAACATATTTGAGATATTAAAAACAATCTATTTTATCATATTTTAACATCTTTTATGTTTTTTTAAGATATTAAAAAGGCTTATAAATGCTTGCGTAAATTTTGCCCAAAGCTGAAACGATTAAAAAAGATAACATTGTCCAGCCCAGGAAATCATAGTCCGGTAAAAAAGTCGGTCCAGTCCAGTTTTTCCACACGCAAAAAAAAGTGTTTACTAAAAGATAAAACAACAGCATCCCAAAATGCATCCATTCCATAATATTGATAAAAAAGCTCAAAATTAATAATTCCAGAAGTTGAAGTAAATGTTGTAACGTCATAATTTGATTGGAAAATGTATTCACTAAAATATTCATTTTTAAATGCCAACAAATATTACAAATTTAAAAATGTACTTACAAAGTTGAATTTTTTAATCCATCATTGATAGAAGGATTATGGAAATCACCGTTAAGAATTGTGAGCCAAAGATAGTCGCCATTAGTTTCCTGCAAATTTTGAAGATTTTTATTAATTATCAATAAACTGTGGTTCATAAAATTTTTTGATAGTCATTATATAAACTTACAGGCACAAAAGATGCATTACAAGTTGAATTTATATTTCCATACAATCTTGATGGATAATTTGGTGATTGAAATCGAATATAGTTTGATACTTTAAATTCGATATATTCATTTTCGGTTGAACAAACTGCAATTTCTTCCTCGGATTTTACAGTATACACAAAGATTGTAACGATAAGTAGTATAAAAGATTTCCACATCTTTTCTTTTGTTACCAAAGAAAACTTATTGTAACAAAACACAAATGAAATTTAAAAAAGAAATGGTAGACTATTTATATTGTTTCACTCTACTCTATTTTAAAATTTTAAAATACTATAAAATGTCTAAAAGTGATGTTGGAAGTAATAAAAAGTGACGCACCCATGTTTAAGATACTCTATAAAAATTCTTGTAAATAAACATATACACCTTTTCATTTTTCAAAAACGAGAGGATTATTTCTATATTTCAAGCATGCTACAAATAGTCAAGAAACAAAGCTCAACCATATTTTTGTGTCTTCTAAGAATTTTTTAACAAAATTGAGATTTTTAGGTGTAGACGTTAATGATTTTTAGTTGAGAAAGATAACATAAAAACATGAAAATAAAAGGTGTGCCGTCATGCGATATCATAAAAATTCATTTATAGAAATCATTTGACTACAAACAAAGTCTAGCCAATTTTTCGTGTCATTGATGTGTTTCCGGAAAGATAATAATCTTTTATCTATTATGTTAATTTAAAAAACTAAATTTGCTGTGATATTTACCGTGAAATATTGTAAGTTTCTGCTCTTATATATTGTCACGAAGTTTCCGTGAGGTTCTTTTTTCTCTTCTTTTTACCCACTTTTAATCCCTTTTCTTTTCTCCAAAGAAAAAAGATACTGTAACTTTTCTTCCTTTTACTTTATTTTTCTATTGTAATTTTCTTAACACGAAAATGAAGGTCAATCAAACCTTCTTTTCGTTGCTGATTTTTATCGTATCCTTTTGATGGATGTTTTTTGTTATTTAAATGGTTAATGTTTGATTTATTTATCGTTGCTCGTATTTAACAAATTAATATTATCTTTTTTGCTGTTGATTCTTTTCTGGAGATTGGAGTCTCCAGAACATTTACAACAGTTTTTTCTTACTTTATATTTTTTTCCTGTTATTTAATAATTTTTTGATTGAAATTACAAGTTTTGGGCCAATAAAATCAAACATTCATTTTGGAGGACATTTTTCTGTTGTTGAAAAAAATTATTATTTTTTGTGATAAAATCTCCGACATTTTTCTGCATTAAAAAATGTTCCGTTTTTTTGCATCGCTTTCAATTTGAAAACTTTAAATGAAACACTTTTTTTATTTATCGGATCCGATATCGGAGCTTTTTGAAACGCGTTGAAAGTATTTGAATATTTAATAATATTTTTGAAAAAGAACGTTCAAAGAAAATATTACTCTTGAGTAATATAATATTGGCACTTGCTGATAAGGATTTCATATATTCTTATCAGCTGGTGCCACAAAAATTGAAAATTGACTTCTGTTGATACTCAAAAATATCCCAAAAGAAAAGTTGAAGCTATTGCATCAACGTTTAATGCTAAAGAAAGTAAATCTTCTGTAAAAGCAGCAGCTATTATGTCCCTTTTTGAAAATCAAAAAGTTGAAACATGTTGCTCATGCGATAGATGTGATAAGGGCAGTTGCTCTTGTCGATCTAAATGCTTTTCAAAACCTGCTACTATATTACCTGTAGCAACAACACCATAATTGGAATTTAATCAAACATTCAGGCAATCCTGTAAGATTAACAAAATGTCACAGATCTTGTGAATTTCATAAAATTTAGGTATTTGTCTTTTTTCTAAAAATTTTTTTATAGAAAACGGCTCCAATGAAACTGCACTATATTAACAATAATGTTGGATATGGTGTTGTTGCTACAGGTAATATAGTAGCAGGTCAATATTTGACGGATTATTTTGGGGTACTTTAATTAAAGATTTTTTAATTAAAAGAATAATTTTTGTTTTAATAGATTGTTGGTGTTGAGGAATGTTTTGAAAAAAATCAAAGTATATGTTTAATTTGGATCCGATTCATAAGACATTGAAACAAGAGCAGAAAGATGAAAAAACATCTTCAAAAAAATACCATAAAAAACAGCACAAAAATTCAAAAAGATTGATGCCCCGAAAAAGGTCAAAGAAAAATTTTGCTGAAGAGATATCAAAAAAAAGGTACAAATTACTTGTTGATTCAGCAAAATACGGAAATTTGGCCCGTTTTTTCAATCATTCATGCAACCTCAATGTTTATGAAGTCAGTGTTAGCGGCTCTTATGCTAACAAAATATATGTAAAGATTGTATATTTTTCTTTGAAAGCAATAAGAACAGGTGAAGAGCTGTGCATTAATTATGATCTTGAAAATAAAGCTGCAACAACAACAACAGATTGTCATTGTGATTCGCAAAATGCAAAGGGAAAATGATTAAAATGTTTATACGTAGATATTTTGTATTTTTTTGAATGTAAAAAAGCTCGAATAAAAAAAGTTTATTGAAGGATTCATATTTAAAGCTGCAACAGAATCAACTACAAATTATTTAATGAAAGAAGCAATAAAAAAATTTCGTTCGCAGTGTCAACACTGCAAAAAAATCTGAAAGTTCAGAAGAAGGGGTATGTTAGAATTAATCTTTTTCGGTCCCGTTTTTAGGACCTAAAAAAATCCTAAAAAAGGTCTATTTCGGTCCAAATTTTTTTTATTTTTGTATATCCTAAAAAGTCCCAAAAAAAAGGCCTTTTCAGGTCCCAATTTATTTATACTTGGCCAACCATAAGTCCTCAAAAAAAGGATACCATTTTTTTCAGTGAAATATCGCTGAAACTAAAAAATAAAAGCAGAATAAAAAACAAAACCGAAAAAAATTTTTTTATTGAAATTACAAGCTTTGGTCCAATAAAATCAAACATTCATTTTAGAGGACTTTTTTTTTGTTGTCGGAAAAAATCAATGTTTTTTGTGAAAAAATCTCCGATATTTTTCAGCATTGTTCCGTTTTTTGCATCGATTTCTATTTGAAAACTTTAAATAAAACACTTTTATTTAATCGGATCGGATATATCGGATCTGTTTGAAACGTGTTGAAAGTATTTGAATATTTAATAATATTTTTGTAAAAAAACGTGTATATTAATTACATTAACTGTTTAGTGCGAGATACTGAAAACGATGATTCATATAAACGTTTCACTCTCAAGTTATACACTCAATATCTACATTTGATTACTGATATTACGATTGGTGATATCATTACGATCCGTAAATTTATTGTTCAACAGAATTCAATACACACCTAAAAGAAAATATTACTCTTGCTGCATTTAAACTTTATATTCGTAAAAAATTGGAGAAATGGATTCAAAAGATGACATTTCAATTTCAAAATGACAAGTTCTCCAAAAATTAAAGAATTCATTTGTATATCTTAAATTAGGAGATCATTTATTACTTAAACTTCACATTATAAATTTTAAAATTTACTATCTTTATTTATTTAACTTCATCCGCAATTGTTTCTTTTGGTTGAATTTTAACAATTTCACATTCCGCCAATTTAAAAGCCTGGCTTCTTTCGTATCTCGTTTATCCAAAAACCATACAAGTACCATTGAAGCAAAATCTTCTTCGGTCATTATGAAATCGAAATTACCTTTTAAGAATAAATATTTACTTAAACTCGATATGATTTATTTCAACTCATACAAAAATTACATTTTTGGAAACAAGTTACATTATATACTCCAATTTTAAGCGTTGTCGCACCGCCTTCTTCTAGTCTGTTCATTTCCGCTAATAAATAATCTTCATCATTATCAATTTCTTCTTCATCAGACTCATCACAATACAATTCATCATCACCCGATTCTTCATCATCATATTCACCATCATCATATTCATCATAATCTGATTCATCATCATCAGATTTATCATCGTCAGATTCATCATCATCAATTTCTTCCTCATCAGATTCATCATCAGATTTATTTCTAGTTTTAATTGCAATATCTCCGTTGAAATCATAAACAAGATACCAATCAATCTTTTCATTTTTGATAAGTTTACTTGGAGTTGACGGTTTTTGTCGTGTTGTTCGCCAGTAATACAAAACAAAATCAAAACGACAACATTTATCATTCAGAGATTTAATTACATCAACAACTCTTTCCATTTCATCACATCGAAGTTCACCCTTCATTTTCTTTCCATTTTCATCAGTAATTTGAACTTAAATTTTTTCATGATTAAAAAATAAAAGACAAACAAATAACATACCGTGAACGCCCGACAGAGCACATAAAATATCACGCAATTCATTATTGGTAAAAATATCAGTTTGCTTAACTAAAATAGATATTATCAATTTGATCAAATATTAATTAAAAAACAGTACCGACAAAAAATGTAAGAAAATCAACACTCATATTTTGAAAACTTATAAATGGTAATAAGTCAGAAATTTGTTTCTTAATTGCGTCGTTTAAATCTAATCCAAAAAAAAAGAAATTATCAGTTTCAAGATTTTTATTTGCTTGTTTTTCAACCCATTTATATACCTAAACAAAAAGATTTATTTGTAAATTAGAGTCAAATTTTAAAAAATTAGTATGTGTTGAATTTCAAATGAAAAAAACTTACAGCTTCAAAGATAACTTCTTGATTCTTCGTTTTATCAGATAATTCAAGAATTTTTATTAATGTGCATTTTTCAAGTCCATAAAATTGTTCATTTTTTAAAAAAGTTGAAATATTTTTTGAAGCAAAACTAACAACCAATTGATAGAATTCTGTCAATGAATATTTATTTGAAATTCGAATCATTTGATAAATATTTTCAAGAGTCAGTTCAGTTTTTGTTAAAAATTCGTCACAGATTTTTTTAAAACATGGAACACGATAAAATTCAGCAATATCAACCATAGCAAAAATATTTTCATTTGAAAGTTGACATTTTCCAGAATAAAGTTAAAAATTCTTTGAAATTATCAAATGAATATCCGTCAATTAAAATTGGTTTATTGATTAGAAAGCATTGATTTGAAAGTTGAAGAAACTGGACATAACTTTGATTTATGAGCATATAATTTCTAAAAGATAGTTGGAAAATTTCTAATGAAAATATTTTGAAAATCTTACTTTTCCTTGAATTTCAAAAGCAACATCAAAATAACCATTTTCAGGATCTTGTGCTTTCAAAATTTCAAATAATTGCATTGAAAATTCATATTGAATTCTTTCTGCAGACATTTTTGATTGAATTAAGAAACAATTTTTTTAAGAAGATGGAAAAAAGAAATAATTGAGAGAGCTTAAATGAAGAAAACCAAAAAAGAACAATTTGAGCTTTCACAAATGAATGAAATGATTTATATTTGCAAAAATAAAGCCAAAGGTTTGTTTTTTAAATTCAGCGCAAAAATAAAGCCGTGAATTTGTGATTGCAGAGTTTTATTTTTTTTGCTGAAATATATTCGATAAAACAAATTATTGCACAAAAAAATGCAATAATAATATGTGTTTTATCAAAAAAAAAATCAGTGGCATTGCAACCTTAAATGCCATTAAGCAGTGCTCGCAGCAAATGGACAAACCGTGTCCAGTCAAAACACCGTATCCAGTTGACTGGAGAATCTTTAAAATGAGTTTAAAAACTCAAAAACATCACCAGAATTGTTTTTAAGTATTTCTGAGTAATTATTAACAAAAAAATGGAAAATAATTTTCGTCCATTCAACAGTGCCCCAACTTCGCCAAAGTAAAAAAAGAGAGAAAAAAAGAAAAGGAAGGGAAAAAAAGGGAAACGAAGAGTAACAAATACACTATTTTGCGAACGATATGCAACTGTAATAAAGTAACGAACACTAACAAAATTCAGTATTCGTTACGATGTGCTACTATTTTAAAATTAACTAAAGGTACTTTTAAAACTAATGTTACAAGAACTAATAATTTAAAAAGCACAAAAAACTTCCAAAGGATCCCTGTTGATTTTAAAATTTTTAAAAAAAAATCGTCAGTTTTTTTGTAAGGGTCTCCCCCCTGTGGATTTTTGGGTATCGTTCGAGTTTCGATTTTTGTCCCATCACCTTGCCCACGTGTGTTTTCTTGGGTAAAATATTAATTGATACCCATAAAATTATTGAATTTTACCCATAATTTTTTCAGTACCCATAAAATTATTGAATTTTACCCATAATTTTGTTTATTACTGAAAAAGTACATAAATTTGTAAAATGACAGTAATATGAGCTCTTACAACAATAATACGGAATATTATTAACAAAAATATGGACTTTAATTTCTTAATAAGGGACTGTCCAGATCTGATGTCGGGAAAAAATCGGAAATTCTGCACCCCCCCACCCCCGAAATCGGATAGCGTCAGATTCAGGTAAAACCCCCCACCCCCCTGCGTCAGGAAAATCGTCAGATTCTTTAAAAATGTGATAAATACTAAGTTTTAAAAAATAAATCATTTAACATATATTTTTTTTGCATTTGTTGATAATGCCCGAGGTTAGTTTAAACTCTATTTGTTGATTGTTTGAAACGACTTTTTTAAAAGGGGAATCGCATTTCTAACAATTTTTTAATTATGCTCAATACTGAAAAATACTGAAAATCGGGAAAAATGCACTGTTCTTTTTCTATTCATATTTTGTTGTGGGCGGCAAAGCAAAAAAGCAAATGAGAAAAAAGGTGCAAAAAATTTAATAATATTTTTCTGTACCTTTAATACCAGTTTATGCCGACGTCAGATTTTGGAAAAACCCCCCACCCCTGTCCGTCAGATTTCGTCAGATTTAGCTTAAACCCCTCCCCCCTAAAAACACCGACGTCAGATCTGGACAGCCCCTAAAGCACTGCTAAATAAAAGTCCCCATCGTCTGACTTTTTTTCCCTTCTTCTTTTTTAAAGGTTAAAATGAAATAGAAAAAAATATGATTAATTATTAACATTAGTAGAAAAACTAGGTAAAAATATCAAATTATTTAAGACAAGCGAAGCCGGTGCTTCTACTAATATAACAACAACAATCATTTATTTTTTAACAGTCAAAAACAATTGTATACATTATCATTAAAAAATCTTACAACAAAGTTTTTGATCAACTCATATCTATTTTTTATCTGCAAAATTAACTAACTTATTTTTGTTGACTTATAACTTGCGAAAAACTTATATATTTCTATTTTAATTATAACAATTAAAATTTTTAAATATTTTAATAAAATTCATTGTTCAAACATAATTAATGTAAATGTACAAATCATCAAATTATTACCCATTAAATTTCTTTGTTTTTGCGTCTGTTGCACCATCTAATGGACCACTACTTTTACTTATTTTTTTTGGGGTGTTGAAGAAATTAGGGGTAAAATTCAATAATTTTATGGGTATCAATTAATATCATACCAAATAAATGTTGTCGTTCTGGTTGCAGTAACTACTGTTGGTGGCCAACAAAAGAACATAAACCATCAACGCCAAGTAAACTTGTCAAAAATGACAAGATTGGTTGGTATCTTGTTTATAATTTCCAAGGATATCTTGCAGTTGAACATCGTGAAAATGTTTATGATTATCATTATTTACTTGCTGAAATGTTCGCTGAAGATGGATTTATTCTGAATACAAAATGTAAAATTGAAATTGTTTGATTTTTGTATTCTTTGATTTTGTTTGAGTAATTTGTTTTTGTTTTTGAAATCAAATTTGAAGATAAACAGTTGGAATAGGGATGATGTTGGATGGCCCATCCGGACGCTAGGGTTTATTTTAAAGTCCAAACAATTACTTTTTAATTAAAAGCAAAACAACCCCTAAAAATAATAACAAACAAAATTCAATGTTGCTTTTTTAAAGTATAAGTATTTTTCCAAATTTCTGCTAAACACACAGACGAATGAAATCGATAAAAGACAGTTAAAGGCGAAAAAGTTCGAACAAGAAAAACCCAATTTTGTTTTCCATAAAAATCCACAACAATTTCAGAAGTTCCAACTTTATCAGATTCAAATAAATTCATAATAAATATTGAAATATTTACAATAATTAAAAATGTGATCACTTGTTTTCCGGGTTGATTCTTTTTATTTTTTTCATTCATTTTTGCTTTTGATGCAATACAAATAAGAAAGCATTGAAAAATTGCTTGAACTATTCGAGAAATATGTGCCGCGGCAAGAGAAATCGAAATTGATTGCCATGGCTTTTTTTCTTGTGTTATAAATAGGCCCTTAAAAAGACTTGTATGGTAAAAGTAATTTTCGTTTTGAGATATTTGAAATTTTGGAAAATGGAAAAATATATAAAAATCAAAGAAGAAGAAAACGAACCATTAAGCCTGAAATTGAAAAGCATAATTCTCCAATTAAACCAACAGCGAGCAAAATTAAGTCCAAAAGTTCCTGCAATTTCAAGTGTATTCTTTTTTGTATTTTTAAAGAAAATGAGGCAGCCCGTTCAAAGAAAAATCGAAAAAGGGTTGCGCGCAACCTGCAGCAAAAAAACCACTTTTTTCAAAATGAGTGGCTTTTTTTTGCAGATTGCAAGCAGTACTCTTTTCTTTTGGGTCTGCCGTGAAAAACGAACTTGATTCGAATGTGCTGCATGATGCACATCATTTGGATCATGATGTTGATAATTCAGTAATCGAATTCTCCAAAGTGCAATCACACATGCAATTAATCCAACAGAATGCTAAATAAGGTTTTTTAAACAAAATTACTAAAAACACTATAAAAACTAACTTGAATAATATCAGTATAATTATAAACATTTGATGCATCCAAATATTTACTTTGTCCAGAATTTGTATAAAATAATGTCATTGAAATTAAAGTTCCAGTTAAAAATGCATATCCTCCAAAAAGTCCTAATGCGAAAATTTTAAACATTTTTTTAATAATTTTAATAATTTTTTACCATAAATCATTTTTGAACATTGAATTCGAATTGTATTTTTTCGTTCAAATTTATAAATATATTCTTGACTTTGTATTCTTTCAATATTATGCCATACAATAAACATTACAGCTGCCGCAATTATATTATATTCAACAACAGCAGTATAAAATACTTTTGTAAAGCTTCCTATAAAATAAAAAAAAGTATTGTTAAATCAATAATTGCTGGGACTTTTGGGAAGTCCAGGGGATTTACAAGGGAATCGCTAGAAGTGATCATGGAGTTAACATTTAAAGTTAAATGCTTGAAAGGGATTCCCCTAAATTCGATTTGTTCATCTTTCGTCTGTTGAGCAGTGGTTAGTGCATTTGGCTTTGGATCATCGGGGTTCGAATCTTAATCGGGTTTAATTCTATTGTGTTGGTGAAAAATACTTCTGAACACTTTAGATAGTCAAATTATATATCCTATAATTTGTTTTATGTGTGTTGTCTGAAGTCGTCAAATCTCATTTGGAATCAGAATTTTATGACGGCGAATTTTTTGGGTCGGTCATGGCACGTAATATTTTTGGCGGGGGGAGGAGGGGGATTAAAAAAGCATGTCTGGTGTTACTCTTGTCAACGACTGATGTTTCTCTTGTTTTAAAAACATTGAAAGTTTTATTTACCGAGTGCTCGTTCAGTGCTTCCATTTATCCCAAAACCATCATCAGCTTCGACAGCATAAGTAGCAGCTCGAACAATTTGATTTATAACTGGCTCATCTTCAATCGAAGAATCTGTAGTTGTATAAATTGAAGTTGCTGTTGTTGATAGAGATGATACTACTTTTGGAATATAATACAAATTTGAAGTTTTATTAAGCTTAAAAGCTTTGCTAGAAAAATTTATATAAAGCAAAGTTTGAAATAACAAAAAAAATTTACCCAATATAAACTTCATTTGCTTGTCCTTTTGCAAATATAAATTTAAATGCAGTTACAACATTTATTGCAAAAAGATGCATTGTCCCAAAACGATTAATTATATAATGTTTTGGATCAAATAACTGTAACAAACAAAATAGGGTTTTTGTTTAAAAAAATAGTTAAATTAAAACTAACAATGGCACTGCAATAAACAAAATGAGTTTGAATAATAAAAAAAATTGTCAAAAGAATATTTGATTGAAAATATCCAGATTTTAATGAAGTTGCAAATGCATAAAAAACGACTGTAACAATTGCAAATACTGAAAATAAACAATAATTAGAGTCTCTACACGAAATTGCATCATTCTTATAAAAAAACTTACAAACTGCGCCAAGTCGCAAATACAAGCATCCAACATTTGGCATTAGTGTATTATTATCAATAATGATAGTATCTTCTTCATGTTCTTTTTGAAATAATTTTCGAAACAACAATTTGCGAGTTAAAAATTGAAAAAAAGTTTTACATTTTTGATTTTTTAAAAGAAGTACAATATAACAGTATCCAAAAAATATGTATGCCACAACACAAACGTAATAATGATATTGTCGATGATGTGCAACAAATGCATCTTGTGCGTCTTTATCAGAAACATCATTGACCCACTGCCATAATAGCAGCATTATTTCATACACAATTAAAATTAAAGCATAAAATACTGTAATTAAGCCAATTGCATAATTTCTAAAAAGAAGTTTTTTGAATAAAACATTCTATTTTTATTTAATATTTAGGCTCTTATAAGATTATTATAGCTAAATAGTGAAAAAAAAACACACGGCAGAAAGTTGGTTGTAGGCAACCTGCTGCAAAAAAGTCACTTTTTTGAAAAAAAAGATTTCAAAAGATTGGTTATTTTAATGCAGCTTGCGTGCAATCCTTTTTCTTTTTTGTTGAATTAACAAAAAATTTTGCAAGCTTTTCTAGTAAAAAATTTGGTTACCTCGCATAATGATTAAAAGTCCATGGATTTATTTCACTTTCTTTAGCTGATGTAATTGGAGATTTTGAAACAGTATCACTACTATGAGTTGATAAAATTGATAGCAATAATTTTGGTTTTTCTTTTGCAAAATTTTCATTATTTTCATGAATATTTTGCTCTTCATTTTCAGCAGATTCTTTGATAGGATTAGCCATTGCAACAGTGCTAAAACGAAAATAAAACTATATTTTTACAAATTTTATAGTTTAAAAACGTGTTATAATAATCAGCTACAATAATATTGTCAAAACATTGTTTTCAAATTTTAAAACAAATACAGGAATGCCTTCAGCTATCGGAGTTTCAAAGGAAAAAATGCTCAAAAAATTGTTTCATTTAAAAAAAAATAACTCAACTAAAACCAAAAAAATAAATTTTTACACAAATTTTTTTATATTTTTTACGTAGTTCCAACAAATCTTTAAGTAAATACACAACTTTTTTGTTGTTAAAAAATAAACAAAAAAATCAAATATCGTTTTCGAAACATTTGGCACTCTCTTTTTTTCAAAGAAATAAAACGGAAGCAGAAATCCGCACTTTTTTATTTGCTTAAATTCCATTTTTTGAAAGTTGTTGAAACAATACTTAATTTTTTATTGCATTCTTAAGAAAAAACACTTTTTATATATTTACAGCAAATATTTATTCAACCTTTTTTACACGTTTTTGAGATTTATTTTGTTATAAAAAATGTGTTTTGATTGTTAAACAATAAAAAATTTTTTTATGCGTTAAAAACAAGTGAAAATCGAGAGAGAGAGGAGTTTATTGGTAAACATTTTGTTACAATTTTATTTTAAAAGATTACAAAAAACTTTTCAGAGGGACAAAGAAGAAAAAATACTTTTGTACTTATGGGTTAATTTTATTTAAAATGGCAATTTGCGCCTTAAATATTAATTTTATTATGGCTCAAATTGGAAATTAGGGCATTTTTGGATTCTGTTGTTTTTGTTAATTGCAGCTTTATTATATAAAAAATTAAAGAAACAAAATTAAAAAGATAAGCAAAAAATTATAATATTAAAAAGCATAATTCAATATTCCAATTACACAAAAAATTAAACCAATTGTTAAGCTTTTAAAAACGCAGTTATAAATAAGGAATAAAGCACAATACAACGAAAAGGGTACCGATATTATAAGAAGAAACAAATCCACTATTTTTATGTGTTGTTAATCTTGATGGTGGGAAGGTAGTAGTAATGGGAGTAGCAGTAGTAGTAGTAGTTTGAACTGTTGATGGTGTAGTTGATGATGAATTTACCAATTTAATAGTAGTAGATATTGGTGGTGGTGTTGCTGATGAAGTTGTTTGAATCACTGCTTTTGTGGTTGTAGGATTTTGAGGAAGTTCATCAAAAGTATATTCAATTCGAAAAACATTATTTCCATAAAAATAAAATTCTGAACCCTTTGTAAAATATCTTTCATTTGCAAAGAACCTATATTTTTCAAAATATATGGTTTTAAAAAGAAGTTAGAAAAAAAACGAACGTATGATTTTCATTTGTCAATTTATTTTGAAGGACTACATTTGCATCACAAGATAAATTTTTAACTATAAAATTTGCAGATTCCGTATATTTTAAATGAAATCCATATCCAACGATAAACGAATAATTTACTCCACTGTAATTTGGTGATACCAATACACCTTTTTGTTTTCCGCTATCTTTCAGAGCAGTAACTGAAAAAAAAAGGTTATTGTTAATTTAAAATGGATTAAAGCATATACGTGGATCATCTGAAATTTTAAATGTCAGAGAAGAAGAAGGCGATGCAACAACGCTCAAAATTGGAGTGTATAATCTAACTTGTTTCCATAAATGTAATTCATAGTATCTAAAAATATTAGCCTTTTAGTAAATATAAGACGAGGATATAAAAAAAATCCTGGCGAGGGTCCGAAAAAGGCCATTCAAAAGCAAAGTGCCAGCACTTGACACTTTTTAGGTAATTTCTCAACTTGGGCCTTTTTTATTTTGCCCAACTTGAGTTTTGAAGGAAATCGTAAAATGGCGTATAGCGATTTTGCCCAACTTGAGTTTTGAAGCAAATCGTAAAATGGCGTATAGCGATTTTGTCCAACTTGAGTTTTGAAGCAAATCGTGAAATATTTTTTTACAAATTGTTGACGGTGAACAAATTTCAATACTTTCAAAATATTCGACATAAAATGTCGAAATTATAGGTGATTTTAAAGTTGACAAGTGGTCAGAATGAAAACTGAACATTTATTTGAAAACTTTCCAACTGTTGGAAAGTTTTGGTATTTCCAACCGTTGGAAATTTTTTGACATTTCCAACCGTTAGAAACTTTCAAGAAATTTTGGGGGTTTTTTGAATAAAATGCAAAAAGGACGAGTTGGGAATCGAACCCACGACCTCTCGGTCAGAAGGTCGTCGCACTACTAACTGCGCCAAGGAAGCACGTACCGAGGGGTTCAAGAAATGCTTATAAAGAACAAGCGCACCCGCTGCTCAATTGAACCAAAGCGCATGTAATGAATTATTATTTTCAAAGGGCTATTAAAGTGCAACTTTTGTAAAGATTAAATATGTAATATTATAGTTTAAAGTAAATAAGGAAAAGCAATAAAAATGTTAGAAAAATCGCGCAAAAAATGCAATCAACATGAAGTACAACTGAGATGGTGAAGGTAAAAAAAGTTAATTTGTTAATAAATATAAGTTTCTATTGCTTATTTAATCATAGAATATTTATTAAGAAATTAATTTTTTTAATAGCCCTTTAAAAATAATAATTCATTACATGCGCTTTGGTTCATTAGAGCAGCGGTTGCGCTTGTTCTTTATAAGCATTTCTTGAACCCATGATTACGTGCTTCCTTGGCGCAGTTGGTAGTGCGACAACCTTCTGACCGAGAGGTCGTGGGTTCGATTCCCAACTCGTCCTTTTTACATTTTATTCAAAAAACCCCTAAATTTCTTGAAAGTTTCCAACGGTTGGAAATGTCAAAAAATTTCCAACGGCTGGAAATACCAAAACTTTCCAACAGTTGGAAAATTTCAATAAATTTTCACAAAAATGTTTAATTCCCATTTTGACCACTTTTCAACTTCAAAATCACCTATAATACGAAAATATTGAAAAATTGCATGTTTTTCGGAAATTTGGCCGTTTTCAAACTTGGAAAAAAACTGCTAAAAATCATTTTCTCAAAAAGCTCAAAACTCAAGTTGGGCAAAATCGCCATACGCCATTTTACGATTTGCTTCCAAACTCAAGTTGACCAAAATCGCTATACGCCATTTTACGATTTGCTTCAAAACTCAAGTTGAAACAGGGGTGCCGCATATTTCATAATTTGTGCCTTTTTCGGACCCTCGCCAGGATTTTTTTTATATCCTCGTCTTATATGAACAGCAATAACACATACGGTATATCAAAATATGGATTTCGATTTAATCCACTTAAAAAGCTAAAGTTTCCATATGTTGAAGTTTGTAAATCGTTTAATAGAAGAAATGAATCGACATTTTTATTTTCTGCAAAAATTATCATTTCACATGATCCAAGATTGTTCGCATCCACGGTGAATGTCGTTGCAGGAGAATTTTGAGATATTCCAACAATATTTTGGTTTGTGTTGCAATTTTTTGTATGAGCTGAAATAAATCGTATGCAGTTTAATTAAAAATTTATTATTAAGACGTAATTTCATGGGAATTTCAATTTCAGAATGACCGAAGAATCAAAATTGAAATTTTGTTATTTTGATTTCGGTTCTACGAATTTTGTATTCATAGAAGTCAGATGGATGTGATTTCACATTTTCAAAAGCTACATACCTTTTTGCATTCTAAATAATACTGTGCTCAAAACTGATATATCTTTTTCAGCACAAAAAATTGTAAAACATCCAGATTTTGATGTAATTTGATAGACTGAATTTCCTGTGTACGTTTCATTCACTGTTAAACCCTCTAATCTGAAAACAAGAGTTATATTTTAATCTTTTGTATAAAAAAAATGTTTACGTATCAACAAAATTATTTAAATCATCAGAATCATATAAATCAAAAACATTCATATTTCTTCCCTTTGAAATAAAAAGTTCCAAAATATCGTCATTTGGGGAGCAGACGGTAAAAGCTTCTTCAGCTTTAACATTATCCAAAAAAATTGCAAAAGTTGGAGAAGTTGAATTTAATTGAATTTTGGTTTTTGATAATGAAATTGCTTTTGTTTCAATACTCCAATTTGGTGGACCGATAAAAAATGGAGAACTTGATTGTCCAGAATGAAAAACAACTGTTATATTTGTGTTTTGGGGATACGGTGAAATTTTATCTGCTGCGGAATTTGTGTAACTAAAAAATTGCAAATTTTTAAGTTTTTTGAAAAAAAACTTTTGACAAACTTATGGGTTAAGTTTTCGTTGACATAAATTGCAAGCCATGAAGTATTTTGAAGATTTGCAAAAGGTTCAATTGTGAAATAATTTTTTGTACAGTTTTTGTCCAATGAGATCTTAAAATTTTTTATTATTGTATTGATGATTGGGTTTGAACTTTCCCTTTAGATCAAGAGCCGCTAACCATTCGGTTATAGCAACAAAATATTCCA
Source organism: Panagrolaimus sp. PS1159 (assembly GCA_963922195.1). Lineage (NCBI taxonomy): Eukaryota > Metazoa > Nematoda > Chromadorea > Rhabditida > Panagrolaimidae > Panagrolaimus > Panagrolaimus sp. PS1159. Next base: position 4,356,160 of record CAWUHW010000004.1, read on the forward strand.
TTCAAAAAACCTACCTTATAATTACAATCCTGATGATCACAATATGCTGGAATATTTGGAATCGGATTTAAAAATGAATATCCATCACAAGGAATTATAAAATTCGGATCGGCACATTTGCATTCTTAAAAATTTCAATCATTTTAAAAACAATTTATTAGGTTTAATAAATTCGTTCGAAACTCACCAAAAGTACTATAAACTGCACTAAAACCTGCTTGTTGAGTATTTCCGTCAGCAGTAAATTTAAAAATTGAACCATTAAATTCTTTTTGAATTTTAAAATATCCATTATTTCTTAATTCAAAACTTTCATTTTCTTTTGAAATGGTTAATTTATCAACGCCGGCTTCTAAAAAGTATGGGAAAACTGACAGAATTGCTTCATGCCCTGTTGGAATTGAAATATTATATGAACAAGTCTAAAAATGAAGATTATGCAAATTTAATACCAAAAATGTTTTTATACAGAAAAGGGTTTATATCCATTTTCATAATCAATATTTGAAACTGAAATTGTTCCATCATTATTTGCTTGAACATGACATTCTTCAGTATAATTAGCTTTAATAGGGACAAGCGAAATAATTGCAAAAAATCCATTCGAAACTTTTGTGTCATCATTAGCATTGATTGACATAATATTTAAATCAGAACCATTAAAATACCTGACTTGTGGATCATCAATTGTAACATTACCATTGTAATACATATCTGATAATATCAATGAATAAGGATTTATAAGCTGTTTAATATAAACTTTAAATTGAAAATTTTCAGGATCGGCATTTTTAAAGTTCCATTTGCAAATTGGATTTGTAAAAATTCCGAGAACTCCGAAATCTGATGAAATTGGAATAATCGTTTCATTATCCATTGTAATGATTTGTTCAGAAAATGGACATTTAGATGCCGAAGAAGGAGCTAGAAAGAAAAATATTTTTATTATAGCCGGAGAAAAAAAAACATACAAAATGATAAAACAACAGCATCAAATGCCTCCCAAGCCATTCCGTAATATTGATACAAAAGCTCAAAATTAATTATTCCAGAAGTTGAAGTAAATGTTGTAATGTGATAATTTGATTGGAAATTGTTTTTACTAAATTATTCATTTTTGATTGCTAATAACTTTTTCATATTTATCAATGTACTTACAAAACTGAATTATTTAATCCATCATTGAATATTGCTGATAAATCTCCGTTAAGAATTGTGATCCAAAGATAGTTTCCATTACTTTCCTGCAAATTTCGAAGATTTTTAATGACTATCAAAAAATTTTGGTTTTAATAAAAAATATAAAAATCTTTACATAAACTTACAGGAACAAATGATGCATTACAAGTTGAATTTATTGATGATGGATAATTTGGTGATTGAAATCGAATATAATTTAATACATTAAATTTGATATATTCATTTTTGACTGGACAGATTGCAATTTCTTCCTCGGATTTTACAGTATACACAAATATAATAACGATAGGCAGTATAAAAGATTTCCACATCTTTTCTTTTGTTACCAAAGAAAACTTATTGTAACAAAACACAAATGAAATTTATAATAGAAATGGTAAACTATTTATATTGTTTTACTTTTGTGTCTTTATTGTTTACTTTGAATTCTAAAATACTGTAAAATGTCTAAAAATGATGTTGGAAATAATAAAAAGTGCTGCACCCATGTCTTAAATGCTATAAAAAAATTCTTCTGAGTAAACAAATACCTTTTCATTTTGCAAAAAAAGATAGGATTATTTCTATATTTCAAGCATGCTACAAATATTCAAGAAAAAGAGCTCAACCATATTTTTGTGTCGTCTACGATTTTTCTAACGAAATCGTAGACTTTAATGATTTTTAGGTGAGACAGACAATGTCAAAATTTGACAATAAAAGGTGTGCCATCATAGTAAAAATCGTAAAACCATGGTCAAAACAGAAATGTCGTAAAAATTCATTTATAAAAATCATTTGACTACAAATAAAGTTTAACCAATTGGTTAAACACGAAAAATTGGCCAATTTTTCGTGTCATTGATGTGTTTCTGGAAAGATAATAACCTTTTATTTATTTTGTTAATAGATTACAACATTGAATTAAAAAACTAAATTTGCTGTGATATTAACCGTTAAATATTGTTAGTTTTTGCTCTCATTTACAACAGTTTTTGCATCTTCATTTTGTTAAAGAATTTTCTTTATTTTTTGTTAATTTATACATTTTATTTTAAAAAGTTATTAAAACGGAAACCTTTTTGTGTTTCGTAGGTATTAATTTTAAAGCATTCTTTTTCATTTAAAAAAAATCTTTTTTAAAAAGAAAAAAACAAGAAAAATGTTTACATATTATATAATATTTCATGCAATTAACCAAAATAATTAAAACTAAATTAGTGTAATAAAATCCTTAAATCTCTTAACAACTAATAACATACATCCAAAACTTCAGTTTTTAAACTATACGCCTTTTAAAAGCATAAGGAAGCTTAAAAAAAGAAAATTTGTCTTTTATATTTCCAAAAACGTATGCAAGAAGTTTTTCATCAATTTTTCATAAATTGATTTACAAGTTTCGAAATTACAAATTTTTCTGACATATTTTCTCTTTTTCAATTCTTTCGCAGTTTCCATTAATTGTTTTACAGTGCTTTTAACCCACTGCCAGGCCTCTCAGCAAACTGACAAAGAGCGACATTCAAACTGACAGTAGTCAGTTACAACTGACAAATTTTTTTCTTGATTTTTTTGATCAATTATTGTTATTTAATGTCTAAAATATATAGTACAATGTTTTTTTAAATTTAAACACGTTTTGAAATTTTTTGTTCAAACTGACTATGCGTCAGTTTCAACTGACTTTGTGTCAGTTCAAACTGACACTTGTCAGTTTCAACTGATTATGGGTTAGTTGTGATTGCTAAAGCATTTTTATAGTTAAAAATGATAAGTAATAAGTTATTTTAGAAGGTTTTAGACATATTTTAATGATTATAAAAATAAAAAAAAATTTTTTTAAAATTTTTTTTTCACAGAGAGTACCAAGGCAATATTTTTTTTGCCTTGGTCCCCCCTGTGAAAAAAATCGAAATTTTGAAAAAAACTTTTGTTTGACGCACACTTCAGGGATTGATCAGGGGACTATTTGAAACGATTTGGTACCAAATTTACCATTGTAGAATCCCCTTGGGCGAAAAAAGCAATCACAACTAACCCATAGTCAGTTTGAACAAAAAATTTCAAAACGTGTTTAAATTTAAAAAAAACATTGTACTATATATTTTAGACATTAAATAACAATAATTGATCAAAAAAATCAAGAAAAAAATTTGTCAGTTGTAACTGACTACTGTCAGTTTGAATGTCGCTCTTTGTCAGTTTGCTGAGAGGCCTGCCCACTGCACAGCAGGTTCAACTTTTTTTGTGACCGAATGCCAACGCCATGTTTTTTGATGTTGAACATGTTGGTTTTATTACTTAAACACGAATTATCATCAATAAATTTAGCCATTGTATGTTTTTTTAAATAATTATAAATCATGAGAAATATATGACAAAACTATTGTAAATCACCCTTTGCATTTAAATGCAATAGCGGAGAAATGCTATCGATTTTTTGTTTTTGCTCATTTTGGAGTAATAGTTTATTTTTTGAATCAGATTTTTCTGAACATCAGTTAAACTGTTTTAGTATTTAAACATTATTAGTATGATCCTAAAGATAAACGACTATGTGTTTTTAAGAATTATCTTCGATCCGTTTCTGAAATATAAGACGAGGATATAAAAAAAATCCTGGCGAGGGCTCGAAAAACCGCGTTTTTTCCAACGGTTGGAAAGTTCAAAGAATGCCGACGGTCGGCTTCCTTTGAAATTTCCAACCGTTGGAAAAAACACCGTTTTTCGAGCCCTCGCCAGGATTTTTTTTATATCCTCGTTTTATATCTAGTGATTTGTGCAAAATTTCACGTTTTTTCCCTTTTTAACAGGGGGGACCAAGGGAAAATCATAAAATTTTCAAAAAATTTTTTTTTCTTAAAATGGTTGGAATATCTTGGTAATTCTGATACTATATTTTTGATAAAAACCAGCTATTTGCTCTATTTTAATGTTTCAACATTGATCATACTGTAAGTTTAATCGTATTACATTTTAGCAACTTTTTATCAAAAATAAAGTATCAGAATGATGTTTTTAGGTGTTTACCAAGATATTCCAACCATTTTAAGAAAAAAATTTTTTTTGAAAATTTTATGATTTGTCCTTGGTCCCCCCTGTAAAAAAGGGAAAAAACGTGAAATTTTGCACAAATCACTCGATATTTCTTTATCGGATCGAAGATAATTCTCAAAAACAAAATCTCATATATCTTTAGGATCATACTAATATGCTTTAAATACTAAAACAGTTTAATTGAGGTTCAGAAAAATCTGATGTAAAAAATAAACTATTACTCCAAAATGAACAAAAACAAAAAATCGACAGCATTTCTCCGCTATTGCATTTAAATGCAAACGGTGATTTATAATAGTTTTGTCATATATTTCTCATGATTTATTAATATTTAAAAAACATACAATGATTAAATTTATTGATAATAATTCGTGTTTAATGTATAAAACCAACATGTTCAACATCAAAAAACATGGCGTTGGCATTCGGTCACAAAAAAAGTTGAACCTGCTGTGCCACTGAAATTTAGATTTTTTTAGTTTTTTCAATAATTATTGAGAGATCTGATGTTTAAAAATACCCTTTTATTAGTTTCATCATAATAACCAGCCGTTGAAAAAGTTTTAGCATCAAAAGTTAAATAAAATTCGTAATAAAAAAAATATTTAAAAACGTAGTTGTTTGCTTTTCACGTTCATGTCTTTTTTCTTCGGTTAATTTTTAGCTTTGAAGCAATATAAATTAAAAAGCCCTGCATTTATTTTAAGATGGCGACATGAGCTTAAAATAGAAAGTTAGTTCCAAAGAAGTAGGACGTTAGAAGTATTTTTTTCAGAGGATGCGTTTTCATTTTTGGAGGGGCCACGTTTTTTTTCTGCACAAGATCAAAAAAATTCTTTGTTATCTGTGGGGGCACATGTTATTATTTCCGCCTGCTGATGTCCACGTCGTTACGATATCGAACAACAATTTAATGTTTGCTGATATAAAGACCAAAAAAACAAAAATATTATTCGATTTTTTCTAAATATAGTGTTAAAAGATGTGGGAAGAAGAGATGATAGATTTGTATATAAGCTCGGTCAACTTGCTTCAAAAAAAGTTTCAATTTTGATATTGTTTCCTCTTAAAACTTGTGTAAAAAGAAACTTTAATTTTAACAGAAATGTCAAAATTTATTGTTATTTTGTGCTTATATGCTTTCATTATGTTAGCTGCTTGTATTGAAATGAAAAATACTGACTTGGAAAAGACAAGAGTAAGTTATTGAAAAGGACCTAGACAGCATGCACATCACTCTCATTGACACAAAGTTAAAAAATTATTGAAAATTTAACGGCATTTTTTTCTCCTTTTATAAAAGTGCAGGCTGCCTGAGCGCCTGTCTAAATTTAATAATTTGCAAAGTTATTCCCACTTTTTTCAGGAACAACAAGTTTTCCGTAAATTGCTTGCGAAAGCAAATCCCATTTGTTGGGATGCCATGGTTGAATCGTGCTGCAAACATGGATGCAAGGGAGATGGATGTGTTGATTTTATGTGTGCTCTTTGCTGTTAAATCATTACAATAAAATGTAAAACAGCAAAATATTATGTATATAACAATTTTTAACATGATTTTTTTCGCATATATATTTTACAATAAATAAACTTTATTCTTTAAAACAACCAAAAAAAATTTAATAAAAACTAACAAAAAATCGTTCAATGTTTTTTTAAATATTTATTTGGATCAAAAATAGCCAAATAATGAATTTTAAATAGCTTACAAAATTAAAAGAATTCAAATGCTTGTATGTAAATTTACAGTTTTATATTTGTACTTCTGACATTTATTATAGATTGTTGCTTTCTAATTTCTAACTTTCATTTCAATAACAAATAACTATAAATTTCTTTTTAGGATCATATAAATCTATTATAGTACAAACGTTTTCTCCCCATGAATCTACTACTAGTATGAAGAAAATTTGAAGATTTGTTATAAAACGCATAATAAGAAGAAATTCTCATATCATCTTCGATATTTTAACAACGATAAAAATACTACGACAATTTGCTTTTCTTCACCATTTTCATTGGATACAGTTTCAAGGCTCAATTCTGAATTCGAGATCGGGGATCTCTTTTGTTTCTATGGCAAAAGTTTAGGGCAATAAAAATGTGTTAATGCCCGTTTAAATAATGGATGAAAATCTAATTTATTTATTTTTAAACTAAAAAAATTAATTATAAATTTTTTTTACTTACATTCTAATTTAATCACACCAAATAATTGGAATAACAGTAAAATAATTAGAAAAAATGTTGAATATTTCAATTTTTTCTGCATCGTTTGAAGCTTTATCCAAATCAAGTTTTTATTTTGCCCAGGCATTTTCATAGCCATTATCAATATTATAGGTAGGTGGTGGAAAAAACATAACTTTTAACAAACAATTATTTAATTAATGTTAAAACAGAGAGTCAGAAATAAAAAAGTCTTTGTGTTTTCTTTTTGTCAAACCTTTTTTTATTGATTGTTTTTTTCTCGGTAAAAAAATGATTTATAAATTTAAAGACAAAAAATTGTGTTGGGTTTCGTTTATTTTGTCTCCCCTTTTTTGATTAATGGGTCTTTTTTATGCGTAAAAAAGTGAAAATGAATTTTCTCATGTCTCATTCTTGTACCAAAACATAAAAAATGCTCTTTTTTGCGACAAACACAATCATTTTTTTGCAGTTTTAAAGACTCCACCTTTTTGTATTGATTAAAAACTAACATTTTTTCGATAAAAATTGAATCTTTTTTTTTTAAAAATAGATATTTGAATATTTGAAAATATTTTTTAATCATATCATTTATTAGGTCAAAAAAAGCTATAAAAAATGTTTTCCCATCATTTATGCTTCTAACGACCAATAATATGAAAAATTTACCGAATATTTTAAATGAGCCAGTATCACTACATTACCCTTGTGATGGCAATGTATTAAATCACTGCGTTTTAGTAACAGGCTTGACAAAAATGTAAAATGTGTCATGTTTCCTTCCGTCCATCCATTGTGTACACTTGGGATAACGTTGGATTACGGTATAATAATATTGATTAAGACGATAAAATATATTTACATATAAATAATATAAGATTGTTACAGTAATACAATAATAAGATGAGATCGGACGTTAACCATTTGCACTACCAATGACCTTGCCTCTTTCCAATTGCTGCCTTTCAACAACCATTCTCGGAGAGACTGAGTAAGATATTGACTGGTTTTACTCTTTTCTTTCCTGTTTTGTATTACTTTAATGAGAGACTGTATTCTACTTTTCTTGCTTCTCTCTTTTGTCGATTTACTGCTTTCTTGTTTCTTTCCTCTTTATTTTCCATCACGCCCATTACAGGGCCAATAAAATCAAATATTCATTTTGAAGGACATTTTTTTGTTGTCGAAAAAACTCAATATTTTTTGTGATAAAATCTCCGATATTTTTTCTGCATTAAAAAATGTTCCGTCTGTTGCATCGATTACAATATTGAAAGCTTTAAGTGAAACACTTTTTTTTTATTTATCGGATCCGATATTGGAGCTGTTTGAAACGCGTTGAAAGTATTTGAATATTTAAAAATATTTTTGAAAAAAAACGTGTAAATTAAAAGAAAATATTACTCTTGCTGCACTTAAACTTTGTATTGGTAACTGAATTCAAGAGGTGACATTTTAGTTTCTAAATGATCCAAAAAATTAAAGACTTCATTTGTAAATCTTAAAATAGGAGATTCTTTATTACTAAAACTACATATTATTAATTTTAAAATTTCACTATCTTTATTTATTTATTTAACTTTATCCGCAATTGATTCTTTTGGTTGAATTTTAACAATTTCACATTCTGCCAATTCAAGCCTGGCTTCTTTCGTATCTCGTTTATCCAAAAACCATACAAGTACCATTGAAGCAAAACCTAACACAATATTTATTCCAGCAGAAGCTAAAAACATCCAATACCATGGATTCCAACTTTTTTCACATCCCAACGGGCAAACAGATGGTTTTGGTTTTGGATTTTGATCATTTTCATGTGTCATTATATCGTAAGCTTTCTAGAAAAAGGGGGTTAAGCAATAAGCAAAAAAGGATTTCATAAATCCAAAATTTAAAATCTCATGAAAAATTTTTGGAAAAAAAACTCGAAGATCTTGAATAAACTTTTAATGCCAATTTTGAAAGATTTTTAATAAGCAAAAAATAAACTACCTGAGATTTTGTAACCAAATGTTTTACAATTTCTGTATAATCTGATGGCTCAATTACGGCATCTTCATCTTCAATATTTCCAGGTTCAATTTTTCTCATTCTTGCAATTGTTTCATCTCCAATTTCATCTAAATTTATTGGGGGCTCTTTATTGTGTTTACTCCAATATGCAATATTTGTCTAAAAATTTATTCTTCATCAATGAATTTAAATTTCTGAATAAAGGGATTTTCACATTCTTAAAAAAACTAAATTTTATGAATAAAAAAATTTTTCTAAAAAGTGGGAAAAATTGAATTTTTTAAAATTAATGTAAAAACATTAAAATGGTTCTTAAAAAAATTTTTAATTTTTTGTTAAAATTCAATTTGTCAAAAAAAAGTCGCATACCAAAACATTTGAATAATGCCGTAAACCACCAACTAACGTTTGCTGATAAAATGTTAAAGTTTTATTCCAACATTCAAGATTTTTATCAAAATTTAATGTACAATGTGATGAACATCCTGTTGATAGAGTTGTATCACTAATACCAAAAACATTTCCAACAACAATAAAAAATAATAATCCAAATTTAAACAAAAATAAAACCATTGCAAAAAAAATTTTTCCCAAAGCTGCTTCGATTTTTTTGCCTCAATTGTTTTGAATCGAATACAAAAAAGAGAGAAAAATGACGAAGAAAAACACGTTTTTTATTGAAAAAAAACAACAAAAAAATTAAAATCAAGGAACTTTTGTTATTGAATTAAATTTTTGTAAAAAACATAAAAAAAAGTCTATTGTCTGCCACAAATAATTATTTGTAGAACAATTCCTAGAGTTTTTTTGGTGTATAAAAGTTTGATTGAATAAAATATAATCGATTTTAAAGTGAGAAAGAAAAAAACATGACCCAAAAAAAGGACTAGAAATAATCTTATCAATGTTTACTTTACTGATAATGATTTTTATAGCATAAAGGAAAACGACGGTAAACAGACTTTATTGGTTTTTGGAAAAGCAAGAAAAATTAAAGCTTTGATGTCACAAAAATTTTATGAATCAAAAGTTTTGAATGAACAAAAAATCTAAAATATACAGAATCTACTTTAACAAAAACCGAAGTAGCAAAAATTTTGAAAAAAAATTTGTAACACTAAAAAAATTAAACGTTAAACAAATTACTGTAAAATGTGTTGGCCTTATGTCCAAGAAACTCTTCCAATTTTTTTCTTCAAAACTTTTGCGAAAACCAAATTTCAAAATTCATCAAAAAAAAGCTTGATCATCAAATATAATAATTAGCATAAGACATTAATTTTATGCATTCATTCAGCATTGAACAATCACTCATAAAATTATGATAGCTTCTTCAAAATTCCTACAAAAATCATTCATTTGTATTTTGTCAAGCTTTTGGTGAGCGGTCGACAATAACTTTTTGTTTGCAGTTTAAAGAAGAAAAAAATGTCAACAGGTATGGAAGAATTTATTGAATCTCCAATGCTTCTTTTGCAATGTGGTATTGCAATTGCAGTTCCAGCAGTTCTTACAGCAATTGTAAATCTTGGTTGTGGAAAGAAGCGTGAACCTCCACCACGTCCTGGAGGAGCAGCAGCAGCAGGAAAAAAGAATAATCTTGCAAAAACAAAACCTGGTGCTGCAGGTGCATCTTCAATAAAATCTGCAAAATCTAAACGTTCAACAAAATCTGCAGCTTCAAAATCTGGAAAGAAAGGAAAGGCTGGTATCAGCACCAAAGACGGCAAATCAAAACGTTCTTCAAAAGTAAGTATTTTTTCTTTAATGGAGATCTAAGGCAACAACTTATCGAGGTGTCATGAGTGTCTGGATCCTGCATGGCTTCCAGGCTCCCACAGTAACCTTGTTCCAACGAAGCACTTCCATGACACTTTGTAAAGTTGTTGCAGGGATAAAACCTAAACAATCTTATACTTTATTAAATTACGTTTTAGTCAATTGATAAATCTGGTAAATCAGGAAAGAAATCAAAGAAATCTTCAAAGGGATCAAAATCATCCAAATCAAAGAAATCTAAACGTGAAGTTGGAAAGCAAGAAAAAACTGGTCCACCATCTTCTCTTCGTTCTGATGCAGCAAAACAACCATCATCTGCTCGAACTGCAATTGAAGCAGAAGCTCGTTCTGCAAAACAGGCTGCAAAAAATGCTTGTGCAGCTCTTGAAGTAAGTCTATTATTTTTACATATATATTTACCTTTATAAATTTTTGTAGAATTCTGTTAAATCTGCAGCAACTCAAGTTTCATCATCTCAACGTTCAACACAACCTGGATCTGGTGCTGCTATTCTTGATGGAAATGCAAATATTGGTGGTACAACTGCCCTTGTTGCTCTTGGTGCTGGAGGTATGATTTTCTGTCTGTTGTTACTGTAATACTCATTTGTTATTTCTAGAACAAAATCGTGATTTAAAGATGGAACCTGCAGAACTTCGTTGGTCATCAGCTGGTGGAATGCAAAAGATTTCACTTTTGAATCAATCAAATGAACGTCAAGCAGTTAAAGTTAAATGTTCTGATAATAATGTTTATCGGGTTAATCCTGTATATGCAATTGTTGAACCAGGACAAACTTTAAGTGTTGATGTTATGCGTCAAAATGGTTCAAATAAAGTTGATAAAATTGTATTTGTTACTACTCGTGTAAGTTGTTTATCTTCAAATGGGATACTGTAGCATTCTTTTATTTAATTTTTAGGCTGGTCTTGAAGAAAATCCAAAGAATCTTTTTAAACCTGGTACACAATCTTCAATGATGGTTCTTCCTTTACTTGCAACAACAACAGCCGCAGCAGCCAATTATCAACCTGCTTTAACTGCAGCAAATTAATTTTTTTGCATGTACTCCACTGCTTTTACTGATGCTTGATTAGGAAATTAAAAATTGTCTTGTAAAATTACTGAAAAAATTTTGTATTAGATTTTGAAAATAAAATAATTTTGAAATGTTATCTTTGTTTTGGGATACTGTATTTTTGTGGTTCTAACATTCTGTTGAAATCTATCAATTACAATTCGTTTCTCTCTCTCTTTGTTTGGTTTTTTTTATGGATTTATTTAAAAATTGATTTAATCCATTATTTATCTCTTTTTCTTTTACAATTCAACATCGGTTGTCTTACCAGAAAACATGATTAAGAAGACAATATTGACTTTAATTTGTATTTTATATCCCAAAAAAATAAGGCAGAAAACAATGACTCCGACTACGGAGTCGCAACAACACTGCTCTACAAGCTAATCTAAAAACAAAAGAAATTTATTTATTTAAAAACAAAGAAGGTTTCATTTCAAACAATTTCAATTTTACATTTTTCATTTAAAACGAATTCGCCTTCAGCAAACATTTCCGCTAATAAATAATCTCTTTTTTCAAGTTGATTTCTAGTTTTAATTGCAATATCTCCCCAGGAATCATAAACAAGATACCAGTCAATCTTTTCATTTTTGGTAAGAAATAAAAAAAACACATTTAATAATTAAATTTAAAGCAGTGGTATCAAGCAGTGGTATCAACGCAGAGTACTCCCAACATGTTCAACATTAAAATAAACGATTTTGGCAAAATGTTACTCAACCGTTGACCGTGTAGTGTCGAAATCATTTGTAAAAAAGAGTTTATCTCGCAAAATATTTTTAATTCTTAAAAGAATTAGATCAGCTTTTGCTGTGCTTTATTTTATTCTTTCTTCGCAATCATTTTTTAAAATATCATTGATAACTTTTTGCTTTTTAAATATTGAAAAATGTCTGCAGAAAGGATTCTTTATGAACTTCAAATGAAAAGATTTAATGTTTTTAAGGCCCAAGATTTTGATAATGGTGACTTTGATATTGTTTTTGAAATTCAAGGAAAAGTAAGTGGTTTTTTTTGTTTTCAAATTTATGATTACATACTTTTAGAATTTATATGCTCATAAATCAATTCTAACCTTAATTTCACCAACTTTTAAATCAATGCTTTCTGATAGATGGACAAAACCGGACGAATCTGTCAAAATTGAAGGATATTCATTTGAAGATTTTAAAGAATTTTTAACGTTTGTTTATTCTGGTGAATGTGAACTTTCAAAGGAAAATATTTTTGCTATGGTTGATATTGCAGAATTTTTTATTGTTGAAGAATTTAAAGAATTTTGTGAAGAATTTTTAATAAACACTGAAATGAATTTTAATAATATTTATCCAATAATTGAAACTGCAATCAAGTTTTCTATGGAAACACTAAAAAAAGCTACTATAAGTTATGCCTCAAAAAATATTTCAACTTTTCTTGAAGCTGAAAAATTTTGTGAACTTGATAAATCAACTTTGAAAGAAATTCTTGAATTATGTGGTAAAACAGAACATCAAGAAGAAATTTTTAAAGCTGTAAGTAAATTTTTGTTCTTTTTTTCGCATTAAAGAGTAAATATGAATTTATTATATTAACAATCATTTTTAAGGTATATCAATGGGCTGAAAAACGAGCAAAAGAAGTTGTTGACGCTGATAATGGATTGAATTTAAATGAAACAATTAAAGAACAAATTTCTGATTTTTTACCTTTTTTTGAATATAAATTTATGGGAACAGAATTTTTAGCAACTGTTGTTTGTAAGTTTTTTGTTTTTTCTTAAGAAAAAACGAAGCCTCATTTTTTGTTCTTGATTTAATACGCTTTTGTCGACTGTAAAACTGTTTGTTCAAAAAAAGTCGTGAATGTAATATTGTTATAATCTCACGAATGAATTTTTGATCTTCTCATTTTTGCAGTTAGAAAATCTTTTCTCTTTACTGATGATGAATTACATAACATTTTGTTGGCTCGTATCGGCAATCGAGGTAATTAATTTTGCTTTTGTTATTAAATTTCTGAAGTATTTTTTAGTCCAAATTATTGATGAAAATGGAAAGAAAATGAAAGGTGAAATTCGATGTGATGAACTTAAAAATGTTGTTGCTGCTATTAAATCTAAAAAAAATGTTTATCCTTCCTTTTATGTTATTGAAACTTATTATCATTGGAATACACAACAATCAAAACCATCAAATCCAAGTAAACTTACCAAAAATGAAAAGATTGACTGGTATCTTGTTTATGATTCCTGGGGAGATATTGCAATTAAAACTAGAAATCAACTTGAAAAAAGAGATTATTTATTAGCGGAAATGTTTGCTGAAGGCGAATTCGTTTTAAATGAAAAATGTAAAATTGAAATTGTTTGAAATGAAACCTTCTTTGTTTTTAAATAAATAAATTTCTTTTGTTTTTAGATTAGCTTGTAGAGCAGTGTTGTTGCGACTCCGTAGTCGGAGTCATTGTTTTCTGCCTTATTTTTTTGGGATATAAAATACAAATTAAAGTCAATATTGTCTTCTTAATCATGTTTTCTGGTAAGACAACCGATGTTGAATTGTAAAAGAAAAAGAGATAAATAATGGATTAAATCAATTTTTAAATAAATCCATAAAAAAAACCAAACAAAGAGAGAGAGAAACGAATTGTAATTGATAGATTTCAACAGAATGTTAGAACCACAAAAATACAGTATCCCAAAACAAAGATAACATTTCAAAATTATTTTATTTTCAAAATCTAATACAAAATTTTTTCAGTAATTTTACAAGACAATTTTTAATTTCCTAATCAAGCATCAGTAAAAGCAGTGGAGTACATGCAAAAAAATTAATTTGCTGCAGTTAAAGCAGGTTGATAATTGGCTGCTGCGGCTGTTGTTGTTGCAAGTAAAGGAAGAACCATCATTGAAGATTGTGTACCAGGTTTAAAAAGATTCTTTGGATTTTCTTCAAGACCAGCCTAAAAATTAAATAAAAGAATGCTACAGTATCCCATTTGAAGATAAACAACTTACACGAGTAGTAACAAATACAATTTTATCAACTTTATTTGAACCATTTTGACGCATAACATCAACACTTAAAGTTTGTCCTGGTTCAACAATTGCATATACAGGATTAACCCGATAAACATTATTATCAGAACATTTAACTTTAACTGCTTGACGTTCATTTGATTGATTCAAAAGTGAAATCTTTTGCATTCCACCAGCTGATGACCAACGAAGTTCTGCAGGTTCCATCTTTAAATCACGATTTTGTTCTAGAAATAACAAATGAGTATTACAGTAACAACAGACAGAAAATCATACCTCCAGCACCAAGAGCAACAAGGGCAGTTTTGATTTCTTTCCTGATTTACCAGATTTATCAATTGACTAAAACGTAATTTAATAAAGTATAAGATTGTTTAGGTTTTATCCCTGCAACAACTTTACAAAGTGTCATGGAAGTGCTTCGTTGGAACAAGGTTACTGTGGGAGCCTGGAAGCCATGCAGGATCCAGACACTCATGACACCTCGATAAGTTGTTGCCTTAGATCTCCATTAAAGAAAAAATACTTACTTTTGAAGAACGTTTTGATTTGCCGTCTTTGGTGCTGATACCAGCCTTTCCTTTCTTTCCAGATTTTGAAGCTGCAGATTTTGTTGAACGTTTAGATTTTGCAGATTTTATTGAAGATGCACCTGCAGCACCAGGTTTTGTTTTTGCAAGATTATTCTTTTTTCCTGCTGCTGCTGCTCCTCCAGGACGTGGTGGAGGTTCACGCTTCTTTCCACAACCAAGATTTACAATTGCTGTAAGAACTGCTGGAACTGCAATTGCAATACCACATTGCAAAAGAAGCATTGGAGATTCAATAAATTCTTCCATACCTGTTGACATTTTTTTCTTCTTTAAACTGCAAACAAAAAGTTATTGTCGACCGCTCACCAAAAGCTTGACAAAATACAAATGAATGATTTTTGTAGGAATTTTGAAGAAGCTATCATAATTTTATGAGTGATTGTTCAATGCTGAATGAATGCATAAAATTAATGTCTTATGCTAATTATTATATTTGATGATCAAGCTTTTTTTTGATGAATTTTGAAATTTGGTTTTCGCAAAAGTTTTGAAGAAAAAAATTGGAAGAGTTTCTTGGACATAAGGCCAACACATTTTACAGTAATCTCTTAAGCGCTGTTTTTTCTGCTGTTATAAATTTTTTATCAAAATTTTTACTAAACCTTTTTTGTTTAAACTTTAAAAAGAAGATCATATATATTTCAGATTTTGTTTTTCCAAAACTTTTGATTCATAAAGTTTTTGAGACATCAAAGCTTAATTTTTTTGTGTTTTTCTCACTTTTTCAAAAACCCATAATAACGTTTTCTTTTGCAGTGTTTTCCCGATGCTGGAACATTTGTTCCACTGTTCTTGGTCGTTGTGTCCCAGCATCGGGAAAACACTGTTCTTTTGGTACTTTAAATAATCTTTATCAGTAAATTAAACATTGATAAGATTGTTCCTTATCCTTTTTGGGTCGTGTTTTTTTCTTTCTCTCATAGTAATTCAACCTTTCATCACACCAAATCGCGTATTTCGAAGAATAGCCATAGTGCTCACTTTTTTATTTTATAAATTTTTATTTTGTAAATGCGCTTTTGTTTTGCAACTGATTTTTTTTAGTTTCAATGGATTTATATGATTTTTCAAATACTCCACGAACATCTGGTGATGCATGCTTAACTACCTTGCAAAACGAATTAGAAAAAACTGGACAAAAGGTTGTTCTAAAAAACAGATCTTGGGCAGATGAACTTGTTGGATTTTGCTCAGGGATAAATGTTTCAAATATTACTTCGAAAGTATGTCTTTTTTTTACAAATTTATCAAGAAATTAAAAGCAATTTTTAGGTGGAAAGCTTAAGACATTATCTTCAAACCCACGATGAGAGCTGTCGAAGATGGTTGGCTCAACATCTTGTTTTGCGATGGATTCCGCTTGCAAAGGATACACAATTTTTGTATTACAATTTATTCATGTTGTTAAATGATGTTGAAATTAATAAACGTATTAGAAAAGAAACAATCCGCAGCATTAACGTATGATATTATTAAAGAGTACTACTTAAAAATATAATTTTTCTTTTTATAGTTTCTTCTTAAAAACAAATCAAAAGGAGCAGTCTCGGATGCTGCAGGAAGAGTTATACTTCAAAATTATGGACATTGGTTGGGATTGATTACTATTGCATCAAATGTTCCAATCTTTCATGATGAACTTGATTTAGTTGGTTTACTTTTATATACATGTACAAGTGGTGAACAAGAACTTTTTCATATTGCTCCTTTTGTAGCTGAAATTATACTGGCAGCTTCAAAAAGTCTTGTAAGTTATAAAACTGGAACTCTTGCCAAAAATTGTGTGTAACTTTATATTATTTTTACAGCTTTTTAAACCATCTTGTTCATGGTTGCGTCCAATCTATCAACTCTTTGCTGCATTGTTACAGTAATTTATTTATAATAATAAAGAAGATAAGGTTAAAAGATTTTTTTAGAAAATTACATTCTGCTTTTCAAGATCTTGCTGCAACTGAAACTCATATGCTAAAATATGAACGGGTATCACAAATTAATCAACAGGTTAAAGAAATTTCTGGAATTCTTGAAGTTGTTGATGAAGAAATTAAAAAACATGATATTGAAACTCAAATTTTTACTTTACGATATCCAATCTCTTTGCCACCTCCGACATATGTTGATTATCAACCAGTTGGAACTCAACAAATTAGTTCGCCAAAATTTTATTTTCATGAAGTTAACCTTTTTGAAGGTAATATCTGTAATTATTTGAAGTTACATTTTACTGACGGTTTTTAGATTATAATGCTCGTGTTTCTATTCCTACATCATATCCATTCTTTCAAATATTTCCAACTTTAGAGCATCAAACTCGACAACTTATTGTAAAAATTGTTACAGAAAATCTTGCAGAAATTTGTGAACAAAGTCTTGCATTTTCTGTACCTTTAAGTGTTCAACTTTTGAGAACACATTTTTTACAATTTAATGATGATATTGATTTAAGAACTACTGCACTTACAACCGTACGATCTTTGACTTCTGCAGTTGCATTACTTAATGCTCGTGAAATATTATCCAATGCATTGACGCATGCCGTTCATCAACTTTTTAATCAATATATTCATCTATTTGATAATCCACGTCAAACTTTTCTTTCTATGGCTGATGAAACAATAAATACAATTCTTGAAAACAATTTGGAATATGCTGTATGTTATTCCATTAAAACTGCATGCAATGAAGGTATGAAAGAAATTAATGAAAGAATTAAAGTATTACGGACTGATGGAAATGAATATAGTGAAAATGTGCTAACAAAGGTACAAAAAATGCTTGATAGGTTACCACCAGAACTTTCCCGCAATTTAACTGCACAAAAGCTTTGTAATATTTTCCCAAATTATCTTTTTGGATTTAAACAAGCTCCCAAAGTTGATAATACAAAACAGGGATCTGCAGAATCGTCAAATACAAAATCTGAAAAACCTAAGCCAGTAATTGATCCTGTTATTCTTAAGCAAAAACTTGAATCAATCTTTCATGAATGGATTCTTCGCTGTTATACTGATGAACGACCTGCTATCCGTGATTTGTTAATAATAATGGAAAAATATAAAGTTTCATTCAAACAAGAAACAATATATAAATTGACAAAAGTATCTCTTGATATTTGTACGAAAGCTTCTTACAATCTCTTGGCTCAAAATCAAACTCCTGAAATTGCTTCAAGTTCTCGAAGGCTATGTTATTTCACAGTCGATTGTTTTATTAAACTTGCACTGTAAGTTTTTTTTGCAAGTTCTTACCGTATTTAAAATGTATTATGTTTTAGTATTTTAATCAAAAATGGTCATTCTGTTGTTGATGTTCCCAGATTTAAATTGCTTCAGCATATATTAGAAATTATTTCTCATTCTCTTGTTGGTGATCATGATCTTCGACAATTGGAATTTAATGGATTACCTTTTCTTCGAATTTTGATTAATTTCATTGAAGAATTTATTGAACTTAAAAATGATGATGATGAAAATAAAGAAAATACTGAAATGAAGGATACATTCAAGTAATTTTTTATTATAAGAAAATGATTAATCCATCTTTGTTAATGTTTTAGACAAGTTTTACTTTTTTGTCAACCAAGACGTGCACCAGCATTTGCATTTCATTGGCTTGAAATTATTGGACATAGGAAATTTATTCGCTTATATTTAGCTGCTTCAAGTACATTACTTCCATCAAGTATTGCATATGAACAGCTGTTAGTGGATTTATTAAAATTTTTGGCTCCATCTTTGCAAACTTTAACTCTTTCAAATGGTGTTAAAAAACTTTATGAAGGAACTCTTCGACTTATGACTGTTTTGCTTCATGATTTTCCTGATTTCTTTTGTGAATATCATTTTACATTTTGTGATGCAATTCCTTCAACATGTATTCAACTTCGAAATATTGTATTATGCGCATTTCCAACCAATGTTAAACCACCTGAACCATTTGCTTTAAAATTTAATACAGTAATCCTTTGTTTTATAATTTTTGTTTTGTAATTTTTTTTAGCTTCATACGATACCCGAAATGCAAAGTATTCCAACACTTTCAACTCAAGTACTTGGATATATACCAGCAGATGCTCGACAACTTGTTAATGTTTATACAAATGAACCAAAAGAATCAATTATATCTGAAATTGTTAACTTTTTTAAAATTAACAATTCAGCTGGTTTTGAATACAATGTTCCATTATTGAATGCTTTCGTTAGCTTTGTTGGTTTTTGTGCAGTTTCACATTTTAAAGAAGCTAAAGAAGTTATTTCTATTTCTGTTGTTTCACAGCATGCATCCATGAATATATTCCAAAATCTTGCACTTTCACTTTGTCCAGAAGGTTAGTGTTTTTTATTACTTATCGTTTTAGTTGTCATAAATTTTTAAGGAAGCTATTTACTTTTCAATGCAATAATTAATCAATTGCGTTATCCAAATGCTTTAACACATTACTTTGCTTGTACTGTTTTATTCTTATTTAAAGAATTAAAAGATATTCTCAAACAACAAATTACACAGTATGTTTTTTTCTCATTTTTTTAATTCTCATTAATTTTGTTTTACAGTATCTTTTTTGAACGAATGGCTGCATGTCGTCCACATCCATGGGGTTTATTTGTTACTTTTATTGAATTAATTAAGAATGAACAATACGAATTTTGGAACTATGAGTTTGTTTATCGTTATACGGATATTCGAACGTAAGTTTTTTTTTATTTTAATTAAAAATAAGTGTATTTTGAAATAACGTAATAAATTTTTAGGCTCTTGGTTACTGTAGCACGAAAATGCAATATTAAAATTCCAGCTGATTTTTTGAAACAATAAATCTGACTCAAATTTGTAAATAAATACTATTTGTTTTTGATTAAAAAAATTTATATTTTATATGCTTCAATAAATATTATAGTTTTGTAGGAAAAAAAGTTTGACAAAAATTATTGTTGAAACATAAAAAAAGCTACAGTATCCAAAAAAAGTATTATTTTTTGTCATATAGATAATAAATATTGTTAGTGAGATACATGACAAAAATCGTTTGCGAAGGGAACTGCAGCAATAGCTGTAATTACTAGATTTTAAAGTATCTGATAAATGTAAAGAAAGAAAAAAATCAATTGATAAACCTCTTGAACGGTTGAAACTTAATAATAATGCTGAAGAAGAACCTGCAAAGCAATGGAAGAAAGAGTGCAGCTCTACAACTGCCAATAAAAGCACTTTAGCTCTTTATTAGTTTTATCTTTGCTCGTATTATTGATAAAAAAATATTATTTGATATTGCCGCTTAGGAAAAAAATCTGTTGAAGCTGCTGCATCCGATTCAATTTGTGGAAAAAATAAAGAAGATTTGAAAAGTGATATTGCTGGATAATATCGATGTGATGGTTGTATTAAATTACCGTAACCGCAGTTTAAAAAATTGTATATTGTCTCGGTAAACATTGAAACAAATGCAAAAAACCAATTTATTGTAAAAAGAAGCTCTAACAATATTCGGTTATAAAAGCAATATTTAAATAAATAATAATAAAACAGGTCAATATAAAAACTTTCATGTGCAATATTAAAAGAATGTAAAAAAGTTCATGTTGAAGATTAATTTAAGCCATTTCATGTTCTTGATTTGCAAGTGCAGATTCATCAGCTTCATATTCTCCTCCATCATCATCAGCTGTAGCTTCTTGGTATTGCTGATACTCACTGACAAGGTCATTCATCTAAAATATTGGTTAATTTTTGCTTTTACACTTTTTACATACATTGCTTTCAGCTTCAGTGAATTCCATTTCATCCATACCTTCACCAGTATACCAATGAAGGAAAGCTTTTCGACGGAACATAGCTAAAATTTATGGTTAATAAAGAACTTAAAGTTTTATTAAGTAACATACCAGTAAATTGTTCAGAGATACGTTTGAAAAGTTCTTGAATAGCAGTTGAGTTACCAATGAATGTGGCAGACATTTTAAGACCACGTGGTGGAATATCACAAACTGCAGTCTTGACATTGTTGGGAATCCATTCGACGAAATAAGAAGAATTCTTGTTTTGTACAGCCATCATTTGATCATCAACTTCGCGCATAGACATACGTCCACGGAAGATAGCTCCAACAGTAAGATAACGACCATGTCGAGGATCGCAAGCAGCCATCATATTTTTGGCATCGAACATTTGTTGAGTAAGTTCAGCAACAGATTGAGCACGATAAGCTGAGAGATTTTTAGCAGAAAGTGGAGCAAATCCAGGCATAAAGAAATGTAAACGTGGGAAAGGAACCATATTGACTGCAAGCTTTCGAAGATCAGAATTAAGTTGACCAGGGAAACGAAGACAAGTTGTTACACCAGACATGGTCATAGATACTAAATGATTGAGATCACCATAATTTGGATTTTGAAGTTTTAATGTACGGAAGCAAATATCGTAAAGAGCTTCATTATCAATACAGAATGTTTCATCTAAAAAGATATAAGCAATAAAATATATCGTGAAAGAAATAGATACCTGTATTTTCAACAAGTTGATGTACAGAGAGTGTTGCATTATATGGTTCAACAACGGTATCCGAAACTTTTGGTGATGGAACAACAGAAAATGAAGACATAATACGATCAGGATATTCTTCACGAATTTTAGAGATCAAAAGTGTTCCCATACCAGAGCCAGTACCACCTCCAAGGGAATGAGTAAGTTGGAAACCTTGAAGGCAATCACATCCTTCAGCTTCTTTTCTAACAACATCAAGAACGGAATCAACAAGTTCTGCGCCTTCGGTGTAATGACCTTTTGCCCAGTTATTTCCAGCTCCAGATTGACCAAAGACAAAATTATCAGGACGAAAGAGTTGACCATATGGGGAACCTTTAATTGAGTCCATTGTTCCTGGTTCTAAATCAACCAAAATAGCACGGGGAACATATTTATTTGCTAAAAATATTTTCTGTATTGTTGAAGTTACAATTTAAAAACAGTATCCTACCATTGGCTTCATTGTAATAAACACTAATGCGTTCAAGTTGAAGATCAGTTTCTCCTTTATAAGTACCATCGGGTTGAATACCATGTTCATCGCTGATTACCTAAAAAACAAAAATTTATAAAATCTGTATAGTTAATTACAAAGAGACATACTTCCCAGAACTTTGAACCAATTTGGTTACCACATTGGCCTGCTTGTACATGAACGATTTCACGCATATTGATTATGAAAAATTAGCAAAAAAAGCGGACGGATTATTCGCTAAAAACAAATTTATTTTTATTTAATATAACGATAAAATTTGTGGTTAAAATGGCTAATTTGGATGAAAAATAAGCAGTTTGAAAACCACCTAACAGTTGTCGCGTAACAAAAATCGAAGAAAAAAGGGAGGGAAAACTTTTAAAAAAAGGGGGAGTGAAAGAGTGAGAGAAAAAAGGGGACGCAATTTCGAAAAAGAAACACGCAGAAAAAAAGAAGAAAAAAATTACTCTAGCATTGCAGAATCAGAGTCATCGTCAATGAATGCAGCAGCAGCAGCATTGGCGGCAAAAACAAGAGCAAGAGAAAAATAAAATAAAGAGACGGAAAAAAGGGTAAAAAATGAAGGACGACAAAAAAAGAAGGAGAGGATGCAACCCAAAAAAATCTGCAGTTTTGTGAAATTTGAACAGTGCCGCTTAAACAAAATTCGTTGTAAGAGAAAAATCTGAGAAGAAAAAAGACTTCTCGTTCAACTTTCGGTTTTTCCCAGTTTGAAACACTTAAATTTAAACATATTTTTTTTCTTTAAAATATTTTTGGCGCGTTATTCACCGAATGTTACGAAATATAAAATTGTTGTTTTGTTGGAACTCATATTTTTTTTCAGCAGCCAGCAAGGAAAGAGAATGACCCTAACAAAAAGGAGAGAAGAAGAGATAGTCATTGAGCGCACCATTTTTTTATTGCCTTTGCAAAAAACCGGTGAAAAAAAGGAGAGCAAAACAAAAAGGCTGTATTGGTGGTTGCATTATTGGATGGACAAATATATAGCAACGTGCACCCATTTTCTTTTTTGACGACTCTGGTTTGTTACAACCATACAAAGGTCGGAGAAAAAAGCAGCCGCAGCAGTATCGGCTAATGTCCAAAATAATATGTCATAGAACGGACTTCTTTTTCTGTTGTTTTTTTAGCGCAATTTCGTAATATCTCTATTTCTTCATCCAATGCATAAGAAGGAAAAAAAACTCGAATTTTTAATAGACTTTATTTTTTTATACACGTTAGAGTTTCAATTTTCAACATAAAAATACAAAAAGGAATTAAAAAATATTTTTTATAAAATCATTGCTTAGAAATTTTTTAACAAGGGATATTTATAATAGTTTTTTTATAACAAAGTAAAAAAAAATAGACTAGAAACAATCAAAAAAGAAAGTATAATTTTTAAATAATAAAAGTTTTTAATATGAGCAACAAAAAAATGAATCCGTTTTTTGAGAGATGCTAAAATAAAATATTATTGCAATGCTTTTTTTACAGTTGAAAAAACTTTTTTTGATAGGGAAAAAATGTATGTGGGAGTTTTTATTTTGTACGACGATGATTAACCAATGTGTTTGATTGACGTTGTCTCCTTTTTTCAATTAACTGATAACACAACAAAAAATAATATTTACAGCATTTGAGTCAAAGATTTTTGGAGTTGTTTCTTCCGGGGGAAAAGTTGTTGAACACCTTTGAACAACATTTCTAACATAATGTACATAAATAATTTAATAAACAAGGACAAAAATTAACAAAATGTATGTAACAAAATGTATAGTTTAATCATGTAAAGAATCATTTGTATCAAATAAGTTTACTTCATCATCAAGTACAAGATTGCTAAAAAAAGGAATCGATTAATGATTGTTAAAGGAATTTCGATAAACGTTTAAAGGAAGTTTAAACTTTAAACTCCTTTTAGAAATGGCATGAACCTGAAAATCGGGCAAAACATTGATAGAAAAAGACCCTGATCTTCAGGTGCATGTCATTTCGAAAAAAAACGTTAAAAAATTGTTTAAAGGGATGAAAGTACAAACTTACTATGAGTCATGATTTTCTTCGTCTTCAGTTTCAGTCAACAAAATTTCATATTCAACAGCACAGAATTTTTCCCAATCTGATAATTCTTTGTCGCCGTTCATCTAAAAATTTATAGGTTTAAAATTGCCAAAAAATACAAAACTTCAAAATTTAGTTCCATATAACTTTTTTAAAATATTTTTTATTATAAATTTTTGCTTAAAACAAACCTTAACAGTTGCACGTTCGCCATCAGCAGATTCTTGTTCAAGGTATTTCAAATAATTAACAAATGTATTAAAGAATCGATGAGCAAGTCCACAACGTTTAAGATCTCGTAATGTAATAGTTTTTGGATCTTCAGGTGAAACAAGATCATATAACTAAAAATAAATAATTAAGATCCTGTAACACATGTTTATGTTGTTACAAACCTGATTAACAACATCACTAAATTCTAAAGTTTCATAGCTTTTTGCATGAATTTTTTCAATCATATCATTATAAAATAATTCCATTTCATACATTGAAATAATTCCATCACCATCTAAATCAATACATCGAAACCAATATTCAATTGAAGTTGGATGTCGTTTATCTTCTTCAGCTAATAAAAATGCAACAAATTCTTCAAATCCAATTGTTTCAATCTTTTCTTCACGAACTGGTCCACGTCTTGTTGATGAAGATGATGAAATCGATTGCTGCTTCTTTGCTGCTGTTGAAGGATATCGATTAACAGCATTTGAAAAAATTCTATCAATTATCATATTTGTTAGCGCTCCATCACAATGATTTTTCATATCTTCCCTTGAAATTATCATATCATGATCAAAATCAAGTTCCCAAAATTTACAATATGTTACATAAAAATGTTCATATGAAAAATAATCAGTAATTTTATTGATATCATCAATTTCTTCCAAAAGATGCATAGTTTGAAGGAAATTTGATTTTCGAAGTTCATGTGCAGTAATTTTGCCACTCCATGATCGATTAACATTCCAAAATATTCGAACAACAACAACTTCAACATATCTTGCATGAAAAAGTGTTGAATCAATTAAGAAATTTAGGCCAGGATATGTTGAAATAAGATCATAAAGGATTGAATGAAAATCTTCTTTTTCTAAATATTGTCGACCTGGTAAACCTGTTTTTGCAACAGCTAATGTAAAAATGAATCGTGAAGCTTCATCATGATTCTTTTGAATTAATCTAAAATGTAAAAAAGGTTGTTTAATAAAATTTTGTAATTTTATTGTTAGGGGGGTACAATTTTTCCGAAAATATCCCACTACAGACCCGTTCAAAGAAAAAATGAAAGTGAGCTGCGCGCAACCTGCAGCAAAAAAGCCACTCTTTTGACTTCTCTTTTCAAAAAAGAGTGGCCTTTAAAAAAACAAAAAGTCAAAAGGGTGGCTTTTTTGCTGCAGCTTGCGCGCAGCCCACTTTCCTTTTGGGTCTGTCGTGATCCCTCTGTCCTCATTTTTTAAATTTTTACTCAAAAAAACTTACTCATTCCAAAAATTAACAAATTGATTAAATGTTACATCTGGATTATCTCCAGCTGTTAGCCTTGAACATTGACATACTGCTTCATAGACTGCACGCTTGGTATAAACTGGTAAAGACATTTTTCGACAAACTTCATCAAAATCTCTTGGACGTAAAACTTGTTGTGGCCTTGAAATAAAAATTCCTTCAATCTTTGTTAAAATTGCATCATTTTCAGCCTTTGAAATTGGCTTTCCAGCAGGAAAATGAAATCTTGGAACATTTGAAAGTTTTCCAGCAATTTTTGAATTATATGGTATTAATGGTGGTAGGGTTGTTGGTGCTTTTGCCGTTGTAGATGGAATTGGCTTTGAAAGTGGTGAAGTAGTTTTAAGATCAATTGTTACAACAGGTTCTGAAGTATGAATTGTTGCAAATACAGATTTATCGTTGAGAATTGAAGAATCTTCATAATTATCAAAATTATTTAGCTTTCCAATTGGTGAAACAGAAGGAAGTATTGGAGTCCCAACACGATTGTTTCCACTTCGTGGAGTTGAAGTTGAAAGGGATTCAGTGATAGGAGTTGAAGAATGAAGTCGATTATTGAAGAAATTATTGGAGGTTCGAGAAAGTGGTGAAGCTTCATCAGTTGGATCATCACGCCATCGAGGACTATAATTGCCACCATTGTTCTAAAAAATGAGTTTAATTAGATTTGGATTATAGGGTTGGTAAAACAGCACACAAAAATAATTAGGTTAAAGCTTGGTTAGTTTTTCACCCTTGATTTTATGATATAATGTCCCAAAAAAGATGATAGTAACATTTTGAGAAAAAAATTTTAAGAAATAATTACTATCACTGACAGCAACCGTTTAACTGATTACTATCGAAATATCCTTAAAATAAAATTCCTGCTATCATTGCTAACCTTAATTATCAATTCTTGTTTATCATCATTTTTATCATTTTCAGAATTTGTAATAATTTTTAAATTTTTAATATTTTTTCCATTGTTATTATTATTATTTTTGTTGCTATTATTGCTTCTTTGAACTCGAAACATTTTATACATAAATGAATCCAAGAATAATGATAAATTTGATTTTCGTGGACTTGTTGAATGTTTTTGTGGTGATTTTGGAAGAAACAATGTTGCAGAATTTTTCTTTGATTTTGGTGTTGTTGAAGATTTTTCAGGAGATAAATTATTTCCATCTTGACTGCTATGTGATGATGAAGAATCTACGCCAGAATCAGGAGAATCTGGGGGAGCAGATTTTTGATATGCTTCTTCTTTTTCTTTTAAAGCTTTAAGCTTTCGTTTAGATTTTGAGGATCGAAGTGTTGAAAATGCCATTGAAGTGCAATCACAATTTGCAGCATCTCCAGGTCTTGTGGAAATTGAAGACCATCTTCGATCATCTGCAAGTGAAACAGATGAAGGTCGTTTTTCTCGAAGGACTGCAAGGGTTGTTGTTGTTGTTGGGGTTGTTAGGGTTGCTGGAGTTGGTGTAGTAGTAGAATTCCAAATAAATTCATCTGTTGATTGACTTGTTGGTGTTCCAACAACAGAATCAACACCGGATGAATCTTCTGATGATGAAGTTGATGCTCGACTACTATAATATACTACACCTTCTTCTTCTTTTCCAACTTGTTCATATTCTTCTTCTTCACTATTTGCATGGGAAGAAGATGTATGAGGCTTTACAGCTTCATCAACAACTAATGGAAATCTATTATTTTTTGTTGAAGGTTCCCATAATTTTACATTTGCTGTTGAAGATAACAATTTTCCAAGATCATCAACAGAATCCGTTAAATCACTGATACAAATTTGTTCATCTTCTTTATCTTCTACTTCAATATTTGTAGAAGAATCATTTGAAGAAGATGAAGAATTATTATTTAACCATTGTGAATCAGTTTTATGAGAGATTGATAAAACTGCAGTCATAATTAATTTTGTAATATATAAATTTTTTCGTTGCAAGAATCCAAAAAATGCCAAAATGAAAGAAAACTACATAAAAGTATTTTTTGTTGATTGATAAAAAAATTGCACTGGGAAAATGTATTTTAGCTTTAAAGCTCTAGAAAAAAAATGGATACTTATTATAAATTTTAAAAGAAAATCCGTTTTTAAAGTTTAAAAAATTCGCGAGAATAAATTATTATTTTTTTAAAGACGTCGGAGAAAAAAATGCCAAAAAAAGGTGTCTAGAAATTCATACTTAAAAAAAAGGCCAAAAATTAGATAGGAAAAATATGAATTAAAAAAAAGACAAAAAAAGGTACGCTTTGTTTATCCTTAAAAAAATAACAACCTTTTTTTACTACGTATTTTTTATTTTGTGCATCATAGAATTTTTTATGGTTGAATAATAAAAAAATGAAATTTACAAAAAAAAACATAGACTTTAACAATTTTCGGGCGTTGAAGAGAAGAAAAAAAGAAGATCGAAATAAATGATAAAAATTGTTTACAGCTTTTATGGTGGGATAAAGAAAGGAGGTGATATCAAAAAATGTTTAACAATGTTCGATGGTAAAAGAAAAATTTTAGTGTAAAAAATGCAATGTTTACATTTTTGCCGAGAATAAAAAAAAGGAAAGTAGAAAAAGATATGCCGGAACAAATATATAACGGAATTATTTGCAAAAATAAAATAAAATTGTAATTCAAGCATTCTTGGATTTATAAAATCCTAGCAAAACAAAATATCCAGAAAAAAATTTTCAAAACAAATAATAGAAATTTTTTTTTTGCAAAAAGATTATCAAAAGTGATAAGAAGAATGTGTCCAAAAAGTGCCATTGAAAAAACAACTTTCATTCTTTGGATATTTTTGTCAGACGATATTCATGGAATCAATTCACAAAGATTAAACTAGACTAATAATAGCTTTCATAAATCGGGCTTTCCTTTATCTCCCTCACTTTCACACTCATCACACCTGACAATGCATAAAAAATTCATTTTTTTTGTTCTTTGCAAAAAAAACTTTTTTTTTGCTTTTCAAAGTAATGTTTTATGATTTAAAAAATATGACGTATAAAAATAAAATACATAAAAAACAATGGTTATTACTTCTAAAAACTTCTGAATGAGGAAAAAAAAGTTTTCGTCCCTGGATTTCAAGGATCATTGAACAAAAACAAAAAATTAATGTCCTTCGAAAAAGGGAAATATATTAATTTATACCCCTTTTTTGGATGCATTTTACCCCTAATTTTTTAATCCCCCCTTTTTTGGATGAATTTTACCCCTAATTTTTTAATCCCCCCTTTTTTGGATGAATTTTACCCCTAATTTTTTAATCTCCTTTTTTTTCTTAAAATTTTATGGGTTAAGTAATTTTTAAAAAAAAAATTGAATTTCTTCTTTGAATATTTTACAACATATAACACGTGATAATTAAAAATATTTTTGACCAAACAAAAAAGATGTCAAAAAAACACGAAATTTACTCATAATTTTTTAAATTTTGAATCTGTCATTTTTTCTCATTAATTCCTCAAGATTATCGTAAATAAGATATATTTTAAAAATAATTTTACTTTATCGTCTATTACATCATTTTATCAACGTTGTTAAAGACGTTAATGTAATAATGAATCGATCGCTTGATTTTTTTTTTGAGGCAATTTTTTTTTGCCTCAAACTTTCTATTGTTTGATATTTTTTTGAGGCAATTTTTTTTTGCCTCAAACTTTCTATTGTTTGCTATTTTTTTGAGGCAATTTTTTTTTTGCCTCAAACTTTGGTGAGGAATCGAACTCGCGACCGATTGGTTCAGACGCAAAAACGTTATGCCACTCGACCATTCAGACATTAAAAAATAGTGACAAAACTTGCCTTTCCCTGAACACGAAAAAAAAGAAGCGTTTCATTGACAAAAAAAGGGGGGTTTTTTTTGTTACTTCTTTAATTATCTGTTAAATATTATCATTTTTTATCATTTTTTATTGTTAAAAAGCCATTATAAGCATAAAAAGTGATGCAAAAGACTTTGTGAATAGAAATAATGCACAAAGTTCAAACGTTTTAGGGTTAAATAAATTTTTATACATGTTTTGTTGATAATTTTTTGATATTTAAATTTATTCTTTTTAGATTAATATTGAATTTTAATACTTTTGTGTAACAAAAATATTAGCAGTAACAGTAAATTTTCATTCGGTTTCTTTTTTTAGTTGTTTTTTCTTGAAAAATTGGAAGATAAATTTTTTTAAAAAATAAAACAAGTTTATGACTCTTTTTTTTTGTTACTTGAATGGTTTTAAAAACTATTAAATATGCTTTTACACTGATACATAAAAAATGCATTTAGTTTGTATTTGCTTTTTTTACTTGCTTATCATTTAACGTCATTTCCTTAAACTTTTTTTTCTATTCACAAAGTCTTTTGCATCACTTTTTATGCTTATAATGGCTTTTTAACAATAAAAAATGATAAAAAATGATAATATTTAACAGATAATTAAAGAAGTAACAAAAAAACTCCCCTTTTTTTGTCAATGAAACGCTTCTTTTTTTTCGTGTTCAGGGAAAGGCAAGTTTTGTCATTATTTTTTAATGTCTGAATGGCCGAGTGGCATAACGTTTTTGCGTCTGAACCAATCGGTTGCGAGTTCGATTCCTCACCAAAGTTTGAGGCAAAAAAAAATTGCCTCAAAAAAATAGCAAACAATAGAAAGTTTGAGGCAAAAAAAAATTGCCTCAAAAAAATATCAAACAATAGAAAGTTTGAGGCAAAAAAAAATTGCCTCAAAAAATATCAAACAATAGAAAGTTTGAGGCAAAAAAAATTGCCTCAAAAAAATAGCAGGCGATCGATTCATTGTTACATCAACGTCTTTATCAACGTTGATAAAATGATATGATCTGCTGATATGGATCAAAACAAATTAAAATTTGTATTTTATTTGAATATTCTTATTTCAAAAAAATCTGAGGAAAAATTTATTTCTATGATCAATTTTTGAAAAATACGAGGAATTTTCCCTTTTTTTGACATTTTTTTTGTTTGGTCAAAAATATTTTTAATTATCACGTGTTAATATTAGAAAAGTGGAATATTAAAAACTTTATACAGTTGTTTTTACACAAACATTTGTTGCATAAAAGCAGCATCATTTTTATTTATGTACATCAAATAAATGGATTAAGGTGGATTTTATTACGCAAAAAGCTCCTTTAACTCGTGGAATTACATTGCTTCAAAAATTTATGGTTCGAATGAGAGATAAGAATTTTGGAGCAGCTGAAGTTCGTATTACTGATAAAGATTGGGTTGCTGCATATGATTTCAAACAAACAACTTCAATTATTCAAGATGAAGATGCAAATCTTTATTATTTACGTCGATCAACTTCAGAACTGAATGACGATGACTTTCAAGCATTGGTTGATTTGCTCGATAGTGATGTTTTCACATATGAAGATGTTAAAAAGTTTCAACGTAATGTTGTTGTTGTTGCTGATTCAAAAGTTTTTGATGGTATTTTAACTTGTAGCTGTCCCCTTGGTGCACAACGAAAACTTTGCAAACATGTTATTGTTATTGAAGTCAAACGGAAGCGCCGTAAATTCACATCAATTGAAGCTCGTCGTCAGCAATTAACTGATTGCGGAAGAAATCGATGTGGTAGACCAAAGAAACATGGCCCAGCTTTGTCTTTTGATTAAAACTTTTTTTGTTGATTTTCTTCATTGAATTGTTAAAATCTTATTGTTTCTTTTCATGTTCATGTAATATAAATTACATTATTAGTTACATTAGTAAAATGCACATAAAGTTTAGGGGTAAAATTCATCCAAAAAAGGGGGGATTAAAAAATTAGGGGTAAAATTCATCCAAAAAAGGGGGGATTAAAAAATTAGGGGTAAAATTCATCCAAAAAAGGGGTATAAATTAATACTATACCTCGAAAAAGACTACAAAAAGTTTTCAAACATCTCCAAAAAAAAACAATAAAAAGTACCACAAAAATTAAATTGCGAAAGCTTAAAAAACTACCTACCGAAAAAAAAATTACAACATTATTTTCAATCAATGACAGAAGAAGACTATATCTCTCACACTTGAAAAATCGCATACAAACACACATACCGAAAAATATTACTTATTTACAATTAACTATAGTCAAGTCTTTACTCTCGTTCTTTTTTTTCTCACAAATAAGTGATTCTTCTTCTTTCTTAGCCGCTTAACACTTAAATGAGAAACATGCGAAAGAAAAAATAGAAAAACAGGAAGCTTATAAAATAAAACTAGTTTATCATTCTTTTTTACACTGTAAAAAAAGCAATCAACAAATGTTTCATCAAAACTGAAAAAAAATATTACCAAAAGTGTTACAATCTTTTTTTTTGCTAAAATCGAAAGACAAAAAAAAAGTTATCCAAGGAAAAAAGCGCAAATTTGTCTGTCAAAAGTTAAAAAGCTTATCGCAGAAAAAAATCATCATCATCACTATTCTATTGGACTGCTGCTGTTTTGGAGGCTCTCCCCACTCAAACTACTATTTTCTGGCTTTTTGGTTGCTTATTTGATGCGCGCAAAAAAGCATGAAGTCGTTTTTTCCCTTGGAACAAAAAAATTCCGTCAAAGTCAATCCGTTTTTTTTCTTTAGGGATAGTGTCTCTGCTTCTTAAGATTTTTACTTAGTGTATTTGCTGCTTCCAAGGAAAAAACTAGACATAAAAAAAGTGGCTGACCAGTCGTTAAAAGAAAAAAAATATGATTTTTTTTGTTTAATATTTTTTTCAGAGGTGGTTTTTTAGCGCTTTACCGAGTTTTTAAAACATCTGTACAAATTTTTGAGCTTTAAAGATTTGAATTAGAGAGAGAAAAAAACTAATTGGAAACGGAAGATAATTAAAATTTTTAAAGAAAAATCCAACATCTTTCAATATTTTCTTACAACTAGGCACGAAAATCAGGCAAAAAAACTATATTTTCAAGCAATGCTTTTTTGCCTGATTTTTATGTTCAGTAAAATAATATTTACAAATGTTTATCAAAACTATTATTGATTTAACTAAAATGACACACAAAATGTCCTCAAAAAATCAACAATAAATTACAGAATCTCACAAAGAAAATATAAACATCAAAGTAAAACAACTAATGATTCATTTCCCTTTTCATTTATTTTCCATCAACTACGTCAACAGTTTCACCGCCATCAAAAAGCAAAAAAAATCACTTGACTATTTTCCCATTCTTTTTCATGCTTTTTACTTTTGCCTGAAGCATGGATCATAAAAAAGGGGGTTGAAAGAAAAAAAATGGCGCAACAATTAACAAAATAAAATATAAAGAAAGACAACAATGAGAAAAAAGAAAACATAAAAGCTTCAAATTATTTTTCTTTTTTTTATTCCAGACTTTTAACGGTTGTTGAAATAAAAGGAAAAAAAATGAAAGGCAAAAATAACAATAAAGAAAAACCATTAATTCTGTTTTTCTAAAAGATTCTTATAGTTTCAAAAAAATATGGCCTAAAATTATTGGTTGTAAACAACTGGGGAAAAATAGTCTAAATGCCAAAAAAGTGCGAAAAAAATAGACGGAGTTTAAGAAATTCAATATTTTGTCAAAAAAACACCTTTGAAAATAATAATCACTTTTTGATTTAAAAAATTGATAATGTGATACCTTAAAAATTTTCAAGTTTTATACAGATTTTAAAACAATCCGTGCAAGACACAAAAGAGTAAAAACTATATTTAACTAAAAAAAAGTAACCAAAAAATTGAATCAAAATTGAGTTAAAATTTTTGTTACAGCAAAAAAATGTGAAAAGTCCAAGAAACAAATCTGATGATGGAAGGTGCTTCCGTTATAGGAAAAAAATTTGACAAGAATGAACTGATTAAAGGATTTTAGGGAAGAGAGTGAAGAGGCAGAAAAGGGTATTAAGTCTCTTTTAAAAGTTGATGATAAAAAAATGATATTTAAAGAATGAAAAACGTTTTTAAAAATAATACTTGAATCAACAAAAAATAGAGTTCCAATGATTTTTTAGAAACAAAGAAAAGTACAAAGTTGAACCTTTTTCGATTACTATCAAAGCAAAAGTAATGATAGAAAAAAGCTAAACTGAACACAAAAAATTTACTATCACTGAAAAACAATCGTGTCAAGATGTTATAATTCAATAAAACCTGTCACTCAAAGAAATCACCTTTTTTTTAAAAATAACAACAAAAAAATCGTAATAAAAAAAGCATGTTTTTCAAAAAAGCAGCAATGTTTCAATCGCAATTTTTTGTTCTCTTTGATTTTTGTCGGTGCCATACATCAATCGCCAAAGCATTTTAGCTTAAAAAGCTAAAAAAAGATCAAATTCCTTTAAGCTTAAAAAGTGTTATTCATTGATGACAAAAACCTCTTTGAAAATGAATGAATGAATGAATGAATGGGGGATAAATGACATATGCTCTCGAAAAAATGTTTTTGCGGACAAACCCTATTTTTTAATGACCACTACTAACACCCAAAAAATTTTTATATATAAGCATAAAATTAAATATATAAAAAAAAGAGTAAAAGAAATAAGTTTGCAGCTGTCAGCAAAGATTTTTTAAAGGAAAGGAATTTCGATAAAAAGGATTTGTGCCAAGAAATTAATGTCCTTTTCCAATAGAAATCGACGTATCATATTCGGCAGCGACGGAAACGGGGATATCGGCGGTGATCTACGTTTTTCAATTTTTGCATCTTTCTTCTTTTTTGATGAAAGATTTTTTTGCCTCACTTTTTATTGCCAAAAAAGAGAGAGGGAAGACAGACGAAAAGAAAAAAAGTCAGATCGCCTCAACCAAAGTAGTATATAATTTTTTCTCAAAAGAAAAAAGATCGAAAGAAAAGCAAAGAAAAGAAAGTAAGCATTCCGAAAGAGTTGTTTTGTCTCATTGAAAATGAATTTTTTTTTATGTATGTTCGTACATACATTAAAAATAAAGAGAGCTAACATATAAAATCGAAAAAGAAGAGTCCCCGTTCAGTTTAGTTCAATTCTAACAACAGGTGTTTTAAAGAACGAAAACGATGGACGAAAAAAAAATTATAATTCTTTCTCTTTTCTTTTTTTTTCTTGCCAGTCGTCTCATTTTCATTCATCTTTTTTTCTTTTTGCGTATTATTTCTTCTTTTTTGACCCAAGGTTTTTTAAAAATGTTGAAGCAAGCAAGCTCCTGCCCTGCTTGCCTGCCTGAACAAAGGTGAGCAGCAATTGCAATAAAATATATTAAAATGGACATGGGTCACTTTCATTTTTAAAAAAGAATAGCATAAAAAAGTTTTTGTGGTGGTGTAATTAAAAAATTTTCTTCGTCATTTTTTTTTTCTAATAAAGGAATGTGTTCGGAGATAAAAGAAAGAAAGAAAAAGGTCAATAAATGGGAAAAAAAGAAAGATGAAAGACAAAAGTAAAAAGAAAAATGAATCATCAGAGAAAAAAAAAAGTGTGGGAAGCTTAAACCAAAAAAAAACTCAAACATGGCTACTGCTTGCTTATCAAAAATCAGTGGGAACAACAATGATCAAAAACTAATGTCCATCAGTAAACCGAAAAGAAAAAACAACTTGTTCAGACTTCAACAACCACTCCCCCCCCTAGATTATGGTAATCAAATAACAACAAAATTTTTCCAACTCATTCATTTCAAAATTTTCGTTCGTTTAAAACCACAAAAAATTTCTCAAAAAACCTTCAAAAAACTTTGACATCAACAAATCATATTTTTCTTCAACGATGGTGGTCCATCATCAGAAAAAAAGAGAAGATAAATCAAAACTTGCAAAAAATATACCTTCCGATACGCAGAAAAAAAAGCAATATTTTATGTTTTTTTTATGACTCTAAAATAAAAAGAAGAGACCTTTCAAACAAAAGAAACCCAAAATATCGAAAACAAAAATAATACTTTTGTTTTTGCAGAATTAAATAAATTTCAAAAAAGTTATAATCGTGTTGTTTTTTATTTTTGGCCATAAATTAAAGCTATCACTACTACTTCCCCATTAAATGTACTAAAATTTAATCAACATCATAAAGTTCTCAAAAATTAACCAACGTTCATCATTCTTTTTTTTTTATTTTTGGCTATGTGCCTTTTGATAAGAAACCAATAACCTTTGAAAAAGGTGAAAAAAAACGTAATACAAATAAGCAAAAAAATAAATTTAAAGAAGAAAAAAATATATTTTTAAAGCTTTTGTAACTATTTTTAGAAGTATTTGGAAATGTTAAATTTTATCAGTAAATTTTGAAATAAAACTGAAAAAAACTTATATAAAAATAATTAACTGATAAAAGTATCCGGAAAGTGATCTACGAAAATGAAAAATTTACAAAAACGTAAAATAAAAAATAGCCTAAAATTAGAAACAGGCGTCGATCGTTGAAAACAGTTTGCCAAAAAAAAGTGATAATAATTTTTCAAATTTTCTGCAATCAAAGTGAAAATTTTTTTCTTCAACAAAAAAAGAAAAAAAATTATAATTTTTAAAAAAGCTTAAAGACTTTTATATCAATCATTCCATCACATTTTCAAAGGCCTTAAGTGATATCACTATCAACCAAATATCCGTTTATCAGATCAAAGCTATATTAAGACTAAAACCAACAACACTGAATCTTTGATTGAAGCATGACTGAAAACAATAACAAAAGAAAACTATCGAAAAATCTCGTGATATTTATTACAAACCGGATCCAACAAATTTCAGCAGAGCGTTTCATTTTCTCATGTTTAAGCAATTTTTAGCTTATTGAAAATCGACATAGACTGACCAATTTTTTTTCTCTTTCCCACAAACACATTATTATTCTTTTCAAAAAAGACTAAACATAAAACATAAAATTTCATCACAAAAAAAACACTTTCCTGCTGCTTCTTTTTTTTTCGAATCTGTTATTTTCTGTCTTTAAAACCCCCTACAATTTTGCCACACTTTCTTCAAAAATGTTACAGTATTTTTTCTATCACGTTTTTGAAGCAGCTTCAAAAATTCAAAAGTTCAAAATGAAAAAAGTGTGTTTCAACAACAAGTTTTTTTTAAAAAAGCTTTTATTAAAAGTTTAAATCTTTTAAAAAGGCCAAAAACTAAAATGCATGTTTGTATTTTTGAAAAATTGTTGTGTCATCAAAAAAATGATCTTTTTTTAACCAAACATTTTTTTTACCTCAAAATCTAAAAAATTTTCAATGCCCATAAAAAACGTTTTTTACGATTTCCCAAAAAAGACAAAGAACAAAAAAACTGTTCGAATATTGCAAGTTCAAAGTCAACTTTTAAAAAATGAATTTTGAGAACAAAGAAAAAAGTAAAAGTTGTTTCTTTTTTTTTCAAGGTCCACAAAAAAGGGTTACGGTAATTGCTTTTCAACAAAAAATGAAAGTAAGTTTTAAAACACAACAAATTTCTTTTTTTTCAAGAATAGCAATTTTTTTGGCAACAACAACAAGTTTTTTTTCGGCACATTTAATTTTAGCGATGACGAGTTTCCTTTTTTTCATACCTTTTTTCTAAAAAAACTTAGGGAAAAACCAAAAATGGAAAAGCCGGAAATTTGAAAGTGAAAGAAAGCAACAAAAATAATTTTTTAACAATTTTTTAAAGAGAAAAAAATACAATCAAAAGAAACCGTTTTTTAAATGCGTGGAAAAAAGTCTGGAAAGCGCTTTTGTAAAAAAAACTGAAAAACAACATGTTTGGCTAAAAATTAAAACATCAAAAATCGGAGACGATCGCAGCGATGCTTTTCGTTTAATAAAGTAATAAAAAAATCTATTTAAAAAATATTATGCTTTTTACAAAAGAAACATTTCCATTTTTGTCTAAAAATGTCTGTGAAACAACCATTAAAATGTTTTTCAACTGCCCAAAACTAAAAGCTATGAATCATTCGTAATAAAAACTTATAATTTGAGACATTCTAGAACACTAAAATTAACATAAAATAAATGTTTAACACAATTTCAGCAAAAATAAAATTATCTTTCCAAATGGGATTAAAGTTTTACCCTAGTTTCATAAAATTTCGGACATGTTTTTAATCTTTTTTTTTGAAACTATCAAAAAAAGTCTCAAAACTCATTGAAAAAAATGAAATAAAAAACTCATAAATTTTGTAACATCAAAAAAAAAGTTTTTTCAACTTTTAACTATCAACTTTTTTAAGAGCCAAAAAAACATGTCAAAAAAAGTCACAAAAACATGAAATAAAAACCCACGAAAAAAACGTTAAAAACATTATATCTCCTATTTTTTGGAAGAAAAAAATCATAAAAAAGAGCTTAAATTTTGCAACAATAAAAAACAGAAAAAAAACTAGTCAAGGACAACTTTTATCTTACAAAGAAAGGTTACGGTAGATTTATTCTAGCCTTGAAAAAAAAGTCGTGTCAAAGTCACTTAAACTCAAAATTCTTCGAAAAAGGAACACCCCAAAAAAAGAAGTTGACAGAAACAAACAAGTTATGAATGACACAATTTTTTAGATGGCACTTTTTTTCTGGGATAAAAAATCACTTTTAACCCCACAGAAAAAGTTTTTTTTATACCCAAAGGAGATTGGGTCCTCCGCAAAAATCCAAACACAGAAGGAAAAATGTGTGACGCAAATTTGACATTTTTTGTCTTTTTTCTTTTTTCTTTTTGAGGGGTTGAATTTTTGGTTTTTTTTTGCAAAAAAAATTTTTTTAAACTTAATAAAAGTGAAAGTCATCGTTCGTTTCATTGCTGCTGCTTCAAACATGTGCCTTTCATTCCATCCCATGTCTTCCAAAAAAATTGAATGAAGATGAGTCAAAAAAAGAAAAAAGAAGCTCAATTTCCGTGAATAAATTGAAAAAAGATGAAAGAAGATAAAGATCATTTTTGCAAAAAATAGCTTAACTGAATTACGTAAAAAAAAGAAAAAAGGAAATTACATATTTTGGAGTTTTAAAAAAAGCAGCAAAAAACTGCTGTCATTTAAAACCAAAAAAAGATATGAATTAACATTTGATTAAAGACACTTTTTTGCAAAAAAAATTACATCTATTTTAAAAAAATTTTATGTAAACGTAAAGATTTTTTATATCAATTTAAAAAAAAACGTAAAAAAGAAGAAGGATTAAAACCACCTTCTTCAAAGAACTTTCAAAAGAAAGAAAAAGAGGATAAAATTGCTTTCATAAATCTTTCACCTTTTTTTCAAAGCGTTCAATTTTTACCAAAAACTGAAATTTCTATGAATGGCATTTTTTTCTTCAAAAACCCGACACTTATGTTTCAACAATGAAAAAAAAGTATATAGTACTTTTACTGGAAAAAATTAAATTTCCAAGAAATAGCTTGTAAGCAAAGTTCACCTTTAACCAAAAAAAAGTGCAGAAACAAAAAAGCTTTTTTCGTTCATCAAAAAAAAATTTTTGCGCATCTTTGTCTTTTTTTTAAAACATAAAAATCTGTCATAATTAATCAAAGAAATTTTCTTTTTATGAATTCTTTAAAAGACGGATTTAAAACCATTTTTCGCGCATTTTTAAAAGAATCAAACAAAGGGATTTTTGCGCGGGAACCAAAAAAGAAAGTAAAAAAAGTGTTTTCATACTTCATTAAAAAAGAATT
Source organism: Panagrolaimus sp. PS1159 (assembly GCA_963922195.1). NCBI lineage: Eukaryota > Metazoa > Nematoda > Chromadorea > Rhabditida > Panagrolaimidae > Panagrolaimus > Panagrolaimus sp. PS1159. Next base: position 4,395,240 of record CAWUHW010000004.1, read on the forward strand.
TTTAAGGACAAAAACAATGTGCATTGAAGATGAACAAAGAAAAAAGTACTTGAAAAATTTTTTGAGTTCGTATTAAAAGTTTAAAAGAGGGGTTTTAGGATATACTTGTTGTTTTTGAAAATCTGGGAAAAAAAAGATGTTGACAACAACAGTTTTAAAAACAATTTTTTTTCCTGAAACCCATTTTTGAACACTTTTTTTCTAAATAGTAATATCCAAAAAATTGCCAATCAATGACATCAAAAAAACAAGGTCAAAAAAATATGTGAGTAAGAGTGATCATTGACGGTAATTCCACCTTTCTAATAGGGTAAGGGGGGGGGGTCATAAAAATAGCAACAAAAAAACCATCACCATGCAATTTTTTGTAAACAAGAAAGAAAGAAAAAAGACGGAAATGATGGTTGTAATTTGTTTGTAAAAGTTTTTGAACACTTCCGTTCCTTTTTTGTTCTTGTAAAAAAAGGAAAGCGAAGAAGAAAAAGAAAAACAACAATGATACATCAAAGAAAAATTAGTATTGACAGATCAGCGATTACCGTAGTTTCAAAAGTATTAGTAAAATTACGACTTTGATCGAGAATTTAAAAGAACAAAAAAAACAACTGACTAATGTTTGGAAAAAAATGATTCAACTTAGATTTAAAAGCTTAAAATATGTGAATAAAAAATAAGAATTTGTTTCAGATAAAAAGTAAAAAAGGATGAAAAAAAAATATCTGACTAATGTTTGAAAAAAAATGATTCAACATAGATTTTAGACTAAAAATGAAATTTCCTGACCAATTTGAAATAATTTGAAAACCAAAACATGACACATTCTCAAACATATAAATATAAAATTTATTTTTATGTATATCAATGATCGTTAAAAGCGGATAAAAAAACTTTTTCTTTTGTGTCCTTTCTTTTCTCTCAAACTTCTTTCTACTATTTTTGTAAAAAAAAGAAAGAGATTGAAACTATTTTTTTGGATGAATTTTTAAAGTGGATACTTGAACTGGTTTCAAGGAAACATTTCATTTCATTCATTGAAAAAAGAATGAAACTAACACGTTTCATGTCTCTTTTTTTCCTTTTCGTTTAACACAAAAAAAAGCTTTTAAAAACAGAAGCAATAAATAAAATACAATTGCGCTTTTACGGTTTCACATTTTTTCTTTAACGTCAAAAAAGGAGATCAAAGAAAATCAAAAAGAATAATTAAAATTTTAATAAATAATAAAAAAAACAATTCCAGAAAATTGCTATAAATATTCAATTAAAAAAAAGTGGGAAAAAACTATTAATTTTAATTTTTTGTTGAAAGTTGGCGGTGGCTAATTTGATAAAAGTAAGGGAAGAAAAAAACGTTAATTCTATTTTTATATTAAAAAACTAAATTGCAATAAATTTGTTAAAAGTTATCGAAAAAAAGCGACAACAACTTTTCTTTGAATGAAAAGGAAATGAAATGGATATGTATCAATTAAAATGCTTGTAACAGGTTAGAAAAAAAATGAAATTGAGTTAAGCGCTAATTTAATTTTGATTAAAATACGTATATTTTCGAAAAAAAGAAGCATTCAACCAGCTTCCATTTTTTTCAAAAAGTAAAACCTTGCAAAAAAGTAAACAAAAAAATTATGCAAGCAAAAACAGCAGTTTTTAAAAACTTTAAAAAGTTCGAAGAAATCTAAACTTAAAAAGAATTTTAAACAAATTATGCTTGCTTTTGTTTTTTCGTCAGAAAATTAAATTATTTTAAGGAAAAGCAGTCAGTTTTTAAGTAAAAAAAACAAACAACTTTTTTGGTGCAAAAAACAAAACTTGTTTAACTTTGGATTCAATAATTTTAACCAAAGATTATCAGTTATCGTATACCAAAAAAAGTCCTAACAAGATTTAACGAAGTTCAAAAATCATCCAAAAAACGTCTCTTCGAGACATGTTTAAAAGTTTAAAAAATTACGTAAAAAAGAAATGCATTTTTAAAGAAGAGTTAATTCTTTTTAAAAAAGTTAAAAAAAATTAGCCAGACTAGCTCCTTTTTTTTCTTAAAAAGGATAAAAAAAATTGTTTTCCAAAAAACAATTATGAAAAAAACATTGCAATTTTTAAAGAAAAGGTCTTTGACATTCTTTTAAAGATTAATGAAGAACAATTGAGGGCGACAAAATAAGAGGGGGGTCTTCGTTTCATTCATTCATTCATTCTTTACATTTCATGTGTGCCACCAGTCACGAAAAAATGTTGTTTAACAAAAGAAACATAAAAGTGTAACTTAAAGAAGACAGATTAATGTATGCCGAAACAGACAAATATGCCAAAAAAAAACTGATATGTGAACATTGAAAAAAGTTCGGATATTGCACATCCCAAAAAACCAATGGGTTCAAATTTAAAAAGAGCAAACTGAAGTCGTTTAAGACAGACTGCAGTAATTTTTTAAAAACGAAAAAAGACCACCAACAAAAATAAATTTATTCATGCTTCAAAAAAATTTTTTGACGAAATAGACCTACCAAGAAAGGGGAACATTTTTAAATACATATAAATGCCTACATAGTTTTGCTCTCTCCCAAAAAAAACGTAATCATCCATAAAAAATTAGAAAAAACTACAAAACATAAATATTTAAAAAACAGATAAAAAAAAACACTTCCGTTTTTTAAGCAATAACAGATTTCAAGAAATGGCAAAAATATTTATAAACACTGATTATTAAAAAAAGAAACATATCTTTTTATGTCAGACATCAAAAAAAGGCGAACAATAATTCTTCATTTAAAATTGTTTTATCAAAATTTTGAAAAAAGTTGTTTTTTGGCAGTCAAAAAAACAAATTTGTTTTTTCTCGAATAAGCAATATTTTTTTGACAGAGACACTTCAAGCTTACAACTCTCAAAAAAGTAGTATACTAAAATTTAATCAAATTTTAAAAAAGAGATTTTCATCATTCAAGATCAAAAAAAGAGCAACAAAATAAAATAATTCGTCATTGAGAAATGAGAAGAAAAACAAAATTGTTTAAATAAAAAAAAGTTAGTCAAACAATAATAAAAAAAATGTAACAAAAGCTTCCTACTTTTTTATCAAAAAAATTGCTTTACTATCAAAGAAGTAAAAAAGTAATTTAAAAAAGATAATAAAAGTCATTGAAAAAATCTTGACTACAAATGACATTTTTATTTTTCCTTTAAAAGTTAAAATTGCATTTACTTTCGTCAAAATTGAAGTAAAAATTGAAACCTTACAAAAGTTTTTTACAAAGTTAATTTTTTCACGGAAGACAATCTTTTTTTTCTTCCTTCCTTTTTCATTATCTCTTCTTTTTTTAACATTTTTCAAGTGTAAGAATGAAAATGAATGAGGAAATGGGTGGAAAAAAATGATGTGGAAAAAAAGAGAAACCTTTCAGCAGCTTTTTTTTCGGATTTAAAAAAGGTACAAAAAGTTAAAAAGAAGAAGATATACACTTTAAGACAATTGAATTGATTATATTAGCTTCAAAACACAAAATTTTTTGAAAAAAGTAAGAAAAAGTTATGCTTGAAAAAGTTTTTAAGAAGAAAAAAATACAAGGAAGTTTAGAGAAAAAAACCTCAAAAAATTGCCACTTGAGTTGTTGTTGTAAAAAACGGATTTTCTTTATGTTTTAATAGTTGAGGAGTACTATTTAGTTGTTTTTACAAGTAATATTTACGTATATACTTGAATGCACTTGTATTAAAACTTAATTATATAGAAAATCTTATTACCCAAAAATCTAATGTTCAAAAGGTTAAATTTGTTAATCAAAAGCAAACAAAAAAATTTATTAGTTTATTAAATTTTAAGCAATTTTAAAGCTTTAAAACAAACCTTATGTGGAAAATGAAATGCCGCGGAAGTTGATACAGTTGCAATATGTTTATTATCATATTCAGGTGAGATAGCTCCACCTCGAATTGTTGTTCCACCATTATTTTCATTCATATCCATATGAATGACTGGTTTTGTTCGATATACTGTTGTTCGAGGGGATAATGGGGATCTTGGGGGTTCTGGTATATTATCTCCATTGGAACTTGTACTTGCACTTGCAAGTTGCAGCAACGTTGGAGTTCCAGGTCTCTTTTCAAATACTGAAATCCTTGAAGCAACAGAACCTGAAGTTGGTGCAGGAAAATTTGGTGTAACACTTCTTCGTCCCATATATGGTCCAAAATGTGTATTTGCCCCAGCATTCATTAACTGTTCTCGAATATTATGTTTTGGACGGGGATGTGGTAAATTTGCGATTGAAGTATTTGATTCACCTGAAAGAGAATCTGGAGATGGTGAATGTTGTCCATTTAAGGCTCCTGAAGAGCTTGGAATATATCGAGGTGGAGAAATTCGAGTTCCAGTAAATATTCCTAATCTTTTCGTTGATGATGGTGGATTATTAAATTCACCAATTGGAAATCTTGCACATCCACGACTATCATTAAATAATTTTTCTGCGTTTTGTTTTAAATCAGCTACGGCATTATCCAAAGAAGAAAAGTTTGGATGTCCATTTGTTTTTCGCTCAGAGACATATCTCTCTGATGGAAATGGTCTAAAATGCAAATGCATAAGAATGATGAAATAATGAAAATTATGCAAATTTTTCTTACGTTGAACTATCAGGAAATCCATTATTTTTTGTTGATGTTGGAGTAAAAGTTTCAACAAATTGATTCCTTCTTTGTACAACAGATTCTGGAGTAGATTTTCGAAATATATTATTACTATAATTTCCACCATTTGATTGATTATAATAAGAATCTGAAGAATTTCGATCAATTCCATTGCTGCCATTATCGATTGGTTCATGCAATTGTTCAAGCCTTTCAGCGGCTGTTGTCATTTTATATGGCAGCCTTGGAATTGAAGGTGAAGTTGGACGATTTTTAACTGTTTCAATCCAAAAATTTCCAAGTGGACGTTTTGCAGTTGGTTCTGGAGTTTCAGAAGACGAAGACCTTCGTCCAAAAGTTGATGATGAACCATTTTGCATAAAATCTGGTGCTTCTGATGCTCTTCGATTTATTACTGCTTCACGTAAAAGTGATGAAGATCTTTAAAAAAAATTTTTAGAAATTTACTCATATATGTAAAAAACAAACCTTGAAGGTTCAACTTTTCCAATTGTTGAATGTGATGCAGATTTAAGTAATCCTCTGCTTCGTGGCATTGTAAGTGATCCATTTGAAGCATAACTATGATCAAAACCAAAAGGTAAATCATTGGTTTCATCTGGAGTTTTCTCTTTTGAACCAAATCGATCCCGCATTGCCGCAAATGAATTCTTCCAATTTGCAGTAGTTTTTGACATTTCGTCTGCGCTATTATTATCAAAAAATTCGTCAGTATCAGAAAAATGCGATTTTTGAGTATTATTATTATTATTATTATTTAATATATATTCACGTTGTTGGGGCTGTTGAGATTGAGGATGGGATTGTCGATTTGAAGAATAATATGATGAATTTGGATCGTAAAGTGAAGTGGAAAGAATATCAAGAGTATGAGGGGCTTGAGAATTTGGTTCAGAAAATGTACGATGCGTTGGTCGAGGTTGTTCAATATCAGAAGAATTCAAAGGATTTCGAAAATGTAATGGTTGAATTCGTTCACGATTTTGTAGTCGCAATGGATCTACAGTTGCGGTAGCAGCAGTAATAACCTTCTTTTGTACACCGTTTATTGTTGGCACAAGTGTTGTTTTAGTTGAAGAAGTTGAATTTGAATGTACAAATGGATCCGCAAGTGCACTGGATGGTCGCCGATATGGATAATATGGTTGTGGATTATTTCGAAAATTGATAATCGAACGAAGATGTTGTTGTTGTTGTTGATTATTGTGTTGAACTGGATTAGGTTGTTGCTGCTGCTGTTGGTATCGTTGAGCTGCTGCTGAAGATGTTTCAAGAGAATAAGGAGCTAACAAATCATCAATTAGACGATTGCCTGAAAAGACGCAATATCAGGTGTTGTTTCCTTTCAATTTTTTTTTAAAAATAAAAAAAAGAGGGAGGGAGTAAAACGCATAAGACAAAAGAAAAATAGAGAGAGGGGGATAAAAAACCAAAAATTAAAAAAAGACAAAGAATGATTACTTACTCAATGAAGAAGAAGAAGTGTTGTCAGAAATCGATTGAAAATTATTTTGCCTCCACGGAACTTTTGTTGATGATGATGATGTTGTTTGTTGGGAGAGGTTGTTAATATCTTGTTGCTGCTGCTGTTGATTGGATTGATGCGGTTGTTTTAAAGATGTTGCTGGTGACCAATTGTCAAAAACTTGTTCACCACTAATTTTTTGTGGCCAATTTGAATTTTGCGGTTGTTTATTATTAAACCAAGTATTATCTGGTGGTTGTTGATGCTGTCTTTGAAATGTATCTAATATTTGTTTTGGTGTTAATGGATAATCAAAATCTGTTGCTGTATCAATAAATGGAATTTTTTGTTGAGCTTTTGGAGCTGGGTGTGTTCGATTAAAAATTGGTTCAGAACTTGAATTTAACAAATGTGCAGGAACTGATGATCGACCAGATCGATATTCAGAATAAAATAATCCTGGACCTTGAGGTTCACGAATTGAAGAAAATGTATTATTGCTTTGTTGTTGTTGTGATTGGGGTTGAGGCTGATGAAATTCAGTATCGTCGTAACCAGAAAAAACATCAACAGGATGACGATTTTGTTGTTGTGTAGGAAAGCGTCTCCTTGGTTCTGTTCGATATCCGTTCATGAAAGGCAGCAATAATTATCTTTAAAATAATAATAGTACGGCATTCAAAAATATATAATAATTTTTTGAAGTTGAGAGATTTTCAGCAAAAATATATTTAATTAACAAAAAATAAAATCTGCCAATCTATAAACAATTAAAAAAATGATTCAACACCAAAAAATTAAATGACAAACACGCGAAAAAAATAAAATCAAGGTGGTCAAAAAAAATAAATTTTACGAGAAAAAAAATGACAAACACTCTTTCTTTCCCCAAAAAATGGACATAAAAAATATATAAAGTCTTTCACGCTTCAATCAAAAAAAAATCGAAAGAACACGTAAATCATCAAATTTTCAAAAAAAAAAAACAATTTAAAAAAAATTTAATCAACTTTTTTTTAAAAAAAATGTCTTTAACAAAAAAATGTTAAAGAATTAAGGTCGATGTGTTGAACAAAAAAAGAGTTGAGAGAGAATTGAAAAAAATTTTTTTATATTAAACAAATGACCGCAAGTCTTGAAAAAAAAAGATAGAAGGAAATCTTGAATTTTTGTTTGATCAATTATGTGAAAATTAGAAAAATGGATGAAAAATATTTTTTTGGAGATAAACAACATGATTAAAAAGAAGAACCACGTTCTTTCAATTCATCTTCTTCCCAGGATTTTTTTCTGCAGCGTTACAAACAATGCCAAAAGCAAAATTATATATTTTTTTCTGGTTTAAACAAGTTTTTTTACTTTTTCAAATCTGTCTTTTTGTTTTGGTCTTGTTAAAACTTCTTTTTTACATATTACCCAAGGGGCTGTTACGGCTGCTACTAACTTATATGTTTCAAGACTGAAAAAAAACGAAAAAAGTAGACTTTAAAGGTTATCATAAAAAGTTGATAGACAATAAAAAATATATATGTGAAACCCATTAAAAACATAACAAATGTGGTGAAAAATAATTATTGATGCCACCCGGCTGGCAACAATTTTTTCAAGAAAGACGTTTTTTTCCCCTTCAAAGGATATTGGAGAGGGGGATATATAATCAAAATCGATTGAGATAAAAAAAAATTTTTTTTTTAAAAAAGATTTTAAAATGGACGAGAATGTCCAAAAAGACGGAAACAAAAAAAAGTTAGTTAAAACAAACGGAAAAGAGAAAAAGAAGAGAGATATAAGATCGCCGCTCGGACTTGTATCACCAGCATTCTCGCCGCCGCCGCCGCTGCCGTTTGTTGTTTTTCACGGCTGTCAGCAAAGAAGAAAATCCAAGGGCAATTGAAAAATATTTTTTTCTCTCAAGAAAAAGAGGGGACTACTATTTTTACTTGCCAAAAGGGAAGATAAAAAAGAGAATAGCAACAGCAGCTGTTTCATACATATACAAAAAATTTTTAACCTAAAATTTTTTTAACGTCTCACAAAAAATCCATTTTGCTACTGCACTTTTGGCGATCTGTTGGGCAAAAGAGGGAAGTGTAAAAGATATCCCTCTCTCACTTTCCCTTTGACTTGGCTAACTTTGTTCCAAGCAAAAGCAAGTGGATGGATATCTATTTGCCTCTATCGATATCGATGATGACGGCATGATCAATCCAACCACTATCTCCGTCTTTTCTTTTCAAATTTTTATGGTGCCACATTTTGTTTTACCCTCTCTCTCTTTCACTTTTTAACAGATTTAAGAACATAAACTTTTTTTAGGCTGCAAAAAAAGAAGCCGCTAACGCAATCGGATATCCGTTGTCCCTTTTTGATCCCCCTTAGGCATTATATATGTGTGTGTGTGTTTGAGTTCAAAAAAAATTTTTAAGTGATGGAATTCACGGCAACATTTTTTTTCATTGAAGACAATGAAAGATTGGCAATTAAAAATTTGGAAGAAGAATAACTTATAACCCATTCAAATAGCGGTAGTCTCTCTCTTCTAACAACGAAAAATGACCGAATGAACAGATTTTTTCAAAAAAAATATAAAAAATTAATGACAACCAAAATTTTTTTTGCATTTGTCGCAAAAAAATGTTTCCAATTTTAATGCAAAAAAAGAAGATGATCGAAGAAAGAAGAGATGATTGAAAAAAAATTGACAACAACGATAACTCCATTTTTCATATTAAATTTTTTCTACGTTTAAATTAAAAAAAATTTTACTTTTAGGAGACAAATGAAGATGGTTTTTGAAGAAGAAAAATGTTGTATAAAAATTAATGAAACAAAACACAATTTTAGAGACTTCGACGTTTTATCAAAATTGCGTTTCGAAACTTTTTTATTTAAAAAATTTTGTTTTTTTGAGAGAAAGAAAAAATTTGTTTCAAAGCTATATCAAATTTACTGATATCCATTCTTAATTAAGGATAAACTAACCAAGCATTATCCTAACTTTTTTTGTACTATGAAAAACAAAAACCAACCTTAAATTTATATGAAATTTGAAGGTAAGAATGATGATCATGAATAATTCGAGGAGATTTTGGTGGTAAATCTAAATGAAAAAAAAATTATTTTTAGAAATAATGTAATTTTTTGAACAAACTTTGACTTGTTTGATGATCCAAGTCAGCTAAAAATCGTTTTGGTCTTTCATAACTTCGATCAGAATTTGGAAGTAAATTTTCAATTTGTTTATTTTGTGTTAAATGGTTTTCAGGGAGCTAAAAATTAAATTTTAATTTTAAACATTGATGTGAAGATACAAATCAAAATAATCAAGCTTGAGGTATTAAAATGTTAAAATAATTTTTTGGTACTTATTTTTAAAATAAAAAAAATTTGAAAGATGACAAAAGAAAACTAACTTGTCTAGAATCTGATGAAACCATAATTATTAACAATTCTTGGATAAATGTTGAAACTGATTCTTCTGTTAACTGAAAATTATGATTTTTAGTATCGTGTTTAGAAGTGAAAAATATAAAAAAAGTTTTGCGTAAATAAAGAATATTTCCAAAAAAAAAACTTTTATTAAAAAAGTTTTTTTAATTTTGTATTCGAAAATTTGAATGATGAAGAAACCAAAAAAAAAGTATTTAAACTTACGCGATAATAATCACTTGGATTTTTTTCTTTTTGTTCGTTTTCTTCATGCAAAAGTTCCATTTGAAGTTTTGGAATATCGGGTGGAGATGAAGATGGTGGAATTTCTCGAGGCATATTTTCTGATTTTGCACTTCTGAACATGATTCACTTTTGATTTTCAATTTCTAATTTAATGAAATAAAAAAAGTGAATGCTTGAAAAATACAAAATGCGTTTGTAACATCAATTAATTTTAAATCTGTTAAAAAAACGCGGAAAACATTTTCAATGTTAAAAAGTCAGGGATTTACATTAGACAAAGCAAAAAAATTAATATCCACAAGAAAAATCATTGTTCAAAATTTGCAAACAAAAAGCTTCCAAAAGCATTTCCGAGAAATGCTTCCAAATAAATGACTTCGCCAAATAAAAATTTTGCAATAAAATTTCTTTCAACTCAAAAAATATAACAAGCGTAAAGTTTCAATGATTATTATTGTTTCGACTCATTTTTAATGTTAAAAACAATAGAAAAATACTATTTTTAATTCAGCTAAAAGCTGAAACTCTAACAAAAAATTCTATAAAACTTGTGCTACTTTTTCGCTACTTTTATTTTTTATTAGTTGTAAAGGCTCAAAAAACAATAATAAAAATTTTTATTTTAAACAAAATAGCAAAAAATGTTGGCATTTTTAGCGGAATAATTCTTTCCATTTTTGACCATTTGACCGAAAGAAAACGCACATGGCCCCCTCTATTGTTTGTTTCTTTTTTGGAAAGGAGTGTTCTTTTCCCTTTTGATGGTCAAAAAAAATAAGAAATGTTTCGTTTCTATGGTAACTGAAAAAATGGGGTTCAAGCCAGTTGAATGAAAAAAATACTTAATTTAAACAAAGTAGTTAAAAAAAAAACAACAAAATTTTTTTTTAACATTTTTGAAAATTTTTGAGATCAAAATTTTTGATTCAAAATTATAGTCGAATTTTATTTATTTTAAAGCATTTTAATTAAATTTAACAAAGAATTTTATCTTGTACTTAATATAAGTGTAACAACAACAGCAATAATTGCAGAAATAATAAAAATTGGTGCTAAAATATAAAAGCAACATTTCGTACAATCAAAACCCCTTTCACTTGAAGTTTCTTCAATTTCAAAAGTTGTTTGTTTTGGTCTTCGCCGATATCCGGGTGGTGGGGGTTGTTGTTGCTGTTGGGGTCCACGAGGCCGTTTCATGCTACTCCGTCTTTGACCTGGAATTTGTTGATATGGATTTCTTTGTTGTTGTTGTTGGATAGGAGGAGGGTAGGAAAATCGTTTAGTATTTCTAAAAATTTTAGGCTGAAAAATTTTCGTGTTAAGAGAGATATATCTTACGTTTGTTGTCCCCAGCCTTGTTTGATTGGAACTTTTTGTTGATAAATTTCTTGATTTGGTTGAAATTTTTTTAATGGAACATTTTCAGCATATTCCACTTCATCAGTGTCATCCCATTCAGGATATTCTGAATATATTTCAGATCCCTGCTGTGGATGAGATTTAACATCTCTTCGTTGTGAAATTTGCCTTCTTGTTTGCCTCAACGGAACTCGTTGAAATCCTTCTTCTTCAAGTCTTCCAAATTCTGGATCTACAGCTCTTACAGGTTTTGCAGGAGGACCTTGCTTCCATGACATTCTTGGATCAGCATATGAGAATCCTCGAACTTGTGGGGATTGAACTGTTAAAGCATGCTTTATCAATGGGGGTTCTGGGGCTCCGCTGATAAATGTTGGAGCAGAAGATTTTTGTTGAAGCAGTTGTTGTTGTTTATCAATTGTTCCACGATTTGATGGAGTATATTTCCAATCTGAAGATGTTGAACGTGCAGATTCAATTCCACCACGTTGTATAATTATTCCAGAAGATTGTTCAGAGGATTCTGTTGGAGTACCTTCAATATCTTCTACAGAACCTCGAATTAATCGTGCCATTTCTTCTCGAACTTCATTCTTTCGAACTCCATGAACTGGTGATACAACTCTTGGAATTGGAGAAGCCGATACAATGGTTGGTGGTAAAGTTTGGGATGCAAATTTGTCATGGACATAATACATTTGATATGTTCGAGTTTCTGGATCATAAAGGTATCGCTTATTTTGGGCATAATTATTTGGATCTATAACAATGGAAGATAATTTTTTTAACTTTAACAATCTCATTTTTTGTAATGTTCGAATTTTAATGCTTTCAAAATTCTAAGATCTCGTAATTGTTTTAAATAGTAAAACATAATTGTTTCGAAATTCATTTTATAATTTTAAAAATAAAAAAATTTGTATTTAGAATTAAAGGTGTTGTTTAAAGCAATAAAAAGTCTTTAATTAGTACCACCGTCTGATTGTTTACAGAAGAAAAAGCAATAAAAAATTTTTTAAAGTCAGACATCTTTTTTTGCTTCTTTAATGTTTTTCTTATCAAAAAAAGAGATTTTATGTTTGCAGTGGAATTTTATTGAGTACTAAAAGCGATGCCTCAAAAAAATGTGTTAATTGATTTTTAAAGAAGTAAAAGTAGACGTCAGAGTTTTTGGGCTTGAAAAAAAGAGATAATTAATCTTTTTTGTTTATCTCATTAAA